>OX463245.1:18202500-19402500 GCA_949820135.1 Sylvilagus floridanus | reverse complement strand
GGGTATGTCATATATAAACATGATTATGTTGAGGTAAAGTGCTTCTATGATCAATTTATGGAGTTTTTTTTAATTAAAAAATGTTGAGCTTTGTCAAAAATCTTTTGTGCATCTACTGAGATTATTTTTTTTCCTTTCCTTTTCTAATACTGATATTCTGCATTTATTTGTGTGTGTTGAACTATCCTGGTATCGTTGGGATAAATCTCTCCTGATAATGATGAATGATTCTCTCATGCTGTTGAACTTGGTTAGTTGAAGATTTTTGAACTTATGTTCATCAGATATATTGACTTTTTTTTTTTTTTTTTTTTTTTTACTTTTAGGGTCCTTTGCCTAACTTTGGTATGATGGTAATATTGGTCTTGTAAACAGAATTTGGAAATGTTTCTTTTTTTTTTTTTTAATTTTAGAGACAGTTTAAAAAAATTTACATTGATTCTTTAGATACCTTGTAGAATGTTCCATTGATGCCAGGATTTTTCTTTTTTGGGAGATATTGCTTTCTTAACCAACTTCATAACCTGCCGTTAAATTGTACGTTTCTAGGAATTCTCCCATTTCTTCTAGATCATATAATGTTTGGTATATAATTGCTCATAATAGACTCTTATGGACTGCTGTGTTTCTATAGTAAGAGTTATAATGTCTCTGCTTTAGTTATACTTGTACTGATTAGTCTTTTCCCTTTTTCTCAGTTTAAATAAAACTTTGTCAATTTTGTTAATGTTTTCAGAAAAATTCTTTAATTTCATAAACTTTCAATTGAATTTTAGTGTCAATTGTATTTATTTCTGCTATGAGCTATATTAGTTCATTCCCCTTTTAAACACTGTTTTTACTTTGCTTTTTTTCCTATTTATTTCAAGTGCATTTAGTTTGTTTGAGATTTTACTTTTTTTAATGTAGGCATTTGTTGCTATGCATTTTTGTATTAAAAGTGTTTTGTTGCATCCCATTAAGTTTGATATGTTGACTTTTTATTGTTGCTTGTAAAAAACATGTGTGTGTGTATGTGTGTGTGTGTAATTTTCCTTTTGATTTATTCTGTGACTCACTGGTATTCCAGAATGTGTTGCTTAATTTTGTATTTGTGAACTTTCCAATTTTCTTTCTGTTGTTTACTTTAGTTTGATATCATTGTGGTAAGAAAATATATTTGATGTTATTTCAAACATATTATTTTAACCATATTAAATTTGTTTGTTCAATGGCCTAGAATATGATATATTCTGGATAATGCTCTGTATGCACTTAAGAAGAAGGCATATTCTACTGCTGTTGGATGAAATGCCCTGTATTTAAAAGAAACTTCAAAATTTTCAAGGGAAATGGAATTAAAAGACAAAAATTGAAAACATATGTTTTATCAACATAAGCTATCTAAAATAAGTGCTTTTGTAAATTATCCCAGGCATTTAGTCACTCCCTAAAAAACTAAGGATATTGATAATTTAACCATGTCAATACAGTCTTTTTACATACTTGAATATAAAGATGTGTCTTTTGGTACTTTCTTAAGGTTAGGTAACAAAAAGAAATCAAATGAGCCAAATGAGGATTGAAAAGTGGATACCTAATGGTTTTCCATTGTAATTCACTCCATGTTGCCTTTTACTGATAAAGAGATGGAACACTGTCACAGTGGAGGGCTCTAGTGAAGTTTTTCTAGGCATTTTTCTGCTGGCTTAACCTTCTCAAAACATTCATACAAGCAAATATTGTTATTCTTCCCAGCCCACTCATGCCAAATCCACATACAGAATGCCTTAAACAACTAAAAAAAAAAAAATTGAATTAGAGTATAAATAAGATTGTTTCCTCACAAACTGATACAGATGGTCTGCTGTGGGCTTTATCCTCACATTTTCTTGTCCCTTCTTAAAACAAGTTATCAAATGGCAGACTACTGATTTTCATTGACCCTATACTCTCTATTTCTATAGCATCAACTATTTCACCATTTTTAAACACAAACTTTATTATTAACTATATGTTTCTTCTTGCTTCAATTTTGAAAGAATTCATGTTGCTCTAAAAGGAGTTCTTTGCAGACTGATGTATTTTTCTTCTTAGGATAGACTTAATATAAATAAATTTCTAACTTGTGAAGACTCAGTTTAACAATTTGGTTTTACTTTACTATAGTGTAAAATCTATGTAAATTCAGGAGCAATTGGACTTTTTGAATTTTGATCTTTTCCTGGGCAATGGGTATGTAATATAATACTCTCTTGGAATGTTAAATAGCTAAGAAAGCCCTATCTCCCATTCAGCTCATGATTATGACAGCAAACAACAGACACACTATAGCATACTGTGTTAATAAACTATGATGTTCAGTAAGTTAGCTGTATGGTCATTTACTATTTTCTGATGTTTTGTTTTCTGTGATTTTTAGATAAGTGAGGTCAACCATGGCTTGAAAATAGGAAATAGGAAAATTTTAACATAAACAGTTTCTAAGTTTTATATTACACACCATTCTGAGTAGTATGGTGAAATCTCATTCTGTTCTACCCCCTTTCCTGTAGAGACAGGAATCTTTGTTTGTTTATCAGTGCTTATGTTCAAGTAACCTTTATTTTAATTAACAATTTATCCAAAGCTGGTGATATTAATAGTTTGATTAACAGAAACAAAATCTTAAAGTGATTCCTCTAAATGAAAATATGAATAATTCTCACCTTAAGAAGGAAATAAAATGATAGTATGTTGAGGTTGCTAAGATATGGTAAGAATCAAGCTATCATCATGAAATTTTGAAGAAGGAAATCTAAATTTTGTACTAGTTTTGCTATACAAAACTGACTGTAAAAGTTATGGTCATAGTACATAGTAAGTTCTTTGTTAAGATAAAAAATGCATTAAATTATAGGGTTCAGTATCTTGGATCTTGGAACATATTCCCCATGCATAAGGGGGCATGATTACTGTGTATTAAATGCATTTTAATTTTTACTAGTTTAAACTTATGATATATTTATTGATATGAAATGCCATAAAAAGTTGAGGTTCATCTGTATGTACACATATTCATAGATAGCTATAGACACAAATACATTTTAAAAATGTAAATAATTTCCTTTAGTTGACTACCCAAAGACAATATGTATTTGCTAGTTTTGTTTCATATTGTTTGTCTATTTAATAAGCTTGATTTCTTACAAAGGAACACATTGAAATAAATAATAAACTTTTCATTAAAAACACAGGATACTAAAACACAGGAAGTATGCCTTCAATAATCTTTGAAACACAAATTTAATTGTCAAATTCTGTTATGTATTAAATATGAATTATATAAGAAAAATATGTGAGTACAGAACACATATTTTAACAATATTACAGCTCAGAAAAATTATTTTATTCACTGACTTTTAAGGAAACTTGGGGAGGTACTTCTCAAAAGAGAGGGAGGAGATGTACAATTTGGGACATGCTCAATCGGAACTGCCCCAAATGATGGAGTTAGAATTGTGCCAGGGGATTCCAATACAATCCCATCAAGGTGGCATGTACCAAGGCCATCTCACTAGTCCAAGTGATCAATTTCAGCTCACAATTGATCACACTGATAGGTCTAAGAGTCAAAGGGATCACACAAACAAGACTAGTGTCTGCTAATACTAACTGGTAGAATCAAAAAGGGAGAGAATGATCCAACATGGGAAGTGGGATACACAGCAGATTCATAGAATGGCAGATGTCCTAAATAGCACTCTGGCCTCAGAATCAGCCCTTAAGGCATTCAGATCTGGCTCAAGAGCCCATGAGAATATTTTAGGCATGGAAAGCTAAGACACTCTGAAAAACAAAAAAAAAAAGAAGACCTAAATGAAAGATCTCTGTGAGTGAGATCCCAATGGAAAGAACGGGGCCATCAAAGAAGGAGGTACCTTTCTCTGAAGGGAGGAGAGAACTTCCACTTTGTCTATGACCCTGTTGGAATAAGATCGAAGTCAGTGAACCCTAAAGACTTCCATAGCCTCGGCAACTCATGACTAGAGCCTAGGGAGATTACTGACGCCATAAAAAAGAGTGTCAAATTGTTAAATCAACATCAGGAGTCACTGTGTACTTACGTCTCATGAGGGATCTGTCCTTAATGTGTTATCCAATGTGAAATAATGTTATTACTAGTACTGAAACAGTATTTTTACACTTGGTGTTTCTGTGTGGGTGCAAACTGATGAAATCTTTACATAGTATATACTGAATTGATCTTCTGTATATAAAGATAATTGCAAATGATTAAAAAATCTTGGTGTTAAATTGGAAATTACATAGAAAATTAATCAATTTAAATATATATATATCATGTAGGATCTATGTCCTTAACGTGCTATACATTGTGAATTAATACTATAACTGGTACTCCAACAGTATTTTTCACTTTGTGTTGCTATGTGAGGGCAAACTGTTGAAACCTTTACTTAATATATACTAAACTGACCTTCTGTATATAAAGAGAATTGAAAATGAATCTTGATGTGAACGGAAGGGGAGAGGGAGTGGGAAAGGGGAGGGTTGAGGGTGGGGGGGAAGTTTTGGGGGGGGAAGCCATTGTAATCTATTAGCTGTATTTTGGAAATTTATATTATTTAAATAAAAGCGTTATAAAAATGACAAAATATATTAAAAATCAAGAAAGAAACAAGATCTTGTGGAAAGACTATTTAACTTAATAGATCAATAATTGTAATTTTTAGAATGCAGACAGATTATAAACCTTAATAAGATGTCCAGATTGTTGGGGCTAGTATTGTGTTGCTGCAGATTAAGCTGCCACTTGTGTATTGAAATCCTGGTTTGGGACCCAGCTGCTCTGCTCTCTCCTAAGGCACCTGCCTCCCATGTGGGAGACCTGGATGCAGTTCCTGTCTACCAGCATCAACATGGCCTACACCTGACTGTTGTGGACATTTGAGAGTGAACCAGCAGATGGAAGATTTCTGTATCTGATCTCTCTTTGTGTTGCTCTACCTTTCAAATATATAAATCTTCCAAAAAATTCCAAATTTTCATAGGCAGGGAGATGATCTACAAAAAAAAAGTGATGAAAACTAAAATATAAATAAAACAAAAATCAAATAAAGTTTGAAATATCAATTATTTGAGGACATATAAAGGCATAAGAATACAGAACACAGGAGATAATTTGAAAGTGCAAGAAATGTATATAATTCTAAAAGAAATTTATTGAAGTAAACTAGGATATGGTATAATTTTAGATAATTGTTTAGAGAAAAGAAAAGACAATTTATTTGATTTGATGTTAGGGCCATTCTGACACTGAATTTAGGGAGAAGGAAATACAATTGTTGAAAATTATCTGACATAACATTGGACAATGTTTTTCTAAGTTCACAATAAAATTTCATTTACTGCTTTCCTTTTTTTTTTTTAACTCAACCAATGAACCAAATAATAAAGATGATCATTGGATCAAGGAATGTTATTTACCTCACAATCTTATTTTCTTCTATTATTTGCTAATACAACCTCATATTTTGCTATATAAAATAGACTATCTGAGGGTGCTATCTGACCAAGAAGTAAGATGGAAGTGGAAATGATTGTTGGAAACTTCAAGAAACTTCCTTAAAAAGAAAAGGCTCACATATCTTTCTCCTTCTGACTCTTGGTTTGATTGCTTGTTCCTTCTGCAATATTTTCCCAATAACTGGAGCTACATCATTAGTCACCTTAGGGCACAATGAAGATGGTATATGTGCACCAAAATGCTAGTACAGAATAATAGAAGGTCCCAGTGTCCTAGTGAGAGTTAATCTATCTGGTGCAGGACTCAGGACTATCCAACTCCAGACTTCCTTTATGAAGAAAACTGAATACACATTTATTTTGCTTTTTTCCCATAAAATGTTCTTTTTTCCCCTATTATACGTATCTGAAACAATTCTAATTGACTGAGTTATGCTTAAATGACAGGGATAATTTGTTAATAAGGATAATAATGTTGATAGTGAGAAGTAGATATTGTAAAATTAGAGGATTTAGAAAAATTAAAGTAGGAACAATAATAGCCTTATAGAGTAGAGAGAAAACATTGGGAAGATAATGTGCTGACAAAGACTATTATTTAAAATTACAAATGTAGGGGCCAGCACTGTGGTGTAGCAGGTTAATGCCCTGGCCTGAAGTGCTGGCATCCCATATGGGTGCCAGTTCTAGTCATGGCTGCTCCACTTTCAATCCAGCTCTCTCCTATGACCTGGGAAAGCAGTGGGAGATGGCCCAAGTGCTTGGACCACTTCACCCATGTGGTGGACCAAGAAGAAGCCCCTGGGTTCGGATCAGTCCAGCTCTGGTCGCTGTGGCCATTTGAGGAGTGAACCAGAAGATGGAAGACCTACCCCTCTGTCTCAACCTCTCTCTGTAACTCTTGTCTCAAATACATAAAATAAATCTTTAAAAAAATTACAAATGTAAGAAGATGTGTAAAGAAAATAGTAATAAAGCCATTATATATTGAAGGAAAAGATAGGAGGATGAGGAGGATAGTAAAAATATGCTAATTTTTTAAAGATTTTATTCAGTTATTTGAGAAGTAGAGTTACAGACTGTGAGAGGGAGAGACAAAGAGAAAGTTCTTCCATCTGCTACCACTGGTTCACTCCCCAGATGACTACAACGACCAGAGCTGGACTGATCCAAACCCAGGGGCTTCTTCCGGGTCTCCCACAGTCCAAGCACTTGGGCCATCTCCCACTGCTTTCCCAGGCCATAGGAGAGAGCTGGATCAGAAGAGGAGCAGCCGGTACTATAACCAGTGTCCATATAGGATGCTGGCATCGTAAGTGGAGGATTAACCTACTGCACCACAGCACAGCCCCTTAAAAAGCTATTTTTTTATATTAGTCAGCTCCGCTTTTTTATAGCAACAAAGTACTAAAGACAGGTTACTGGTAAAGGAAAGAGCTCTATTTCATCTCACGGTTTTGGAGCTCCCAAGTCCAAGATTGAGTAGTCCCAGTTACTGGGCATCTGGTAGGCTGGATGACAGTAATTGCACAGTGGCTAGGAGAATGAGCACATGGCATGCCCCAACAATCAGACAGACACTATTCTATGTTTATGGGGCCTCTTATTAAATCAACCTGATTTGATCATGTGGACTCATTTTAATAACCTAATACAATGTAACCATTTGTCAAAGTTTCAACCTTAGGACACCATAATTGTATAAAGTTTCTACACTTAATCCATTAACCATTAATTGTTTAACCATTAACATAAGTCTTTTGGGAACTATCTTTGGTACACAGGCTTTAGGGAGACACCCAAATCCAAACCATAGCACATTTATAGACTTTAATTGTAGGGAGCCATTAGGCATATGATAAATTATGTGAAGGAGAGTTTTAAATTTGTTATGTATTTGGGAAGGCAAGAACATAGACAGGATGATAAACAGAGATCTCCCATCTGCTAGTACACTATCCAAATTTCTCACAAAAACCAGAGCTTCAGCCAGGAGGTTGGAACTCAATCCAGGTCTTCCATGTGGGTGACAGGGACTCGACTTCTAGAGCCATCACCTGCTGCCTTCTAGAGTGTGCTTCAGGCCTAAGCTGAATTAGAAACAGTATCAGAACTTAAACCCAGGTACTCTGATATGGGATCCAGGTGTCCTAAGCAGCATTTTAACTACTATATCAAATGCTGCCCTGATGGAGAGCTTCATATTGTTTCTATCTGGGCAAATAAAATGCAAAGTATAAATAACTAAGAGAATACTGGAAAATATGTTTAACTCACAATAAATAGATCAGGAAGTAAAATGGGAAGAAGATAGAACCATTTATTTCTGAGTAAGATCAAAAATAATAACTAAATCAATATTTCTTTAATCTTCAGATTTCACCTTCATCAAATGTTAAACACATTTTTTATTTTTTTTTTATTCTGGCTGCTCTCTGCTGCATGAACAGTATCAAAATGTTTCTGAGAAACTTTTCACCCTAATCAGGCATATGTAGTGAGTTATGGTTTGCTTTCCATGATAGTACTACTTGATGACATGTAAGTTATCTGATCACTTTCCTACCTAAATGAATGTTTTATTTCTCATAGTTTTGATGATAATATATGGATGCAAAAAGGACGCATATCCAACAATTTAGTAAAACCCCCACTGAGCTTGAAATGTTGTCCTGTGTACTTGTACCGAAATCTCATTCTACATTCTATTTCATACAGACCTTTCAACCTGACTGTAGTCTTTAAATATTTATTACCTAATATAAATATTTAAAAATTTAATATACAGCACTGACCTCTGTGAAACTGCTCATGCTGAAGCAATGACTGGATATTTTTCTTTATTTTCTTTGCAGTTTGTTGGATTCTTTTGAGTGCATAAACTATTTCCATAACAAGAACCTTTCAGTATATATGATACATGTAAAAATATACCAAAAGTGAGTTGAGCAGATGGATAAAATACTAGATATGGAAAAGTTTAATGAATTGGTGTTTCTATTTTCTAACAATAAATGAAATTTACTGAACATTAATAATGTTGGTTCTTTTATTACTGTAGAAAATTTTGAAGCTATACTCTCTCAGTTGCTGGCTGTTGATACAAATTCATCTTTATGTAGTGTCTGAATACTATTAATAGGAGTAAAATAAGAGGTTATCAGCATTGCATATGTGGTAAATGTAAATGTTGAGACACAAAGTTACAAATAATTTAAAGCTCATCTCTACATAATGATAATGAAGCCCAATAGTCATTTCAGCCTTTTATTCTGCTGGAGTAAATTAAATCTCAATGGACTTTGGGTCATTTCTATTCTTTACTCCTGCAAATATAATTACACAGGAGCTTTTTAAGTGCCAAATAATATGTCATCATATATTCATTCTGGAGTCATGTCATCACCATGACATTCTTCTGTTTCTATGCTAGTAGTAGTGTATTCTTATTACAGTTTTCAGAATTATTCAAAATGGTTGCATTAATCACTTATTCTTTCAAGTCTTCTTTCATATACACAGAATCTGGATTTGAATTTTTTTCCCCTGTTCCTTGAACAAGGTGTGTTGATTAGTGAACCGATTATATTTGGAATTGGGAAAGTAATGATAAGCTTATAGATAACAGTGACAAATAACTGAATTCAGATAGTGCTTTCTTCTACAGTACTTTCCATGCAATGTATTAGATTCACATAAAAAACAATGAGGTATCAATTATAAGCATGCTAATTGTAAAGATTAATTAATTGATGCAAAGTTAATTGACTTTATTAGCTTGAATCTGTTGTTGATCTATTAATTGACTTTGCAGTTGCAATCAATATAATTTCCAAAGGGATTATTACTATTTTGTTTGTGTGTATATAACATAGTTACCTCACCATTTTATCTATTTACACACTCAATAATTATTTTATATTCACTTTCTAGGGTAATTTTTTTTCTGCTTCATCTCATTTTTTTTTCTTTTTCTTTTTTTTGTGACAGGCAGCGTTAGAGAGAGAGAGACAGACAGAGAGAAAGGTCTTCCTTTTCCGTTGGTTCACCTACCAAATGGCCACTATGGCCTGCACTCTGTGCCAATCCAAAGCCAGGAGCCAGATGCTTCCTCCTGGTCTCCCATGCGGGTGCAAGGCCAAACGACTTGGGCCATCCTCCACTGCCTTCCCGGGTCACAGCAGAGAGCTGGACTGGAAGAGGAGCAACCGGGACAGGATCCGGCGACCTGACTGGGACTAGAACCTGGGGTGCTGGAGCTGCAGGCAGAGGATTAGCTTAGTGAGCCTCGTGCCGGCCTCATTTGTTTTGTTTCTATTCTCATTGTTTTCCAAACATAAAATTCATCTTATTTGGAGTTTTACATGAGGTGGTGTGTAGATACTTCTGTTGAAGTTATTTTGTTCCACAAAGTTTGCATTATTTTTCACCATTACTCCAAAACACAGGGAAATTGAGGCATATTGTAACTGAATTCTTGGCTTGACTTTTTTCCAGACCACTTTGTAGTGTAAATTGCGGGGGGTGGGGGGACTGCATTAGATAGACTTCTTTTTTTCTATACAGAAATAAAAATAATGATTTTCCTTGAACTTTTCTTATTTTCATTTTTTAAAAATTTTATAAAGACATTACCTGGAGGCCTGGAAGGTAATGATATCATTGCTTCACCCATAAAGTGACAGATAAGGCCATTGTGATTCTTTTCCTATGAACAGTATTTCCCACTAGAACCCTCTATATCTTGAATTACTGATGAGCTAACAAACCATGAAAAAAATGCCCAAAGGGCAAATGTGGCTTCTCTACTCTTCTTGTTTCCCTGGCATCTAGCGTTTGAGCTCCAAGGATTGCTTCTTTTCCCTACAATTTCATGACTTATTTAGAAAATATAGTTAAAGGTATAACATATTTTTAGTTGTTTTCATCAAAGGAAATATTGAGAGTATTCACATTTCTAAAAGCATGAAACTGAGATTTAATTCCCTACTGTTGGAATACTAATTTTTCTGTTATAAATACTGCTAAATCTTTGTATATATCTTTAAATATATCTATAGAAATAATACAATAAATGAAATTGGTGAAATAGTATGATATGGTTGAAATTTAATTTTGTACTAATGTATTGGCCATCACCAAGTTTTACCACTTTCAGGGTTAGCAAAATTGAATAGGAGTCTAAATATAATTACTATTCCATCATTTTACTTTTGAAACATGGTAAACTAAAATGTAGCATTTATTTTATGTGCTATTAGACAACTCTGATTAGTATGTATTGAAACGATATGTGATTTACTTGATATGCAAGGAGCTTTAGAATAACTGTTGAAAAACTAGCTATATTACAGTATACACTTCATTCTTTTATTTGGTGATTCTTTGTCAGTAGTGAGATAATTATACAGTTTTCTGTTGTGAAATTTTTTTTGCAGCCTCTTCATACTTTTCTATCAGAATGAGCATTTTTTTTAAATTTCAACTACTTCACAATTTAAGAATACCTGATGGTTGGCCGGCGCCACAGCTCACTAGGCTAATCCTCCGCCTGTGGAGGCACACCAGGTTCTAGTCCCGGTCGGGGTGCCGGATTCTGTCCCGTCACTCCTCTTCCTGTCCGGCTCTCTGCTGTGGCCTGGGAGTGCAGTGGAAGATGGCCCAAGTCCTTGGGCCCTGCACCAGCATGGGAGACCAGGAGGAAGCACCTGGCTCCTGGCTTTGGATAAGCGCAGTGCACCGGCTGCGGCGGCCATTGCGGGGTGAACCAACGGCAAAAAGGAAGGCCTTTCTCTCTGTCTCTCTCTCTTACTGTCTACTCTGCCTGTCAAAAAAAAAAAAAAAAAAAAAAAACTGATGGTTTACTTTATGTCATTTTCTGATAGAAATCTTAAATTTTGTATTTTAAAGATTAAATATTTACTTTCCTTTTTTATCTTTCTTTTGACATTATGCTTAAAATATTTCTTCTTAAATAAATGAATTTTGTTCTTATTCCTTTATTATCCTATTTTTTTAAGATTTATTTATTTGTTTGAAAGTCAGAGTTACAGAGAGGCAAAGGCAGAGACAGAGAGAGAGGTCTTCCATCCACTGGTTCACTCTCCAAATGGCTGCAACAATGGCCGGAGTTGAGCCGATCAGAAGCCAGGAGCCAGGAGCTTCTTCCAGTACTCCCATGTGGGTGCAAGGGCCCAAGAACTTGGGCCATCTTCTACTGCTTTCCCAGGCCATAGCAGAGAGTTGGCTTGGAAGTGCAGCAGCTGAGACTTGAACTGGTGCCCATATGAGATGCCACACTGCAGGCAGGGGCATTACCCACTACACCACAGTGCCAGCCCCTATTATTATATTTGTACCCATTAAATTAATCTGGATAAGGTTTTTTTTTTTTTCAAAGAATGAAATACTTATCCTCTGTATCAAAACCAATTATTTACAAAGTCATCATTTCTCCACTTGTTTTATATATAAATTATCATAATTCATTTTTTACAGAATTAAATTATTCTACACAAGTGTTGTTCATGGGGTATTCTCTTGTTTAAAGATGACACTGCACCATTTTCTTTCTTAGAGTCAGTGAAGTTGTGTTGATTTCTTAACCATATAAGTGATTGGAAAGCCCAAATTTTCTTTGTAGGTGTATGAATTCAGAACTTTCTGTTTGTAGCACATATACTGTGTTTTTCTTTGAATCCAAGAGTGTGTATCACAATAATATATGTGTTTTATCCAGGGTTCCTTAAGATGTTAGCAAAGAAACCTAATTTTAATCAATTTAATAGTGGGGGAAAATAAAAGGAGAAACAGAAGGTTCTTGTTTACAAAATCAAATGATGGAAAGGTGTTATAACGGGCTGCTTGGCACCTCTATATATCCATAGCCTAATCCATGGGCATTCTGAATGTTGCCTTGTTTAGGGGGAAAGGGGATCTTTTTGGAGGTAATTATGGAAAATTTGAGAGAGAGAGAGACACAGAGAGAGAGAAAAATCACTATTTCTGGATTAATAGAGACAATATTAGTTATAGCTATCTCTATACAAAGAATTGTTATTGCCGTATGCTAAAACTGCTTCCTAAATGGATCTAAAAGGGAGATAGTTTTTGAACAAATATAGTCAAATAAGTGAATAAATGTCTATCTTATCCCATTCCTTTATTCTGTACACACATACCTCCACATTATATACATACACACACAGGTGTGTTCATACATGTATAGCATTAATTTCAATACCTGAAAAATGTTGAGTTTGCCTTAGCTACCACTCTTTTTGTGTTACTTTCACTTCTCTTAGCCTGAAAAGCACCAACATTCTATGAATGGTTCTAACTCAATATCTGGCCCTTTATGTAGAGGATGAGAATGACAAAGGAGTTTGTTTTAATACCTGGCATGGTTTTACCCCATTGAAGGTAAAGACAAAGCTATCATTCCCAACTCTCAATTTGTTTCTTCAGTGTGTGCTCATCTGAGTACTGCTAAACAAATACAAAAACTTGAGTTGTTTTATATAGCTGACTCCTGTGTCATGTTAATTTTTTAAAAATTTCTTTTAACTGACATATGAAAATTACATATTTTATGTAGTATTATGCAACAATTCTATACATGTATATAGCAGGTAATGGCAAATCAGGATAATTGTATCTATCTCCTCAAACATTTAATATTTACTGATGCAAAAGCATACAAATTACTTTATTTCATTCTTTTTTTTAAGAGAAATATATACCACATTATCATTAGACTTAGTAAAAAGAATGATATCAAAGTTTGGATATTAGATGGTTTCAAGAAATGTTCCTGTGATTGATCCATTGATACTGTCTATTTAGTTTTTCCTTTTCTGTAGGAGGTTGTGATTCAATTTTTCCCACCTCTACCAAATACACTTGAACTAATTCTACATTGAATATGAGAAAAATATCTGTGAGATATTACAAGAAAGATGGACTACATGTATAAATTTTCTAGAATTTCATATAATAAATCCCTAGAAATCTAGGTATTTTATACAAATGCATGTTTGACATCAATTTGTACAATCATTTATGTTGTATCATATCTGACATTCTCTAATAGCGATGAGAATACAGTATTAGAGAAGTAATAAATACTTCAATATATAAAACTTATTAAAGAAGAAACAAAGAAAATATGCAAAACATAAGGATGGGATGTATTACACTGCTAACTGTAAGATAAATTTTGTGTAACAATTTTCTGTCTGGTGGCAAATTTTCTATTCCAAAGGTGAACTAGTCAGAAATGGATAAATTTCATGCTTCACATAAACTACAGTGACAATTTCAGAGAGCTGGGGAAAATCATATAACATTCTGAGATACATTTAGCAGATGAGAGAAATGATATACTAAAGGCATCAATTGAACTGCAAGTTGTGTGTGAAGCAGTATAAAACATTAGGTTGGAATTTGATGTGCCAAAAATGAAATTAAATATAATAATGAATAAATCTGAAAGCCATTCTGTCTCAAAAGCAATCTTAACATTTTTCAATAAGAGAAATGACATATCCACATGTGACTTCTTCAGGAAAATATGACAAGATTCTTGAATTCTCAGATCTGACAGTTCCGCCTACAAAATGGAGGGGAAAAATCATCTAAAGCTGAGGGTTTTAAATGATTTTTCTTAGTCAAAAATTAATATTTAGCTACATTTAATAAATCTGTATTTCCAGAAAATTCATGCCTATAAGTGGGAAAAAAAGAAAATATAAACTGACTCCCCAGGGAGCAGTTATAATGATGACACTTTTTTTTCAACCTAATTTTGGCAATTTTCAAGCATAAATACACAACAATATGGTATTTGTGATTGTACAACATGTGAGAATCTGTAATTTTTGGTCCCCGAGTCTAGAACAATGTCTAGCACTTATAGATTTGTTCTGTGAAATGTACTGCTGAATTTCTTAGCAACACATAAAAGGTCAAACAACTCCGCCTGCTTCCTTCATCCACAATCTGTAATGCAGCAGCAAAGTGGCTCTCTTTATGCAATACTGAACAGTCAGATTTAAGCTAAGGATATGCAGTCCACCTGATTAGTATTTTCAAACAAGAAAATTTGAAGTTTCAATAAATCAAGCACTCAATTAGTAAAATAACTTACTTTGAATCTGGTTTCATTCTTTAGCATTGTATACATCAAGAGTTGGCAGGGTCGGCATTATGGCATTGCAGGTTAAGCAGCTGCCTGCAAAGCTGGCATCCAATGTGGGCTCCAGCTCCTGTCCTGGCTGCTCTACTGATCCAGTTTCCTGCTAAGGTGCCTGGGAAAGCAGTGGAAGGTGGTCCAAGTGCTTGGGACCCCTGTTACCCATATGGGAGACTCCTGGCTCCTGGCTTTCGTCTGTCTCAGACCAGGCTGTTTTACCCATTTGGAGGGTGTGAGCCAGCAGATGGAAGATTTCTCTCTCTCTCTCACTCTCGCTCTCTCTCTCTTTGTCTCCCCCTCCTTTTCTTTCTCTGTAACTCTTCCATTCAAATAAATAAAAATAAATCTTAAAAAAAAAAAAGAATTTGCAAACTATAGCCCCTGTGTGAACTATGTTTCATGGGTGAAATATGGCCTATTATTTATTTTGGTAAATTAAGATTTATTGGTGCATAGTCCTATTGATTCATTGATTCATTACCTATTGCTGCTTTCTTGCTACAGTGGCAGAATCATGCAAACAGCACAAATGATGGCCCACAAGGGTGAAAATATTTTCTGCCTTTCTCTTTACAGAAAAAGTGTACCATCTTTGGTCTCTATATGGCAAATTTTGGACTTTCATAAGAAACAAAATAAAATTATGCTAAAAGTTGCATCCTTCATTACAACTTGAAAATGCTCTGGCCTCTAGGGAATATACATGTATAAATAATAGCATGCAAAGCATAAAATGTAATCGGATTTGTGGATTTTCAATGAAGAAAACTGAACTCTTAGGAGGAAAACACTTCAAATTCGGTAACATTGAAAACTAAGAAGCACAGGAATGGCTTAGGGCAAATATGATCTTTTTAATATCAACTAAGAGATAAAAACAATGTTCAGTTTCTTCTGCTCGGCCTTGGCCTGACTTTGCGGGCACTGCAGCAACTGCCTGCAACGCTGGCATCCCATACTGGTGCAGGTTCAGTCCAGACTATTCCACTCCCAACCAGCTCTCTGCTAATGGCTTGGGAAAGCAGTGGAGGATGGCCTAAGTCCTTGGCACCTGTACTCATGTGAGAGACTTGGAAGAAGCTCCTGGATCCTGGCTTTGGCCTGGTACATCCTTGGCCACTAGGGTAGTTGGGGAGTGAACCAGCAAATGGAAGATCTCCCCTCTCCCTTTCTGTAAATCTACCTTTCAAATAAATAAAATAAATCTCAGAAAAAGACAAGCTGTTGGAAATGTTTTGCTCTCTTGAAACACATACAAGAAGGGGTCTACTGATCCTACTCCTAGGTGAAATATTACCCCAATCCATGTTATCCCTTAGAGTTGAGGATTAGTATGGCAGTGTGGGGGATCCTGGATGAACCACCTTATTTTAGTTAACTCAGTCTTCAGATTACACTGATCACTCTCAACAGATATGCATCCATTTACAATTATGATTTATTAAAACATGGAAGCAGATTGACTCAGGGCCAGCTCTATGGCATAGCAGGTAGAGCTGCTGCCTGCAGTGCCGGCATCCCATGTGGGCACTGGTTCAAGACCCAGCTGCTCCACTTTTGATCCAGCTCTCTACTATGGCCTGGGAAGGCAGTGGAAGATGGCCCAAGTTCTTTGGCCCCTGCACCCACATGGGAGACCCAGAGGAAGCTCCTGGCTACTGTCTTCTGATTGGCACAGCTCTGCCCATTGTGGCCAATTAGGGAGTGAACCAGTGGTTGGAAGACCTCTCTCTCTCTCTCTCTCTCTCTCTCTCTCTCTCTGCCTCTCCTTCTCTCTCTGTGTAACTCTGAATTTCAAATAAATAAATAAATATTTTAAAAAAGACGTAGATTGACTAGGAAATCATTGATTTTTTTGTTTATGTCCACAGAGACAATTATAAACTCTTCAGCAATTGTTTAAGCATAATTCACAGAATTATCTGCCTGCAGTTATAATGCAAACATAATAAAATTGTTCTGCTACCTCGAGTTTCAAAATATATGAAGAAGAAAACAAAGACAATATTTTAATAAAGAGTATATTGAAAATATACTCCAAAGGTTTATTCCACTATTGTAGGTAGAAGTAATAAACAAAAATTGTTCTTTAATAATAACTACACTATATATAATACATGTATTTTTGGATAACAGTTGACTTTAAATACTTTGGAGAATGGAAAGTAAAATCTTGTGGTAGGAAACAAAGTTTGAGTCAAGACAAAATGAACAACAAACAAACAAATGGGTTTAAAATCTCTGTCTCATCACAGTGATGTGATTTTTGAGTGTTCTGCATGTAGTGCCAGCTCAGATCCTCCTTGGCTCATCCTCTCCTCTCCCCAACTACTCTCCCCCACAACAACCATGGAAAGGGGTTAATAAAGATCAGCTATCAGCTCTCTCAAGAATTTTCCCTTAGCTAAAGACAGCCATCTCCCTTAAAGTCATACTTTCTTCCAAGATCAGCTCCCAATCAAAGATTGATCAATATGTTGCATAAAGGATCAGACCTCTCTTTTCTCAACTAGAGACAATTCTGAAAAGTTATCCTGGCTTCAGATTTTTATATAAAGTTTGCTGAAGCCTTATTTTGACTGCTCTACAACAAAATTTATCTTTCTATATCTTTTTTTACTCCTTGCCCAAAGTTTTGATTCCAAGAGCACTTATTAATCAACTTCCAGCATGATACTCATCACCAAAACATCGGCTTCCAGAGTAGACATGTGGTATAGCAGTTATGATGTCATTTGTGATGCCTATATGCTACATTGAAATAACCAGCTGAAGTACTGGCTCTCAGTTTCTGATTTCAGCTTAATGCTAAAGCACACACTGGGAGGATGCAGTTGATAACTCAAATAGTTCGGTCCTTGCTACCCACGTGAGAGGCCTGGACTAAGTGCTGGACTTCTGGCTTTGGTGGTCTGGGAGAGACCTGGGCAATATAAGCATTTGGGGAGTGAACCAGCAGATCAAAGTTTTCAGACTCTCTTTGTCTTTGCTTCTATTCCTTTCAATCATAATAAAAATACATACATATATCATACATACATACAATTCTGCTTTCTCTAAGAATCAGTGGTAGCACTTGTTTGAGAAAGCAAATCTTAAAAGCAGGTTTTGGAGCCACAGCACCCACCCCTGCTGGGAAGAACTCTGACGGTAATTGGAGAAAACAACAACGGCCCATATCATGAATTAGCTGGCTAGTGTGTCTTGTTAGAGAAAGAGTGACTAATAGCAAGCTCTCAAGTGACTAGAACTATTGATAATACAATTGATTATGAAATTAAAGATGATTAGTGGACATTCCTTGGGAATGGAAGCTGAGAATTTGGGATTGGGCATTAGCAGGGTCAGATAACTTGAGTTATTCAACAAGTTTTGTGGACTCCATATTGTACAAACCATTGAATTAGCATGTCTCCCTTTGCTGAAATTTATGGTCACATAATTGCTTTCTCATGAACAAATGACGGAAAGGAAAAAAAAAGTCACACTTGTTTCGCTGATCAGAGTGCTTTGTTTAAGTGACTGAAAATTGAAAATGAATAGCAGTTGGAAATCCACTTTGGGTTGAAGTAGGAGTGGCCTGACAAACCTATGTGTGCATGTGTTGTATAATGTACATACTCATAGCAGTGACAAATAGCTTGAGAGAATAACCACAGACTGGAAAGAGAAAAAAATAAATGTCTTGGAAATTTTATGAGAGACTCTTCTGGGGTGAATGATGGGCTTTAGCTGCCCATATTCATGCAGATGTTTAAATCTCGAAGTCATGTGATCACTGATGCATTAAGGTTAGATATCTGGTCTAATTATGGTATCTGTGAGGTGGGTCTGTGGCAGGTCTTTAAATCAGTGATGTTGTGCTCCAGGAAAGTAGTTGTTGCAAGAGGGTTGTCCGTGTATTTTCTCTTTGATTCCCAGCTCAAAAGGTAGTCATACTTCTGTTATTCTTCAGCCTCACCAGATGCCTGTACCAATAAGTCAACCCATTCTGGACTGTGAACTTCCAAACTGTAAGCTAAAATCAATCTACTTACCTCCTGAGTTGTTTTTCTCAGGTACTTCGGTTAAAGTGTAGAAAAGTTGACTGATGAAGAGACCTACAAAAAAAATTCAGATAATGGACACAGAAGTCTGAAATAGCAGCATGGGATAAAGATTTGTGCAGTGAATGTTGATGCTCACTAGTATGCATCCACACCAGTGAGGGCACTAAAAAGGGTACTAGGAAGCCAAGTAAAGAACACAACACGTTAGCTGGTTGATACTAGCTGCCTATGTTATACCTCCATCCCCCATTTCTGATTCAATGAATGAAAAAACAAAATAGTCAGGAAGGCAAAGACATTCATAAGCACAATTCCCACTTAACAACATGGTAGAAACTACAATTGGTGAATTTCCATCCCATTAACAACCAAGTCTAAACCTAAGCTCCAGATACAATTCAATCCCCAGGAGAGCATTTTATGCCTTTGCATCACATTTACTTCATTAAGCTCCCTCTGTCTGCAATGATAGTGATTTATTTGTATAGGGATTGATACATTTTCAGGTATGGATTTTTGTTTCTGCTTGAAGAGCCTCACATAGGTCCACTATCAAGGGACTAATAAGTATTTGATATATTTATATGGCAGCATTATGAATAATATTATGTTAATTGGGTTAATTTCATAAAAACTAGAAGTATAACAATGTATACATAACAATGGCATCATATGATTCTATTACAATCTGTCAGAACAGTGGGATAACCTATTGATGGTTCAACTGAGACCCCAGTTCATTTGTGACCCTTCTTCATCTGTGAAAATGAGGCAAATTTTTCTTGACAGCACCTACACATTAAATCAATGAGCATTATACAAACATAATGCTATATCCATAGCAGGTAGAATACCTAGGTACAGGTAGAAAATAGAGGGACTCTGCTTCTCATTCTGAGTGACTCTATTGAACAACTGCTTTTTATTGGCCATGCAATTATGGTGTTTTTTTTTTTTTTGGGGGGGGGATGCTAAAAAGTGATGGTTTTCAAGGAAAACAGTTCTACCAGGAGACTTAACAAGTGTTAAGTTGAACTTTCATCTACACTTTCAGTTGCGTACTTTGAATGTTTATGCCATAGGACAAGCAAGAATAAAAATAGCCATTAATAGAAAATATAGTTGATGCTATAAAAGTGGACAGAGAGGAAATATATGTTCAGTATCTCAAGGATCTAGCTGTAAATTTCTTATTATTCTTTTGTCCAATTTGATAGTAAATGGATAAATGCAACAGTCTAAGCCTGAGATATGGTAAACAAGGGCTCATCCCAATAAGGGAATCTACCTAAAACAGTAGAGGTGTTAACCAAGTGTGGGTGGAATCTCGGACTGATGTTCATAGATGGTTATGTTAAGTATCAGTTATGTTTGTAAGATCATCTTTTGTGGCAGAGCTGTTAATTCAAGTTAATATCCATCCTATCACAAGAACCTCCCCTATCCTATTCCCACTTAATTTTTACAAAGATCTATTTTTAGTTTACATTATACTAATAAGATTAATCCTACACTAAGTAAAGAGTTCAACAAAGAAGGGTGGGAGCATGGGTGGGAAGGGAGAATAGGGTGGGAAGTATCACTATGTTCCTAAGTCTGTATATGTAAAATTTGTATACCTTAAATAAAATTTTAAGAAATTTAAACAAGAAGAACTTCTCAAGGAAACGAAGCCCAATGCATGGAGTTCTAAGATAATTACTTCTAGTACTTATATGAATCAAGTGTATCAGATAAGCCTAATGAATGAACCTTCTTGGATGTGGTAATCTGCAGTTTAGATTTCTCTTCAGTCCAACTGCTAGTAAATTTGTCAACTGAAATTTTTAGCTGTGAACCCTTTCCCTTTGGTAAAATGTAACATTGCCTGAGGTCAAAATCATTTCACATGACAGCTTGTCATATGACTGGACAAAGTGGAGGTATAAAACATCTTACTCCCCAACCCCAAATTGAGACCTCTAGAGGGCCATCCCGCGTCATAACTCCCTATAGTTTGCCAAATCCTTGTTGAGACAATGTACAAGAAAATGCCTTGACTATTGCATAGAATCTTTGGATATTTAAATAACTGTTAATACTCTTATTTCATTTGCTTTTCAAAATAATAAAATGATTGGAAGAGTTTATTACTAATATAAATATATACTTTCTCTTTATTTAAAAATATCTCCCTCCTGAAGATGTCACTTATGAAAATCATTTTAAAATTACACAAATATTTTCTTTCTCTCTTTTGATCACTGTTTCCCATTTCCCAGAAACTAGTTCAAAAACAAGCTTCATTTCAATATATCTTTAATCTATTTAGTGATTCAAATTTATCCTTTCCGCTTGAAATAGACAATTTTTCTAGTAATTGGTGGTCATGGCTTGAGATCACAAAAAGTTGGCTCTGATTGCAATTCATTTTCTCACTTATTATTTGGCATTAGGTATTACATTTCTACCAAGGGAAAGGTGTACTGGAACTGGTGTTCAATAAATAAGCATTAGTAGACTATAAAGAAAGAGAAAGCATTTAAGCAAAGAGAACCACTTGCATAAGGTTTTAGGATAATAAAATAATATACAGGTGACACTGAATGTACCGAGTGATGGTAGGCCATAAACTGTAATAGCTACAAACATAATACATTGAATTTAGATTGAAAAATCATTGTCATGTTATGGAATATGATTTGCTTTGTTTCTGAAAAATTATATGAATTATACGAGCATTTCAATTGGCTGTTGGCCTCGTGCTTCAACAGTGACATTTATCATGCTTGCTAAAAACAGACAAAACCTGTTTGTCCACATATACATATAATATTTTTTACATAGACCAAATATAGATTGTTGTAATTGTATTATATAATCATCTTAAAATCAAGGCATTTAAAAAATGAAGAGAAACAAGTTCTAGAACCATCTGGAAACAACTCTACTTGAATAGCATATGGGAGAGTTTTTGTGTCAAAGCCCTTGAAGATAACAATTTATTTCAATTAAAGATTGGAATTATATTTTTGGTCTTTAGCATTATTTTGTAGTCTGTCATATTAGCTCTCTGCTGCTATAGAACTTCAAGTACATCTGATGTAGCTTGTATGCAACATGAAATTTATGTGGAAAAATGAGACTAGAACAATCAGATAAACTACAGATAACAATTCATGTTCCAGTTGTTAGTCATCTATTTTAAAATCATAGGAGCCCTTAACAACCAGCTTTATTTTACATGTATGACTATATAGTTCTGTGTTAATTATTTTCAGGGCTGGGGTTTTATATAACTTTGAGCATTACATTGGCTTCCAATTCAATTCAGTTTAAATACATGGTTGTGTGCTGTGATTGATGTTATAGAACTTTTAACAGTTATCCTTTTTTTTTGATGTAGAGACAAGTGGACTAATGAAGCTTTATAGGAGCCACTCATATCTGGTTGATGTTATGAAAATATGTAGAAAGAAACAGTCAAGCTACCCTCCTATTGGGAACTACAGTATATGAATCTTGTGAAAGTTTTCTAATTGATATCAGTTTTCAATCTCCACATACTCAATTTAGTCCCTTCTTTTATATACGCAGATAGTATTAGAAACAAGAGACTGCATTCCCAATACTAGCTAGCTTTCAATTTGGGTACATGAACAAAAGTGATACGGCCCTTTCAGGATCATATCTTCAAAAAAGAAGCTGCCTACCCTTCACTTTGTCTTTCCTTTTCTGACCTTCAGAAAATAAATAAACCCAGAAATAAAAGCTTCCTGTAGAAGATAAGAATGGTCTTCAAAACTATATCTTCCTCTGTCACTGTATTTTTAGATATCTCTTTCTTAGAGAGGTTTACTTCAAGCCATGTAAATAAATAGACCATATAAATCAATCAAAACATGAAAGAAAATTCAAGTGCCATGTCTTGGCACATGAACAAATAACTCGTATTGGTCCTAGGATTCAAGAGTAAATACGAAAATCTTTGAGAAATGAAGTGAGAGGTGTATACTATTAAAGATGCAAGAATTTGAAGAAAAGTATAAGGAAGTAAAAGAGCTTAGAAGAACAGCAACAATAGAGACCCACTAAATGACTCTTACTTAAATAAGTGGCCGGAGTTCATGGCAATTTTATATGAAATCCAAACTGGAAAGGCATGGACACATTGATCTTAATTCAGATGTTCCCTTTTATGTTTCCAATGTGGATTCCTTACTGTTTTCCCACAATTCAACTCTGAACTGTAACATACAGTCATGGGGAAGGGGGTGCTCAGAGCTTATTATAAGTATTTAATTTTATGTGTTTTTTAAAATTTTATTGAAGGTCTACAAACTTCATGCATTTCATATATATACAAATTTAGGAACATGGTAATTCTTCCCACCCTACCCTCCCTCCTGCTCACACTCCCACCCTTCTTCTTCCTCCTTCTCCTAGTCTCATTCTTATTTTTTACAAAGATCTATTTTCAGTTAACTTTATACTCATAAGATTAACCCTACCCTAAGTAAATAGTAAAACAAATAGTAGGGAAAAATTACTCCTCAACAGTGAGACAAGAGCTGTTCAAAATCATTACCTCTCAAAATGTCAATTGAACTCCTATAGATTATCTTTTAGGGACTCTATTGGTTACTACAGATCAGAAAAAACAGGCTCTCATACAGAAATCAGCAAACAATGTGGGTAAGGCTGAGGAGGAAAAGACACCCTAATCCACCGTTGGTGGGAATATAAATTACTGTAAGCGCTGTGGAAGACAGTATGGCGATAAATCAGATAAATGAACATTGATGTACCATATGACTCAGCCATCCCACTCCTGAGAATTTACCCTAAAAATCAGCTTATGAAAGAGTTATCTGTACCCCCTGTTTATTGCAGCTCAATCAACAATAGCTGAGATATGGAATCAACCCAGAGGTCCATCAACTGAAGACTGGATAAAGAAATCATGGTAGATATACACTAGGGAATACCACACCTCAGGGGAAAAAAAAGTATGTGCTTTTGTTGCAGAATTTCTCAGACTTAGTTCAGTTCCTTCAATGACTTATTAGACTCTGAATTTCACTTTGTTCTTCTGTATATGAGGATCATATTACCTACTATAGGAAGTAAGTGTAAGGTTTAAATAAGTAAAAATATTTAGGACAGCGCCGCGGCTCACTAGGGTAATCCTCCACCTTGTGGCGCCGGCATACCGAGTTCTACTCCCGGTCAGGGCGCCGGATTCTGTCCCAGTTGCCTCTCTTCCAGGCCAGCTCTCTGTTGTGGCCCGGGAGTGCAGTGGAGGATGGCCCAAGTGCTTGGGCCCTGCACCCCATGGGAGACCAGGAGAAGCACCTGGCTCCAGGCTTTGGATCAGCGTGGTGTGCCGGCTGCAGCAGGCCAGCAGCGGCAGCCTTTGGAGGGTGAACCAACGGCAAAGGAACACCTTTCTCTCTGTCCCTCTCTCTCACTGTCCACTCTGCCTGTCAAACAAAATAAAATAAAATAAAGGGCTTATTAAATTTCCTGGCACAAAGAAAACATGAATTTAATCAGTTTATTGTTAGAATGTGTTATTGACGGCTGAGGAAGAACTGCTAAGATCAATCCCATTCACAATAGCTACAAAAACAATCAAATACCTTGGAATAAATTTAACTAAGGACATTAAAGATCTCTACAATGAAAATTACAAAACCTTAAAGAAAGAAATAGAAGAGGATACCAAAAAATGGAGAAATCTCCCATGCTCATGGATTGGAAGAATCAATATCATCAAAATGTCCATTCTCCCAAAAGCAATTTACAGATTCAACGCAATACCAATCAAGATACCGAGGACATTCTTCTCAGATCTGGAAAAAATGATTTGAAATTCATATGGAGACACAGGAGACCTCGAATAGCTAAAGCAATCTTGTACAACAAAAACAAAGCCGGAGGCATCACAATACCAGATTTCAGGACATACTACAGGGCAGTTGTTATCAAAACAGCATGGTACTGGTACAGAAACAGATGGATAGACCAATGGAACAGAATAGAAACTCCAGTAATCAATCCATACATCTACAGCCAACTTATATTTGATCAACGATCCAAAACCAGTCCCTGGAGTAAGGTCAGTCTGTTTAATAAATGGTGCTGGGAAAACTGGATTTCCACGTGCAGAACCATGAAGCAAGACCCCTACCTTTCACCTTACACAAAAATCCATTCAACATGGATTAAAAATTTAAACCTACGACCCGACACCATCAAATTACTAGAGAGCATAGGAGAAACCCTGCAAGACATAGGTACTGGCAAAGACTTCTTGGAAAAGACCCCAGAAGCACAGGCACTGAAAACCAAAATTAACTACTGGGATTGCATCAAATTGAAAAGTTTCTGTACTGCAAAAGAAACAGTCAGGAAAGTGAATAGGAAACCGACAGAATGGGAAAATATATTTGCAAACTATGCAACAGATAAAGGGTTGATAACCAGAATCTACAAAGAAATTAAGAAACTCCACAACATCAAAACAAACAACCCACTTAAGAGATGGGCCAAGGACCTCAATAGACACTTTTCCAAAGAGGAAATCCAAATGGCCAACAGACACATGAAAAAATGTTCAAGATCCCTAGCAATCAGGGAAATGCAAATCAAAACCACAATGAGGTTTCACCTCACCCCGGTGAGAAAGGCTCACATTCAGAAATCCACCAACAATAGATGCTGGAGAGGATGTAGGGAAAAAGGGACACTAATCCACTGTTGGTGGGAATGCAAACTGGTGAAGCCACTATGGAAGTCAGTCTGGAGATTCCTCAGAAACCTGAATATAACCCTACCATTCAACCCAGCCATCCCACTCCTTGGAATTTACCCAAAGGAAATTAAATGGGCAAACAAAAAAGCCGTCTGCACAGTAATGTTTATTGCGGCTCAATTCACAATAGCTAAGACTTGGAACCAACCCAAATGCCCATCAACAGTAGACTGGATTAGGAAATTATGGGACATGTACTCTACAGAATACTATATAGCAGTCAAAAACAATGAAATCCGGTCACTTGCAACAAAATGGAGGAATCTGGAAAACATCATGCTGAGTGAATTAAGTCAGTCCCAAAGTGACAAATATCATTTGTTTCCCTTGATTGGCGACGACTAACTGAGCACCAAAGTGGAAACCTGTAGAAGTGAAATGGACACTATGAGAAACAGTGACTTGATCAGCTCTTGTGCTGACTGTTGTTGTACAATGTAATACTTTATCCATGGTAGTATTTTTTTTTTATCCTAGTACTAGTGGTTGAACTCTGTAATTAACACACAATTATTCTTAGGTGTTTAAATTTTAACTGAAAAGTGATCTCTGTGAAATATAAGAGTGGGAATAAGAGAGGGAGGAGATGTAAAATTTGGGACATGCTCAATCGGAACGGCCCCAAATGATGGAGTTAGAATTGTGCCAGGGAATTCCAATACAATCCCATCAAGGTGGCATGTACCAAGGCCATCTCATTAGTCCAAGTGATCAATTTCAGCTCACAATTGATCACACTGATAGGTCTAAGAGTCAAAGGGATCACACAAACAAGACTAGTGTCTGCTAATACTAACTGATAGAATGAAAAAGGGAGAGAATGATCCAACATGGGAAGCAGGATACACAGCAGACTCATAGAATGGCAGATGTCCTAAATAGCACTCTGGCCTCAGAATCAGCCCTTAAGGCATTCAGATCTGGCTCAAGAGCCCATGAGAATATTTTAGGCATGGAAAGCTAAGACACTCTGAAAAAAAAAAAAAAAAGACCTAAATGAAAGATCTCTGCGAGTGAGATCCCAGTGGAAAGAACGGGGCCATCAAAGAAGGAGGTACCTTTCTCTGAAGGGAGGAGAGAACTTCCACTTTGACTATGACCCTGTTGGAATAAGATCAAAGTCGGCGAACCCTAAAGGCTTCCATAGCCTCGGCAACTCATGACCAGAGCCTAGGGAGATTACTGACGCCATAAACAAGAGTGTCAAATTGTTAAATCAACATCAGGAGTCACTGTGTACTTACGTCTCATGAGGGATCTGTCCTTAATGTGTTATCCAATGTGAAATAATGCTATTACTAGTACTGAAGCAGTATTTTTACACTTTGTGTTTCTGAGTGGGTGCAAACTGATGAAATCTTTACATAGTATATATTGAATCGATCTTCTTTATATAAAGATAATTGCAAATGATTAAAAATCTTGGTGTTAAACTGGAAATTGCATAGACAATTAATCAATTTTTAAAAAAAAATCATGTAGGATCTCTGTCCTTAATGTGCTGTACATTGTGAATTAATACTATAACTAGTACTCCAACACTATTATCATTTTGTATCTCTATGCGAGGGCAAACTGTTGAAATCTTTACGTAATATGTACTAAATTGATCTTCTGTGTATAAAGAGAATTGAAAATGAATCTTGATGTGAACAGAAGGGGAGAGGGAGCGGGAAAGGGGAGGGTAGGGGGAGGGAGAGAATTTGTGGGGGGGGGAGCCATTGTAATCCATAAGCTGTACTTTGGAAATTTATATTCTTTAAATAAAAGCTTTATATATATATATATATATATATATATATATAAAAGAATGTGTTATTCATAAACAAGATCATAATTGATGCTGTTTTGTTCAATGATCAAAAGCCTATTGTTATCAAGATACTTGAATGTGAAACATTTTATTGTCTCTCTTTCTGTAGGTTTCTAACATATTAAAGAAGAAAAGACTTACACAACTAGAAAAAGAAATAATAGAAGTTTGCATCTGCTTTCTTACTTCACAGTGATTGCTGATCCAAAGACATTTTTAGTGTGATAACTCAAAAGTCTATTCTCCAGACCCCTTCATCCATGCAGAATGCTGTACTCTTTCTATATTTTCAAGTCATAATTTAATATGGGTCAAGGTCTGGTGTTTAATGATAAATGACAAAGAAAATGGCCTCTCCAAATGACAACAAATTAATGGGCCAAGACCACAGGTTTGCCTGCTTTGCTTACTAAGCTTAGAATTTAGCAAATAGCTCCCAGCATGCACATTAGAATTCTTATAGATACATTTTACAGCACAAAGAAACTTTGTGTATGTAACTATTCATATGCATCATTTTAAGTTTGGGGAACTTTAAATGAGATAGGTAGAGTTCCTGAAGAAAGTAATGAATCATTGGAGCTGAACTTTAACACCCATCCAACATATAATTAGTTGAATTAGAGCCACTTTGTAAGGGAGTTAATCAATGCTTTAGCTTTAGCTGCCCCAATGCTTCTGAAATTTGCTGATGTTATCATTACATTGGGAAGAGACACACTCTTTGCATTCTAATAAGAGCATTTCTTGCAGGACCTTAGCGGTATAATACAGAGCAAGTACTTATATATATAGTATAAATACATATATATTTTTTTCTACAAAATGAGGACTTTACAAAGACAGCATTATGACCTTATCTGCATAATACAAAATAATTTATCAATCAAACATTGTAGCTTCTTGAAGAGCTGCTTAATAGACTCTATACTTAATGCAGTGTCTGGCATAGACTAGGATTTAAGTAAAATCTTTTTTAACATTGTTTATGTTAGTAGTAATATATAATTATCTATTTTGAATAAACACCTAGTGCAGTGGGTTGCTGAATACTCAATACAGTATAAAAGCCTCAGAAAAACATTTTCTCTATCCCCTAAATATTTTTTACTTAAAAATTATTAGCTTGTCACTAAAGTATGCCATGACAAAAATGCAAAAGAAAACAGCTTTAAATTTAAGAATATCTATACTCATACATATAAAGTGTAACCGCATATCAGGCATGTGACTAAGAACTTAGAATTTTTTAATTACTTATTTTCATTTCATTTAAAAGGTAGAGGCAAAGACAAAGAGAGTTCTTACATACACGAGTTCACCTCCCAAATGTTCAGAACAGCACGGGCTAGGCTAGAATGAAATTGGGTGCCTGGCACTTCAAGTGGGTCTCCCATGTTGGTCGCAGAGACCTCAGTACTTGAGTTGTCATTGGCTGCCTCCCAGAGTGTGCACTAACAGGAAATTGGAATCAGAAACAGAGCCAGTTCCAAACCCAAGCACTCCGAGATGTGGGTATCCCACGTGCCAAACATCTGCCCAAGACTCAGCACTTAAGATACATTAGCTAATTTAATCCTTACAGCATTTAACGGTACATAGTACTATTATTATTTGTTATTATTTGTGAATGCATTTGAAAGTTAGTGAATTAGTAAACTTACTAGAATTCTGAAGATGCTAGCCATAAATGCTGGGAAGCTATTTTAGAAAACTCCGTGTATCTAGAGGCTAAGTCCTTAATTGAGTAATTAATTAATGATTTATATTGAATCTAATTATGACTTAATCTTTCTGAAACACATTATGCTCTCAAAAATTTGACCTTTTTAAACTCAAGACATATGGGAATAGAATATGCAATGCAGAAAAACGCAAGGCCTGATAGGTAACACATTCAAGAAGTGCTGAGCAAAAAATCTTGATAGGGGCAGGTATTTGCCTTAGTGGTTAAGAAACTGCTTGGGATACCTCACCTGTATTAGAGCACCTGTGTTAAAATGAGTTCAGGCTGTCACTGATGTGCACCCTGGGAGGAAGCAGGTGATAGCTCAGGTAGTTTAGTCCTTGCCACCTATTTGAGAAGAGAAGGTTCCTGACTTCAGCATGGTCCAGCCTTGGCTGTTGAAGACATCTTGGGAGTGAAAAGAGTGACTGGAAGGTATCTGCCTGTGTCTGTCTCTGCCTGTCATATATAAAAAAATAAATAAATATTTTAAGTAAATAAGTAAAATGAAAATATTTTAACATCAATGTAAAATGTCTTGAATCAACATAAACATCTCTAGCTTTACTAGCTCTCTATGTTAAACTGTCATTTCCTTTAATCAGTTCATGTACTGCATCATACTTATCATCACGCAAACACTCTGAGAAAGACACTGAAGTTCCATGTTGGAATTCTTGTCACTCCTGTCAGTGTGTATTTGAAAAACAATATAATTAAATAATTATTTGATTTAACATTCATTCTCTAAGCTAGATTATTGTTTCCTCTGCTGGGCACCAGAGGCCTGCAAATATCTCATGTGGTATTTTCTTGATTTTTAATTGGACTTCTGCATATTATTTGGGGATTATTAAAATTTTCATATAGGACAAACTGTTCTGTAGCAACAGTAATGTTTCACATGCAAAAAAAAGTTAAAAAACTGAGTTGTATTAATATTTGTAAGTTAAGTCCATAAATATGCAAAATTGATGCCTCAATGTGAACATAAAATAGAAGAGAAAGCATGACTCTCTATATTCCATCCATATGAATGGCCTACAAAACCTCTGTGGAAAATGTGTCTTGTGAAAAAACTAGGTATGGAATTCAATTTTTTTCAAAAAAATAAAGGTATCTTATGATTCCATTTTCCACATTTATTCATCAGTATTTTAAGGAATTTATAAATACACTAGATTCTCAAGGTGCTAGCAAATAATAGCTACCACAACACAATTCTCATCAATTTTCAGTTACTGTGATACGAACAGGTTCATTGTGGTCCATTGATACAATCCTAAGAATATGATACTTGTTGAAGTACTCTTGTACAAATTGTTGAGACTCATACATTATGATCACTCATTCTTCCTTCATCCACCAACCCTGCAATTCCATTAACACTCCTTGTTCTATATCCATTCTGAAAGTTCAATGTCATTAAATGAAAGGCCAGGCATTCAGGCAGACTTGAAATACTATGTCAGGTGTGGTAACAAAAGTTAGGCAGCAGAAAAACTGTAAAAGTTTCCACAGGAAATGCCTATTGAAGATCATAGTTTTAATACAATTTTATGCTTCCAGTCAAATTGAAACATTACACAGTACAGGCCAGAGGAGACAAATGTTTGCTAGGTACATAAATTGGGCTAAAATTAGTGTATAAATACTAGCCCTACCGGTGTTAGTTTAGCAAGAGAATTAACAAAATCCAAATTATCAGTAAAAATTGACAATTGACAAGGGAAAACAACATATTGACTGGTAATGAGTCCAGGATACCTTGATAACAAAAAAAATATTGTGGGATTTATGGAAGGAAAATGTGGCAAGACAAGGGCAAGAAAATATCATTGTAACAACTTAATGGAATAGCAGAAACTGGACATTATTCAAAGATTGTGAACAAAAATTTTTGAATCCTCAAAAGAATACAAGAAGATAAATATTTTTATGAAACAGGAGCATACCAAAAAAATGATAAGCAATAAGAGAGAGACAAACTGTGATAGACTACAAAATGCAGAATACAATTAAAATTCACAATTTGAAGGCAATAGAATAAAAATAACCTTGCAGAACATGTGAATAGTGTTTTTCTTCTTTCTTTCTTTTTTTTTTTTTTTTGACAGGCAGAGTGGATAGTGAGAGAGAGAGACAGAAAGGTCTTCCTTTGCCGTTGGTTCACCCTCAAAAGGCCGCCACAGCCAGTGCGCTGCGGCCGGTGCACTGCGCTGATCCAAAGCCTGGAGCCAGGTGCTTCTCCTGGTCTCTTATGCAGGTGCAGGGCCCAAGCACTTGGGCCATCCTCCACTGCACTCCCTGGCCACAGCAAAGAGCTGGCCTGGAAGAGGGGCAACCGGGACAGAATCCGGCGCCCCGACCAGGACTAGAACCTGGTGTGCCGGCACCACAGGCGGAGGATTAGCCTATTGAGCCACGGCGCTGGACATGACTAGTGTTTTATATGATACACTGGAGAAACTATTTTACAATTAAAAAATTAAAAGAAAAATTATGACTCAACACATGAGTGTTTAATATGTAGTAGATATATGTGAAAATATCAACTGATGTTTAATGAAGGCTTATGAGTGTTGTGTGCCAAAAATTCTTTTCAGACTTCACAAGTATTTAGTAACTATTTCTACAATCAGTTTATAGATTTAATACTTTTAATAACCCATTTCACAGATGAGGTAGTTGTCAAAACATATGGAAATTTCAATATATTTCTTTGGGGGAACAATTTCAGATAATGGCGTATAGTATATTCCCCAAAAGTGTTTAACTCTAATATAACCACAAAGAATATTGTACAAAATACTTGACCAGCATTTCTTAAAATTATAAAAAAATAACAAATGTTTAATATGAATAATTCTGGAGGTCAGTTAATAGTAATGCACTACTGATTTCTTTTTAAATTTTATTTAAGGTATGCAAATTTCATATATTTCATATATACAGATTTAGGAATGTAGTGATATTTCCTATCCTACCCTCTTTCTCACTCATTCTTCCTCCTCCTTCCTCTCTTATTCCCGCTCTTAATTTTTATAATATTCTAATTTCAGTTTACTTTATATTCATAAGATTAACCCTACACTAAGTAATGAGTTCAATAAATAAAAGAAAAAAAATCAACACTGTTCCTCAACAGTAGGGACAAGGGCTATAGACAATCATCAAATCTCAGTATGTCAATTTAGCTCATCATATTACATTTTTGGTACTCTATTAGTTACTGCAGATCAAGTAAAACAATTACATTTGTATTTTGGGGAGTGACTTATCTCATTAAGTATAATGGTTTCCAGTTGTATTTATTTTGTTGCAAAAAACAGGTTTCCATTCTTTTTTATGGCTGAGTAGTATTCCATAGTGTTTATATGTCATAATTTCTTTAACTAGTCATCAGTTGATGGACAACTGGGTTGATTCCATATCTTATCTATTGTGAATTGAGCATCAGTAAACATGGGCGTACAGATAACTCTTCCATGTGCTGATTTCATTTCCCTTGTGTAAATTCCCAGGAGTTAGATTGCTGAGTCACATGGTATATCTACTGTCAGCTTTCTGAGGTATCTCCATACTGTTTTCCACAATAGCTTTACTAGTTCACATTCCCACCAACAGTGGATTAAGGTATATTTTCCTCTAAAACCTTGCTAGCATGTATTGTTTGTTTGTTAATTTCTGCATGAGAGCCATTCTAACTGGGGTGAGGTAAAACCTAATTGTGGGTTAAGTTTACGCATTCATTTGAAAAGCAGCATTACAAAGAGGGAGAGACAAAAAGGACAAAGAGAGAGATCTTCTATCCACTGGATAAGTCTCCAAATGCAAAATCGGGCTGTGATAGGCCTTGGTCTGGAGCCAGGAACTTCATCTGGGTCTCCCATTTGGGAGGCAAAGGCCCAAACACTAGGGCCTTTTGCTACTTTCCCAGGCACATTAGCAGAGGGATGAATCTGAAGTGGAGAAGTTGGGACTCAAAGTGGTACTTGTATGGGACATCAGTATCACAAGTGGTAGTCCACAATCAATCACTGCTAGGCCACAATACCAGCCCCAGGTACTACTGGTTTCCTAGCTGTGACAAATACACCCAAAGTCATGTAAGAAGTTAAGAAAATGAGCAAATGTGGGAGCTCAGTCTACTCGTTGTAACTTTCCAATAAATCTTAAACCAATTCTAAAATTTAAAATAATTGATTTAAAATATAAAGTAAAACATAGAATATTAATAAACTCTTTCTGATGCAACTAGCCTTCCTATAAATAATTGTAGCTTTGCACAACATCACTAAAGAAGTAAAAACTACCTGAAAGCACTTGAGAATGAGCAAACTGCAAACAGATTTTAGAGTGGTCAACAGTTGGCAAATGGAGTAACCCAGAGTTTATCATTTATAGTTTGCAGACAAGTTGAAGACACAATGCAGGGTGGCCAAATTCCAACAGAATATTTTCAGTCACATCTTGCTCACAAAGGAACAAAGGACAGTTTTCAGACAACCATATTTGCTAGAGCACAATGGACAGGGACTAGAAGGGGCAGAAAGATGCTGAAAAAGAGAGCGCCAGAAGTGAAGCCCTCAATTATGTATATAAACTTTCTGTATCTCTGGATGAAACTGAAACCACACATGGGACAGACTCCACATAGCCCAGCTAAGGATAAAATACCTGAATTTGAGATTAAAAAAAGATTTTAATTTATCTATTTATTTATTTCAAAGGCAGAGCAACAAAGAGAAAGGGAGAGGTAGAGAAAGAGATCTTTTATCCAGTGGTTTATTCCTAACATGGCCGTAGTAGCCAGGTCTGGGCCGAGCAGAAGCCAGATGGCAGAAACTCCATCCTGGTCTCCCACATGGGCACCAGGAACCCAAGAGCAGGGTCATCTTCTATTGCCTTTTTAGCCACAATTGCAGGAAGCTAGGTTGGAAATGGACTGAGATTTTGAACTGGCATTTTTGGGAAAGGATCCCCACTATACCACAACTCCAGCCTGCAGAATTTGAGTTTTGAGTTGATCTTAAACAGTAAAGTTTACAGGCTGAGATCAACTAAATGAATTGCTTGCTAAAATGACAAAGTCTACATTTTTCTAAAAAATTATAGGGAATTAATCTCTTGGTAGAGTGTGGGGATTATCTACTTAATTTATTTAAGATTAGTCTGTAAGATTTATCTCATTTCTTTTATTTTAATTATGTATTCATTTATTTATTAGCATCTGTATATATTCACATACATTTATTTTGCATTTGGGGTTATAAACTTACAGCATGCTATGTATTTTGTTTCTCAAACTTTTCCAGTTTTGCCTTTGGAATGTCTTACATTTGGCTCCAGAGTCCCTGTAACATACTCACATCATCTGTTTTATTGGGCACCTCTTATTTTTTGGCATGATAAGACACTTCTTGCTTAGCATGTATTTTCCCTGTTCTAACCCATTGAGGGTCAATGGATTCAATAAGCATACCAAAAAGATTTGTCCATGGAATCTGTAAAATGTAAATATATATGGAAACACTAGAGTATAAATATAGAAAAAGGAATGTTTTGTATAAATAGTGAGGAGAGAGTAAATTGCATGGGTCCATTGGAAGCAGGAAAATATATTGAATCCAGAAATAAAGTATAGTAATTAAAGTTGTATTATTGTCATTTAGATTCATAGGTAAACAAATATAGGCAAAATGATATATAGTACTCATATACAAGTAGAGCTCAAAAATTCATAAATATAAGGGAATCTAATATAAACATTTCACGCAATGTTATTATGGAAAAGATGAATTAGTCAACAAATCACTTCAGGAAATTTTCCTTTCTAATAGAAATACTGTTAGTTTTTAAATTAAATATTCATAAAAATAAATTCCAGTTATATAAGCAACTTCAGCAAAAATTAAAACAATTAAAAGTTATAAAAATATAAAATGATCTATTGCAGAATATTCTCATGGACTTTATGGAAATGAAAAAGTAAAAAAGTTACAAAGGATAAGAATAGATAAATCTGTCAAATTTAATATTTAAAACCTGTGTGCCATATGTAAAAATGATTGATTGAAGAAAGTACCTGAAACATACATCAGATAAATTAGTAGTGCTCAGAAACTTCATTAAAGGCAAATTATCCAATTTTGAACTGGGCAAGATCTGTGCAAAAAGAATTCAGAAGTGGAAATACTAATAGTCAATAAAATATGATTTATGTTTAGTAGTAATCAGATTCATGTTAATCATGCCAATGAGATATTATTTTTTCTTTTTTTTAAGATTTATTTGAAAGGCAGAATTACAGGAGAGAGAGAGAGAGAGAGAGAGAGAGAGAGAGAGAGAGAAATATCTTCTATCTGCTGGTTTACTCCCCAAATGGCCACAATGGCCAGGGTTGCAAAAGGCTGAAGCCAGGAGCCTAGAGCTTCCTCCATGTCTCACATATGGGTTTAGGGGCCCAATCACTTGAGTCATCTTCTGCTGCTTTCCCAGATGCATTAGCAGGGAGCTGGTTTTGAGGTGGAGCATCTGGATCTCGAATTGGTACCCACATGGGATGTCAGCATTGCAGGTGGTGACTTAACCATTACACCATAATGCTGGACCCAAGATATTATTTTCCAATCAACTAGATCACTGTGAGGGCTTTAGAGTCTCAATACCAGTTTTTTCTAGAATATGTGTGGTGATACAGCAATTCTAAAGACAATTTAGAAGATTTTAATAACTTTAAAAATGAATACAACCTGTAATCCAATAATATTTATTCTAGATCCAGTGCAGAGGAAAGCATGAACATGGAAATTAATTTGTGGTATACTTTAGAATGCTAAAATATTCCAAACAGTTTAATTAGGAGACTGTGTCAAACTTTGGTGTGACAATTACAATGGAAATTTTACAGCAATTAAAAAGAAAAAAGAATATTTACATGTACTATCAAGGAAAGATCTCAAAGTATATATTTGAGAAAAAAGTTTCAGAAAATAATATATTATAGAATGCCTGTAAAAATGTAGTCACATGATAAAATTACCTTCTATGGTTAAATACATAAATAAAAGGTATATAAACTTACAAAACGATGAAGATATAGCTTATATCTTATTTATTTATATAGATTTATAGTTGAATATATATATGTATATACGCACATAGATATTTATAAGGAAAACACATGGACATATTCCATGTATATTAAAACCAATTTCATTCAACCATAGAAGTATAAAGTCTAATTCATAAAGTAAGCTTATTATTGATATAATCTGATTAATTTATCCATTACTGAGCCTTATTAACAGTAGTGTGTGATATCTGAGTAAGAGAGTTTTATGACAGTATGTTTTTGGTATGACATAATACTATATGGTAGTAGGCAAACAGTAGTTGAAAGACATGTTGCAAAGACACTAAAATAGTTCAGCCTTTATTTCAGAAAAAAAGATAAAAAACAAATCAAAACCCTTAGATATTGAAGTGTAGAAAGATACGCCAATAACATTATAAAAATAAATATTTTCTACAATATTACATGATTCTTACAATAATGTTGACTAGAATCAGGAAAGGATATAGACTCTCTCAAATCACTACAATTATAAAACATTGTTTAAAAATTCTGGCCAGTGTAATGAGATATAAATCCAAATAATACAATAAAACAAAGAATTATAAACACTAGAGAGGAGGTACACATTTTATGGTAATATTTCATTGTTGCCTTGAGACAATCCAAAAATCTTGGAAACGTCACCTTTCTATTCTATCTGTTTCTAGAAGTTCCATGTGCCCATAATCATTTTTAGGGGTCCCTGAAACCAAATTTTTAAATCTACATGGCTTGTTGATACTATTTGACATTCTTCCTCTACTTAATGGCAGTTTACTTGAAGCTGTCTTAAAGTTATATTCATGGTTAGTGATCATTTCACTGTACTAAACATAGGCGACAACATGGCAGGGAAAAAAACTGATCTATACTGTCAGGAATGTTTCAATGATAAGCAACAAATTACTATTTTTTACAAATTTTTTGAGGTAATTGGAACAAGTTTAAAAAGAAGTAACACAACATCTCCATGACAAAATTCTTAATACAGCCCTGAAAGGCACAGAATTAGACTTCAACAAATATTGACATATACTTGTTTCACAGGCAATAAATAAAAAAAAAATCAGCATTATTACCAAGGCAAAACATTAGAGACTGGCATGTAACCAGCATTCAGTTTATAGTAGTGGTAACAGGTGATTCGCCTGGCTCCTTAGTGACTTTTTTTTTTCTCCCTTTGTGTGTCTCTCTGCTTACTTTTCTCCCTTCTCCCTTTGCCTCTGTTTCCTTCTCTACCTCCCTTTCCTCCTTTGTCTCTTCCCCACTTTCTCATTCTCTTCTTTATCGAGATATATTTTCTTCAAGTTTGGAGACTTATCTGAGTTCACACCATAATCGCACTAGGAAAGTTTCTGTGCTGCCATCTTCCAATTCTTTCCCCAATAATAAATCTGTCCCTATCCACTAAGGGTCCTTTATTCATACTGCATCTGGACCCTTTAGCTCAAGTACTGTCACATACTATGCTCTGTCAAGAAAGAAAAATATTTTAGTATAATTATTTTTTAAATTTTTTTTTCTGAGTCACAGAGCAGAGTCAAAAGTTCGAGGGATGCTTTCCTGCATAAGGTGCCTGTCCATGCTTGCTGGTTTATTAACCATCTAAGGATCAGAAGTGTATTCTTCAGTATATATTAATAAGATATTAAATAGTACATGAAATTAAATAATAAAACCATTCCAAATCTCTAGTGTTTGAGTCATTTACTTAATTATTGTTAAGTCTGCAATAACTAAACCTCAAGAGATCGCCCTTTGCTTTTAGACTAAATGACGCAGACACACATACACAGCCGTGTGCTTGCACATACACATTTCTTACAAAGAAAACTCTATATTGCTAATAATTACTCATAGAGATTCAGAGTCTAAGTTTCAGTGTTATAAACTTGTCAGCAGGAGCTCTGGTAATGCTGAACTGGACAATGTTTTACTCAATTTTGTGTCTTTTGGAAAAAAGCCCACAACAATAAATCAAAGGAAAATTATCTGTTCAGACACCTTGAGCCAGAATCTTAGCATTTTCCTATTTTCATTGCCTTGCAAAAGATCATTCTTAATAATAAGCAAAGGACTCACTAAAAAGGTAGTGAGATGTTTTCTAAAGCTTCCTTGTGATTTTTCTCAGCTCTTAAAATTTGAAGACAGAATGTTGTATATAATAAAATAATATTATATAATTTTAAGTAAAATGAATTCCATTGTCTGTTATCATTTCATGTTCAATATAGCTGATCTCAAATAAATCACTTTTTTTAGCTTTCTGTTCTTTTTTTTCTATTTTTTTTTAGGAAGCACATAATGTTTTTTGTGCATTTTTACTAGAATTCAAACAAAAGCAGATTTCATGGAAAATTCCCTTTAAAAAGATTAGCTGTTGTCAAAGCTCTTGTATTTGTCTATTTTGGCAATAATTTAGGATTATTGGCAAGGAGAATGCTATCCCCTGGGGAAAAAAAGAACTGATCCATCCTAAGGAAGAATTTTTTTAAGCAATTCCTTTGTTAATGTCTTTGAAACTGACAGTTCTTCTACTGAGAATGGCATCAAATTAAATACAAAACATGAGATGAGTAGTATGGTATTGAGGCATAATTATTTTGATGTCTAGAGGATAGAAAAGAATTTTAAAACCTTTCCTCTCATTTTTGGCTGATTGATACTTCCCTTCTGAAATATTAGGCATTGTGAAGTTGTCCTTTTGGAAAAAATAGATTTTAATGCTTGAGTTAGCATGTAAGAACTTCGAAAGTTTTAAACCACTCATAAAAGGTATGAACCTGATTCTCTGTGACACAGGTGCCTTCCTCATTCCCACAGAGCAATGATCCACTCCTCACTGCTGCCAGTTTTTTGTTTCATAGGCAGCTGAGACTCCAGGAGGTTGCATGTGTAAGGCCAGTTAGTATTTTCCCCTGAGTCACATCTACAGAGAAAAAAGGGAAAGTGCACATGGTAGGAGGAGTGCATTCTGAAGCGACTATAATGAGTTTTCAAATGTTCCTTTCAATGGCAGATGAAACCTTGGATGTGGGTGATAGCTTGATGCTGTTCCTTTCCAAAGACAAAGTGAAGAGGAAAAGAAAAAAGCATTATTTTATGTGATCATTGGCTTTGATAATAGAACTCACAGGATTTGGTAATTTGACTCATTCTCTCTGGCTAAGTTTTCTCCTAGACAAGTATTTTGCATTTAAATGAACCCTTCTCTAGGCTGGAGCCATGCTTGAGGCAGGTCTGTTGAGAACGTGACAAGGGAGGTGGTGAAAGAGGCAGTTCTATTTTTCAATATTTCTATGGATGTTTATAAGGTGGAAGAGGAGGAAATGAGATCATTTATGTTGCGTTGTTATGGAAGATACATAAATGGTGTTCAAGTGTCATAAGAAGCCTAGGGAAAGAACTGAAGGATATTAAGCCCTGCTGACTTTGCATCAGTAACTCCGGTAGCTGCCAAGGGACAATGTATACTGTTTTATTTACCACTGAGTATTGAGAAAAGCAGTTCATTGATACAGCTCTTCAACAATGAGCTTAAATAGTTGAAACTCAATACTGGTGTTTAAACTATCTAGGTTATAAAACCTCATGTGGGGCTGACACTGTGGCACAATGGGTTAAAGCCTTGGCCTGAAGTGCTGGCATCCCATTTAGGTGCCAGTTCTAGTCCTGGTTGCTCCTCTTCCAATCCAGCTCTCTGCTATGGCCTGGGATAGCAGTAGAAGATGGCCCAAGTCCTTGGGCCCCTGCACTTGTGTTGTGAGACCTGGAAGAAGCTCCCGGCTCTTGTCTTCGGATTGGCGCAGCTCCAGCCCTTGTGGCCATCTGGGGAGTGAACCAGCAGATGGAAGACCTCTCTCTCCCTGTCTCTATCTCTCTCTGTAACTCTGTCTTTCAAATAAATAAAATACATCTTTAAAAAAAAACTCTCATGTATATGGTCCATAATAGACACATCAAAATAAGAATGAATTTGTCTTTAAATCCAAGGGAGGGGGCTGGCACTGTGGCATAGTGGATAAAGCCACCACCTACTGTGCTGGCACCCATATGGGTGCTGGTTCAAGTCCCGGCTGCTCCACATCCAGTCCAGCTCTCTGCTATGGCCTGGGAAAGCAGTGGAAGACAGCCCAAGTCCTTGGCCCCTGCACCCGCATGGGAGACCTGGGAAAAGTTCCTGGCTCCTGGCTTCGGATCAGCATAGCTCCGGCCACTGTGGAGAGTTAACCATAGGATGGAAGACCTCTCTCTGCCTCTGCCTCTGCCTCTCTCTAACTCTGCCTTTCAAATAAATAAAGCAAATCTTAAAAAAAGGAGGGGGGATACTTAAGACTTATTTTATAAATAAACTATAAAAGTCAACTTGTTACTCATGTAAGTTTATCAGTTCATTTTAACTTATCCAAATTATTTTTCAGAATCTTTTTCAATTATTTTATGTGTTTATTCTTAACAGCTTAAATTATTTTTCACTTCTTTAGCTCTTCATTTTACTTTCTCAGTACAAACCTCCCTAATTAGGGATTGATTATACTTGGATATACTTTACGCTACGCAAGAGAATTCAAGAAATCAGAAAATACACTTGTAAGAGATAAATTACCTATCTCTCTGTCCCTTCCTGCTGCCTTCTGTCACTTTCTTAACTTAACCTAGATTTGTATAAAACCAAACCTATCTTTTAAAAAAAGTCTCCAAATTTATATTTTTATTTGACCAATTGGCATTGAAACTCTTACCTCATGACACTTATATTTCATTTTTATAATGAAAAGAGCAGTTGAATAACCTAGACAATGAGTTTATGAGCAGGAAAGGGCTGCTTATATTTTAGTTTCAGAATTCATGTAATGATCACTTAACTATATTGATAAAATAATTTCTGATAGTTATAACTACAGGGGAGAAAAATAAGCAAATAGCATAAAACAAGGAGCACCTGTTATTTGGATGGGTCTCTTACAGATAAATTGAGCAGATAAGCATTTCTGTAGAAATAATATTTGACCTAAACTCTGAAGCATGCTAAAAAATAAGAAAGTAGCCAAGGCATAGTTTTGTTAATCAAGGAAGGAAAAGAGGGCATGCATGAGATTGTGTTAAGTATAGCATTATGGCTAAAAGTGTGGAATCTGGAATTAGATTGGTTGTTTAAATTCCAGTTTTAAGCCATAATAAAATTTCAGTTTGGAAATATCATTCAATATGTCTTCGTGTTTTCTCATCCTTGTCACAGGGAAAACAATATTCCCTGTCTATTTTAGAAGATTAATAAAATATTCCATATGAAGTCCTTGGAACATCATTTGAAACATAGCAACAGCCAATACAGAAGTTATTAATGCCAATATTTTAGAATCAGTAAGCTTACTGATTCTAAAAAAAAAAAGTGAAGAGGAGGAAACTGAGGAGTATTGACTTGCATATTGGATTAACACTCTCAATAAAATGACTTGAAGGAGTGAAGAAGGGCAAGCTGGACATGAACATATTTTTTGTATTATACCTGCTAAATATTTCAGTGCAATTGTCATGAAGTGTATTAGATTTCTGAGTGAACTTATAACTAAAGTTATTATTATGAACATCTTCATGAAGATAAATAGTATATAATAGATTCAGCTTGCTTTGAAAAAGTCTGTAGAAGTGAAAAAAATCAAAGATAGAGTCCTGGCACTCTATCATATTTTGAGGTTAAGTAGGTGAATATGGTATAGAGAGGACACTGACAAGGGCATTTTAACTATGGAGTAGAAAGTGAAATTTATATTAATAAAATAATTTTAACGTTAAAATAAGGATAGTGGAAGGATTTTTGTGCTAATATGTGACAGCTTGATCTAGATTTTCTGACCCCTGGGGGCAAATGCTCTTGCCTTTAAACTTTAAGGGGCACTGGGGTAAAAATATTTGAGAAGTATGCTACTTTCTCTAAAATAAACTACTTTCTATTTTTTGCAGCAAAGGTCAACAATGACCTTTAACTCTGTACCCTTGGCCTCACACAGTCATATAAATCATAAGAATGAAAAGGTTTCTCAAATACAGAGATGAAAAGGGCACTGAAATTTCTGTGTTGTGATTCTTTTTCTCCATATATTGCTTCTTCATCTGTTTTACCAGTAATCTCTAGAAAATTCTTATAGGAAAGCAGAACTTTTTACCTTTTAAAATTAAAAAATGTGAAGTAAATATTACTTTTAATACTTATACCACTAATTAATTCTAATTTGATAATGTAAGTTAAAAGAAAGATATACAAGAACATACTATCTCAAGATGTTTTATATATATATATACCACATACATATTTTTTATTTCTTTATTCTACTATTAAGGAAACATAACTTTCTTTTAAAATATAAATATTCCTTATCAAAATGTGATAATTCTAACAGATCATATATTTTGATTATTTAACTTAGGCTGACACTTGTAATAAGAGATATCTAATGAAAATCATTTAGATGATTAATATTAATTCATAAGCAAATATATGGGTCCTGACAAAAATAGAACTCAATGAGAATAGTGGCAAGACCATGCAGACACATGTAGAAGGACTTTTCAACTGGCAGGGGACACAGGACATTGGCACCCAGTCTGATAATGCCCTAGAAGTCAATAACAGAATCAGAATATGAGATTGAGGTACTAATGATGACCAGCTTCCCAAACTCCCCAGTGATAATTTTGGTCTTTTTGCTCATATTGAATGTTTAAAAGGAACACCATGTCCTAGTGATAAAGAAAATGCACTGATTCTGTTGATGAAGATTCTCTGCTTGGCCAAACTTTGGTCAGGCTCTTGGATGATCTCTTAGCATATGTATATATTTCCTAATAAAATTCACTTTTGGCCAAAGAACGCTGTTATGTCAGTTTATCAAAAGTCTTTACTTTTCATACCCGATATGCCTCAATAACTGATCAGGTTCCTCTGCCTCCACTATCTCCCAGGTGACATCTGATCAGGCTGACCTGTTTCTTTCAAAAATCATTTTGGTCAGTTTAGCCAAAACTCTCCTTTCTCCTGATGTTCTGATAATTTTTCACCCAATTCCACCACCCTGTTTTTTGCTATAAATTCCAACTTGCCTATGTTGTAGTCCAAGTTGAGCTCAAATTCTCTCCCTCAGTTCAAGATCTCACCATAGTGGTCCGTGTACCTATTATGATAGATCTGAGTAACCTTCCTTAACAGCCTTCAAGAAGCATCCCTGAATATTTTTTCTTTATACCAAATAGATGTGATTTTGCATCTTGACTCACATGTGACTTTGGACAAGTTATTTATTTTCCTTGAGCTTAAATTTTTCCCATTTGTAAGAGTAATAAGAATTTATCTTAAGACATTCCTTGGAGGATAAAATATTAAGTGAGCAGATACCTTGGGTCTAAGCTGTCAACAAATGTCCAGTATTAATATTCCAGAAAATGACAGAGCAACCTCACGATCTCTTCTTATTTTCATTCAAACAACAGAACCAACTCTTCATTAAGATTTTAAGAAGAAGCAATGCCAGATATTTTAGAACTAAAGTAAAGTATATTAAATATAGCCGCTCAAAGATAATATTAAGCACATGGTCACATACTATAGAAAGAGGACCTTGAAAGGGAGCTAGGCTTAACAAAGAAGGCAACTAAGATTTAAAATTGTTCTTAAAATATGTGACCCTAATCCAATTGGTTGCATTTGTCTTAATTTTCTAGATGTTATTTAAGACTAAAGTATTCCTCCGTAGTGATGTTAAGTCTGATGAAATAATGTGCCCACATTATGAAGAATGAAGTTCAGCTACTTAATATTTATTATAGCACCTTCAGTTAGAACAGTAAAAAGGGTGATTCTGATTCCTATGGAGAACCTCCTACTGAGATGAGTAAGCATTACGCATCCCTGTAGGAGGCCCTCTACAGGCAGTTAAAAGCTCTCCACAGGAGACAAAGAACTCTCCCAGAAACCACAATATAATTTAAAGTGAGGAGCTGCATTTAGTCAAAGCTAATCTAAAGCTTCCAGCATTTTATTTTAGGTAGATGTTCATATGGAAAACAAATGAAACAAAAGTTATTTCATTCTTACCAGAAGAAAAACTGAATATTGAACAGTTACTCATGTATTTGAAGTTTGGCTTTACATATTTAAATTTCTTAAGTACTCAGACAGTCACACCCGATCTTTGCTGATATTCACACACATATACCAGCCTTGCAAAGATTTCATAAATCACCAAGGATAATGATTATTTCCTGAGGATACTCCAAGGGCTTGGTGATACAGAGTCTTCTGCTAATATTCAAAGTTTTTTTTTTAATTAAAATGAAATCATTTATTTAAAAAACAAGTAGAGAGAGAGAGACAGACTGAAAAGGAGAGGAAGAAAAACAGAGAGTGCTCCCTTCCACTGGCTCACTTCCCAAATTCCCACAAAGGCAGACATTAGACTGAAAGCTGGGAACTGGGAACTCAATCTAGGTTTCTGCTATGCATGCCAGGAGGCCAATTACTTGAGCTATCAATAATGCCTCCAAGGGTCAGCATTAGGAGGAAGCTGAAGTTGAGAGCCAAAGTCAGGAAATGAACCCACATAACACGATGGGTAGAAGGTGTCTTAATCACTAGACTAAATGTCCACTTATCTAAAGATCTGCATGCCAGCAGAGGAACACATATAATTATATAAGCATTGTTAGTATATTATTTAACAAACATGAACTTTTATGAATAATACAAAAATATTCCTTTAAATATGTGATTATCTTTTAAATATTTAAATGTTTTGTACATTTAATAAATCAAGTCTTAAATGCAAGAACTTATTTTTTACCCAAATACTTTACAAAGTTTACCATTTTATTTCTCCTGAAAACTGAACTGCAATTACAAGTCTGAAATATCATATCAGGTAAATACATGAAAAAATTATCAAAATACATTCATGTATTACAATAATTACAAAACACATTATATATTCTTATTGAAAGCAACTGCAATGAAATTAGTTACTGTGATATCAAATTTGCTACTTTTGTCACCATTGTCATGATTATCATCATGCTTTTTATTCTTTTCAACATTTTTGTGTCTTACTGAGTTGTTGGCAAACTTAATAGGCCATGAGAATAAAGACTACAAGAACTGTAATTATTTGATTCTCAAGGGAAAAATAGGCAATAATGTTTAGACCTAAAGAAAATGTTAAGACAGATACTAAGATAATCATTTTCTCCTTCTCAATTTAGGATTTAGTTTTACTAATATAATGTGCTAGGTTTTAGGACTGTTTTACTAGCATCAGCCAAAATTTAGGATATAAATTTTTAAAAAATCTTTGCAATGTATTAATGAACAAGTAGGAAAGAAAGCAATTCTCATATCCAAAGAGTGAGTGAAGAAGGAAACCCTGGCAGAGCCTTGTTGTCAAGTTGGTCATCCTCAGGACATTTACTAAACTATATGATCTTGAATTTTAGTTTTCATTGCCTCAGAGCACACAGGAAACAAGAGGGGAATGCATTAAAGCCGTGATCCATGAAGCTGGAATACAAAAGACTACAAGATTAGTATAAGAAGGAAAACAAAAAGTTGTTTCATCATAAATGAAAACAAAAGGAAATTCTATGATCTAGAATCTACTTAGAAGAATTTTAAAAGTCCTTGAGAATCTGGATCAAGCGAATTCTCAGCCAGTTTTGTAATCTAAACATACATCATCTATAAACACAGAGGAAGAAATTAGTTTTAAGTGATCTTGCACTGGTACCTCTGTCTCCTGGAAAAAGCAATGCAAATCTCTGGGGTAAACCAACTTATTTATATAACTTAAAAATTTTCCATAAATTAATTTTATTTAAATGAGCAGCTCACAGAAAAGAAAAATTAGGTAACAAGCAGAGAAAGGGAAAAGTGGGAGAACCAGGTGTAGCCTGTGCAGTCTTCTGGTTTTGAGACCTTGTTTCTCACCTTCTTAGATAAGGAAGTTTGACCTCAAACTGCAATTAATCACAGCCTTTCCTCCATATTCATTCATATGCATGGGAGTATGTTTCAAGAAAAGAAATCCCAGATACATTTCCTGATTCCAAGTAGTGACCAAAAGTCCATTTTCCTATGTCTATGAGATTCTTTAAATCCCTGACCTTTCTTTTTGAGCCCAGATTGCAGTCTCTCTATCCAGTTCTGGTCTAGCAGTACACAAGATTGTACTTTAATCCTCTTTATAACTCTGCATTTCTGTTCTGCTACCAGGGATACATTTCTTTGTGTTTTTATGCATCCCATTCATGTGGCTCAGTTTTTCTTTTATATTTTGTCATGAGCTGAATGTTTTGGTTTTCCCAAAATTTAAATGGTGAAATACTAATCTGCCATGTGATGATGTTGGAGATGGGGCCTCTGGGAGGTAATTAAGGTTTGATTAGGTCATAAGGGTAGACACTCATGATAGGAATCCCCCAGGAAGAGGAAAAAAGGGAGAAAAAGAGAGGCCAGGAGTGGGCAGGAGAGAGAGAGAGAGATCTATCTTCATGTATACACTCCAAAGAAAGGCCATTCAAGGACACAGCAAGAAGTCATCCATTGAAAGTCAACAATATCCAAATTGGTGGGAAGTTTGATCTTAGATACCCCAGCTTACAGAACTGTGAAAAATAAATTTCTGTTAATGAAATCATCCAGTCTATTTTACTTCTGCTACAGCATCCAAAGCTGACTAAGGATAATATTATCTACATTTGAAATCAATGTACTGAAAGTGTTCTCATCACTCATTGCCTTATCTGATGATTTTCTTTGTCACTGTAAAAAAAAATGATCAAGACAACAATAAAATTCAGAAATGGCCAATTTGATTATAGAAACAATACCATCCTAGTGAAAACTGATATTCCTTCTGTAGACTGTACACTTCAAACGCAGAGGTAGCCTTACTCTCATCTCTCAGAATATATATAAGGTTAGAATCACAGATGCAAAAGATCTATTTCTTATTCATAGTCCAGACAGATTCCCCATTATGTTTTGTTGAAACAAATTCCTTGCCAACAACTGAAAACAAAATTACAGCTATGTTATTATTTACTATCCAGTACGGAATAAGTTATTCCTGAATTGACTTATCTCGAGATATTTGTTTATTGATTCAATAAGCATATGTGAAATCCAACTGTGTTCCAATTTTTAAATTTTGAGTCCAGACCATTTACTTCGTATCCAGACTTGTAAGGCTTCTTCTTTTGGACTTCTCAATTTGAAAATCTAATAAGCATGCCAATTTCATATTTCCTTCCCGACAAGTTCCAGTTGCTCAGGCTAAGAGGTCTGGATCATCCTTCCTGGTCATTAATCTTTCACACTTCATATTCACTTGCAATTCTAACTCTATTTTTTTTTTTGCTACCTACACTGCAACAAGCTGTTTAGAATTCACCATTACAAACAATGCAAAAAAACTAAAGACTGTCATTCCTTACAGTACACAGAGTTACAACAGACCTTTTTTTTATGCCAAAACTTGTAATGGCTCCCCAACTACTTCAACATAAAGGCCACTTCTTTCTGTAGCCTACAAGTCTCAGAGGATTCACTCAACACCATTTCTGTGCTCATCTCCCACAATTCTAGGCTTACTATATCAAAGCTATAGCTGGGGTAAGCATTTGGACTAGTGGTCTGGGCTCCTGATTTCTGTCTAAGTTAGCTGAAGCCATAGACGATATTGGAGAAGCGTATCAGTAGATGAGAGGATGAATGTTCTTTTTCTCTTTCATCTGCCACTCAAGTAAGTAAAATAAATAAATATTTTTAAATAAAGCCACACTGTCTTTCTTGGTAGTCCTAGAATACGACAAACACAGACCTGTCTCAGAGCCTTTTATTCTACTGTTTCCTGTGGCCAGGACCTCTCCATGTGACACAGGTCTTGCTCAGTCACATGTTCATCTGCCTGATCATATATGATGCTCTGGGAAATCCCTTCCTTCCCCACCCTATATACAACTGCACATACTCCCCACATTCCTTTCCTTACTTCCCTTTAAGTTATTCATAATTTTATCCCTTCCCCTTTTCATTATCCACACACGAGACTGCATTTTTCTGCGATTGCTGTTAATTTGTTATATTTACTGCTGCTGATTACACAGAAAAATCTACTTGTGCAAAGATTTCTTCACTTTCTTTCCTGTTTAAAATTTTTGACTGTGATGAGACAAATGTGTATTAGTCATCAGTCATTGAAGAAATAAATGTGCCCTTTATTAAGGAAAATACTGACTTATTTGTAGCATCTTTTTTTTTTTTACAAGGATATGCTCCATTTTTAAAACCCATCAACTGAAACTGAAAATATGTTGATGTTTTAGAGAAACATTTTAAAAGTTTTTTTTTTTTTCAGTGAATATCTTTTCATTCATACTTCATTTAAAGGCCCTATAGACTATGTAGTCTTAGGCAATGAATGCATTATCTGGAGGACGTCCTGCCTAACTGCTAAGAAAACATGCACCTTTTCCTTTGTCCAGAACTCTTCTTCTGGATAAAAGGACAAAGATAAAGAAAATCCTGATAATGACTAAAATTCACTTTTTCCCAATCTGTAAAGAATGTGATTGAGATTTGAATTTTAACTGATTTTGAAGACACTGTGATCAAATGTTTTGCTTATCATATGTTTGCTTTGATCCAATGTTTGTACTAAAGGTTTTATTTATCACATGTTTATATTCTACATGACTTAGGATCTTAAGAATTCTATTAGGCACATCTGTCTAGCCTTTGCATGTCTTGAACTTCAAGGTCTTTAGAGAATGTATGACTGGAAGTAGTCCTTCTTGATCGTTACACCCCTTTCCACTCTCTTAAAACACACTCATTCTGGATGAGTATTGCTCAAAATCAGAATTACCTGTCCTAACCATTAATTAACCCCCAAACCTTCCATAAAATCTTCCAAAAACCTTCCATAAAATCTCTCATACAATTTAAGAAAATAATGATATATCTGGTTGTAGATGTAAATATAATTGAGCTATCTTTGCAGTAGAGGGATTTTGAGGTTAAATCAGTATAATTTTTAAAACTGAGTCTTTAGGAAGAAGATATAAAGATGAATCTTTGTATCACCCATAATTAAACCGTTTGTCAGACTCATACAGATGGAGACTCTTTTGTGGAGAGTTCACGGATAATTACAATATCTAGTTTGGAGATTCATCTAGGAAAGTCTTCTCTATGTACTTACTAAGTGAATGAATGAGCTCCAGATGCTCTTCTGTTCTGGTGGCCTAAAATAATTGTGCTTCGATAGAAAAGCAATATCTTATAGAGAACAAGGAGGCAACGTGTGTTGCTACTTAGATGCCACCAAGAAACTGAATTCTCATGGCCCTTACATGCTATTCTTTTTTTTTTTTTTTTTTTTTTTGAGAGGCAGAGTGGACAGTGAGAGAGAGAGACAGAGAGAAAGGTCTTCCTTTTCCATTGGTTCATCCACCAATGGCCACTGCAGCCAGCACACCACACTGATCCGAAGCCAGGAGCCAGGTGCTTCTCCTGGTCTCCCATGTGGGTGCAGGGCCCAAGGACTTGGGCCATCCTCCTCTGCACTCCCAGGCCACAGCAGAGAGCTGGACAGGAAGAGGGGCAACCGGGACAGAATCTGGTGCCCCGACCGGGACTAGAACCCGGAGTGCTGGTGCCTCAGGCGGAGGATTAGCCTAGTGAGCCATGGTGCTGGCCGTTTATATGCTATTCTGAAAATCTTGCTTTGATTTTCTTGCCAACATTTTATGATAATTTCCATTTATTGATTCACTTCCTATTTGCACTAAAAAGGATGATTTTGAAATTATAACGTTATTTTTCATGTTTAAGCTTTCACATACTTGACAGTTATTTGTCATATTTGTATTTCAGTAAGATTTTGAAATTCTGATTCTCTTTGAAAATTACTTATTTGTAAATTGCTTTTTCTTTCTACTCATATCCAAATGATCTATTTGCACTAGCTTATTAGTGAACCTCCAGTGTTCATTAAATGTGGTTACATATTCAGTTCTTTAGCTTGTGTTGTTCAAGTAATCTATCAATAGAGTGGAGGTGGAGAGTTTAGGGAAATCAGTATCTGGTACAACAACCCTAAAATTCATAAGTACATGAATTCAATAATATGATATATTTTTATTCATAAACTTTTTATAGGTCTGCTGACTTTATCTGTTTTTGTAAAGCTCATACACCCACAAAAAGGCTAACAAACTGCATTCTTTTTTTGGGGTTATATTTAGAAAATATTTGAAGTATTCCTAAAGATCTGGAAACAAAACATGTCTGTTTGAGAAAGCTGGTTCTATGTTCTATGGTAGCATTTGAAAAATGCTAAACAGCAGCTTCTGCCATCTCTCTTCAAATTCATTTTAAAAAATCCAAATCATGCAGTTTAAAAAAAAAAAGAGAGATTTAATTATGGATATTCCCTGCATAGATCTTTAGACATTGGAGTTTGCAGACTACATTATAGAAATTTACAATATTAGCTAGCTTTGTAGTTTAGGACACTATTTTTTTTTCCAGCTATAGCTTTTTATTTTTATTTTTCATTTTTTTTATATATATAAAGCTTTTATTTAAAGAATATAAATTTCCAAAGTACAGCTTATGGATTAGTATGGCTCCCCCCCACACAACTTCCCTTCCATCTGCTACCCTTCCCTTTCCCGCTCCCTCTCCCCTTGCATTCACATCAAGATTCATTTTCAATTCTCTTTATACACAGAAGATCAGTTTAGTACATATTACGTAAAGATTTCAACAGTTTGCCCTCACATAGAGACACAAAGTGAAAATACTGTTGGAGTACTAGTTATAGTATTAATTCACAATGTATAGCACATTAAGGACAGAGATCCTACATGACTTTTTTTTTAAAGAATTGATTAATTATCTATGCAGGACACTATTTCTAATAGGAATATTATCAGAATAAATCAGAAGTTTTATTAAATGCCTACAAAATAAAATAGACCAGAGAAAAACACCTCAGTTAACCAGAAGATGCATTTGTTCAGAATCTCAGATGGGACAATTTCATATTCTATCGTATTTTAGCTAAAGGCAACCCTGCAGCCTCTAAGTTGAAAGTGGAAGAAACAGAATTTGGAATACGACACCAATTTATATATTGATCCACAGGAAACTGTAAGTTTCTCAAGAGATACTGGCCATAGAATTCTAGCAGCAATAAAGTGCTAAAAATTCTTTTACAGCTACTTTTAGGGCAGCCTAAATTAATTTAATAGAGCACTGTCAAATCAATTCATTCTCTTAACTGTTAGGCTGCATCACTGTAATTTGAATTGTTGGAGAATCAGGCCATCCAGCAATTACAGGGCAGCATGATGTTTGATATATTATCCACAATGCCAGCCACCTGAAGAACCAAAGCAGAGGTATAAAGGAAATTGTGAACTGGATTCTCCATAAATTGCATATCATTAAATGATGATCCTAGAGTTTCAGGCACAATAAATGCATACTTTTACATCACAGAAAGAATTATCACATACATTTATGTTTATAAAGGGTTGAAAAAGTAAGAACTATAGCTTATATATCAGTAGGTCAAACAACATACAATTTTAAGCTATAACAATATTTATGAGGCAAATTTAGCATGACATATATACTTTTTAGGCTATATAAGTTGAAATAGACTTTGAGCATGAATAAGTATGTTTCATGAGGAAAGTCATAAGGCAGTACATACACAAAATATCTTGTGAATTGATCTTTATAGCAGTTAATATAAGTGTTGTATACATCCTAAGTAGTTTGCTAAGAATGCTGGATGTATTATTTCATATAACATTATTTTGAGTGAGATAAATGAGGCTTTGATGTGGCCTGCCTTAAGACATGCTAATAACAACTGGAACTGGGGTTAGATTCTGGCAGACATCTTAGCTCTTCTGTGGACCCTTATACAGATGCTGTACCTCTATGTCACCTCTATGAGAAAGTCAGAGGCCATGACCCTGCAACACAAATATTCGATTCTTTATGTGTTACTAGGTAGCTGCTAAGTGCTCACAAGAGTCAGATGGATGATGAACTAATAATGTCAGCTGTATCTTCCTATTTCCCAACAGAACTTTTAAATGTTGTATTTATTTCTATCAAACTAAAAGTTTAACCTTTTAAGTTATTCAGTGAGTAAACTCATTATTGAAACATGTTCCAAAAATTGTTTAAAATGGTATTTTGTGCATTCTCTAAGTACTGTGGTCAAAGTCTAGATACTAATACAACAATAGATATAATACCACATGGGCATTAACTTTTCATAGTTAACTACAATTCTCTAAAATAAATTCTACATATTAAAAATAATTTGCAATGATTTAGGTGAGCAAAGATTATAATTTTTAGTTTATTAACAATCCCAATGAAAAAACAGTTATTCACTGAAGTTCAAACTTTAGATGACCCTGGACTTTTTTATAAAAGAAAGTACATTTTTATATTGATAATAAGAATACATTAGAGTTGCATTGTCAGACCATTGTTTCATTAGCCATTCTATGTCTAGAAAAGTCATTAATTAAAATGAGAAACATTGCTGCCCTAATATGACAGAGTTGATGTTGAATATAAAGAGTAATGTGGGGGCTGGCACTGTGGCGCAGGTTAAACCTCCGCTGGTTCTAGTCCCAACTGCTCCTCTTCCAATTCAGCACTCTGCTATGGCCTGGGAAAGCAGTAGAAGATGGCCCAAGTGCTTGGGGCCCTGCACCTATGTGGGAGACCGGGAAGAAGCTCCTGGCTCCTGGCTTCAGATTGGTACAGCTCCGGCCATTGTGACCAATTGGGGAGTGAAACAATGGAAGGAAGCCCTTTCTCTCTGTCTCTTCCTCTCACTGTCTATTTCTCTACTTCTCTAATAAATAAATAAAATCTTAAGAAAAGAGCAATTTGAAGAAGAAATTATAGAGAAGTAGAAGACAAATGAACATGATTTTCAGTTATCTTCCAAATATCTATGAAATCCTGAATAATCCCTACTTACTATAAATATACTCCAGGGTGGGAGTTTCGCCTGTCAGTTAAGATATTGCTCGAACACATGTATCCCTGATCAGAGCACTGGAGTTCAAATCCCAGCTCCACTCTCATTCCAGCTTTCTGCGAATGTGCTCTCCAGGAGGTAGCAGAAGATAACTCAAGTTGTGAGTTATTGCCATACACATGGTAGAACTGGATTGGTTCATTTAGTGAGTAAACCTGCTACCAGGAGAGCTCTTTCTCTCTGTCTCTATGTCTCTCTCAAGCTCTCTCTCTCCCTCTCCATTAAAAACAAACAGAAATGCTCCTTTTGAACTTCTATTTTATTTCAGATACAGATGGTTTTATTGTAACTCTTAAAGTCTAATAAATACTAAAATTAGTATAATTATATTATTATCATTGTGAAGTTATTTTATTTGACTATAAGTACTTTGAAGTTAGACCTACATTTTTGTGTAATGTAGCTAAATACAATTTCAATAGATAGGGTATTACAATGGTGGATGTTCCATTAAATTTACCTAATGTGGTTTATTAGTACCTATTAAAATAATCAAAAGTCACTGAAAAAGATTTTTGGGAGTAATTTTACATAAAATTAAGCAAAGACCCAAGCCTTCCACAGGAGAAATGTGGGATAGATTTCTATTGTAGCCCGGTTTTCAGATGACTGTAGTTCTTACTGATATTTTTATGGAGCTTCATGAGAGAAACTGAGCCAGAAACACTCAGATGCACCATGTCCTAACTCACGACACACACAGACTTTGTTTTAATCTGCTAAATGCCGGGTTAATTTATCACAAGAGACAACTAATAGATAATCATATTTCATCTACATGATATTATATTTTTTATTAGATATTAAATTACATTTTACATGTCTCATTCTAAGAAACAGGATACCACATTATAAGGAAAAGAGAGATAACTTTCCTAGAAAAAAAAAAAAAACTTTGATTTTTATTTTACCAGGAATTTGTTTGAAACGAAGACAGAGAGGACAAGAGGAATGTTGCTATGGTTCAGGAAGAGTCATCACTAAATATTTAACAGAATGAGTTCAAGCTCTACAATGTATGTATCAAAATCCAGATTAACTATTTCTTAGCTACATGACAAGGGAAGATTTATTCCATTACTGCAGAAAATAATTGATTCACATGGAAAGTAAAAATAATTTAACTGTGCTTCTTCCACTAAGTTATTTTATAATTTTAATATGTTGAGGTCATTTAATCACTCACCAAAATAATATCTGGAACATACAAGAAAGGAGCCAGAATAATCCAAATATGTATATACTTCTTTCTTTTTTCTAAAGATGATTATGCTACGTAAAAAATAGTATAGCAGCACCCAGTATCAGAATAGATTTTCAAACAAATAGTTTGTCATATTCAGCATAAAATAATGTGAACATCAAGGTCAAATAGAGATCAATCAGTAAAAATGACAGAAAAATAAACTCAATTTCCTTTTACTAAAAGATTATTAAACTTCTAAATGAAGGAGATAGATTAGATAAATTGTATCTGAACCAGTAAAAATGCTTTACACGCCATTTATAGGGAAAAAGATGGAAAGTGGATGATGATACTGTGTGAGAAATTTGTTGTTAGTTTGACAACTGCATTTGAAAGTTATCAATGTATTAATTTGTTTTCCCTAAGAGAGCTCTTGAGTGGCATGCCTCAGGGTTACTTCTCCAGTCATGTCTCAATCCTTTTGTAATGAAATGAAAATAGATTTCACATGTGTCAGTTCCAAAAGAACAAGCAGCAGCGAGCATAGTTCAAATGGGGAAAAACCCTTTTAAAAGTACAGAATAAAATTAAATACTAAAACCCAGAAGATGACAAGTTGGTGAAGGAAGTAATAGGTGTCAAAAATCATGTCCAACATATAGATGTAAAGAATCTTTACTAGGAGGTACTTGAAAAACAAAGTTATCAAAACAACTAAAAATGTAAAGTGAGACTGTTTATAACGCTATCACAGGTATAAATATGGAAAAGAGACAATTGCTGATATTTAGCCCTGTTTGCAAGTGAGAGCTTAGCCTACCAGAATTTCATAGGGACCGGCAGAAGACAAGTGACTACAAGGTCAAAGACAAAGGATTGCTTATTACTTTTCAACAGCAACAATCAGAATATCATCATTTGTACCAGTTCCCTATGATCAGTTCCCACAGGATAAAATAAGAGGGCTAGATGACTCCTGCATGTGTGCTGGAATGCATTGCAGAAAAGCTCTGAATGCATAATGCACAGTAAGCAAGCCTGACTTGTGTGTCTGCACTATCTTTCCAAGGATCTTTGTATAGCAAATAATCTTTAAATATATTGTGTCTACTTTCACAATCAGGAGAAGGTTTGTGATTGTTCAATATATTAGTATTTCCCTTTAAGACAAAGACAGTAACTGCTTCTGGTTGCCAGTTATGCAAAAATTTTACAGAGCTATAAGGAACTGCATGCCAGCCTTAGCAATTTGAAAATACAATTAGAAGCTGGCAACCAGATCTCAAATAATTACCATTTAACAGTAAATTGCACAGCTTGCACCATTATGTTATTTTTTCAATTTTGAACAGCATATTTTAAAGTTCCCCCACCCCACATTCTGTGGCAACTGAAGCTCAGGAAGTGGTACAAATGGTGATATTCTAAGTTTTGCTATTGAGAAGTAATAAACTCTCATTTATCTTTGACCTGGGTGCCTTTGTCTTCTGCCAGCATCCATGAAGCTGTCAAGCTAGCTTCTTTCAAGAACTCAGGAGAAGGCCAAATGTGCAAAACAATACACTTGGGAAATTATTGATCTACAAAATATCACAGATTAAAAAAAGAACTAACAGGAAACTTATTGATGAGTACTAAGAATTTTAAGTGACTGGTTTGCAGTGAAAATAGAGATTAGAACTTCCTGCAACTCTTTCCATTCCTTAGGTCAGCTACACGTAATACTTCCAACTAAAATTTGTGTTTATTCAAGTGTGCTCTCAGAATCATTTGAGTTTTAATCATAATCTTTGGAAAATCTCTAATGTTTTGAACCCTTGAAAATCACTGCATAACACATACTTGCCTCACCGTAAGACCTAAACAAAATCACTTCTCAGAAAAAGAAAAGTAATCATGAATTAAGAAAATTCTGAATCTGAGCATATTTGAAGTGATAAGAAAGAAAATTCAACCAGGGTCGTGAGATAACTAAGAAATTCACAGTCATATATGTGTAGTTTAGAAGAAGTAGGGAAGGGTAATGTAGAATAGTCTCTGAGAATCACGGTCATTAGTATGCTAAGGATCTAGAATAGCACTGACTTCAGAAATTCTGTGTTAAGGAGGAATCTCAGTGAATCTCACTCAAGGACCTCAAATCATGTCTTTTGATTCTTATGTACTGTGGGAAATTCTGGCATCGAAGACTCCAGGCAAGCCTAGGAATTTTTTTTAGGTTTATTTATTTGAAAGGCAGGTACATAGAGAGATGGAGGGAGGGAGGGAGGGAGGGAGGGAGGGAGGGAGGGAGGGAGGATAGAGAGAGAGGGGATAGAGAGGGAGAGGGAGGTGAAGGGGGTGGGGGGGGGGAAGAGTCTTCCATCCATTCGTTCACTCCTGGCCAGGGATGGGCCAGGTCAAAGTCAGGAACCTGGAATTCCATCCAGGTCTCCCATGAGGATTCAGGGATCCAACCACGTGGGTTCAGGAGCCCAATTACTTGGGCTATTTTCTGCTGCTTTCTCAGATGCATTAGCAGAGAGCTGAATGGGAAGTAGAGCAGCTAGGACATGAACAGGTACCCATATAGGAGGCCTACATCATAGGCAGTGGCTTAACCCACTGCACCACAGTGCTGGCCTCAGGAATTTTCTTAATAGTTAAGGATTCAGCAAAAGCAATGTATGATTGGTATATTAAGGAGAAGTAGGATAGATTTTTCCATTTATGACAAAAAAATCATTAGAATAAGTGGTACATTTAACTGGGTGTAGCAAGATACAAATAATAAAATGAAGAAATGAATCAAACATAATATAATGATTTCTAATCTTGTGTGGGTGACAATACATCACCTGTAGAAATAGTGACAAGAACATTTTAATTATACACAGACATGGACATAAATATAGACAAAATTTTGGTTGTATGAAAAACTCTAGAGGGATGGATCAGTACAGAAAAAAACAACGATTTTGAAAAGTAATTTTATAAAATGTTTCTTGAACAATAGTACTCTAAATTTATAGAAATTAGCTTCAGGTATCAGAAGAAGGTTTTGAATTATGTTTTGTGTCTTCATTTTCTACATTGTAATAACATGAGCAGCTTTAAAAAATACTAATTCTAGTAGAATGACTATAGATAATACTAATGTAATGGTCATTTATTCAACAAAAGAAAGCTATAATAAAGTATTTTATATATTTTCACCATAAAGAGATGGTACATTATGGAAGAGATAAAAATATGTTTACCCTGATTATACATTACACAATCTGTACATATATCAAAACATCACATGGTACCTCATGAATATGTACAATTGTTATGTGTCAGACTAAATTTTTAAGAATTATCTCTGAATATTAGTTCCACAGAAATTCTTATATAATTGGCCAGGATATACATATTTAAGAAACAGAGAAGCAAAGAGAGCATTCTCATTTACTAGTTCACTCTTCAAATGCCTGCAGTAGGTAGTTTTGCACTGAAGCCAGGAGCTGGGGACTCAAAGCAGGTCTTTCACAAGAATGCCAGGAACCCAAATACTTGTGTCATTATAACAGATTTCCAGGGTTTGTAATACCACAAAGATAAAGTTAGTATCCAGAGCTGGACATTAAACACAGGGACTCTGGTGTGAGACATGGACATCTTAACCAGTATCTTAATTATGAAGCCAAATTAGAACTCCAGGATGCTATTAAATGTCACTTGGGTAACCTGATGTGAAGTTAAAGTTGAGGACCATAATTTAGAAGTGGAGTAGAGACCACTTACAGAGGCTAATTTGAAGATCATTAAATATATATTTGACCAAGGAATTCTTACTATCAGTGGGTAAAGGCTATTTTTGGTGAAGATACTGTTTTTGAAAATCTTGGTTGAAATATAAGTGCTACTGGAAAGAATAACAATGTGAGTGCATGGAAACACAGAAAACAGTAAAAACAAAGTTACTATTATTATCATTACTGATGATTATATGGTATGCATCATCCATGTCACAGGTTCTTGTCCATAGGACACAGATTCCTTATATATTGACTTATACATTATGTATAATATCCACATATGTGAGTCCCTATGCTCTACTGGTCTTTAAATGTTTTCGCAATAACCAGCTATTAGCATTAGTCAATGACATTGAAGTATGTTCACGAAAAATCTTGCTACTTATCAATTACTAAAGCAAATTAGACAAGGGGGCATTTAAAATGTTGAAGAAACCAAGTCAGTAGCAAGAACATATTATTGAATCAGAAGACTCAAGAGCACTCTGGGTAGTCAGAGGATGGCTTGGATTTCAGTTATCCAGGAGAGGACTATGGTGTTTCACTATAGAGGACTTAGGGGCTTATAGTCAAAAGGACAGAGTGTGTAGTGACGTGATATGTCAACTAAACCCAGGCTTGGTTTAGCTAGAACAAGCAGTATTTTTATTATTTATTTATTAATTATTTCGGCTGACAGAGGAACAAGTTAGAAGGCTGAGAATAGAGAGACCCTACTCTTGCAGAGTAAAGAACCACAACGCCAAAGAAAACATGGGATTTCCAGGAGACTGATGAGGGAAAACTGCAGTAAAGAAGTGATAGGAACTATAAGAGCATAGAGACTCAGAAAACCCCAGGAGAAAGCGTAGAACAGCTGCCATCCTGGATCCCTTGACAGGGGCCTCCATGTTGCCTGGAAAAAAAATATACAAAAAACTACGTAATTCCCATCATTGCTGCAAGCTAGCAGCCCTAACTACAGGAGAATTTCATTGTCCTCACTATCTTTAAATCCAGTCTAAAAAGCTGAGGTCTGAATGACTGCTTTGCTCCAGAAAATAAATGCACATTGTCCCACCACTCACCTCCCCAGTACTTCAAAGCCCTAGACCAGAGCTGCAGCAGCACAATCATTATAAACTCCATTATGTATTAGAGAACAGGCAGCCCCAGAAGTCCCCCACCCTGGTAACCACATGTCTGCATTCACTCTACAATTGCCATGTGACTGTGGTGTGATATTTTTTTTCTTTTTTCTTTTCTTTTTTTTTTTTTTTTTTTGACAGGTAGAGTGGTCAGTGAGAGAGAGAGAGAGAGAGAGAGAGAGAGAGAGGTCTTCCTTTGCCTTTGGTTCACCCTCCAATGGCCGCCGCGGATGGTGTGCTGCGGCCGGCGCACCACGCTCATCCAATGGCAGGAGCCAGGTGTTAGGTGCTTTTCCTGGTCTCCCATGGGGTGCAGGGCCCAAGCACTTGCACCATTCTCCACTGCACTCCCGGGCCACAGCAGAGGGCTGGCCTGGAAGAGGGGCAACCGGGACAGAATCCGGTGCCCCGACCGGGACTAGAACCCAGTGTGCCGGCGCCGCAAGACAGAGGATTAGCCTGCTGAGCCACAGTGCCAGCCTGTGGTGTGATATTTGTATTAGCAATCTGTGTTCTCAATCTTGTGGGGGATGCTGAATCCGGAGAGGCCTAGAGGAAACTTCCTGAGCTTGCCTCAAGTTTGAAAACCTGTCTTTAAGTTTCAAATCCCTGGTAGCAAACACCCTGCCCCAGGGCACTTCTGCCTAAGGATCATTAAGGTGGTATAATAGGAGTGGCTAGGACTCTTTTGCATCACAACACCCCACCCCTTGCCCACATCCGCATATCTGCTCTGTGCCACCTGCTCTGTACCTCAGCTATATATACACCTCCCTTTTACAATAAAGCTTCGCCTGGGCTCCACACCGCTCCTGATTGTCCCCAGGGTTTGGGGAAGGCTGAGTGGCAGGTGGCGCACTTTCCCCTCCTCGGTCAAGGCAAGCTGCGGGCAGCCTGCTCAATTCTCCATCGGTGGCGAGGAACAGTCACCGCATAATCTGTCAGTATTGTCCACTCATTTATTTTTATTATAATATTTCAATGAAATCTATAATTATAGGTTAAATATTAGCTAATTAAAAATGGTAGTATAAAGATTATATATTCATGTGTGAGCTCAGTATTCACACATATATACTTTAATTTATTTTTGTTCATTTATTTGAAAGGCAGAGCTACAGAGAGGACAGAGCGACAGAGAGGGATAGTCCATTTGCTGATACATCCCCAAATGGTCATAACAGTCATGTGTAGGCCAGACTTATGCCAGGAACCAGGAACTCTTTCCAGTTTTTCCACATGGATGGCAAGGGCCCACACACTTGAGATGTCTTCTGTTTCCTTCCAGGTTCATTAGCAGGAAGCTGGATCAGAAGCACAACGACAAGGACCTGACTTTGGACTCTGACATGGGATGGGATGCTGGTGTTGCAAGCTGTGGCTTGACCTGTACAGCACAATGCAAGCACTGTCCCCTGTATAACATTTTATTTTTTTACATTATGGACAATGAATATGTTATATTACCAGATACGTGCATTTGGAGCCAGCGCTGTGGTATTGGAGGTAAAGCCACTGCCTGCAGCACTGGCATCTCATATGGGCGTTGGTTCCAGTCCCGGCTACTCCACTTTCTATCCAGCTCTCTGCAATGGCCTGGGAAAGCAGTAGAAGATGGCCCAAGCCCTTGGGCCCCTGCATTCACCCCTGCACACCTTCGAGTCCCAGAAGAAGCTCCTGCATCCTGGCTTTGGATCAGTGCAGCTTCGGCCATTGCAGCCAATTTGGGAGTGAACCAGTGGATGGAAGACCTCTCTCTCTCTCTGTCTCTACTTCTCTCTGTGTGACTCTGACTTTCAAGTAAAAAAAAAATAAATCTTTTTAAAAAATGTATATTTTATAAGCTTTCTTGAAAATGTGTTGTTTTGGTAGACAGTTATGTCACATTCTTATCATCTTAATACTGTCAAGCATGGTTTCAGATTTAGGATGGTTCTGTAGTAGCTGATACACTAGAAATGATTTATTAATACTAATGACCTGCAATCCCAGTATGTAATGGACTATGTATTCATTAGTATGAAAATCTTATAAAGTTCTATAATAAATATTGGTGCATATTACACATGAAAGTATATAAGTTGTACTTTTACTAAGATTCTTGGAAAAGGAAATAAACGTGTAATCTAGAACTGTCCCATGAGATATGAGTAGGACAATATGTGGAGTTTCAGGATTTGGTTTACAAAATACAAAGAAGACAACACAATTGCAGATGTCCCTTTATTCTTTGTACTGTCATCTCTGTGGATCTGGAGCTATAAACTTCTGTCATTTTGAGACACAGAATGAGGATGAATCTTAAACGTGAGTGCAGTGGAACAGAAATGTTGAAAGCAAGTTCCCCCTTTTGACAACCTTGAACTGTATCTACTTCTGGTCTTTTTGATAAATGCTACAGTATATATCCTAATCATCTTTTAAAACATATAAAACAGTGCCTTCATAATTTAGTTTAATATCTGTAAGCCAAGAACCAGGAATTGAAAAGTATGATCAATTATATCATTCCTACTTGCTGCTTGTTTTCCATTTCCTGACATTTTATACTATTCTAGTAAATCATATGATTCTACTAATTTGAAATAAATGTCTCATGAATCTTCAGACAGATACTTTCCTACAAGTTTACCCAAAGAATATATCAGTCTCAGAGTGTCTGCCAAAATTAGCACCCTCCATTAGGTTCATATTGTGTTATGTCTTTTTTCTAATAACTCTCAGGTTCTCAATGAAATAATATTCTTTCATGTAGGTGAAAAAAATAGTTCTTTGCCTCTGTTCTCTGTTCTTGCTTTCTCTAGTTGAACTATTATAGCTATTAAGGACTGGTGGTTGCAGAAGTAAAATCTATCCATAGTATTGTTTATCTTCCTCATCTGACAATTTGTTTTAGAAACATGTAGACTAAAACTGACTCTTGACCAGAAAAGCTGAAATGTGCGTATTTATTATAAATATTGACATGTTCAACTTTCACTTTTCTCAGTTCTACCTTCAGACATAATTAATATCTTAATATTACTAGCAACAAAAATAACAATATTTTTGCTTTAATTTTACATTAAGGAATTACTTTCAGTGTATTTCGAGAATTTTTTATTTATTTCTAATATGTTTCCCAGAATCTTCACACTTTTCAAGTGACTTATAAGTCAACAAGTCCACCTATTAGACTAACAGATGAAAGTGAAGCTGCTCAGAGAATATTTGACAATGTTTAATTGATGGATAGAACATGTGGTGTCAAGAATATATAATATACATTCAGAGGAATGTAAGTTTAAAGAGTTCGATAGAGAAATTATTGAGCATAATGGATCTTTAGTTTGACATTAAAATACATTGAAAGGTGAATATTTTTTCTTACAATATGATAAAAAAAAGAGTATATTCTTGACAAGAAAGTTTAACCAGATAGCAATTTAAAAAATTAGAGAAATGAAAACTAGGAGTCATTAAGTTGATTTCAAACTGTCCAATTAAATTGTTATGATCAGATTACATATAGAATAAAAAAAGTAATAGGAATTTAAAATGTTAAGATACATGAAATCTGTATATGTGGAACAAAAGATATTCCATAATCTTTCAATATCATACTGGAGTATTGCCTTGCAGGTCTTCCCAAGGACTATTTCATATTTTGATGAACCTTTCTTGACTTGTTGTTTGCCACTGATAGGAAAACAGATTTTTTGTGTGTGAGATTAAAGGAGCATTTTAGGTTTTTGCCCAGTTGAGATGCAAATGATCCTGGTAAAAACACAGCTCCAAACTAACATTGTGTTTCCAGGTAGGAAATGAGCCAGTTTTTTCTCAAATTTTGCATATTTATTTTGATATGTCTTCTTAGCTAGCATATAAACAACATTTTTTTGTCTAATTCTTCTGCAAATCAACTTTAGTTTTCAATCAGTTTGTTCATTAAAATAAATGCTTGACACATACTTGTTCTCCACATAAAACATACTTTGAACATTTTTCATAATTATACATTGACAAAAGAATGGGAAAATGTGAACTGTTGTACAGATATGTTTAGGAGGGCTTCCTATGAGAAATAAAAATGCTATATTATCAACAAAGACTTATACCACTATGCAAGCATGAAATATGCAGTTACCTTGTATGTCCTGTTACAAAATATGAAATAAAGTTTTTTTAAAGTAATATAATCTTTTATGAAGATATGTATCTTCTGGTTGAAAATCTTTAAAGCAGGATATTCACTATATTTAGAAGATAATTATCTTAGTTTCTAAACTACTCATTTATTTAGCAATGTTTTCCTTAAACTGAGCTACATTTATCTGCTTTATAATTTAAATCTATCACCATTATTTTTAAATTATGAGGTACAAAGAATATGCCAACTTGCTTATAGATATGCCAACTCTTCAAATATTTCCAGTAATTATAGTTTGCTGAAATTATTCTCTTTTCTAAGTTAAATATCTGTAATTCATACAATTGACTCATTAGAAATTATATACCAATCTATTACTGCTCTAATAGTTATAGGATATTTTTAATTTATTCTCAAATTTTTTTAAGGTATGCTTAAGGATCTGACCAAATACATAAGTTTATAAATAAAGCAATGCATAAGTAGCACTGGGAAAAACTTTGAAAATTACTCTGGATTTATGAAAGAAATCTTAAAGGAATGTGGTTCATAAGCCATCACGATCAGCTTATTCTGAATCTTTTTTATAATTTCAAAAAAATTGGCAAAATTCCTTCCATTTCTTTCATTTTAGAATCTTATGAAAGATGTGTGTTGTGCTATCCCAGTAACTAAATCTATATTTCATTAATAATAGTAATCACAGCATAATTAACACATAAATATGACCCTAAAAACTCCCTAACTAACCAATTAGCCATTCAAAACTAGAATTTTACTTTATCATAGCGACCACAAATTTCCATCATAGTAGATTACACCTTTGTGCTATATATGTATGTGCACGTGGGTATGTGTCCTTTGTGGTTTGTCTTAAGATAAACTGAAGTTCCCTGGAATATTAACCACATTTTACAAATGGTAAAGCATTCAAAAGAGAATAGATTGATTGTCAACCTAAACTCTGTGAAAAAGAGTTCTACAGAATTTTGTTTCTTCTGTAATTCGTGTATCAATAGTTCTGCTGATCTCAAAAAAGTATGATTTGTGTAAATTATTGAGCATTTCTAATTACCACAAAAAGTGTGCAAGTATGCCACTACTTATTACATACAACCCTGTTTATTTCCTAATAACTAAGCATAAGTACTTATTCCTAAAAATAATTTCAATTAGTCAAATTTTAATTTAAAAGATTATATATATTCATGCATATATTTATTTGCAAGGCTGAGAAACAGAGTGATGAGAGACACAGATATTTCTTAAATTTGTTTGGTCAACAAATGCCATATATAGTTGAACTCATTCCATTTCTACATGTTATAAATATTGTAGGATACAGTATATCTTTAAATATGGCAACAAATCCTCCATATTGGATTTAATATTGCATTGGCTCATCTAGATAGTTTCCATGCATAATTGAATCAGCATCAAATTCTGCCCCCCAAAATCCACAGTTTTGTCCTAAGTATTTTATATTGTTACAATAATATAAATAAATTACTTTTAAATATCATTTTACAGCCATTTGCCACTAGAATACGCAAAATACAGCTAACTGTATATTGATCTTGCACACCATGATTTCACAGAATTTATTCATGTTAGCAATTTTTTTGAAAATTTGTTTTCAAATGTTTATATAAATCATCTTTTTAAAAAAGATTTATTTATTTAATATTTGAAAGGCAGAGTTACAGAGAGGCAGAGACAGAAAGAGACGGGGGGGGAGAGGGAGACGGGGAGAGAGAGAGAGAGAGAGAGAGAGAGAGGTCTTCCATCTGCTAGTTCACTCCCCAGATGGCCACAACAACCAGGGCTACACTGATCCAAAGCCAGGAGCCAGGAGCTTCTTCTGGGTTTCCCACGTGGCACCCATATGGGATGCCGGCACTGCAGGCAGCGGCTTTACTCACTACGTCACAGCACTGGCCCCTATGTAAATAGTCTTTTCATCTGTGATATTTCAGTTTGAAAATCTTCCCTGAACACATTTTTAAATAGAACTATTTTTTTTATATTTTAGACTTTGTTTATTTGTACATATATGTATGTCAAATTTAATAAAATATTTTCCTAAACAGAGAATTTTGTTTTGAGTACTCTTCCTTTCATCACGTTCAATGTTATTCCATGGTGTTACTTGTCCATTGTTTCCGACGATAAATGACATCAGTGAAGATTTTTTTCTCTTGAATACAATTTATGTTTTGTTCCCATCTGCTTTTAAAATTATTTTTTTCACCTTTGGTTTGTAGCAGTTTAAATATGATGTGCCTACATGTGGTTTCATTCATTTATTTATTGTTAACCAGACTTGGAAATTTTTCATTTATTTTTCTTAAATTATCCTTCATACCCCATTTTCTTTCTTTTCTTCTGAGGCCTCAGATTATATATATGTATGTCAGACTACAGGTTTTCCATATCAATATTATTTCTCTGTGTTTTTCAGATTGTACATTGTCTAATGTTCAGCTCCAGTTCCCTACACATTCTTTTTCCAAACTTCTATCCTTGCCTATTAAAAGTTTTATATTGCATCTTGACCTAGAATTTCTTCTGAAATTCTTTGAGTTTCTAATTCCTTACCGATATTCTTCACTTATTGATTTACTATGATATTCTTTTTTGTCTTTGAACATACTTATAGCAGCTGCTATAAAGCCCTTATATGCTAATTCCAAAAATAGGGTCATCTCACTATCTACTTTTATTAACACTTTCACACATTTCATGTTATTTCCTTTTAGTTCACATGTCCTCTGAAACTTATTTTATCCTAGATTTGATGGATGGCATCTAGCAGAAATCCTTTAACCTCTTATCTTTCTTTTAACAATAGTAAATTTTGTACTGCCGAACACTTAATATACTGTCTTATTACCTTGAATTTGTGGAGGGTTATTTCATACTTTTTTTTTTATTTTTATTTTTTTATTTTTGACAGGCAGAGTGGACAGTGAGAGAGAGAGAGACAGACAGAAAGGTCTTCCTTTACCGTTGGTTCACCCTCCAATGGCCGCCGCGGCTGGCGCGCTGCGGCCGGCGCACCGCGCTGATCCGAAGCCGGGAGCCAGGTGCTTCCTCCTGGTCTCCCATGGGGTGCAGGGCCCAAGCACTTGGGCCATCCTCCACTGCACTCCGGGGCCACAGCAGAGAGCTGGCCAACCAGGACATAATCTGGCGCCCCAACCGGGACTAGAACCCAGTGTGCAGGCGCTGCAAGGCGGAGGATTAGCCTATTGAGCCGCAGCACCTGCCTATTTCATACTTCTTAGAGGTGGTCTACTTAATTTTGTGCTATTGTCTTTATTCATGTAGCACAGCCCTTTTAATGTTTCAGTGCAAACTAAGAGATACTTACCAAGGCATTGCACCTTGGCAACATTCAAATGGCTACATTTCCCTTTCCTTAGAAGGGTGACAATTCAAACTTCTGCTCAGAATTTTCAACCATTCAGCAGGCAGGATACAACAGATTTCTTGAAATCCACTCCCTTCACATGCACAACTCATAGGCTGATACAAATTGTAAGTAGGATTCTGAACTCTCCCTCTCTGTTTCTCTCTCCTTGCTGGAAGTTGCCTTTCAATTTTCAACTACTCTGGAAATGTTGCACTCTGAATTCTGAAGTCTGGCAATGATAAAACTGACATTTTCTGCTTGACTTCTTGATGTGCTACATCTTGTAAACCAGAGAATTCCCATGAGCAAATACTGTACAAGTATCTTGTCGATGGAAGTTCCTTCTTTGCATGAAAAAAAAAAAAATCTCTCCAAGTTAGTGTTGTACTTGCTTTTGTCAACATTGCTATACCTTCAAATACAGCTGTGAGTGTGTGTGAGACAGAGAGAGAGAGACAGACAGAGAGAGAGAGAGAGATCACATTTGTGTATTTTAAATCTTTAAAAGCCACCAAGCAATTTTCAGCACTGCAATTTCTCAGTCTAAAATACGTGAAAATAATTTTTACCAATTGTTAGCCAGACTTTCCATGTTTTTGGTTTAAAAGATTCTTGTAATTGTAATTATAGGCTTTGCATTCATACTACAAAACTTAAATATATTTGTGTGATACAATTATATGTTCTAATAGTAAAGTGTTTTTATTCGAAACCCTACATAAGTACTTATATTTTAATTTTGAGATTATTGATTATTGCATTTTGAATCTACTTTGAAATAAGAATAGATTATTTCAGCAGAATCATGTGATTTCAGAAATCTTATTGTGTTTTCTACGTTCAAGAACACTTACAGGAGTAATCATTCCTAAACATTGGAAAAGAAATTACCACCTAAATTTCATTTTGGTTCTTGTTTTTGATGATTTTGTTAGTTTCATTTGTCATATTTTATACTTGTTTTAATAGTAAATACAATTAACCTATTGAAATAACAGTTTTTCTTACTTAAATATAAATTTTATATATAGGATATTACTCATAATAGTCAATCAATAATTACTTTTGATTACTTAGCAAGTTTTGTTTATAAATGAATTTACTTGTGTTTTAAGCAACAAATAAATTTTATGAGGTTTTTTTTTTCTGTTTATTGCCTTTACTTTAAATTCCAATGCAATTCCACTTATGAATTTTCTCATTAAGAGAAGTTCCAAAAAACGGCAGAAGACTTATTGTGACCCAAATCACTTCAGTTGGAACAATGTCTTATATTTGCAAGTTATCATTGGTTTTCATATTTGATGGAATTTCTAATGACCTTAAAGTTGATAGATACTTTAGCCATATCCCCTAATCATGTAAAACATCAGAAATATTTTGGTATAATAATCACATCCATAGATACTAAATGTATGGATCAATGATTTTATATAAATGTACACATGATCAAAATATAGAACATTTTCATCTTTGCAGAAAGTCTCCTTCTGCCTCTTTATTTTCTTCTACCCAACTCTCACCCAACACAAGCAATGATATGATTTCTACCAATATTGATTAAGAATTATTAGGAGTAATATATTTATGTGTATTCTTATTGATTCTTTGGTGGGAATAATTTTACTACATAGATGGCACTTTTAATTTTTATTACAACATTGAATCAAAGTTTGAATATGTAAGGATCAATTCAAATAAAGTTTTGGGATGTTGGATTCATTCTATTTTTTTTTTTCCTGGTGGTGTACACTATAAAAGGTGAAATTTGGGGCCAGCACTGTGGTGCAGCAGGTTAAGCTGCTGTCGGCAGTGCAGGCTTCAGAGTTTGGCTGCTCCAATTCCAATCCAGTGATCTGCTAACATACCTGGGAAAACGATGGAAGAAGGCCAAAGTCCTTAGGCCCCTGCATCCAAGTGGGAGACCAGGAAGATGCTCCTGGCTCCTGACTACAACCTGGCTCAGCCCTAGCCATTGTGGCCATTTGGGAAGTGTGAGAGTCTTGAATCTACTAGAGTCCTGGACATCTCCCCCACTCTTTCCTGGTGTCAGGAAAACAAAAACACAAAAGTGCCCTGCACCTGGAGAGCCTCACTGTTCCCACAGTTTGTCTCAGCTACAAGTCAGAAAAACATCCTGTGCCTCCCGGTTCCTATCACTGCCCCAACAATGAATCAGGCAGCCCTGGAGACTTCCTGTTTCAGGGACATCCTTTCTCAAGACAGTATCTGGGATCCTCCCAGCTGCTCCAGCCCACCTCCCACATTCCTTTGTTCGGCTGCTTCAACTCATCTCCCCCCATCTCCCTCTTCTCTTGACACAAGTTCCCTGTAAAGCCCCAGCATTACAGATAAGCATGGAGCTCTTCTCTCTCTGAGGCTGCTCCTGGCAGTTGTTTGCTCTAATAAAACTCTTTGCTCAGAGTGGCCTTGGTTGTCATTCTTGGTTGTAGTCGAAAACACTAACAGGGAGTAAGCCAGAGAATAGGAGATCTCTCTTTCTATCTATAAATATGTTTTCAAATAAATAAATAAATCTTTTTAAAAAGGTGAAATTTACTAGTATATAAATTTTAAACATTAAGGATAAATAGAGGCATTAATTCAATTATGTAAAATTAGCATTTTGGTCATTAATTTAGGATGTTATTATTCGTAAATTAGGGTTTAGACCATATGCTTTTTTTTGGGTATATATCTTCAGGACAAAAGAAGCAGTACATATTCTTTTTTTTTTGACAGGCAGAGTGGACAGTGAGAGAGACAGACAGAGAGAAAGGTAATTCCTTTGCCATTGGTTCACCCTCCAATGGCCACCGCGGCTGGCGTGCTGCGGCCAGCGCACCGCACTGATCCGTGGCAGGAGCCAGGTGCTTCTCCTGGTCTCCCATGGGGTGCAGGGCCCAAGCACTTGGGCCATCCTCCACTGCGCTCCAGGGCCATAGCAGAGGTCTGGCCTGGAAGAGGGGCAACCGGGACAGAATCCGGTGCCCCAACCGGGACTAGAACCCAGTGTGCTGGCGCCGCAAGGCGGAGGATTAGCCTGTTGAGCTGTGGCGCCAGCCAGTATATATTCTTAAATTTACTTAGTAGCTTTATTTTTCATAGTAATATTGATACTACTCTTTTGGATTTCATCTACCCACCATCTGTCAACAGTAGATATAGCAAATCAGTTATTAATAATAATGGGACTGGTATTGTAAAGCCACCACTTGTGGTGCTGGTACCTCATAGGGGCACTGGTTTGATTCCTGGCTGCCCCATTTCTGATCCAGCTCCCTGTTAACATGCTTGGGAAAGTAGTGGTAGGTGGCCCAAGTGCTTGTACCTGTGCACTCACATGGGAGACCATAAAGAAGCTCCTGGCTTCAAATTGGCCGAACTTCAGCCCCCGTGGCCATTTTAGGGTGAACCAGCAGATGGAAGATATCTCTCTCTCTGTCTTTACTTCTGCCTCTGCTTCTCTGTAGCTCTACCTTTCAACTGTATGAATAAAATCTTTAAAGATAATAATGTTAGTAGGAATCAATATTTTCAACATAAAATAAAATAGATACTAATAAATAAAAGAACCTAAGTTAAATAAAATCCATGAAATATTAATTTTGATCTGGAAATATAATTGTGAACTCATTTATTCTAAAATATACATATATTTTATGTCACTATTAGAAATAATGAAAAACAATGATAATGATATCTAGCTTCATGATTATAATTATCACATAGAATTTCCCACAAAAACAGACCAGGATTCTGGGACAAACATAAGATTTCGTGTCTGTGACAGAAAAAGGATAAAATAAGCCCAAAGAATCTGTACCAGAAAGCAAAGACCTTATCTAGAACTGATAGGATTATGTCAGATGGACATAAAATCCAACTTCAATGGTTCCCTCTGGCCAGAGATGTAAAAATTTGAGTGTTATAACCAAGGTGAAAAAGAATTGCAATTCAGATATACAAAATTTCATGGGTTTGTAATGATACTTGAAAAATCAAAAAGGATTTCATGATGATGTTTTGAGTTTTGCTAACAGCACATCCAGAGAATTTCTATAGATACAAAAAAAAAATCAATCCTTTTTCTATATGGGCTTTCCTAGAGAGACAAGATAGGTGATACCTCTATAGAAGAGCTCCAGAGAAGAAATGTCAGGAGTTACAACATACCTGAGACTTTGCCTCATTTACAATGCCAGAATTTAACCTATTATGATTATGAGCATGTTGGCAGAAGACATGAAAGTAGTACATTCCTCAAACTCCAATTCCTCGAAGTAAGTGATGAGGGACACATGATGTCCACATGCAGAGTGAATGTGTTAAAAGAGAGGAACTCTGAATTTTAGGAATGGACTAAAAGCAAACTCATTCAATTGTGTTTCACTATGGCAAGCAGCAAACAAATCTGCACTGTGCTCCAGAGGAAGTTGTGATCTCTCTCTTCTGAACTGGTTCATTACACATATATCCTTGAATAAATACTCTGGATTAAAGGCCATCAGTGCCACTTCCGTCAAAATGTGAAAAAACACAAGAGATCCATGGATCATTGACTCCCAACAATAAATACGAAAGTAAGATAGAATTAGAAAATCACCATTTTGCAACTTCTAATGAAATAATATAGCTAGGTAGTGATTACCAGTGAATGTAAAATCATTAAAGCAATGGTGGGTGAGGAATTTATAATGAATGCATCAGGCTGACAACACCTAAATCCATTGACCAATGTCAAAATCATTAAAAGTGAAATTACCAGATATCACATACCTTCTGGTATAATGAAATAGGAAGTTAAAAGCAACACTTACATTATACTCTTGCAAAAATTATTTTATTTGCATATAGAAAGTTCTAGTCTGATTGCATGTAAAGAGATACAGCAGAACTATAAGTTTAAAAATAAATGAATATTCAATGCTAAGAAAGTAGAAATTAACAGGTCAAATGTCTTATTCCATAAAAAATGGGGAAAATAAAAACTACATTGGGGATTTTAGGAGCTGTAACAACCATATATATATATATATATATATATATATATATCTTTATATGTATATATAATTTATATAAATAACAAGATATATATTTTTGTTTTAATCTTTACTTGAACAAACAGAAATAAAGATATTTTGGGATAATCTTGTTAAATTTATCATAAACTAGTTATTAGGTAGCAAGGAATTAACATTAATTATGTTAGGTATATGTTAACCACCCTGGTATTGATTTTTAAGAAGGTTCATGTTTCTTAAAATATTCTAAAGTAATTTATGTACACTACGGTGCCCAGGATTCACTTTAAAATATTTCATCAGAAGGAAGGATGGAAGGCAGGCAATATTGATAATTGTGTCATGAATGCATGTATATTTAATATACTACCGTATCTAATTTTCTGTAAAAACTTACATTAAATGCATTTTCCAATAAAAGCACAAACTTACCAGTATTATCCTTCCTCAAGATAACGTTGGAATGAATAATCAATCTATTATAGCTTGAAATATATATTAATTAAAAGAAATACATATATGGATTCCCTGGAAGGTTTTGGGTTAAAATGTCACAATACAATCTTGTGAAAATAAACCCTAACAGTATAGTGCAAGCACTACATCAAATTTCATATGGTTTACAGTTTTTGTCTAACTATAAGACTGCTAAATATGAAGGTTAGAGACACAGAAGTAAAAGTAGGTCTGATTGGAGCTGGCACTATGGCATAGTGGGCAATGCTGGCACTTGGAACTCTGGCATCCCATGTGGGTACCAGTTGAAATCCTGACTGCTCCACTTCCCATCCAGCACCCTGTTAATGTCCCTGGGAAAGCAGCAGAGGAAATCTGAAGTATTGGGCCCTGGCCCTCACGTGGGATACCCAGAAGAAGTTCCTGGCTCCTGGCTCCAGATCAGCTTAGCTCTGGCCATTGTCGCCATTTGGTAAGTGAACCAGCAGACAGAAGATCTTCTCTGTCTCTGCCTCTCTCTTTCTCTCTCTCTCTCTATAACTTTGCCTTTCAAATAAATAAATAAATCTTTAAAAAAAAAAAAGAAAGAAATTAGATCTGCTTTGCTGAGGTTTAACAGAAAAATATATTATAGTATCTGATTAAAACTAGGAAAAAGACAAATAAATGCCCCAGTGGCAGGTGTTTGCAGCAGCGGTTAAGGTGCTGCTTGGGACACCTGCATCTCCTTTTTAAATGTGTGGATTTTGAGTATTGGTTCTGCTTCCTATTCCAGCTTCCTGCTAATGTGTAACTTGGGAGCCAACAGGTGATATTTCAAGTACTTGGGTCCCTCCCAGTCATGTAGGAGATGTGGATTGAGTTCCAAGTTCCTGGTTTCAGTCTGGCTCAGCCCTGCAAATTGTGGGCATTTGGTAAGAGAACCAGCAGATGCATGAACTCTCTTTGTCTCTATTTCTCTCTTTGTCTCTTTGCCTTTCAAATTTAAAAAAAAAAAAAGAGATTGAAATAAAAGAAAGAGAAAAGAAAAATGAAAGAGAAAAAGAAGAAACAGAGAAAGATGTATCTAAACCATTTTGTAAGAAGCAAAATATTTAAGATCCATTAATTCTAAGTAACCAAAGCAGCTCAGGTTTCAAAGACAGAATTCTACTTCGTGATTGTCAGATTTCAAGGATCCTTCTATTTTTACATAGTAAAGTCTGACCTATTGTGTCACAACAGTAGTGTGTACCAAGCAAAGAGAAAATTCTGGTGAGGGTTATATACAAGGTTACAAATGTTCTCAGTAGCAGCGATGTCAGGCAGTCATCTAGGGATCTGAGATGCAGTAATCATTGTGGGAGTGGTGACAAAGAATGAAAGTCTAGAGCCATATAGCAGAACCCACAGAAACTTGGAGAGGGTGTTGTGTGCTTTCTTCCTTTGCTATTTTCCACTGAAGCCCCTCTGAGGAAGCACGGTTCCCCTTTCTGATCCAGTGATGCCCCCTGTCTGTAGGGGTCAAGCACACTCAGTCTGATTTGTGATCCTTTGTTTGTCTCCCACCAAGGGAGAGATGGACCAAAGGTTGTCTTGATTCTGACCAGAGGATTTTTCATACTTGCAAAGATCACTTCAAGTCTTCCCTTCTGTTTTCTGGTAGGATTTCTCTTCAGTTATTTCAAATATATGAATAGACTTCCCATTGAGTATAGGAACTTCTGCAGACTCTAGGCAGTCCGTCTTCATGAGTCACATGTATAGATAGCTTAATATGGTGTGTTTTTCTTGTGTACTGAATGTTAGCTTCTGAGTGATTCAGTTGATTGAAGAGTCCTATCTATCACTGAAGATTTTGCTAGAACTTCGTATTTACTGCCTCTTCAGCATATGGTGTGTGGTGTATTAGAGTGATCTTCACTTAAATTACATTTCACTTTGGTATTTAAATCAATGAATTTAGAATACTGCATAATGATTACTTTCAATTAGCCTTCACTTAAGGAAGATGATATAATTAAACATGTTTGTTTGATCAGGTCTTGCAAATGAAGCCACACATTTATATTGGATCTCTGAGATAATTCTCTCTTGCTTTTTAAACCATTGGAAGAGGTCGACAGTTCTATGGCTAAGACAGATTTCTCCCTTCCCTTTCTCCCTCTTTCTCAACCTCTTCTCCCTCTTACTGTTTTTCTCTCCTTTACCCTTGTCCCTTTCTGTATCCTTCTTTTCTCACTGCCATTTATTCTATTACCTGCTTATTGTGTGGCAGACACCGTGCTAAATAGATTGTGCTAACATACTGAATAGCTTAGAAGTTGATTCTGACTTGTGTTGTCAATCAGGGACCAATTATATTTGCTATTGCTTCCAATGCCCAAGGAATTTGATTTGCAATATTGGCCAGAGACACCATGCAGAAGTTAAAAAGAAAATCAATTTTAAAGAAAGGTCGGTATGCTGCTCCATGTTGCCAAAATGTTAAGATGAATGAGAATGGTGGATGGTCACCTAGATGATATCACATGCTTTTTCATCACTTTATCATTATCTTCCATTTCTCTCTCTGATATTCTCATGCTTCACTCTACCTTTTGAATATATAGGCCAGTGCCGTGGCTCAATAGGCTAATCCTCCACCATGTGGCGCTGGCACACCAGGTTCTAGTCCCGGTCGGGGTGCTAGATTCTGTCCCGGTTGCCCCTCTTCCAGGCAAACTCTCTACTATGGCCCGGGAGTGCAGTGGAGGATGGCCCAAGTGCTTGGGCCATGCACCCACATGGGAGACCAGGAGAAGCACCTGGCTCCTGCCATCGGATCAGCACAGTGCGCCGGCCGCAGCGTGCTGGCCGCGGCAGCCATTGAAGGGTGAATCAATGGCAAAGGAAGACCTTTCTCTCTGTCTGTCTCTCTCACTGTCCACTTGCCTGTCAAAAAAAAATAGACCTTTTTGAATATATGACATGTAGATACAAATACTGTTTTACAACCCAGTAACCCAGTCTGCTAATTTTATCATTTTTGTAGTATCTTAGTTTCTGTTGATGGATGTCACTTTTTGTGTATTATTATAATTTCCTACTCCTTTTAAAAAACTACTCATTTATTTGAATTCAAAGTTATAGAGAAAGAAGGAAAGGGAGAGGGAAAAGGAGAGAAATACAGGAAGGGGAGAGAGAGAAGGAAAAGGAGAGAAATAAAGGAGAGAAATGGGAGAGAGAGAGAGAGAGAGAGAGAAAGAGAGAGAGAGAACGAACACTAGAATTGAACCAAGCTCTAAGCTGAAGCCAGGAGCCAGCATTTTTGTCCAGATCTCCCACATGGGTAACAAAGGCCCAAACACTTGTGCCTTTCTCTTGCCTTTCCCACGTCATTATCAGGGAGTGGGATCTGAAGTAGGGCAACAGGGACTTGAACTCATGTCCAAATGAGATGTTGGTGTTACAGGTGGCAGTTTTACTCACCATGCTACAATGGCAACCCTTCCTGTTCCTTTTAATGTCTGCTATTTTTTTATTTGCTAGAATTAGGATTTTTATCATTTTTAGTGCTCTATAATTTTCTAATCCTTTAATGGTGACTCTGGAATCCAATTAACTAAAATTTTGATTTTTTCCCTTAAATATTCGATAGACACATAAACAGAGAATGCTCATTTACACTTACTTGCTCACTCTCCACATGCCAGTAGTAGCTGGGGCTGTGATGGGCTGAAGCCAGGAGCCCAGAACTCCATGCAAGTCTCCCATATGGGTAGTAGAAATCCAGTTTCTTGACTCATCACTGCTTCTTTTCAGGAGTCTGCATTAACAGGAATCCAGCGTCAGGAGCTAGAACTGGGAATCAAACACAGGTACTCTGACGTCAGATGCAGGCATCTTAACTGCTCAGCTAAATACTCACTTGCTAGTTAACTAATTGGAATCAGTTTAAATATTTTAAGGTTTGCTTTTAAACTTTTGGAGCAGGGAACAAAGCAATTTCTGGCATAGAGCTAATTTTGCTCAAATTCTAAGATTAAAAAAAAGCATAACTTTGGAGTACTCAATCATCTATTTTGTGAGATTCCACCTGGTAATAACCCCAGTTGTTCACAGCTCTTATAAGGTCTGAAGACTGTTTAATTTTTGATCTTTCTGAGGGTTCTTTCCCAACTTTGGGTATTTTCTTCACAGGCACTGACATTTACATTCAACTGAAGGTTTAAGGGGAGATCTTTACACATTTCAAGAAGTCTCTCTTTGCAGAGCTCTCTTTATGAAGCATTTTCTACTCAGGTGACTCCTTTCCATAAGGCTCTCTGTTGGTACTGTGCTCTGTAAGTACTGGGCCGCTTGAGCTCTGCATTCTTTACTGTGTACCTCCATCTGAAGGTATCTGCTGAAATGCGTTTGGGCTCTCCTTTGTTATGCTGGAGAAGAAAATGCACAGTGGAGAGAGATCTGCACATTGAGAGAGCTCTTGAGATGTATAAGGAGTTCCTCTTGAACCTTTAGATGAAGGTAAATGTCAGTGCATGCAAACAAAATACCCAAGGCTGAGAAAGAACCTCAGAAAGGACAAGGTGACATGGTTCTTGGAGCTTTCATAAAAAGCGGTCATCAGCTGGGATTCCCACAAGATACAATGGAAAACCTCATAATATACAGACCATTGAGTATTCAAAAGTTATTTTTTTTAACTTCAGTAGTGGAGCAAAAGTAACTCTATACTTAAAACGGCTTTGGGGCCGGCGCTGCGGCTCAATAGGCTAATCCTCCACCTGTGGCACTGGCATACCAGGTTCTAGTCCCGGTTGCCCCTCTTCCAGGCCAGCTCTCTGCTGTGGCCCTGGAGCGCAGTGGAGGATGGCCCAAGTGCTTGGGCCCTGCACCCCATGGGAGACCTGGAGGAAGCACCTGGCCCCTGCCATCGGATCAGCGCGGTGCGCCAGCCACAGCATGCCGGCCGCGGCGGCCATTGGAGGGTGAACCAACGGCAAAAGTAAGACCTTTCTGTCTGTCTCTCTCTCTCTCACTGTCCACTCTGCCTGTCCAAAAAAAAAAAAAAAAAAAAAGGCTTTGGTCTCTATAAAGAAAAGAGCTGAAATTCATCTAGGATAAATCATTTGCTCAAAATCACATATTTAGTACAGACAGAGTCAATAAACAAATGCTGTCCTTTCATATAGAACTTCATAGCTCATATTCATTTAACCTTTGCATTAAGCTGCACATTCTTGATCCTAGAAAATCACTATTGAATGGTGGGATGGATAGAAAGTAGTTTCTAAGAGATCAGATATTGGTGGCTCCTACTGAAAATGATACGTGTAGAACTTTGGCTATAAAGGAAGAAAAAGATGACTACCTGAAATAAAGGAAAGGGATGGTAACCTAAGAAGAGTGCAACAAAATTGAGATATCTTGTGTACCATACATATTTACTCTCAACCCGACTGCTCTCTAGTCAGTCAGAGAGACTGGCAGTGCTCAACCTAGTCAGAGCTTAGAAGACTCAAGAGGTAGAATGTTCTAGGCAAAGATCTTCAGGAAGTGCTTGCTGGAGTAGTTGAGATGCAAGAAAGTCGCGGAAATACTTAGAGGCACCAGGGAATTTGTTGCAGGGAGCTTGGGAGGAGAGGAAGGAGACATGTGGAAATGTACAAGCTGTATTTGCAGGACAGTGAGAAGGTAATTTCATGTACAGAAGACAGATTAGTTCATTCTTTCACTGCCTGTATTTTATTACAAAAAACACACTCATTGTGAGAACAGTTTGGGGCTGGGGACCACAGACCAGAACTGCCTATTAGTTTGTCTAACTCCCAGTTCCCCACACACACATATTCAGTTATTAGCCAACAAGACTTACTATCTTACAAGTAAATTTGAAAGTTTGGGTGAAAACCGTTATGAACATAATTATAAGGGAATCAATGTGTAATTGATATTTATTTCTGCAAACAGATGAGTTCAATTATTTCATGGTACAGGAATCTGAAGAATACTTTCCAATGCACTATGTTCTGTATGATTCACAGAACTGCTTCATCTGGCCACCTATTTGCTTATTTATATCAGTTACCCCTCCTCCAGACAAATCTCTTCATCTTTGTGAAGAATACTGAGGCATTCTGACCTATGGTTAGGTGAGAATTTGATTCATTTGAATTCTTATTAAATGTCTAGTTCACAACAACTTTTGTTGACACATGCAAAGGTAATTGATAATGACAATAAAATTGAAGACAATGTACTCATATTTGTATCCAAGAACAGTCTTGAATATGAAATTCATGTTGCTTAAATGGATGAAGCAATTCCACTGTAAGATCTTCAGATTATCTGTTTTTTTACATTGAGGCTAGATGTGAGTATTTTTAAGGAGCCTAGACTCCTGAGAAATTAGGAAGTTGTTTCTATTTCTTGGACAAAACCAATTACTATTTCTGAGCAACAAATTATTCACCTATAAAACAAAAGTAAATAACCTGCTTTAGTAACCTTGGAGACTGAGATGACTTCCCCTTTGTAAGGAAGCCATGCTGGTGGCAAAGAAGTCAGCAAAGTCATAGCAAGGGTAGAGAATGAAAGACTGAGAGGGAAGACCAGCTGGGAAGAGGAGGGGACGTCAGACTCTGCAGAATATTGTGTTGAGAGAAAACAACAGCAGCAACAACAACAGAAACAGGACAATCACGCTTAAGGGACTTAAATATTGACTCTGGATGGGAGTATAGTGCGTATCTGTTTTCTATTAAGATGGTTCTAAGTAACTTGAATACTGTTACTCTACACTTATATAACAAGAAGAATATCTTTAATGTTAAATTTTATGGGATACATAGGGGGCTCCAAATATATAGCATACCTATACTACCTCATGACAATAAATCATCCTGATTTTAACCTATAAAAGTGTAGAGATGAAAAAAGGTACAAATGAGCTTCAACTGACAGCACCATGTCCTGAAGGCAAATATATTTCATTTTTTAAATTTAATTTTATTTAATTGAAAGGGAGAGAAACAGAGAGAGAGAGAGAGAGAGAGAGAGACAGGGACCTTCCACACAAAGAGTTGAGCTATCAACAGCAGCTTCTCCCCCAACCCACCCAGGATGCACATTAGCAGGAATTGGAATTGGAAGTGTAAGTGTTCCAAGTACTATCATAACTGCTATACCAAATGCTCCCCCTCATTAAAAGTATTTCAATGCAACAGGAAGAATGATAGCAATTTCACGATTTCATGAATTTTATAGATGCAATTCCAAGAATACTATGATACTTTCCTTCCTCCCTTCCTGCCTCCATCCTCCTTCCTTTCCTATTTTTTTTTTTAAGTTTTTGTGATAACATACTTTCAGTTTACTTTATAATCACTGGTGCAGTGCTACTGTAAATAATGAGCTCTACAAGTAAAAGATAGATAGACCACTGTTCCACAAATACATAGACAAGGGTTATAGATAACGATCAAATCACAAGATGTCAGCTTAGTTCAATATACATACAGTTTCTTTTTTCCAAACTCTTTATATTAGCTACAACCAGTCAGAGAAAACATATGATATTTGTCTTTTTTGGGACTGGCTTATTTCACCAAGCATAATGGTCTCCATTTGCATCCATTTTGTTGAAAAAGACAGGATTTCATTATTTTTAAGACTGAGCAGTATTCCATCATGTATGTGTACCACATTTTCTTTTTTTTTAATGATTTATTTATTTATCTGAAAGTCAGAGTTACACAGACAGAAGGAGAGGCAGAGAGAAAGAGAAAAAGGTCTTCCATCCACTGATTCACTCCCCAACTGGCTGCAAGGGCCAGAACTGCACCAATCTGAAGACAGGAGCCACGAGCTTTCTCAGGGTCTCTCACACGAGTGCAGATGCCCAAGGACTTGGGCCATCATCTACTGCTTTCCCAGGCCATAGCAGAGAGGTGGATTGGAAATGCAACAGCCAGGACCCGAACCACAGTCCCTATGGTATGTGAACATTGCAGGCAGCGGCTTTACCCGCTCTGCCACAGCACCGACTCCCTATTTTCTTTACCCAGTCATCAGCTGACAACATCTGGGTTGATTCTGTATCTTAGCCATTGTGAACTGAGTTGCTATAAACATAAGGATAACAGATAATTCTTTTCTATGTTGATTTCATTTCCCTTGGGCTTATTGCCAGGAGCAGGATGGCTGGTTCACATGGTAGATCTATTATCAGATTTCTGGGGGATCTCCAGATTGTCTTTCACAGCTTTACTAGTTTACATTCCCACCAACAGTGTACTACGGTACTTTTTCTCCACATCCTCACCAGCAATTGTTACTTTTTGATTTTTAGATGACAGCCATTCTAATTATCACCCAGAAAGACCCTTACCCAGAAAGAATATTACTTAATGTGATATACTAGCAGTACTAATACAATATATAAGCTACCTGAGGTCTTGATATGTGAGAGAAAGAATTAGGATAATGAAAAAGATGGTGGGGGCCAGCACTGTGGTATAGTGTGTAAAGCCACTGCCTACAGTACCAGCATTCCATATGGGCACTGGTTCAAGTCTCAGCTGCTCTACTTCTGACCCAGCTCTCTGCTATGGTCTGGAAAAGCAGTGGAAGATGACCCAAATCCTTGGGCTCCTGCACCTGTGTGAAAGACCCAGAGGAAGCTCCTGGCTCCTGGCTCCTGGCTTCAGAATGGCCCAGCTCTGGCTATTTTGGCCATCTGGAGAGTGAACCGGAGGATGGAAGACCTCTCTCTCTCTCTGCCTCTGTCTCTCGGTTACTCTGACTTTCAAGTAAAAAAAAAATAAAATCTTAAAAAAAAAGAAAAATATGGTGAACAGTAGTCAGATATTTCTTCATTTTGTGGGCAGAAAATATGACATGATATATAAAGTAGTCAAAAGTCTTATGTTAGATACTGCTCAAGATATAAACTGAGGGCAATGCATTTTGTTCTTTAGAGAACATATTTTTAACTTTTATTTCTATATAAGTGATCAGAAAGAATAGTATATAATAATAGTGTACAACAATAAATGGCCAATTCTACCCTTGAAAGGCCTCAAAGGGGTTACAGGTACTTATGGCTTTCCTTTGTACAATGGCAGAAAACCTATTTGACCTTTTAGACCAAGAAAAAGAATATAGACAGTGATAAGAAATGGAGAAAAATAAATCTATTTTATATGGTTTTTGTGTGGTAAACAAAACAAAAATATCACAGAATAAAAATTAAATAACAAGATAAATATTTTCAAATAATTCTGATAATGTATGTGTGCATGAATATATATATATATATATATATATATATATATCTGAAATCCACAGAAAAGAAAGGCAGAGGACAGAAGAGAAGCATGAAAGCAATGAGAAAGAAGAATAAAGGAAGTATCCAAAGGAAGCAAGGCTAATTGGCTCATTGGGGATTGGATCCAATGCCTTGAAGAAGGAGTACAGGAATGGGAAAGTGGAAATAGGAGTCAAAGAGACAAGGCAAACTGTGTCCAAAGAAAGCCTCAAGGACTCATTAAAACACCCAAATATGGGTAGGACTAATGTAAATTAGATGTGACCAGGAAATATAAATCTCGCAGGGAATGCAAAGGTTGGAGTTGAAGCCTAAGGGACAATGAAAAAAGGAAATTCTGATGCTTTTGAGTTTAGAGAAAAATATTTTCCATTTTATAGAAATTCATTATATATGAAGACTCATTGCATAATAATTTTTGTAACTGTTCCTTTTACTAAGAAATTATTTTCATTTATGCATATATATTGCAAAACTCAATACAATGTTTAAAATAATAAGAAACGATAATTTATAAAAAATACATTTCAGCATTTACTTCTCAATAATGAAAGTAGTTAGACACATAATATAGCCAGATGCTTGTTAAAATCATGAGATATGTGGGCCTGGCGCTGTGGCTCACTTGGCTAATCCTCTGCCTGCGGCACCAGCATTCCATATGGGTGCCGGGTTCTACTCCCGGTTGCTCCTCTTCCAGTCCAGCTCGCTGATGTGGCCCAGGAGGGCAGTGAAGGATGGCCCAAGTGCTTGGGCCCCTGCTCCCGCATGGGAGACCAGGCAGAGGTACCTGGCTCCTGGCTTTGGATTGGCACAGTGCCGGCTGCAGTGGCCATTTGGGGGGTGAACCAACAGAAGGAAGACCTTTCTCTCTGTCTCTCTCTCTCACTGTCTGTAACTCTACCTGTCAAAAAAATAAATAAAAAAAATCTAAAAAGAAAAAAATCATGAAGTATGTGACAGAAACAAATGCAAGCTAATAGGGAAATCTTGTAATGATGAATCAAAATATAATCAATAGTGGGATTTCATAAATATGGTTGATCATATACGAATGCAAGTGTGTTTGCAAAGACAAATATTTTTGTTAATCTTCCTAAGAGCAAGAATCCTTTACTGCTAAACTGAAACTAAGAGAAGTATATATTTGTATAGGATGGCCTAATTCCAAATTTAAATTCTTTGTAGTGCATCAGACATATACCTATCATATCTTAGACATTGTACTAAGCTCTCCGGAATTAAAAAAAAAATGAACCGTAGCCTCTGATCATAGGAAACTTTAGTATGTTGAGATATATATACACACATATACATACATGCATGCATTCATACATATAATGGCTAATCTGGTTCAAAATTACTGTAATGATAGTCATTGCTAAATTTCTTAGTAACGATTACTAAAGACATTAAAGCCTGAGATTTGTTCCTATTTTGTGCTTTGAGTCCTTTTATGCCTTATATATTAACTGCTTCTAATGGACAAACATGACTACAGTGCCCAGGACCTGAAATTCTCATCCTATCCTAACCTTTAGCATTGTACATGTTCATTCTTTCAGTGGGTCTTCTCTGAAGATATTTAGAGCAAAAGAACAATCTTAGTTTCCCTGTAATTTCTAGTGTGTATTCTTAAGCTAATACACAAAAAGCTTTAACATCTATGAGCCACAGAATCACAATGTATCCCTCTAGCTATATCAACATTAAAATCAGATTTAAATACTCTGACATGTACTTCCATTCCTTTAATCTCCCCTCTAATCCATGTTTGCTTTCTTCTATTTAGATCACATTAAAGTATGGTATATACCTGAAAAAATTACTTTAGAGGTAGTTAAGATGAACAGGAGGTAAAGCCATCAGTTCTCATTATCAGAAACCTCTGATTAGGGGTTAAATTGACAATTGAGACGCTGGCATCCCATATCAGAGTGCTGGTATGAGTCCCAGTTACTCCACTTTTGATCCAATTTCCTTTTAATATGACTGAGAATACACAAAAATGCTCCAACAGCATGGGTTCCTGTCACCCATGTGGGAGACCAGGAAGGAGTTCCTGACTCTTTGTTTCTGCCTGTTACAGATAAGGCTGTGGCAGCCATTTAGAAAATAAACAAGTGGACAAAAGATTTTTCTCTGTATTTCTCTGTCTGCCTGTCTTCTTACTCTTGCTCTGCCTTTCAAATAAATACACAAATAAATCTTAAAAAATGTTTTGAGGGGGGCTGGCACTGTGGTGTAGCAGGTAAAGCCACCATCTGCAGTGCCGGTATCCATCCCATGTGGGTGCCAGTTCAAGTCCTGGCTGCTCCACTTCTGATCCAGCTTTCTGCTGTGGCCTAGGAAAGCAGTGGAATATGGCTCAAGGCCTTGGGCCCCTGCACCTGCATGGGAGACTTGGAGGAGGCTCCCGGTTCCTGCCTTCTGATCAGTACAGCTTTAGCTGTTGTGGCCAGTTGGGGAGTGAAGCAGTGGATGGAAAACCTCTCTCTCTCTGTCTCTGCCTCTCCTTCTGTCTGTGTAACTCTGAGTTTCAAATAAATAAATAAATCTTTAAAAAAAATAAAGATACAGCTTAAAGATGTAAAAAAAAAAAAAGCGGGAAAATCTACCGAAAAACAGAAAAGAATGTTCTAATTAGCATGAATTCTTGAACATTTGAATATGTTGATTCAGAAACCTAAACTGACACATATTCTTATCAAAATATAAAGATAAAAGGAGTTTTGGGTAGGAAAATTGCTGAACATTTCTGAGCATTTTTATTTTAATGTACAAAATAGGTAAGATGAAGACTAAAATTATTAAGTTAACACTGAAAAAATGACAATGTTTTTTATAATAGTAAGATTATGAAGTGTTTCTTGAAAAGATTAAACATGAATAAAGAGGGGTTTAAAGAACTACTCTTTAAAAGATTGTCCAAGGGTAAGAAACAGATAATTAAAGATAAATCAATTTTCAAATGGGATCAGAATTGTCAAGCTTTTGAAGAGGGAACTTGCTTTTGTGGCAGGCTTAGGAATCCCTTGACTGATATTTTTATCCATGGAGTTTTAACAGAAAATGAAACCTATATGGATTTTAACCCATGTCAGTAGAGAGAGGCTTAAGAATGAAGTAGAATTAATTACCTGATCCAGGAATACCTTAACATATATTTGACTGAGTATTTGCAAATGACTTAAAGCTGCAGCAAACCATACTTGTGAGACATTGCAGGAGGAGCCACAAGTTTAGAAATAGAAAGGTTAAGATTTAGGCACATTATCGGAGGCCTAACATTTAGCAGTCTGACAAGGTCTAGGAAAAAATGGCCATCTGTACATATAGCTGCCAGTGTGTTAAGCTCACATGTAAATCTTGAAGCTTGAGTCAAAAGCTTAAAAATTTCCAAGGGCAGAGCTAATCTTAACAAATAACCTGCTATATATGCTCTAGAAGAACCAAATAGGAGGGGAAGAAAGAGAGCCAAATATAGATTTTTAGGACCAATGTTTCATGTTTTTATTGCTGTATTACAGACCTGTCCAAAATTTGGTGGTTTATATAAGCAACAATCATTTATTTTACCCAACTCTTGCTATGTAAGCTGAGTATAGCAGGGAAGGCTTACTAGGGAGAACAGACATAAACTCATTCTTTCTCAATGAAAAAAAAAATGGTCCCCTTTTGGTCTGCCACAGCCAAGGTGCCAAATTAGAATCTCTAAGAGAGTATCAAAAGTAATACTGTAGTAAACATATAGTGGTCTGATTATAGAAAATGAAGAGATAAATTAGAACTTTGATATTATTCAGTGGTTCAAACAAAGGTGTATTGGAAAATGTGCAAAAATTCAACCATCTGTATAATGGATGTGCAATGCTACCCAAATACAGAGTTCTAAAAACTTGAGAGTTAATGCTTGGAAGAAGGCGAAGAAGCATACACATGAGGTTATAATCACTTCATATTTATATGCTACCTCTGAGGATCAACATTGGTCAAGTATCTGATTAATCTGACTTGTCCAGACAACTCTTTTCCTTACTTAGGAACTTTAGAAACAGAGATTTTCATAAAAATCAAGTTTTGCTTTGGTATAGTATGTCACAATTGAAACAGAATGATAATACTAATATCACCTAACACATTCACACACTTTCTTATAGTAATAATAGAAAAAATAAAGTAAAATGAAGAAAGTGCATAATTTAATATCTAAGTACTTTCCATTTAATCCTCAGTTACTAAATATCACTCCTAATCAACACTGGTTTAATCTAGGCATATGAAATAAAAAAAAAAATCTTAGATCCAGCCTACAGAAATTATTTTGTATGTCTTAGGAAGGATATAAACACTAACTCTAATGCTTACTATACAACAAAAGTAATCTGTATAATATACAACTTTGTGATTGAAAACAATTATATGGGTTAGTTGTTAGGGTTCAAGGCAATCAGATACATGCCATCATAAAAGTGGGTGGAGTTTTGATACTGTAGTATTAAAGTTGCAGGATTGCAAGATGGTGGAATATGGAAAGTATTACTGCTTTAGGCTAGGTGAGAACAGCAAAAACACAGAGGACGTGCATTACCAGGGAGAGTTGGAGAAAAATTTGCAGTAAAAATTCTAACGAAGGGAGATGGACAACGTAGATCAGTAGGGAAGGTGTGGACGCACAGCAACTAGAGTGGACACAACATATGACCTCTGCAGCTAAGACACAAAGGATTTTACCAGAAAGAAAAATCTGTATTTCTCACTGAATTTGATTCTGTCTAGGGGGATTTTCAGAGGGTGAAATAAAGACATTTCATAATAAACAGAAATTAAAAGACTTTGTCACTACTCGTCCAGCATTACAGAACATGCTTAATGATGTGCTAAACACAGAGATGGAAATATATTTATCATTTTGAAAAAATGTGAAGGCAGAAGATCTTCAAGTAAAAGTACACAGAGGAAATCCAAAGCAAATAACAGGAATACTAATGGAAAAATGGTAGGGCCAAGTCATTATTTATCAATAGTAACCTTGATTATAAATGGCCAAATTTTCCATTTAATTGATACAAACTGGCTGAATGGTTAAAAAGCAACACCCATCTATTTGCTGTCTACAAGAAACACACCTCTCCAACAAAGGTACAATTAGACTGTAAGTGAAGAGATTGAAAAAGACATTACATGCTAATGGAAAGCCACAACTAGCAGGTATATCGTCTTAATATCAGACAAAATAGTCTTTAACATAAAAGCTGTTAAAAGAGACAAAGAAGAGCATCAGATAATGATTAAGGGGTCAATTCAACAGGGAGATGTGATTATAATAAATGTATATGCACCAATGCCAGAGCTCCTGGCTATTTAAAACAAATGTTAATGGATCTAAAGGGAGACTTAGAATCCAATACATAGTAATATGGGACTTCAACACCACACTTTCATCAATGGACAGATCAATTAGACAGAAAATCGACAAATAAACAACAGAGCTAATCAACACTGAATCAAATGGACCTAAGTGATATCTATAAAATCACAGTTGCAGAATACACATTCTTTTCATCAGTGCTTGGAACTTTCTCTATGATACTGTATATGCTAGGTCATAAAGCAAGTCTTAGAAAATTCAAAAAATTGAATCATACCATGCACCCTCTCTGACCAAAATGGAATGAAGCTGGAATTCAACAACTCAAGAATCTTTAGAATATATGCAAACACATGGAGACTGAACAATATGCTCCTGAATAAACAGTGGATCATTGAAGAAATAAAAAAATTTCTGGAAATGAATGAACATGACAATACAACATATCAAAAACTTATGGGGTATAGCAGTAACTGCAAAAGATGTGGTAAGAGGGAAGCTCATAGCAACTGGTGCCAACCTCAAAAAATTAAAAAGTCACCAAATAAATGAACTAGTAATGTATCTCAAGGACCTAAATCAAAACCACAAACCAAACCCCAAATTAGTAGGAGAAAAGAAATAATTAAAATAAGAGAAGGCGCTCTTGGCTCTTGGTTCTTCTCTCTTGGCTCTGCTCTCCTCTCTCTTCTTCTCTGCTCTATCTTCTCTCCTTGCTAGCTCCTCTCCTCTCTGTTTCTCTCTTATATTCTCTTTTTCCTTCGCTGCCCCTTCACTCTGGTCTGTAGGGTGTTCCCCAATAAACCCTTTCCCTTATTCCGGTGTCTGGTGTGCTTTGCGATGGCTAACATTAATCTATAATATTGGTGCCGTGACTCGGATAGCCTCATATCGGTAATCCAGCATCCCCCAGTGCTCTGGAGTCCTGGATTTCTGCCGGTCACAAAGCACACCTCCGGAACTCTTTCCAAGCCACCGAACGCTCTGCGATCTCCATCCACACACCGGCCTTCCAAATTCTGAGGTAAGACGTGGGACGGGAAGCTCTCACGGTGACTCTACCTGTCCACTGAGTTGTGGTCTATTCTCATCTACATTCATCTGAGCCTCTTTTACTTTCATCCAAGGTTGTAGTGTTAGACACCACAACTCCTACTTAGGCCTTTAGCCTCTATGGACACTGTGTCCAGGCAACAGTGGGGGCGAGTGACGACTCCATCTCTGTTCGCCTCTTTGCAGGCGAGGCCCTGGGCTCCTGTGGGCGCTTGGGTGACGACCCCGCCTTCTGCTCCCATGTTATCTCGCTAGTCAGATAGCCAGCATGCGAGGACACTTGGAATCCACGGAGCTGACTCTAGGTCGCAATGGGAACTTTTCTCTAACTGCGTTCTGTTTGATGGTCCCTCAAAAGCGGCCCCTCCGTGGTGGCGCATTTGGCCGAGGGGGGATCGGAAGTCGGAGTAGTTTGGCCCTGATAACATCTTTATCGCTTCCATGAGCATTCGGAAAATGGAAGGGGATTCCATACGTTCAAGCCTTTTCCTCTCTTGGAACTAAGCCTTCCCTGTGTACTTTCTGCTCTCCTGCTCCAGTCCTTCTGGCCTCCAAGATTCGCACTAGGGGGCAGAAGCCTGCGCAAAAAATCCTTTCTTCTGCCCCATCCAGTTCCCGCCACTACCACAGCCTCCTTTGATCCTGCAGATCAACCTCCCCCTTATCGCTCCAATCTACAGGCACTGGCTCAGCGGCTGAAGTTCCAGTGCCATTGTCTCCCACGGGCAGCTGTGTCCTCACCTCTCCCTCCTGCCGAATTCCAGGGGGCGGTGTCAACCTCTTAGGTCCTATCCAAAGCCCCTCGCTCAACTACTCCTTAAAGCCAATCTCTTGCCCTCGTGTACTTCCTCCCTAGCTGCTTTCCTGCATGGATCTGGCCCACTGTAACTAATTTTTCTTTGAATCTAAGAAGATCACTACCTTTGAAACTATTGCTTTGTAAAATGCTGAACTTATTTTGCAATTTATTTTAACAGGTTTCCGGGTAATCAGTACTCAATGAAACAGCAATGGGTAATTAGCACTTGTTTTAGATGAATGCAATTTTAATTTAAATTAAATTCAGATAGAGATAATATAATATCAGCATCATAAGTCATTTAGATGTAACTGCTAATTTAAATTGGGTAAAGGCGAATAAAATAAATGTGTCTAAGTATAAACTTTTGTATACTCAACATGTTATATTCTATAAAAAACTATTTGGGTTAGTTCATAAACTATCTATGAAAATAGTTCAACACTGTTTAAAGTAACTCAAGCTAAAATTTGATGTGTTACCTTAATTTGAAGATTTTTAACAGTTTATCTCAAAATGTAAATCAAGGACATTGGCAGATGGAAAAAACAGCTGAGTTTTTAAGAGCTATGGGTTATTTAAATATGTGCTTATTTTCAAACATTCAAATAATTACCTTGTAACAATGATCAAATTTGGTCTATATGTCATGATGTTAAATCTCATTTCAACCTGATATTTTGGATTTTGAGCCTTCTTGACAGGCATTCAAAAAAATCAGAAATCAAAGTTCCAAAGAATTTGGACTCTGGAATTTCCAGTAAATTTTGGACTTCGGTTTTTCCAGTTTGGGCCCAACTGAAAAAATTGAAGGACCTATGTCTCTCATCTTGTAGAGACACCAACTAATCAGGCTATTTGGACTATATTAGTACTGTCAAGATATGAAGTGGTGCTAAATTTTAAGTTTCTATAATATAAAATGGCACTAATACAAACGTCTGAGAATTAAAAAGTCTAATAATCTTGTGTTACTAGAGATGATTGATGGTTAGCTTAATGAGAAAGCCCCAGAGGCCTAAAAGAGTTATGTGCTTTGTAAAATCCTATAGGTGCTTTCAGAAATACTGTGTGCAGTAAACAAATGCCTCTTGTTGGTTAATGAGTTTATAATTTTAAATGTGGCAACTTAAAGTCTTTTGTCATCCACAGTTTGGTATATCAGATTTGTTGCTCATAAAACTAAAGCATTGTTGGTTCTGTGTTTAGCTGTCTTCCTATAGGGTCTGGTGAACTTTCTCCAGCCACATCTATTGTATTCAGTACTTTGGGATGACTCTGTAAACAGATGAAGCAAGTAATGTATTAAAGGTACCAACTGAGAGAAAGTATGGTTAACTGAGGTTACTAAAAACAAAAGTAATTCAGATCAATTGGTAATTTACAAAAGGAGTTAGATAAAAAAAAACTACTAAAACTGCCATATTGGTCTATTATGTTATATGTGTATACATACTGTATGTCTACATGGGAAAATGTAAGAGTTTTATTTTAATTGGCTTATAGATAAAAGATTGCCCATAAATTTAAACACCTAAAAGTAATCAAAGATACATTTTAATTCCTGTGGCCTGAATCTCTGTATCATGTTTCAAATGTGTTGGTAGAAAAAACTAGAAACATTTTATATGCTTGTGCTGAAATTTGCTGGTTAAACAAGCTACACTGTGTTAGATATTTAAGGGATGTTTCCAAATATATGTATTCTTAATACTTATGGAAGGCATTGGACCTTCTAGTAAATGTTTTCTTAAGTTGTTATCTAATGGTTGAAACTGTTTGCTAAGTTTTCATGTGCTATTGCTATTGCCAGTAAGCGATCTGGGACTGGCTTCCCCATTTCTCTATTTTAAGCCCAACTTGTTCATTCATTTCTCTGTTCTCTTCAAGGTAGGAAACTAATTCTATTATGAAGAAATCTCCAAGATGCAAAAATTGATTTTAGATCTTATAAAAGAGACTAACATTTTTCTGTAATAGCATAGCCAAAATAAGAGCTTAAATTATAATTTCATAGCTAGATTTACTTCGCCATCAGCGAGGTAAACAGGAAAGACCTCCCTTTCAGAACAAAGGGAAAGGAAGTTTTAAAGTGAGAATATAGTTTTCCTCATGGGCATTGTCTACCTTAGAAAAACTACTACAGAACATGCCTGCGACTATAGGCTTCTAGTTTAGGCCACCAAGTGTAGAGATGGGACTTGAGCACCCCCTTGACTTGCATCCTCTGGTCTGCTTTAAAAAAACCCAAGAGGAAGAGAAAGCTAGGCATCAGAAGCATGGGTGGCAGGCCTATTAATGGCTGTTCTGTACAGTGATCTGCCCTCAAGGAGACCCAACAGGCCAGTCCACTGCAGTGACTTTCAACGTGGCAAGCCTGGGCTTCAGTAGAAGTCAGCTTGTGGGGAGCCCTGGCAGTTCTGTCAGCCAAGAGTTGGATCACTGGAAATGGACCTGCACTGGAGTTGAAGGGACTTCAGGTCAGAGCCACAGATCTTATTGGCTCTAAGCTGAAAAGCCCTTCACTCAGCCCAGCTTCTAGCTGAGGGGACGGCCAAGCAGGGTCAGCAACATTGCAGGCAGAACTGTAAATTTCCTGTTAGAGATGCCACCTGCCTTTACATGGCCAGCTCTCCTTCCAGGCCAGCTAGGTAATGGAAGTCAACAGGGTGCCTTCCCCAAGGAGGCTCACACCTCCCCTAGGTTGTAGGCTATATGAAGAGACAGATGAATCTGAGCCCCATACTGTACAAGGCTTTAAAGCCCAACTGGTTATTATCAAGCCCCTTCTGTCAGGTTCTATTTGCCTCTCAATCAGAAATCTTACTTGTAGCTTAGCACCTTTCTTATGTTCTCTAGTAACAACTCAAGTGGCTTTTTTCCCAGTGTTGGCTGGAATCAGCTTTAAGCCACATTTATCTAACTGTCCCCACAAGGGTCCAGAGACACCCCTCCATTTACTCTCTATAAAATCCTCTTATTACTTGGTTAATTAATAGTCTCAACCTGTCTTTTATACTACAGTGTCTGCTTACAGCAGGTTATAATGCAACAAACGAAGGCCTTCAGCACCCAGGCGGTCAACCAAATGCTGCTACAAGGATATACTCAGCTCTCCACCCAGGAGACAGCAGCTTGAAACATCGCCCTATGCCAGCGAAGAGAACCTCATCGCCCCATGTCAGCAGGAAGTAGCTCTAAAGACAGATCATTGTCCCTCTACCCCTCCTGGACTTTTGGGACTAATGTAATCCCATATAAACCCTGCTTTATAAAAAACAAAAGGCGCAGTTTTAGCCAGGTGGCCTCATGGCCCAGCTACCTGAGCCAGGCTCCACCCCCATCCTAAGGGGATTCTGTAGGGTGTTCCCCAATAAACGCTTTCCCTTAAAAATAAAATAAAATAAAATAAAATAAGAGAAGGCATAAACAAAATTCAAATAAAAATACAAAATATCAGTGGAATGAAGAGCTGGTTTTTGAAAAAAAAATAAGCAAAATTGATACATCATTGGCACAACTAACCAAAAAAGGAAAAGTCCCAAATACATTCAGAGATGAAAAAGAAAATGTAACAACAGATACCACAGAAATAAAAAGAGTTATTAGAATTTACCACAAAGAGCTGCATGCCAACACCTTGGGAAACCTACAAGAAACGGGTACATTCCTGGAAATATACAATCTACCAAAACTGAGTCATGAAAACATAGAAAAACTAAATAGACCAATAATCAAAATTGAGATTGAGTCAGTAATAAAGAGCTTCCCCAAAAAGAAAAGCCCAGGACCAGGTGGTTTCACTGCTGAATTCTGCCAGACTTTTAAATTAGAAATAATTCCAATTCATCTCAAAACAATTGAAAGGGGAGGACTCCACATAAATTCCTTCTATGAAGCCAGCATCAATAAACCCTAAACAAGAAAAATATAAAATGGAGAAAGAGAACAACAGACCAATTTCCTTGATGAAAATAGATGCAAAAATCCTCAACAAAACACTAGCTAATCAAATCCAATGACATATTCAAAAGATCATTCACCCAGACCAAGTGAGATCCATCATGATATGCAAGTGTGGTTCAACTTGAATATTTATAAGTTTATATCAATAAATGTAATATATCACATTAACAAACTGAATAAAACCATGTGATTATCTCAATAGATGCAGAGAAAGTATATGATAAAATACAACATTCTTTCATGATAAAAACCTTAAGCAAATTTTGTATAGAAGGAAAATTCCTCAGCATAATCAATGCAATTTATGACAAATTCATAGTTAGCATCTTATTGAATGGGGGAAAGTTGGAAGCATTTCCACTGAGATCCAGAACAAGACAAGGATTCCCACTTTCACCTCTGCCATTCAATATAGTCCTGAAGGTTTTACCAGAAACATTAAGCAAGAAAAAGAAATTAAAATGAATCAAATCTGAAAGCAGGAAGTCAAACTATCCCTATTTGTGGATGGCATGATTCTATACATAGGGGATCAAAAAGACTAGACTAAGAGACTTTTGAAATTCATAAAAGAGTTTTGTAAATTTGCCAGGATATAAAAGTAACACACAAAACTTAGTAGCCTTTGTGTACAAAGACAATGGCATGGCTGGGAAAGAACTCCTAACATCAATCCAATTAACAATAGCTACAGAAAAAAAAATACTTGAAATAATTTTAACCAAAGTGTTGAAAGATCTCTACAGTAAAAATTACAAAACATTAAAGAAATAAATAAACAAAAAATTGGAAAAAAAATCTTCCATATTCATGGGTTGGAAGAATCAATATCATCAAAATATCCATTCTACTGAAAGCAATTTACAGATTCAATGTGATCCCAATCAGAATATCTAGGACATTCTTTACATATATAGAAAAAACAATACTAAAATTCAAATGGAAATACAAGAGACCCCAAATAGCTAAAGCAAGCTTATACAACAAAAACAAAGCTGGAGGCATCACAATACCAAATGTAAACATATCACAGGGCAGCTTTAATCTAATAGCCAGGTCTTGGCACAAAAACTGATGAGCAGACAAAAAGAACAGAAAAGAAACTCCAGAAATCAATCCATATACCTATAACTGATCTTTGACAAAGGAGTTAAAATCAATGCCCGGCGGAAGGTCAGCTCTTCAATAAATGAGGCTTGGAAAATTGGATCTCTGCATGAAGAAGTGTGAAACAAGACCGCTGCTGTACACCATTTACACAAATAAACTCAAAATAGATCAAAGATCTAAATCTATGACCTGATATCATCAAGCTACTAGAAGAGAAAATTGGGGAAATTTTGCAAGACATAGCATAGGGAAGGATTTTAGGAAAAGACCACAGAAGCACAGGCAACCAAAGTCAAAATGGGCAAATGAGGTTACATCAAGATGAGAAGCTTCTGCACCATACAAGAAACATTTAGTAAAGTGAAGAGGCAAATGACAGAATGGGAGAAAATATTCACAAACTATGCAAATGATAAAGGATTAACATCCAGAATCTCTAGAGTTCAAGAAACTCAACAACAATAATGGAAACAATCCAATTAAGTAATTGACAAAGGACTTTAACAGTGATTTCTAAAGAAAGGAAATTCAAATGGCCAACAAACAAATTATAAAATGCTCAGGATCATTAGCCATCAGGGAAACGCAAATCAAAACCATAATGAAGTTTGACCTCATCCCAGTTATAAGGCCTTTATATAGAAATCAATGAACAGTAAATGCTGGCAAGGATTTGGTTAAAAAAATACCCTATTCCACTATTGGTGGGAATGTAGACTAGTGCAGCCATTGTTTCAGACAATATGGACAATGCTTGGAAAGTAGAAAATAGACATATAATATGACTTGCAATCTCCTGGAAATTTACCCAAGGGAAATAAAATCAGCATATGAAAAAGTGATCTATACCCCCATGTTTATTGCAGTTTAATTCACAATAGCTAAGATATGTAATCAATACAGATGTCTACCAACTAATGAGTGGATAAAGAAATTATGGTATATATACACTATTGAATAGTACTCAGTGATTAAAAAAGAATGAAATCCTGTCTTTTTCAACAAAATGGATGCAACTGGAAACCAATATACTTAGCTAAATAAGCCAGTACCAAAAAGATAAATACCACATATTTTCTCTGATTTGTGGTAACTAATAGATTGCAAAAATAAAATGAGTAAGAGTGTAATTGGCATTTTGAGGTTTGGGAATAAATTAGTTGCTATCTCTTTTGAAAATAAATAGCAAAAAACAATGAAAGAGATAAAAAAGTTGTGATAGTCCAGTGAGAATTTTAATGGAAGGAAAACAGTCACAAGAAGTAATTTTGAAAACTCAGCAATAACAACAATAAAGTAAACCATCTCTTTCAAAGTTGCCAAATGACATTTTCTTGAAATTGATTTCTAAGCTCAGATGACCAAACACATTGAACATATATGTCTTAATGTCATCGATTATAGATGAGAATGAAAGATGTTTTGAAAACCATATTTTATTTTGAGGTAGAAGAGGCAAAGAATTAAAAAGTGATAAGAAACTTATACCAGTAAGAACTTCAGTGGAATATATTAAAGTGCCTGACAAGTTTAAGCCATTAAAGAGACACGATATGCAATGGTAGTTCAATTTTATTCCAACTGACAGATAAATCCCGCTTTAAAAATAGCTTTTTTGTGATCTGCAAAATGATCAGAAGAAAATTGTGAGTATGCAAACAACTGTAATAAATCATCTGCATATAGAGAAACAATATATCAAATGATGCCAGTTCAAATATCTCATGAGAAACTGAATTAAGATGAGCAGCAAGAAGCTCAACTTAAATTTAAAGAAGGTCAGAAAAAAGGCAGGCTTGTACTGATGCCTGGTTCCTATTGCTATTAAAAACAAGGAAACATCATGTATTGACAGCCAGGATACATGACCAAAAGTTCCATTTCAATTCTTAAGACTTAATAGTTGTGTTAGTGTGCAAGGAAATACAAATGAACTTCAACTGTATCTACAATCATCTAAATGACATACAAAGTTTTATGTTATAATGAATGTATGATTTTCTCTAACTCCATGTTAAACAGAGGCTATTGAATTCAATATGATAATTATGTATCTTCAGATAAACTCCTAGAAACATTGGGTATATAGTGTGAGCACACACACACACACATACACACTACACACAAACATGTTCAAAAATATAAAACACATGCATACATATGTATACATATTCATAAATATACATGTATATGTAAATAATTGTATATTTCAGTTTAACTTTCACTTTTTGTACAGATCTATAGACTTTTGTTTTTAATTCTATAAAACCTAATACATACAAGCATTCATATAACTATCACTTCTTTAATAAAATCAGACAGAATACTTTCATCACCTATGTTTTCTAGATGTTATATGAGGGTACTTCAAATAGTTTGTGGAAAAAACAGAATTAAAAGTATGAGTTTATTTTTGCATAAAAATTCTAGAAATCCATGCACAGTATTTTATAATACACATTACCCACTAGTTATGAAAAAGTTTTTTGCACAAAAACAAGCACATATTTTTAATTCCACCTTTCCATGAACTTTCTGAAGTATCTTCATATCTAGAGTCACATAATATGTTACTTGTAAGACCATAATATTTAGTGGCTTGGTTCATACAGTACAGTGACTATGAGAGTTTTCAAATTTATTACATGCATCAATAATTTGCTTTTTTTATTAGTTCAATATTCCATAATATAGCTGAACCACAGTTTGGTTATCCATTTAGGCACTGAAGGATGCTTGGGTAGTTTCCAGTTTGGGACAATACAAATACAGCTGCTATAAATGTATATATATGTATATATATATATATGTATATATATGTAAAGGTTTTTTCTGTGAATGTTAAGTGTTCATTTGTCAAGGATCAATATCCAGTCTTGGGAATGTTAAGTCACATAGTATGAGTATGTTCAGCTTAGAAGAAACTGTCAAGCCATCTACCAGAGATGCTGAAACCTAAGAACATTCTATCTACATCCAAAAGTCTCCTTGTATAATGTAATACTTTTAGTGTTTAGGTATCAAACACGTCTTAAAGAACTTAAGTAGGAGAAAAACTAAATGCATTTACCCAAAGTTTTATGATATCTATTGCTTTGCCCTGAATTCTGATGATTCATGTTTTCCTTTTTTTGTTGTTTAAAAGGGATTTATTTATTTATTTGAAAGGCAGAGTTACAGAGACAGAGAGGGAGAGAGGAAAGGAGATCTTCCAGCCCCTTTTTCATTCCCCAAATGGCTGCAAGGCACAGGACTAGATCAGGCCAAATTCAGGAGCCTGGAGCTCTTCCAGGTCTACACGTGGTGGCAGAGACCCAAGCAGGTGGGCCATGCTCTGCTAGTTTCCCAGGTACATTAGCAGGGACTTGATCGGAACTGAGCATCAGGTACACAATACCGCATCCTTTGGGGGATGCTGATGTCACAGGCAGTGGCTTAATCTGGTACGCCACAAAGCAGACTTTTGCTTCATGTATTCTTCTAAAATCATTCCCTTTCATTCTGAAGAACTTTTCAACCATTATTCTTCACATACATTTTCAGTATCACTACTCATTCTTTTTATCCTTCTGGAACTCCGATGATGCAGATTTTACATTTATCTCATATTGTTTCAACCTGGTATTCAGACAGTAAATTTTAAAAATATTGGTTATGGAGTTTTTCACTTGTATAATTTTCATTCTGTGAATCTTCATATCTTTCATTTCTTTGTTGGGACTTTTTGTTTTTGCATTTTCTTCAGAAGTGTTCAGAACTGCTTTTGATAAACTATATAATAGCTGTTTTTAAGCATTTTTCTGATAATTTCAGCATCTGTGTCATCTTAACTTTATCATTTAATAACTGTCATTTCCCTATGTGAGCTGAGATTTTTATTTTTCTTTGTATGTCAAGCAATTTTATCTTGTCCTGGCACATTCTGCACATTTGAATATGACACCAAGGGTCTTTTCTAAACCCTATGGAGAATTCGTTTTAGTCAGTAATTGTCCTGGTTAGATTTGGTCACAGGCTCAAATCTATATTCTGTGTGCTATGGTTTATTTTTTTTTAATTTTAATTAAAGAATATAAATATACAAAGTACAACATATGGATTACAATAGCTTTTTCCCCCTCATAATTTCCCTCCACCCGCAACACTCCCCTCTCCGTCTCCCCTTCCATTCACATCAAGATTTATTTTCAATTATCTTTATATACAGAAGATCAGTTAGCATATATTAAGTAAAGCTTTCAAAAGTTTGCACACCCACAGAAACACAAAATGTAAAAATACTGTTTCAGTACTAGTTATAGCATTAAATCACAATATACAACACATTAAGGACAGAGATCCTGCATGAGCAGTAAGTGCACAGTGACTCCCGTTGTTGACTTAACAATTTGACACTCTTGTTTATCGTGTCAGTAATCACCCTGGGATCTTGTCATGAGTTGCCAAGGCTATGGAAGCCTTTTGAGTTCAACAACTCTGATCTTATTTAGAGAAGGTCATAGTCAAAGTGGAAGTTCTCTCCTCCCTTCAGAGAAAGGTTCTTCCTTCTTTGATGACCTGTTCTGTCCGTTGGGAACTCACTCACAATCTTTCATTTAGGTCATTTTTTTTTGCCAGAGTGTCTGGGCTTTCCATGCCTGAAATACTCTCATGGGCTTTTCAGCTGGATCCAAATGACATAAGGGCTGATTCTGAGGCCAGAGTGCTGTTTAGGACATCTGCATTCTATGACTCTGCTGCGTATTCCACTTCATATGTTGGATGTGTTCTTTCCCTTTTTTATTCTATCAGTTAGTATTTGCAGACACTAGTCTTGTTTATGTGATCCCTTTGACTCTTAATTCTATTATTATGATCAATTGTGAACAGTGGACTAGTGAGATGGCATTGGTACTTGCCACCTTGATGGGATTGAATTGGAATCCCCTGGCACATTTCTAACTCTACCATTTGGGGCAAGTCAATTTGGGATTGAGCATATCCCAAATTGTACATCTCTTCCCTCTCTTATTCCCACTCTTATATTTAACAGGGATCCCTTTTCAGGTAAGTTTCAACACTTAAGAATAATTGTATATTAATTACAGAGTTCAACCAATAGTATTAAGTAGAACAAAAAAATACTAAAAGAGATAAAGTATTAAGTTGCTCATCAACAGTAAGGGCAAGGGCTGATCAAGTCTCCATTTCTCATAGTGTCCATTTCACTTCAACAGGTTTCCTTTTGGTGCTCGGTAAGTTGTCACTGATCAGGGAGAATATATGATATTTGTCCCTTTGGGACTGGCTTAATTCACTCAGCATGATGTTTTCCAGATTCCTCCATTTTGTTACAAATGATCAGATTTCATTGTTTTTTACTGCTGTATAGTGTTCTATAGAGTACATGTCACATAATTTCTTTATCCAGTCTACTGTTGATGGGCATTTGGGTTGATTCCATGTCTTAGCCTATGTGAATTGAGCTGCAATAAACATTGGGGTGCAGACAGCTCTTTTATTTGACAATTTTACTTCCTTTAGGTAAATTCCAAAGAGTGGGATGGCTGGGTTGTATGGTAGGGTTATATTCAGGTTTCTGAGGAATCTCCAAACTGATTTCCATAGTGGCTTAACCAGTTTGCATTCCCACCAACAGTAGGTTAGTATCCCTTTTTCCCTACATCCTCGCCAGCATCTGTTGTTAGTAGATTTCTGTATGTGAGCCATTCTAACCGGGTTGACGTGAAACCTCATTGTGGTTTTGATTTGCATTTCCCTGATTGTTAGTGATCCTGAACATTTTTTCATGTGCTATTGGCCATTTGGATTTCCTCTTTTGAAAAATGTCTATTGAGGCCCTTGGCCCATCTCTTAAGTGGGTTGTTTGTTTTGTTGTTGTGGAGTTTCTTGATCTCTTTGTAGATTCTTTTTATTAATCCTTTATCTGTTGCATAGTTTGCAAATATTTTTCCCATTCTGTCAGTTGCCTCTTCACTTTCCTACTGTTTGTTTTACAGTACAGAAACTTCTCAATTTGATGCAATCCCAATAGTTAATTTTGGCTTTGACTACCTGTGCCTCCGGGGTCTTTTCTAAGAAGTCTTTGCACATCTCAAGTATCTAGAAAAACTGCAGCATACCAGACCAAAATCTTGTAGGAGAAGAGAAATAATTAAAATCAAAGAGGATATCAACAGGATTGAATCACAAAAAAACATTACGAAATATCAGCCAAACAAGGAGGTGTTTTTTTGAAAAAATGAATAAAATTGACATACCATTGGCCCAACTAACTAAAAAAAGAAAAGACTCAAGTCAATAAAATCAGAGATGAAAAAGGAAATGTAACAACAGACACCACAGAAATAAAAAGAATCATCAGAAATTACCACAAAGAGTTGTATGCCTGCAAACAGGGAAATCTATCAGAAATGGATAGATTCCTGGACACAGACAACCTATCTAAATTGAACCATGAAGACATAGAAAACCTAAACAGACCCATAACTGAGTCAGAAATTGAAACAGTAATAAAGGCCCTCCCAACAAAAAAAGCCCAGGACCAGATGGATTCACTGCTGAATTTTATCAGACATTTAAAGAAGAACTAACTCCAATTCTTCTCAAACTATTCAGAACAATCGAAAAAGAGGGAATCCTCCCAAATTCTTTCTATGAAGCCAATATCATCTTAATCCCTAAGCTGGAGAAAGATGCAGCACTGAAAGAAATTACAGACCAATATCCCTGATGAACACAGACGCAAAAATCCTCAATAAAATTCTGGCCAATAGAATGCAACAACACATCAGAAAGATCATCCACCCAGACCAAGTGGGATTTATCCCTGGTATGCAGGGATGGTTCAATGTTCGCAAAACAATCAATGTGATGCACCACATTAACAAACTGCAGAAGAAAAACCATATAGTTATCTCAGTAGATGCAGAAAAAGCATTTGATAAAATTCAACACCCTTTCATGATGAAAATGCTAAGCAGACTGGGTATGGAAGGAACATTCCTCAATACAATCAAAGCAATTTATGAAAACCCCACGGCCAATATCCTATTGAATGGGGAAAAGTTGGAAGCATTTCCACTGAGATCTGGTACCAGACAGGGATGCCCACTTGCACCACTGCTATTCAATATAGTTCTGGAAGTTTTAGCCAGAGCCATCAGGCAAGAAAAAGAAATCAAAGGGATACAAATTGGGAAGGAAGAACTCAAACTATTCCTCTTTGCAGACATATGATTATTTAGGGGATCCAAAGAACTCCACTAAGGGACTATTGGAACTCATAGAAGAGTTTTTCAAAGTAGCAGGATATAAAATCAATGCACAAAAATCAACAGCCTTTATATGGTTTTAATATTCCAATGCCAGTTATTCTCTTTCACCTGGTGATCAATCCAGGACCTGAGTGGATGTCAATCTCTTAACTGTCTTCAGAGTATTTGGTATGATAATTGAGCATACATACATATGTAGCTAGCAGGGCAAAATCAGAAGCTTAAAAACAACTTTATGGGATTGCCATCTTGTATCTCAGACTAAGCAGTAAGATAAAAGAGATGGGGGACAGGTGGAGGAAGGGAGGGTGGAGAGGAAAGAAGGAAAGTGACTGAGAAAATTGGTGGATTCAGCCGCATGCTCTAGGGAGGACTGCTCTACTGAACAGATAGGGAGGCTCACATCTTAAGAATTGTTCAGAATTGAGTCTTTTGTTTTCTCATCATAACTTTTCACCACTGAATTACCTTAGGACTGGAACATGAGAATAAACAGCAAAGAAACTAGTATGGTGTTTCTCCTGGTTTCTGAGTGTTGGACATTCCTGTCACACTCATCAGTTCAGAACTGGAAGGCATTCTCCCTGAACTCTCTCTCAAGGGATATGATTGCCAACTGGGGACTTTGAGCCTCCTTGAGTCAGGACGAGGAGACAGCAGTAGAAAAATTGGTAAACTTGTGGTCAGTTTGGAGGTGTTATTCTTTGAATTTTTTTACTCTTCTCTGATATACTTGATGCTTTTATCTCTGAGTCTTCGTTACTTGCTCCAAATTATATAAATAATTACAATAAATATTAATAATCTAAATTCCCAATTAAAAGGCATAGATTAACAGGGTAAATTTTAAAAATCTACTCAAAAACAAATTTGTACTGTCTATAAGAAACTCCCTTCAAATACAGTTATATAAGTAGATAAAAAATGAAAGAATGTGTAAGAGATAATATGAAAAGACGTTTGATGGGCCAAGATTTGTCATAACAGGCCAAATAAGTGTCTGCAAGTATAGCATCCTGTGTGGGCTCCATGTCAAGTCCTGGCTGTTCCACTTCTGATCTGGCTCCCTGTTAATGTACCTGGAAAGGAAGCAAAATATGGCCCAAGTGCTTGAGCAGTTGTACCCATATGGGAGACCTGGATGGAGTTCTAGCCTCCTAGTTTTGGCCAGAACCATCCTTGGCTGTTGGTCCTGGCTACTGCTGCCATTTGTGGAGTGAACCAATAGATGGAAGATGTCTCTCTATATAAGCCCCCCATTATCCTGCTATTCAAATAAAATTTAAAAATAAATCCTTTTTATTAAAGAAGTTGAGTGGTTAAATCAATATTGTAAAAAATTGAGTTTAGAACAAATGAAAGAATTAAGAACAGCTAGGGACTTTGATGAATAATGTTAAAAGTCCGCGGCGGCCATTGGAGGGTGAACCAACGGCAAAAGGAAGACCTTTCTGTCTGTCTCTCTCTCTCTCACTGTCCACTCTGCCTGTCAAAAATAAAAAATAATAATAATAATAAAAAAAAAAGTCAATATATTAATATATAACAATCTTAAAGGTATGATCATAAAACAAAAGAGCAGAAAAATATGTGAGGCAAAATTAAACTGATGGACCAGCATTGTGGTACAGTGAGTTAAGCCACTATTTGTAATGCTGGCATCCCATAGTGGATTGCCGCTATGAGTCTTGGCTACTCCACTTCTGATCAAACTTTCTGCTACTGTGTCACAGAAGGTAGCAGAAGATGGTCACCTGTGGGAGACCTGGATGCCATTTTTGGCTCCTGGATTTGGCCTGGCCCAGACCTAGCTATTTTGTTTATTTGGGGAGTGAACCAATATATCCAAGATTCTCTCTCTCTCTCTCTCTCTCTCACTTTCATTATGCCATTCAAATATAGAAATAAATCTTTTTATTGAACTGAAACAGAGCTATCCACAATTAAGGTTATAAACAAATGAAAGAACAAATGAAGAAGAAAGGTACAAACCTAAACGATATCTTCAACCAAAAGAATTTTATACACATTTATAAAATAATACCATAACAAAGCAGAAAGTATATTCTTTGAAGTTTCCATGGAATATAAAGTAAACTATATCTTATCTTGTGCCATTACAAAATAATCAAGTTTTAAAGAATTAAAATCATACAGACCATTTTAAAATGAGAAATCAGTAACAGAGTTCTAATAGAGGAATCTCCAAACACTTGGAAACTAAACAATACACTTTTAAATAATTAACAGGTCAAAGAGGTTGTCCCAAGGGAAATTTAAAAAAATACACTGAACTAAATGCAAATAAAAGTACAATGAGTCAGAACTTGATAGACATATCTAAAACAATATTGAGAGTCAGAATTACAGCTTAATAACTTGCACAGGAAGAAAACAAACATTACAGACCTAGCAGCAGGTGATGGCTCTGATCAGGCAACTAAAAAACAAAAGTAATGTTCATCTATAGTAAACAAAAAGAAAGAAACAATAAACCGTAGAAATAGATGAAACAGAAAATAATAGGACATGTAATCACAGAACATAAAATAGAACATATTAACAATAAAATTTTGGCACTTTTTAAGAAGTCAATAAATTTGACAAATCTGTAGTAAGAATGAGAAAGTACAAAAAAGAGATGACACAACTCCAAATATCAGGAATAAAATAGGAGATATCATTTCAGACTTTGATGTCAAATGGTTAAAAAAAATCCTAAGAACAACTCTACACACACAAATTTGAAATGCCTGGAATAAGTGGGTCAATCCTTTGAGAAATAAAACTACCACAATTCATCCAATATGAAATAAATAATTCAATTTCTGTATCTATAAAAGGAATTCAATTTTTATTCATAGAGAATTTTTCATTTTATGTAAACTGTAAATTAATAGAGATGCTAGAAAAGCAAACTTTAGAAAGACAAACCTTATCATGTTTTAGTTTTAAATTATCATATGTTAAATTGATCTTTTAATTTTGCTATACAGTTATTTATATCAGGAATATTCAAAACCTGCTTTACCTTGTCAACTCTTGTTAACCATACGTATCCTGCTGTGCTAAAGTATATCAGAAGCTATTCCTCCTATTTAAACGTACTGATACTCACTAACCATCCTCTTTCTACCCATGCTGTAATTGCATTTTATTCTTCTTTATCAAATTGCTATATCTAGCCAGCTCCTTAGCCCTTACATATCAATTTTTGTATCAGCTGACACAAGAAATTTTAAAGAGAAAATATTTACATCCCTAATCTTAACCAATTTAACCAACATAGGGATGAAAGAACAGTTTTAACTTCTCTTAAGAAGAAAAACCAATATTTAATATTTTATGGTGATTTTCAAATATATATCTGATATGCACAGATACCAATTTATAGAATATTAGTCAAAAATAGTTACTATTAAAGACTCTGGTTTTTTGATTGCTATTGATTTATATCAAGTTTAATTATTTCCCACAGACATAAACTGCTATATATATATATATATATATATATATATATACATGTGTATATAAATATATAGCTACCATAGTAAAGTGAAAATAACAAAATTAAATACATCTAAGAAACTTTAAAAAAAATTGAGAGGCAGAGAGACAGATTTCACAACCACTGGCTCACTGCCTCAATGCTAGCAATAGCTACAGCTTTGGGCAAATGATGGGAGATGGTAAAGTCTCCTCTGTGAATGACAAAGGCCCAACCATTTGAGCCATCACCTGCTGCCTCAGGGCATGCATCTTCAGGAAGTTAGAACTTTGAGTATAAGAGGAATTTGAACTCAGTGTGTCTTATCTAGTGGTTAATCACTAGATCAATACCACTTCTAAAATATCATTACAAATAACAAGATTTGAGCTTTGTTTACCCTCAAGGTAAATAATAAATCCATCTGTTTGAGACATCTAACATTCCATATATCATACCCCCTTCAATACCTTACTTTCCACTAAATCCTATCCACCTCATTGAACACAAAACTTGGCTCTTTCCTATCCCCCTTTATAATGAATCAATTCTGGGGCTGGCACTGTGGCTCACTTGGTTAATCCTCTGCCTACGGTGCCAGCATCCCATATGGGTGTCGGGTTCTAGTCCCAGTTGCTCCTCTTCCAGTCCAGCTCACTGCTATGGCCCTGGAAGGCAGTGGAGGATGGCCCAAGTGCTTGGGCCCCTGCATCCACATGGAAGACCAGGATGAAGCACCCGGCTCCTGGGTTCGGAGTAGCTCTAGCCACAGCAGCCATTTGAGGGTTGAACCAATGGAAGGAAGACCTTTCTCTCTCTCTCTGTAACTCTGTCAAAAAAAAAAAAAAAAAGCTTATATTTGGAACCAATTCTGGAAAATGGTATCAGGAACCCTTTGGTGGAATTCTGGAAAAGTTTTTCTTCAAAATGACAAAAGGACAAACGCCTGCCTTCATTTACTCATGATGTATCCATGTTTGGATGTCTTACACAGTAATCATCCTGTGACAATGACGATGATCATGGCAATAAGTGGTGTGACTGAATGTAACAATAGATGAGTGCGTCATTGATTAGCTTTCTGCATTTCTGTATTTGCAGCCAGTTCTGGATCTGCCATGTCTCCAGAACAACTCCTTGAGATGAGTTACCATATCTTCTAAGTCATTTTTGGTTGGGATTGCTATTATTTTCAAAGGCCTCTTAATACTTAAATCTCCATAAATGTACAAACAAGAGAAACATAATTTTATTGTCTCTTCATTTCTTTGGCAGAGAAACTGGAAACCTTTAATAGAGTAAGACATTCATTCAGGACTCCTACACGACCATGTAGTGAAAACAATTCTGTCCAAACATTCTGCATTCTGACTTCCTTTACTAGAAATCTATTCAAATTTACTCACCCCGAATTTCAGAGTTGTGGTTTATAATTAAAATGGGATACATGGTGCAAAAAGAACTACACTTGGTGTCCTCAGATCTCAATCTTGTTTCTGACTATGCTAGTAATTAATTCATCGATTAGGGTGATTCATTAGTTACTATGTACTAATGAAAAATGACCCCTCTATGGAAGTATTGTAAATTCTATAAGAAATTAACTACTACACTACGAAACCATCACCCTAACACACAAACTCACTGTACTGCTAAGATGTATACCTAAAATAAATGACAAATATCTAATTCTACATAGAATGAGATTTGGCACCCTTCTTAAGGTTGCTGTTTTTGTAAATTTTGAAATCTTCATGCTCTCTATTTGCTGGTTCCTGTATCTTCGGTAGAATGCAACAGGCTTTCTATTGTCTCTCAACTGAGATCATCATCACTCACCTAGACAAACACTAGGCGGCTTAAGAAAATTCTGTTACTGAATTTGCCTGAAAAGTTTATTATTTCTACAATTCTTCCTGCAATTATATTAGAAAAGTAATCCGGTTTAAGATTATTGCATAAGGATAGAATGAAGAGGTCAAGAATCTCATTGAAACTTCATCCAGAGGAGAAAATAAAATCTGCGCTTTAAGACACATCACAACAGTGTGATGTCAGGTTTTCTTCTCTTGTTGACATCCTTAACAATTCTGCAGATTTCCTAGGCCCTGAAGTAACCAGATACTTTCCTCTGCATATCTGGGCCATTGTGTGCAATCTTTGTATTGTGATTGGCAAAGACTGAAGGAGAATAACTGTCAGTTAACATGAAGGGATATGATCTGCACTTTCATTGAACAGGACTAAAAATTTCTAATAAAGGGCACTTACATAATCTTTAGAAATGCATATCACTTAAATACAATGAGAAATTCATAACAGCTCTAACAAAACTGAGGAAAAGTATTGAAACTAAAAACATGGCTTGAAAACATGGCAGAAGTAGAAAGAGTAATTGGAAGAACATTTTTTTCCTGGAGCTGTGCAGATCCAAAGCCAGGAGCATCCTATGGGTCTCCCACGAGGGTGCAGGGGCCGAAGGACTTGGGCCATCTTCTACTGCTTTCCCAGGCCACAGCAGAGAGCTGGATCGGAAGTGGAGCAGCTGGAACTCAAATCGGTGCCCATATGGGATGCTGGCATTGCAGGCAGTGGCTTTACCTGCTATGCCACAGAGCCAGCTCCAGGAAGAACATGTTTTAGCAGGAGACCAAAAGCATGGCGATGTCTTGAAATGTGAACAGGTGAAGAGGTCTCATCTATTGCTAAATATTTTATTTAGAACATCACTTCTTATGATCCATAAATATACAAATGTGTTATTTGTCAAGTAAAAATATAAACTTTTAAACTTGCCAGCATATCAAATACAATGTTTTGATATGTTAATTAGATCATATTTTTAATACCTGAATTTCTTAGAGATTTAATCCATGCTTAACATAGTAAGCATGAACTTTTATTTGTATACAAGGCACTCTAATGGTACTAGGGCAAACAGATTTTTGTCTTAGGTTATAACAGTTTTAGTCTTTTTCTTTAATTGCCTTAATCTCTAAACAAGAAGACTAAAAATAAAATAACTACAATGAAATGTCCTATTTGGTATAGTAAGCAAATACCTATTAAAAACTCTGGTATATACTGAGTATTCAAAGGGTACTTACTGAAAAACAGAGATAAATTGATGCAAGTGTGTGCATGTCAAATTATGTGATGATTCTGTGATCAGAGAAATGTTTAGGAAATCTTTACTAGAGGAAGTGGGTGTGGAAGAAACAGTAGGAGTTGATCTTGATGAACACAGAGCAGAACGGCATCATAGCACAGGAAGTGTGCCTGAAGAGTCCGAGAGCTGCATGTGCAGAATTGTATTTATATTTGGCAAGAAGTCTGTTCAGAGGAGGCCTTGGCATTTTGTAATGTTCTGAGGGAGTATTGTGGTTAGCCTCCACCTATCCAAGATGGGGAGTGCTTGTAGTCCATTGCTCCTGGGAATCTGATTAGACAGCATTGAGAAAGCTGTTTGTTTATTCACTGAGTCATATATTCTTGTATTCAAATACATTTAAGTAAATATTTACATGAAAATCTGTGTCACTAAATCTGTGAAGCCTGTAATCCAGGATGTTTCCCTAGCACAAGAATCATCTCCATCACCCAGGAGTTTGATAGAAGTGCATATTATCAAGGCTAGCTTCCAGCCTACTCAATCAGGTTCTGCATTAATAAGATTCCCAGAGAGTTCATATGAATCTATCTTAGGGATACAAAGAAAGCTTGCTTACAGCTTTCCAGGACTTCTCAGTCTAACAGTGGAAATGAAATTCATATACCAACAATTATACTGTAAGACCCATACCTTTGTGGCCAGTGCCAATGTGTGTAACACAGCTGGTTTTATATAGCCTGACAGATATTGTGTAGTCAGACTAGCCTCAACAAAAACAAAATCTCAGGTGAATATTTTCTTTGTGAAGTTGGGCAAGTGGTTTTCCTTTCTCTGACTCAACTTCTTTTGTAGACTGAGTGTTAATACAAGAGGTCAAGTATAAGATAGAGATGCTCGACACTTCAGTCATGATTTTCAACTATGTGAGCTACATTGCTTACCCACACAGTTGCTACTTGAGAGTCAAGGACTTTATATGTTATAACAGAACATCCATCATGCAATTTGGACCTGATGGTAAATTCAGACTGATCATCAGTTTAGACTGATCTCTCAGCCCATTCAATAACAGAATAAACTAGATAGGTCATTCAAATGCATAACTAATTTTGTTGCTTCAAAATACTGTTAAAACTAAATTCTTTCAAAATAAGCTAGCTACCTCTTATCATCCTTTTATTTCTCCTAGAATTAAAATGAAATGGCTTGGCTTCTTTCTTACTATTGAAACACAGTGAAGATTTATAAAATTCACAAAATTCAAACGAGTATTTGTAGTGAAGAGACAAATACACATCATGCCCTTTAGAATTTGTTGCAATTTGTTAACTATTTTTCTTGGTAAAGCATAGACTTCTATTGTACTTTGTTTTATTTAACAAATTGTAAGCAAGTAAAATCATTTCATCAAACTCACCTTCATTATCAAAGCCATGATGGGTGACAAAAACTTGTCTTTTCAGTGTGCACTAGCAAGAACTTTCAGCTCTCTTGTATCAAACACAGAAGAGGCAAAGTGTCTAAATCGTACTAACGAGACCATGACTAATGCCTAGCCACTTAATTATTTCACTGCAATTTTGAGTAAATTTCTAGTTAAAAGTGTTATAGCTAACACTCATTGCGGAACTATTCAGAAGGTAAGACAAGGCAGTAAGGGAATTCATATTTAGGGACATGCCTGTATTATTATGGAGTATTCCAAAACTTTTCTTTCTCTCCCAAACACCTGAACAACTAAAATGAAACAATCTTCAGAGGATAACAGGAAGTTACATAGAGATCAGACACAGGTATAGAAAACAGAACTTAGGGCTTCCTCATCAAATACTCCAGTCCCTCAAGCCCTCGTATATTTCCATCTGCCTCAGGTTCTGCTTTTTATCAATTATGCTGGTTTTCTTTGTCTTTATCTTTATTTCCTCCCATTGGGAGCCCGTAAAATGGATGTTAAGACTTCCATCTGCCTTCCACCTGCTTACTCAAGAGAGTGAATTTTTGCTACAGGCAAGAAATAGACGAGGTGCTGAAAGCTTTTAGGTTTAGGTGTTTCAAGAAGGTCATAAAGCAGGAATTTCCAAAGTGTGTTCGTGGGGTTAGTAGTTGTGGACTCTTGATATTACCGTATGTTCTATAAACAGTTTGATAATTCGGGACTAAAAATTAATGAAGTGCTTTGCCCCCAATTATTCCACGAATTTTATTATATGGAAGGTTTTAACTAAGATACTATTGCAAGTTTAAGAAGTTTACAAGTTTTTATAGAATATACTTTGAACAGCTCTTCTTACATACCTTTGCATTTATAGGTTTTTCTTTGTCACAGCAAAGTATTTTCCCATCTTTTGAATGTTATTTACACACAATAAACTGGCACATCGATTATTTTTGTTATTTTTTATTTTAAATTATGATAAAAGGTCCATTAAATTCAAAAAAAAGATACACTAAAGTACAAAGGAACAATAAAAGAGTCTGTGTGCTCTAAAAAGTGAATTTGTAACTGAGGTAACTTTAAATATTTCAAACAAAAAGCCAGTTAGAAGTATGATATAGCCATTGGAAACAGATTTTTTTTTTATTTTTTGTAATTAGAATCACTTTTTCCTTTAGTCCTCACTGTCTTATCTGTTGAAAGAAATTAGCAACAGGTCTTGAAGGCAAAGATTATTTTCTTTTCTTTTTTTTTTTAATTATTTGACAGATAGAGTTAGACAGTGAGAGAGAGACAGAGACAAAGGTCTTCCTTCCATTGGTTCACCCCCAAATGGCTGCTAAGGCCAGCGCGCTGCACCTATCCGCAGCCAGGAGCCAGGTGCTTCCTCCTGGTCCCCCATGCGGGTGCAGGGCCCAACTACTTGGGCCATCCTCCACTGCCTTCTCGGGCCACAGCAGAAAGCTGGACTGGAAGAGGAGCAACTGGGACTAGAATCCGGCGCCCATATGGGATGACGGTGCCACAGGTGGAGGATTAACCAAGTGAGCCACGGTGCCGGCCCCCAGAGATTATTTTCTAATAAAACACAGAAACCTATCTGTAGCATCAATAGATTTTCCTTAACAAGTGTAGAAAAATGCTGTCCTGTATTGTTTTAATAGATGTGGTCACTCATGGAATAGAAGATACACAGAAAGATGTTTTACTTATGACAAAAAATAGCCAATTGCTTGTGGAGTAGCTTATGAAACCAGCAGCAAAATTAAAGTGTTCTCATAGAGAAACTAAGGAAGCATTGCCAAAATCTTTTATCAAATGGCATCACTGAATATCATCTAGTAAGTACCTTTAGGAGTAAATGAAGATATTATCACGTGTGGAGATTTGCATTTTTTTAAAGATTTATTTATTTATTCATTTATTTGTGAAGGACCCCAGTCCCCTTAAAGTCCTTCAGAACGCGACCCCAGACTCAAAAATCCTCAGACCAGACGATGCAATTTGCAAGAGGAGGTTTTATTTTTCACGAGCGCTCGCGGACGCTGTCCCCACACCCGACGCAGCGGGTTAATGGAGAAGCGTGCGTGGTAGTGTCTGGGGGACACTTATATACCCGGGGAATTGCAGAAGCAGGAGTACAGAAGCAGAAAAAGCAGGGTTACAGGGTTTCGATAAGACCATGGAGTGGGAGCAGGCAGGAGACACACTGCTGCCAGCCCTGTCCCACCGATAAGGGGCAGCTGGATGCCGGGCGGTGTTATCTTAACCCGCAGCTGCCCAGGGGCGGCTAGGTACTGGGCAGTGCTATCTTACCCGCAGCTGCCCAGGGGAGGCTAGGTACCGGGCGGGGCAGTACTATCTTAATCCGCAGCTGCCTATCCATAACTTATGGTTTCGGCCCTAATTCCAGGAAAAGTTTTGCTAAAGTTGCTTAAGATGAAACAGGGGCAGTTAAAATGGCATCACTATTGCTAAGCAGTTAAATAGCACAACTACTGCTAGGGTTGTTCAATTTGAAAGTCAGGGTTTCACGGAGAGAGGAAAGGCAGAGAGAGAGAGAGAGGTCTTCCATTTGCTGGTTTACTCCCCAGTTGGTTGCAACATCCAGATATGCATGGATCTGAAGCCAGGAGCCAGGAGCTCCACACGGGTGCCATCTTCTACTGCTTTCCCAGGCCACAGCAGAGAGCTGGATTGGAAGTGGAGCAGCCAGGACTTGAACTGGTGCACATATGGTATGCCAGCATGTAGGCGGCGGCTTTACCTGCTATGACACAGAGCAGGCCCTGACTCGCAGACATTTACAAACACATTATTCTAAAATTGTGCAGTGTTATGGAACCAGTGTTATGACAAAATGGGCAAAGCTGCCATCTGCAATGCCAGTGTCCCATATGTGTGCCAGTAAGTGTCTTAGCTGTTCTACTTCCAATCCAGCTCCCTGCTAATGGCCTGGGAAAGTGATAGAAGACGGCTTAAGTGCTTGAGTCCCTGCCCCTCACATGGGAGACCAGGAAGAAGCTGTTGGCTCCTGTCTTAGTCTGGCCCAGGCCTGGCCATAGGTGCCATCTGGGGAGTGAACCAGTAGATGGAAAATTATATTTCTTTCTTTCTCTTTCTCTTTCTCTTTCTCTTTCTCTTTCTCTTTCTCTCTCTCTCTCTCTCTCTCTCTCTTCTCTCTCTCTCTTTCTCTTTATCTCTCCCTCCCTCCCTCCCTTCCACAACCTCCCTCCCTCTGCCTCTCTCTAACTCTTTCAAATAAATAAATAAATAAATATTTTAAAAAGCAAAAAAAAAAAACTATGTAGTATATGAATCTACTCCTGGCATACACATTTTGAGTAAATATTTATTATTTGTAGCTTTGTTTTAGATGTAAACAGCTTTGTTAGAATCAAGGCAAAGACTGATGTCTCTCAAATAAAGGTGTGCACCTTGTTTTATTCACAGAAAACCATCAAACAATGGCAAATGCTGTCTCATTTTGGATATATATTAAAATAAAAATAATGAAATTGTAAATATAGTCAAATAACAACCATACAGAAATCGTCATTCTTTAGGGAAACTGGCTGTGTACAAAAGCAAATTTACAAATACATGGTAATTGAACAATATGGTCCTGGCAAACAAATGAATCATTGAAGAAATTAAAAAATAAACTTAAAAAGAATCTTAAAACAGATGCAAATAATAACAACATACCAAACCTGTGGAATATAGCAAAAGCATTATTAAAAAGAAGTTATATAGTAATATGTGGTCACATTTGAAAAAAAAAAAAGATCTACATTAATTTAATGATGCAGCTCAAGGGATTAGAAAAACAAGAACAAACCACAAATTAGCAAGAGGTGCAAAATAATATTGGAAAATAAATAAATAAAATTGAAACAAAAAAAATACAAAAGATACTCAGTACAATACCATCAAGGTGGCATGTACCAATGGCATCTCACTAGTCCAAGTGATCAATTTCAGTTCACAATTGATCACACTGATAGGTTTAAGAGTCAAAGGGATCACACAAACAAGACTAGTGTCTGCTAATACTAACTGATAGAATCAAAAAGGGAGAGAATGATCCAACATGGGAAGCGAGATACACAGCAGACTCATAGAATGGCAGATGTCCTAAATAGCACTCTGGCCTCAGAATCAGCCCTTAAGATATTCGGATATGGCTCAAGAGCCCATGAGAATATTTTAGGCATGGAAAGCCAAGACACTCTCGGAGAAAAAAAAAAAAAGAAGACCTAAATGAAAGATCTCTGTGAGTGAGATCCCAGTGGAAAGAATGGGGCCATCAAAGAAGGAGGTGCCTTTCTCTGAAGGGAGGAGAGAATTTCCACTTTGACTATGACTCTGTCAGAATAAGATTGAAGTCAGCGAACTCTAAAGGCTTCCATAGCCTCGGCAACTCATGACTAGAGCCTAGGGAGATTACTAACGCCATAAACAAGAGTGTCAAATTGTTAACATCAGGAGTCACTGTGTACTTATGTCTCATGAGGGATCTGTCCTTAATGTGTTATCCAATGTGAAGTAATGCTATAACTAGTACTGAAACAGTATTTTTACACTTTGTGTTTCTGTGTGGGTGCAAACTGATGAAATCTTTACTTAGTATATACTGAATCGATCTTCTGTATATAAAGATAATTACAAATGATTAAAAAATCTTGGTGTTAAATTGGAAATTGCATAATTAATCATTTTTTTAAAAAAAATCATGTAGGATCTCTGTCCTTAATGTGCTGTACATTGTGAATTAATACTATAACTAGTACTCCAACAGTATTTTCACTTTGTGTCTCTATGTGAGGGCAAACTGTTGAAATCTTTACGTAATATATACAAAACTGATCTTCTGTGTATAAAGAGAATTGAAAATGAATCTTGATGTGAATGGAAGGGGAGAGGGAGCGGGAAAGGGGAGGGTAGCGGGTGGGAGGGAAGCTATGGAGGGAGGAGCCATTGTAATCCATAAGCTGTACTTTGGAAATTTATATTCTTTAAATAAAAGCTTTATAAAAAAAGGAAAAACAAAATAGACAAACCTCTCATCAGTCTAACTTAAAAAATAAATATTCAAATAAATAAAATTAGAGATAAAATTGGAGACCTTAATCACTAGTATCACAGAAATAACAAAGGATGATAAGAAAGTACTATGAACAACTGCATGCTAACAAATGGAAAACCTTATGAAATGGATAAATTCCTGAATGCATATGACCTATCAAGATTAAATCAAGATGATAGAGAAAATCAAAAATGATCCATTACAAGTAATGAGATGAAGTGTGAGACCTGAGCCTGGATCAAGGTGTAACTATTTTAAATTAGGCCTCCATCTTGTAACTTGGGCCTGACCAGGCCTTGAACCCTAAGCCAGAAGCTCCTAAAAGTAAATAAATGAACTCCCCTAGCAACAGCCGATTAGCAGATAATAGAGAAATACCTAGAGTTCCTGGTGTCTTCTCAGGGCAGATAAGGTCATTAATAGCTTCCTGAGACCCTGCAGTTTAGCACGTACACCCCAGCAGCTCTACCCTATGCTTCGGCCAATCAATTCAAAAGGCATCAACCCCAAAGCCATCCAACCACCTTTATTTAGTAGGTCTGTTTCCGCCACTGGATGCACTAATCAATTCTAAGAGATGTCCTTTGAATTTCCCACGGGATGAGATGATTTGCTAAATGGTACCATGATGTATAGAATGTCTCTGAAAACCTTTTAAAAACCCTGTTAACTGAAGGGTCGGGGCTCTCAATTCAGACCTGCTGCGTCGGTGTTGGTTGACAGTCCAGGCCTGGATCTGCACTAAAACTCTCATGCGCTTTACAGAGGTATCGGCTCCTTGGAGGTCTTTGGGGACAAAAACTGAACTGTGCATAACAGAAGCAATAATTAAACATCTATCAAAGAGAAGTCCAGGAACTGATGGCTTTACACCTGAATTCTACAAGACATTTAAAGAGCAACTAATTCCAATATTGTTTAAGCTATTCAAAAATACTGAAAATGATTGAAGTCTGTCAAACTCTTTTTATGAGGCCAGAATTACTCTGATACCAAAACCAGAGCACCATATAAAAAGAAAAATACAGACCAATATCCTGAATGAGATAGTAATTGAATGTAATACTATTTCAAACGATCGATCATACATCACAAGCAAGTGGGATTTATCCCCAGAAGCAAGGGTGGCTCAATATTCACAAATCTATTAATGTTATAAATCATATCAACAGAATGACAGAACCTATATGATCATCTCAATAGATGCAGACAAAGCATTTGATAAGATTCAACATCTGTTCCTGATTTAAAAAAAAAAAAAAACCTTCAACAAATTATGTATAGAAGGAACATACCTCATAATTGTAAAGGCTATATATGACAAACCAACAACCAATACCATTCTTACCAAATGGGGAAGTTGAAAGCATTTCCCCACAGTTGTGGAATGAGACCAGGACATTCACTTTCACGGGGGGTCTTATTCAATATAGTGCTAGAAGTAGCAAGAGCAATTGGTGGGGGGTGTGTGGGGAAGAATAAAGGAAATCAGAATTGGCAAAGGAATCAAAATAACCATGTTTGCAGATAGCATGATTTTGTAGATGGAAAAACTTACATACTCCACCACAAAGCTGTTATATCTGATAAAGCAACATAGTAAACTCACAGATACAATCTCAACATACAAAAAAATATCATTTTTAAATGATTTATCTTACTTTTTTGAAAGGCAGAGTAACAGAGAGAGAGAGCGAGCGAGAGAGAGAGACAGAGAAATATTTCTTTCATTCATTGTACACTTCTTAAATGGCCACAACAGCCCAGGTTGATCCAGGTAGAAGCTAGGAGCCCAGAACTCCATTTAGGTCTCCAAGTTACTTGGGTAACAGGGACCAAGTATTTCGGACATTGTCTGCTGTTCTCTTGGTCATATTATCAGGGAGCTAAATTTGAAACAGAGCAGAGTAGACTCAAACCAGTGATCTGATTTGGGATGCTACTGTTGTAGGCAGTGACTTAAGCCTTACACCACACTGCAAGCCCAAAAGGGGATCTTTTTTGCACTTTTAGTGGAAATATAAATTAATGTAGCCACTTTGGAAAACAGTAAAGAGATTTCCTTTAAAACTTGAAATAGAACTGTCATAAGACCCAGCAATACCACTACTGGCTATATATCCAAAAGACACAAAATCATTTTATCCAAGATACCTCCTCTACCATGTTATTGTAACAGTGTTCACAACAGCCAAGGTATGGAATCAAACAAATTGTCCATTATCAAGTGAATGGCTAAGGAAAATGTCACATATACATATTCAATGTAATGCTAAAATAACGAAATCTTATCATTTGTAGCAAAATGGGGTAAACTAGAGGACATTATATTAAGTGAGGTCAGAAAGCCAAATATTGCCATATTCTCCCTCATATATAGGAGCAACAAAATTAACTCAACATGAACACAGAATGCAGATCACTAGTGCCTGGGAGGGCTGGGAGTGACAGGGGGAATTTGGACTGAAAAAAGAGGTAAAGTTGGGCGTGGTTCTATGAGTTGTGAAAATACTAATAAAAGATGTTTGTGGAGAATATGAGTGTACAGTATATAGGAACTCTTATAACTTTATAATTTTTGTTTTTTTAAATTTAAAGCTATACTGAAATAATAAGTTAAAAATATAAATTTAAAAATAGGCAATAAAGCAAAAAAAAAATCCCTTTTCCATTCTTATGTTAGCCAACAGTAAATGGTCAATTACTCAAATAATCATTATAAGTGACTGATGGATTAAAAAATTTCAATGACCAATTATATGCTTACTAACATTTTGCTCAAATGTTGTTAACAACTGAGTTTTGAAGAGATGTAAGATGTTACTTTACAACTGAAATATGGAGTCAAAGTGGTAGATGAAACATCTGGGCTCTGTAAGCAGGAAACATTCAATGCAAGTGGATCAATTACTAAGAAATGTATTCTTTCCCAAAAAGTAATAGTTGTTTTCATTCATCTGCAAATCACCCCTGAATGCTTTGACAAAATGTGATGAAATTCTTTCTATAACAGAAAGCAATAAACAAATGGATAGACAAACTGTTTGTTCCTATTTCCCAAGCTAAACATAAAATGTCAATTTACCTTTTAGTGGAAGCCATGACAAAGTTAATAAATACTTTTTCCTTCTGATTTTATGTTTGAGCCTAATATAGAGCTCTGACATAGTTGTCAAATAATTATTCTTATTCCAGACAAACTATCATTGTGAGCTAAGGTAAAATATATATATATTATATATATATATATATATAATATATATTTATAAAAAATAAATAAAAGAAACTAAGGATCACAGTCAAACTACTCACCATTAAATCAAATAAAAGAATTTATGGAAAAACTGAAATTAATATCCTGTAAGATAGAAAAAAATAATAATTTATATGATTGTATTTTATTATATTAAAGATTTATTTTTATTTATTTGAAAGGCAGAGTTACAGAGAGAGGTAAAGACTGAGAGAGTCTTCCATCTGCTGGTCCTCTCCCTAAATGGCCACAACAGCTGGAGCTGAGTGGATCCGAGGTCAGGAGCCAAGAGCTTCTTCCACGTCTCCCATGTGGGCGCAGGGGCCACTTAGGCCATCCTCCACTGCCTTCCCAGGCAACAGCAGAGATGGATCAGAAATGGAGCAGCCAGGACTTGAACCAGTGCCCATATGGAATGTCTGCACCTCAGGCCAGGGCTTTAACCCACTGTGCCATAGCGCCGGCCCCTATGATTATATATTAAACTATAATGAATAGGTATTTTATAATTTGGAAGATGGCATATTGTTAACGAATATGCATATTAAGTGGTCTGCTAAAGTTAGACATTTTGCAATAACTACAAACCCGAGGCAACTGCTTAGACTTATAATCTCTTAATTTGCAACTGTCATGTCAACATTGGTAGTCCCATTTTCTAGAGAAAGAGAGAAACTGAGATTGCCCATCCACTGATTTTGTCCCCAAAAGCTTAGAGCAGTAGGAGCTGGGCCAGGCCAAAGCCAAGAGCCAGGACCTCAATATGAATTTCCCATATGAGTAGCAGGGACCTCACTTCTTGAGCCGTTCTGCTACTTCCCTGGGCTCTGCGTTGGTATGAAGCTGCACTTGAGAGCAGAACCAAGAATCTAACATAGACATTGCAATGTGTGATGCAGGTGTCTCAAACAGCATCTTAACCATTACACCAAATGCACACACTGGGTACAGGCTTCTTAATTAAGAAAACTCCTGCACCTTGGAAATGTTTAACTTTGCATGCATATTCAGCAATCTTTTCTAGCTGTGGATGAAATTTAAGAAGAAAAATATTTACCTTAAAATACTGAAATAATGGCCAATGTTAGCTAGGTTTCAGTATGATGAGAAATGAGGTATCATTCTCCTTTCATTTCTTTTAACAACCTAATTTTCTTAGAAGCTTTTATATCCTAGGGGTCCTGATAATATGCCTTCAGTTACTAGTGTCTCATTTATGGTGTGGGGCACTCTGGGCATCATTCAACTTAGAAGTTTATATCCTTCATCTCTTGGAAAGACCCAACACTATCAATTTTTAAAAAGTTTTATTGATAAATAGTTCACATATCACATGATTCAACCATTTGAAATGTATGATCAAATAGTATTTGAATATTCTAGGTTTAACATCCATTACTATGATCAATATATAGACATTTTCATTACACATCCCCTCCTCAAATAAAGTACCACACTTAGCCATCAGCACCCATCTATCCCAATCATCTCTAGGAAACTGCTAATCTACTTTCATCTCAAAATTCTGTCAGCTAGGATATTTCATATAAATGTATAATCCTTTGTGACTGACATATTTCATTTAGTTTTCTTTCTAGGTTCAACTATGGTATAACATGTATCAGTGCTTTATTTCTTTTTACTGGAGAATAATGTCATATGTATATGTCCCATGTATTTACCCATTCATCAGTTAATAGATATTTGAGTCATTCCCAATTTATAATGCTAATATGAATACTTTTGTAAAAATTTTATGTGTACAGATATTTCTTCTTTTATTTTGAGTACAAACATAGGAATTCAATTGTTGCATTATTTGATAACTCTGTATTTAAATTTTTGAGGAACTGCTAGGATATTTTCCAAAGGAGCTACACAATTGTACATTCCTAAGAGCAACATATGAAGGTTCCATTAGACCAGTATCCTTTCCAATACATTATTAGCTTTTTCTATTATGACAGACTAATGGAAGTAAAATGGTGTCTTGTTTTGATTTGTTATTCTCTTATTCTTAATGATTTTGAACATCTTTTCACAATCTTTTTGACCACTGGTTTATCCTCCTTGGAACATTGTTATTTCTATCAATTGATCAGCTCTAAAATTTATTTATCTATCTATTTATTTGTTTGAAAAGCAAACAGAGAGGTAGAGAGCACTAGAGAATGGGGGGAGGGAGGGAGGAAGGGAGGGAGAGAGAGAGAATTTGCCATCTGTTGGTTCACTTCTCATTACCTGCAAAAACGGGGTCTGGGCCCTGCTGAAACCAAAATCCCAGAAGTCCATCTTGGTGTCCCACCTGCAGGGCGTGGACTAGGTAGTTGATTCATCATCTGCTGCCCCCCTGACCAGGTACCTATGCAGGAAACTGGAACCGAGCAGAGGCAAAACTCTCAATTCCAGGCACTCAAATATGAGATGTGAGGCAGCCTAAATGGTGATTTCTTTTTTTTTTTTTTAAGATTTATTTATTTATTTGAAAGTCAGAGCTACACAGAGAGAGAAGGAGCAGCAGAGAAAGAGAAAGGTCTTCCACGTGCTGGTTAACTCCACAATTGGCTAGAACGGCCGGAGATGCGAAGATCCGAGGCCAGGAGCCAGGAAGCTTCCTCTGGGTATTCCCATGTGGGTACAGGGGCCCAAGCACTTGGGCCATCTTATACTGCTTTCCCAGGCTACAGCAGACAGCTGGATTGGAAGTGGAGCAGCCAGGACTTGAACCAGTGCCCCTATGGGATGCCAGCATTGTAAGCAGTGGCTTTACCTGCTACGACACAATGCCGACCTCCCCAAATGGTGGTTTCACCTGTTGTGCCACAATACTTGCTCTTCAAATTAACTGTTTTTCACTATATATTTACTTACTTTATTATTGATTGGGCTATTTTATTTATTTGCCTATTTTCTCTGACTAGAACTTTATCCAACAGAAATTGTGAAAACAGACATCTTTAGTTTGTTCTTGATTATAAGCAGATAGATTTCAGGTTATCATTAAGTATGATATTAGCTGTGAGATATTTATATATGACCTTTGTCATGTTTAGCAAGTTCACATCTATTCCTAATTATTTGAAGGTTTTATGTGTTACATTTTGTTAAATACATTTCTTAATCAATGTAGATAGTCACGTGGATTTAATATGATATGTTACATTTATTAAGTATATTCTGTTGAATAATCCCTGAATTCCTCAAATATATAAGATCCCAGTTGTCCATTGTTTTTAAATCTTTAACAGCTGCATTTAGTTTGCATTGTACATCATTTTGCAAACACTTTGAAGTTCTCTCATGATACCTTTGTCTAAGTTTTTTGTTAGAGTATCTTTGACAGAGAATGAAGTAGGAAATAATCTCTTAGATTGACAGAGACTTTGTGAAGTAATGGTTATTATTATTTTTCCTCAAAACTTAACAAAAGTGAAGCTATCCATCTAGATTGTTTTGCTGTTTGGGGGAGGTTTATGATTATTGATTCAATCTCTTTACTTTTTATTATCTACCTGGATTTTTTATTTCCTCCTGAGTCAGTTTTGGTAGTTTGTATGTTTCCAGTGTGTTTTCTACTTCACCAAGGTTATCTAATTTATTGGCATACACTATTATTTATAACATTGATCTATAATCTCATCTCATTTTTAGAAGGATGATACAATGTTTCTACATTCTTTTATGATTTAGAAATGTCTACCCCTTTAATTTATTGTTCATTCTAGCTAAAGTTTTGTCACTTAGGTTAATCTTTTCAAAGAACCAACTTTTGCTTTCATTAATTTTTGTCTTTATTTTTTTAACTTTTATTTAGAATATAAATTTCCAAGGTACGACTTATGGATTACAATGGCTTTCCCCCCCCCTACTTTCCCTCTCCCCCCGCAACCCTCCCCCTTGCCCGCTCCCTCCACCCTTTCGTTCACATCCAGATTCATTTTCAATTCTCTTTGTATACATGAGATCAATTTAGGATGTGTTAAGTAATGAATTCGTCCATTTGCCCTCATATAGTAACACAAAGTGAAATATACTATTTGAGTACTCGTTATAGCATTGAATCACATTGTACAGCATATTAAGGACAGAGATCCTACATGAATTATATATATATTTTTGAAACTGATTAATTTTTTGATGCAATTTCCAATGTAACACTGAGTTTTTTTTTTTCGATTATCTTTATATAGAGAAGATCGGTTCAGTATGTATTAAGTAAAAAATTTTTATCAGTTTGCATCTACACAGAAACACAGAGTCTAAAGATACTATTTCAGGACTAGTTACAGCGTTACTTCACATTAGATAACATATTAAGGACAGATCCCACATGGGATATAAGTACACAGTGACTCCTGGTGTTGATTTAACAATTTGACACTCTTATTTATGGAGTCAGGAATCTCCCTAGGCTCTAGTCATGAGTTGCTGAGGCTATGGAAGCCTTTAGGGTTCGCCGACTTTGATCTTATTCCGACAGGGTCACAGTCAAAGTGGAGGTCCTTTCCTCCCTTCGGAGAAAGGTACCTTCTTCTTTGGTAGCCCCGTTCCTTCCACTGGGATCTCGCTCGCTGAGGTCTTCCATTTAGGTCTTCTTTTTTTCCTTTTCCAGAGTGTCTTGGCTTTCCATGCCTAAAATACTCTCATGGGCTCTTGAGCCAGATCTGAATGCCTTAAGGGCTGATTCTGAGGCCAGAGTGTTATTTAGGACATCTGTCATTCTATGAGTCTTCTGTGACTCTGCTTCCCATGTTGGATCATTCTCTCCCTTTCTGGTCCTATCTGTTTGTATTGGTAGAAACTAGTCTTGTTTGTGTGTTCCCTTTGACTCTTAGACCTATCAGTGTGATCAATTGTGAACTAAAGTTGTTCACTTGGGCTGTTGAGATGGCATTGGTGTATGCCATCTTGATGGGGTTGTATTGGGATCCCCTGGCATGTTTCTAGCTCCATCATTTGGTGCAAGTCCAATTGAGTTTGTCTCAAATTGTACATATCCTCCCTTTCTTTTTCCCTCTCTCAAAGTTAACTGGGATCACTTTTCAGTTAAAATTTAAACACCTAAGGCTAATTGTGTGTTAGTTGCAGAGTTGAACCATTAGTACTAGAACAAAAACAAATAACAAGGAGAGATGGGTAAAGATTTACATTGTACATCAACAGTCCAGACCAGATGTCTTTATTTTTTATTCTTTGTTTATCTCCACTCCAACCTTTATCTCTTTACTTCTTCTGTGTTTAGTTTTAATTTGTTCTTGTTTATCTACTTCTCCAGGGTCTGGAATCGTTATTATTTTAAGAGATTTCTTATTTGTTTTTTGTTTACAGATAAAAATTTCCTTTTGAGTAGTGATTTTACTACATCCTTTAAATTTTTGGTGCATTGGTTTAATTTCTATGCATATCAAATTATTAAACTATTTTCTAACTTCCTTTGTGATCTATTCTTTGAACAACTGTTTATTCTCCTATGGAACTGTGGTCTTTGTACTTTTTTACTTGTTGAATATTATGATTAGTGACTTAATTTGCATGAAAATTATGTCTTTGCAAAAACTGATGAAGAGAGGTGGAGGGAGAGTGAGGCATATTGGGGGCAGCAGGGGAGTGAGGGAAGTGTTACTGTCTTCTTGGAACTGTACCTATGGAATGCATAAAATCTGTTCTATTTATATTAATAAAAATATAAAAAGAATGTTATTTAATGTCTACATGGAAATACACAATTTTCTTTAAAGTTTCTATTTCTATTTCTATTCCATTATTGTTGGAGAAGATATTTTGTACTATATCAAGTTTTAAAAGTTATTTCCAAGATTAAACTTTGATTTATCCTGAAAATTGGTTCATATTAACTTCAGAAGATTGTATTTTCTCCTGTTGTTTAGTGGAATGTTCTTTACATGTCTATTAGGTTCAGTTGATTTATAGTGCTTTTTAAATACTCTTTTTCCTTATTGGTTTCCTAATTGTTATATGTGTTATTGAAAATAGGTCACTGGAGCCAGTGCTGTGGCACAGAGTGTTAATGCCCTGGGCTGTAGTGCCGGCATCCCATGTAGATGAAGGTTCCAAGACCCGGTTGCCCCACTTCTGATCCAGCTCTGTGCTATGGCCTGGGAAAGCAGTAGAAAATTGCCCAAGTCCTTGGGCCACTGCACCTGTGTGGGAGACCCGGAAGAAACTCCAGGCTTCTGGCTTCAGATCAGCCCATTTCCAGCCATTGTGACCAACTGGGGAGTGAACCCTCAGATGGAAGATCTCTCTCTCTCTCTCTCTCTCTCTCTCTCTCTGCCTCTCCCCTCTCTGTGTAACTTTGACTTCCAAATAAATAAATAAATCTTTAAAAAAATAGGTCATAATAGTCCCCAGTTTAAATTACAGATATATCCATTTAACTTTTTATATTTTTCTAATTTTGCTTCACACATTTTTTCATTCTGTTTTAGGTGAATATACTTATATTTTTATGGCTTCAAGATAAAGTGATCCTTTTTAATTACACACTATTTTTACTAAGTGCCCTGTACCAATTTTCTACTTGAAGCCTAATTTTCTGATACCAGTATAATGTCACTGTATTTCTGGTTAATTTCACTTTCAAACTATTTATTTCTTGTATCCAAAGCTGTTGTCTTATAGAGCTTAATCCATTTACATTAAAAGTATCTGCTAATAAATTAGGATTTCTAGTATTTGGTTTTTTTCTTTATGTCATCTATTTAGTACATTGCTTCATTGTTGTATTTTATGATAAATTGATTTTTAGTTATGTATCTTTTGTTTCCCTTCCTATTCCCTTTTATGTATATATTGTAGTAATTACATTAGAGATTAACTTGAGCTTTAAGATTTACATTTCCTCTCCAGCTTTTATAATGCATATTTTTTGATTGAGTATTATTTTTTGCACTATGAAGAAGTGGCTCAATTACCTTCCAATATTTGGGAGAACATTCTTTTCAAAATCATTTCTCCACTCCGAGAGAGTGTAAAGTTAGGCAAAACAAAGTCAGTCCCTTGCGACACTTCTTCAAAGATTTCCTTACACAGATCAAGCAGAAAAAAATTCCTTGGAAGTGATGTTAACTCTGCTTCCTTCTTAACCAGGCATCTTCACTGGGTTCATGGACTGCTATCTTCAAAACTGCTCTCAGTCTTGGAAGAGGGTTTCGAGTCAAGGGTAAGTAAAAATATCACAAATCTCTCCTATTGAATGTTGGAAGCCTTCATCCTGATTAAGCATCTGGCTGGCTGCTGTAAATCCTTGACTATCTTCCACAGATCTTATAAGGCTGATTTCTGTCAGTTCTGCCAGATTGTTCCAGGTTTTTGAGAATACATGGGCCCCTGCTCCATCGTTTTTGCTGACACCATTTGCACGATTCTTGTCCCTTGTGCTGTGGAAAATGGCTTATGGATTTTTTGTCTAGAACTTTAAAATATCTGTATTAATTATTGAGTTTTTTAAAATCTCTATTCATGGGAGCCAGTGTGTGGCACAGTGGAATAAGTCACAACTTGCTACAGTACCATCCTATGTGGAGTGCTAGTCTGTGTCCTAGCTACTCTGCTTCCAATCCAGCTTCCTACTAATGCGCCTTGGAAGACAGTGGATGATGGCCCAGGTACTTGGGCCCATGGCAAGCATTTGGGAGACCAGGGTAGAATTTCTAGTTTCTGCCTGACCTAGACCTGGCTGTTGTGAACATGTGGGGATTGAACAACTGAATGAAAGATTGATATCTCTCTCTATTTCTTTCTCTCTCTCTCTCATTCCCCTTATCTCTCCCTCTCCCTCTCCATCTCACTGTTGTTATGCTTTTCAAGTAAGTAAATATTTTTAAAATATGTATCCCTAAGTCAGATAATTCACAATAATTTTACTGTGTAATGTTCTTTTCATATCAGCTGCCTTCTCTGCTATATATGTACAAGGTCTGAAATAATCTATTACTTAGAATACTATGTAAATAACATTGGATACCTACATAACAGTTTATGTCTGTGTGTTTTATCTAGTAGTACATTCATTCTATCTAATGAACCATCAAGACAACCTTAGTGACATAAAACAGAAAATGTTTGTTTACTACTACTATCTTTGTATCTTTGCTGACATGGGTTGAATGTACATATTTGGGTGTCAGATGGCTGCTAATTTTGGATAGCCTTGAGAATTGAGGGAATTTGGCTTTGTTCCAGATATTTCTCTTTCCCTAATAGCCTAGCTTTGGTATGATCTCATGGGAGTACTGAAGGTGAATAGGCAAGCAAAAGCTTGCAATCCATGTTACCTAACTTCTGTTGGTATCATGCAAATATATTGTTTGCTAATATTATATTTACTACATTTTGTTGGTCAAATAAGTCACAAGGTCAAACCTAGACTCAAGGAATAAGGACATAGGCTCTGAGAAACAAAAAAATCACAACGTTTAAGAATCTGGATACAGAATAGGGTAAAGAATTGGGTTCATAGATATTAGAATTTTTTTTAAATTACAGATGGATGAATATTAATAAATTAGACTATTTCCTAAAATCAGTTTTGGGGAGTTTTAGATAAAGACACAAGCAGGAGAATCAAGAATGTGCTAACGATAGGGTCTGGATTTTGGGTAGCACTGAAAAACAACCAGTGGAAGAGCAAAAGGCAAGTTTTATTAATTGGTAATTTGTAAATGGTCACAAATCATTTATAAAATATTTAGTTTCAATGCACATTCTGATGTATCAGAAAGCTCATTTTTAAGTGTATTTCATTTAGTCATTAAAAGTTATAAAATTTAACTGACATGATATATCACAGAGCAATACATAAAATAGCAGTGTGAATTCAATATCATAATTCTAATTTTTGCTAACTTATCCTAAAGTAAGTCATGTATCAGAGAATAGCTGAAGGTAATATTTGATGGGCAGCTTGAAAGAGAAGAAATGAGCAATTTCTAACATATCTAAGATAAATTATCAGCTGCCTGATAATATATTTTAGCATGCTAGTTACACCCTGAAGCTTTTCAGAAAAATTTTCCACAGAAACCTTTACTTCCAAGTAACCATGTCATTTCTTGCCTATACCAATTGTATTATTTTTCTGTGACTGGTTTGGCTTTTCTTCTCTATTGACTTATATTCATATCTTCGTTTTACAAAATAATGCAAACTACTGGGCCAACCTTTTCTCACATTCCTTATCCACGCTTGTTATTAGTTTCATTTTTAGTTGAGAAGGAGGGAAGGAGAAAGGAAGGCGGGTGGGGTAAGAAACAGACAGACAGATGGAGTAAGCTCCCATCCATTGGCTCAGTACCCAGATGGTTAAAACAGGAACTGGGCCAGGCTAAAGCTCAGAGCTGGAAACATTCTAGAACTACTTTGTGGGTGGCAGGAACACACTTGAGCCATCACTACTGCCTCCAGTGGTCATTAAGACCAAGAAAGCACTATCAATTGCCAGTGCCAGCGATCAAACCCAGTTACTCTGATATGGGATACATGCATGTTAACGTGTGTCTTCACCACTAGGATAAACTCCTGCTCCACTATCTGATTTTTAAATTAATACTGTTGGAAAAAACAATTATATTTTATTTTATGGAATGTGTAATTATGTTTTTTTTTCTTTTTTTATTTTGTAAATATAAATTTCCAAAGTACAGTTTATGGATTACATTGGCCCCCCTCCCATAATTTCCCTCACACTCACACCCCTCCCATCGCCCACTCCCTCTCCCTTCCATTCACATCAAGATTCATTTTCAATTATCTTTATATACAGAAGATCGATTCAGTATATACTAAGTAAAGATTTCATCAGTTTGCACCCACACAGAAACACAAAGTGTAAAAATACTGTTTCAGTACTAGTTATAGCATTACTTCACATTGAACAACACATTAAGGACAGATCCCACATGAGAAGTAAGTACACAGTGACTCCTTTTGTTGACTTAACAATTTGACACTCTTATTTATGGCGTCAGTAATCTCCCTAGGCTCTAGTCATGAGTTGCCAAGGCTATGAAAGCCCTTTGGGTTTGCGTTTTCAATCTTATTCTGACAGAGTCATAGTCAAAGTGGAAGTTCTCTCCTCCCTTCAGAGAAAGGCACCTCCTTCTTTGATGGCCCGTTATTTCTACTGGGATCTCACTCACAGAGATCTTTCATTTAGGATTTTTTTTTTTCAGAGTGTCTTGGCTTTCCATGCCTAAAATACTTTCATGGGCTCTTCAGCCATATCTGAATGCCTTAAGGGCTGATTCTGAGGCCAGAGTGCTATTTAGGACATCTGCCATTCTGTGAGTCTGCTGTGTATCTCGCTTCCCATGTTGGATCATTCGCTCCCTTTTTGAGTCTATCAGCTAGTATCAGCAGAAACTAGACTTGTTTGTGTGATCCCTTTGACTCTTAGACCTATCAGTGTGATCAATTGTGAACTGAAATTGATCACTTGGACTAGTGAGATGCCATTGGTACATGCCACCTTGATGGGATTGTATTGGAATCCCCTGGCAGGTTTCTAACTCCACCATTTGGGGCAAGTCCGATTGAGCATGTCCCAAATTGTACATCTCCTCCCTCTCTTATTCCCACTCTTATATTTCACTGGGATCACTTTTCAGTTAAAATTTAAACACCTAAGAATAATTGTGTGTTAATTACAGAGTTCAACCAATAGTACTAGAACAGAGAAAGAATACTAAAATGGATAAAGTATTACATTGTACACCAACAGTCAGCACAAGAGCTGATCAAGTCACTGTTTCTCATAGTGTCCATTTCACTTCAACAGGTTTCCCCTTTGGTACTCAGTTAGTTGTCGCCGATCAGGGAGAACATATGATATTTGTCCCTTTGGGACTGGCTTATTATGTTTTCAAATGAAAAAGTGCCATGTTGAATGACTGCAACAGAGACATATACAACATATAAAACAACATAAAACAAAAAATAAAGATAGTGTTTCTGGCCTTTTATAGACTGTTTTCCTAGGGTATAAATTGTTCATGTGCAGAGATTTAGTAATGTTTTTCAAACACTTGATGAATGACTTGTCTCAGTTTTAACACCATCTTCTATTTTATAGTGAATTTGTTCAACCATATATAATTATCCTGAGGATACTTTGACCAGGGATGTCACTCATATTGAAACTGCCTTCAATAAAGGTAAAACCTTGTTGGAAAGTTATGAGCAGTTTTGTATGAATTAGAGGTATTTTCATACTTACTGATGGTTGGTAAAGTAAGGTTCTCATGGGACTAGAGCAATACATTTTGACAATTTCCAATTAGCAACCCCAAACTGAATCTCCAAAGTAAGACTGCAACTTCTCAAAAGACCCATGTTCTCCCCAGGCAAAGCTGAGTTGCTATAAATCATAGTGTCATAGTGCACTCACCCATAAGACCTAATATAAGGATAGTCTCCCAAAACACATTCCAATTCAGCCTTATCATAAAAAGCACCTTGGGGCACACTGAGAACTCTGACCACTTTAGTCTTTTTATCAGTTATAAATGGATGAATCTTAAAAAATGAATTTGTGTGTTAAGAAAGCAAAGTAAAACTTGACTGTTTTGAAACATTTTAAAATTAATAGTCAGCATTGTGGGTGATGCAGACTAAGTTCAGGATCATTACATTTTCATTTACATCCAGAACTAGCAATCCATATGAATAAAGTCAGTCTAGCTGTTTAATATCTTGCAGCACACACCCCTATAAGTATAGTAAATAACACAGAGTTTTAGCTATTTATCTGTTGAAGTAACATGTTTATTTCAATTGGGTGTCTAGAAATGGTTTCTTAGCTTTACACATATGTAACGTGTACTGCTGATACTAGAAGAATGCAGGAACAAAGAGATAATTAGATGCCTATTTAAAAAATCAGATTACTAACATATTTAAGTCATAGGTTTTTTTTTTTTAGCAATAGATAAGATTTGAAGGAATATCTGGCCAGACATACTCATTTTAGAAATGGGCAAAGAGAAAAGTGATTTGTCTGAAGTCTAACATCTAGCCAGTATAAAGACTAGGATGAGATGCCTTTTGCCCAGTTCCTGATTGGGCAACTACACATTGCTGTCTTCTCATAGTATTAATCCCAAAGAAGATTTCTACCATGTTATTCCTCTTTGATAAGAATCAGATGAGATTTCATTTCGTCTGACTGGAAGAGAAAGGCACCATTATTCCCACATGGCAGATTACACAATTGAAGATTGGAAGTGAGAAGTGATCTGCCCAAAGTTAGGCTGCAGGTGATGGTTTGCACACCTTCTCTACTGGTCTCTTCACTGGACTCCCACAGAGGGGGCTAGTTTCTGCATGAAGTTTATTCAACCATTTTCATTCCACAGACAATCAAATGGTGCATTCTGTAACTATATGGCCACAGGGCATGATTAATTGCAGTGTGTGTTAATTTAGATGTTGTGGAAATTAAGATATAATTATATGTCACTAAAATTATCTGAATACATCACCAATTAACTTAGACTCCATTGTTGGCAGTAACACTGCCCTATAGGAAAAAAAAAAAAAACAATGTAATGTGAAAAAAATAAATTTCTGATTATCAATGTGGTACACATCACTTAAGAGAAGTGCCATTCTTAACTTGCGATATTATATTCTTTCTTTTTTTGTAATGAAAATCCCTAACACTGTCTTGTGAAACGATAATCTACTATCTATATTTCCCATAGTTTTAATGTCCAGATGTTGACTTCAGTCTTCATAAACTACTGTGAAGCAGTACTTTGTTAAGAAATAGGAACTCTAAAACACATCAGAACATGTTTTCAGTGAGATGTAAATAGGAAAACACAAATCTAAACTCTTACACCTCATCAAAACAAGGCCTTCTCTAAAAACCACTTGTAATTATGAAAAGAATAGGGCTCATTGTGCTATTTTCCTAAGTTTCCCTCTTCTTCACATCTCTTCGATGTGTTTCTCCAGATAAGTCTACAGTAAGCATTAAGAAATGGAAACAATTTAATGAACATAATTTTAAGACTCAACTAAATCAATTAATAAATCATTTAAATATATATCTTAATGCTATCATTATACTTTAAAAAGCAGATCAACTTCTATGTAGTATTTTAAGACTTTCATAACATTTCATGTTCTAATCATTAGTAAATTATGTTCTGAGTTTAGCGCAATCCAGATGATGTTTGTTGGCAAAGAAGAGAGGTGGTGAAAGATATATGTTTGCTTGTATGAATTTTAGTGAGGGATGGCTACTGATGATCAAGTCAATTTAGCTGTCATGATGGAATTAGGCATTTTTTGTCCGTAGACATATTTTAGGCAATTAACTCCAAGTTAAAGAATATTTATATTTTGTTTGTTTTGTGTGTCAGCTGCCAATCATAACTTCTTGTCCAGGGAAGGAAAACATACTAGGTTGTGTGTCATGGAGAGCAGTTTTTCAAAATCTAGATTCCAAACATGTTACTTCTTTCTGAGGAAATCAGATAGAGGAAGAAGAGAAATTTATTCTGCCCTTCATAAAAACTTAAATAAAACTGGGTTATTCAATTTTTTTATACCTTGAAGAACAGTAATAAAATTTTCCTGTCATTCTTGAAATTCTGACATACTTCATTCCCTAAATTCCTGAAAATAAAAATGCCTACGCTGTTACTAATACAATATTGTCAATTTTCTTAATACCCCTATGACTTCTTACAATAAACCCTCACCATATATATAAAAAAATGCAATGTAAAAGACTGGGAAGTTGGAAAAATCACCATTAGTATACTTCAGAAGAATACTCATGGAGTAGGAAGGAAAGACATATTTCATCAGTGCTAATCTGTTTATTTTCATTAGTTAGTGGACAAGAAGTCTTTAGAATCGAATATACATTTTCAATAGTATTTCCACTATTAAACTTTCTAGACTTATCTCAAATTATAACCCTACTTTCATTATTCATTCCAAAATAAGTATTTTATGATCCACCTATAAATAATAGCTTATAGGATAAATTCAGTTCTTTCTGCTCAGCTCTTTGCTATACTCTTTCTCTTATGTTTGACAGTATTTTACTGACCTGTTAAGATCTAGCCAGAATGCTTTGCTCACCAACAATGAGACATAACCATGAGATACAGCCTCACCCCTTTCTCCCCACACATGCATATCTCCATCATCACAATCTCTTACTACAAGAGCTTCGTTACCTACCTCTTTATCTCAAATGACAAAAAGACATTTAGGAAAATGACACTGATTCTAAATCTCTTTATATATTCTGCAGGGAATAGGACATGGGCTACCATATGGTTAATGCTTGAATAATTTGATGATCTGAGCAGAGCTGAGTTGATTCTCATTTGGCCTGTCCAGTAACATTGCTTTTTTTTCCCTTTTAGTAGTCTTGATTAGTTGAAATAATGAACTTTGCCCTGTTTAGAGCAACCTGCTTCATAATAATGTCTTTAATCAATTATTTTCAAAATATGGTTCAAATAGAATGAAAATAAAAATATCTTCAAGAATTGAAATAAAAATATTCCCTAACAGTTAACAATATAAAATCCAGTAACAAGAACGGGTTTTTCCGCATGCATAACAAATGAATCAGGTATTACTTAACTACTTTACAAAAAGTTAGTAACTGAACAATAGTGGTCTATGAAATCATCTCTTTAGATCTTGTCTTTTCTTTTTCTCTCCCCTTGGATATGATACTATCCTTTGTATTTCTGAAGCCCGTTTCTATTTCTCCCAGGAAAATTTGTGGTTGCCTGGCCTATCTGGTGCCCTACATTTACCCTTCCGTGAATTCAAGTACATCTCACTAAAATGTGTGTTTTCAATATCTAGCAGACAGATATCTACTAGACAATCAATAAATATTTGGTAGAAAGTGAAATGACTGGTTTCAACTATGCAAGATATGTATCTGACTAATGTCTTTTTCTAATGTTATACAAATATACTCAATGTGCTTCTCTAATATAAGTTGAACTAAGCCATAATGAAATTTTTCATCAAAGAGTAAATTACTTTGATCATTTTTATCTCTTCTATTCTCTTTCTAAACTCCCTTAGAACACACACACACACACACACACACACACACACACATGCAGAATTCAGCTACTGATGCATAATGATAATTACTACATAATTTCAGGCATTTTCCCACTTTAAAATCATTACTGACTGAGCAGTTATGACGCACTATTGGATCTTTAGACCATGCAGAATGTTATTTCTAAAAACAATTAATTGCAACAAAATTTATAATAAAAACATTATGTTTACAGGAATTGTATCTTTTTATGTATAATAGAAAGTGTTCTCTAAGTAATTATTAATGCAAATCATTATAAAATTAAACAAATTTTGAATATTTGCCTTGCACTATTCTAATAGGTAAAAATGAACAGTATTTCTAAAGTGCATGACTTATACTTTCAAGTTAACTGAGATGTGATTTACCACTTCTAGAAAATGACTTGAAGTAAAAGGAGTAGCTCTCCATCTTGATTTTTTTGAGAGTTTTTTATTTGTTTTTGGATTACAGTAAAAACTTGGGAAATGCTAAGTAGAGCTGCTTTTTTAATTTATGCATAATGGCCACAATGCCTTTCCCTACTTGTGACCTCTCCACTTCATTATAGATGGAGCATCTACTGATATTACTGAGCACTCTCTGCAATTGAGGCTTAATCTTACAGGCAAGATTTCTGAATTGGAATGTAGAGAAGGGGTTCCATTACAAGTACATGTACAACTATATGACAAGAAAGACGATAACATATTTTCCAACTAAATATAAAAATAATATATCATTAGCTTCTTAATTTCCTTTTGAGTTCCATAAACTATATTTCTTTTTATATAATAATAATTTGTATAATAACAATTAGGGCAGTGACTCTGTTGACTATTGTATTTCAAGAATTAAGTAAAAACCATTTAACAGGTAAAATAATATGAAAGGAATGTAATAAAACTAGTAGGTGATGTAATTACATTCTTTGAATTAAAAAAGTCTCGTGCAACTTTTTTTTTCTACATTTAAGTTGGGTGCTTTATCTTCATTCAGGCCTCAAATGAAGGTAATTTACAAAGACAGACTTTCTGTGTTTGGTACCATTTGTTCTAAGAACTTGAACAATCACCTCTGTGAACCATTTCCATGAATCTCTTCTCTGTCTCTCCTCTATTATCATCAAGACTACTCTTTATTTTTGAGTCTAATTATACAGTCTCTCTATTTGACAGGTCTCAGTTGGAATCCAGTCATTTGTCTCCCAATTATAACTTTATCAGGGCTGGCATTGTGGCACAGTGGGTCAAACTGCCACCCACAGAGCCAGAATCCCATATGGGCACCCGTTTGAGTCCTGGCTGCTTCACTTCCAATCCAACTCTATGCTATGGCCTGGGAGAGTAGCAGAAGATAGCCCAGGTCCTTGGGCCCCTGTACTCGCATGGGAGATCTGGAAGAAGCTCCTGGCTCCTGGTTCCTGGCTTCAGATCAGCCCAGCCTCTGGCAGTTGCAGCCATCTGGGGAGTGATCCAGCCAATGGAAGACCTCTCTCTCTCTCTCTCTCTCTCTCTGCCTCTCTGTAACTCTTGTCTTTCAAATAAAATAAATAAATACTTTTTAAAAAGATAACTTTATCTAGGTTACCCACTTGACTAACAGTTTTCCAGACATGAATGACTATCTACTCTGTCTCCTTTTTACATTTCTTTTTTTTTTTTTTTTTGACAGGCAGAGTTAGACAGTGAGAAAGAGAGAGACAGAGAGAAAGGTCTTCCTTCTGTTGGTGCACCCCCAAATGGCTGATATGGCCGGTGCACTGCTCCTATCTGAAGCCAGGAGCCAGGTACTTCCTCCTGGTCTCCCATGCAGGTGCGGGGCCCAAGCACTTGGGCCATCCTCCACTGCCTTCCCAGGCCGCAGCAGAGAGCTGGACTGGAAGCGGAGCAACCGGGACAGAATCCGATACCCCAACCAGGACTAGAAACCAGGGGTGCTGGCGCCACAGGCGGAGGATTAGCCTAGTGAGCCACGGCACTGGCTCCTTTTTACATTTCTGTTTCTTTACACTCAATAATTTACTATATCCTACTATTTTGTTTAATATCTCTAGGATTAGTCTCCTGTATTCACCATAGCTTCCCCAGGCCCTAATCATCTTTGTTTTGTCCTCTTGCAGTTAGTTATCTCCTCAATTAACTGCTAGGAAGCCATCTATATTCCTCAAATATAAGGTAGATAACATCACTCTCTTCCTAATGATTCTTCAGTGTCTTCTCATTGCCTATAGAATACAATCTAATTTTCTTGATTGACATTCAATGCCCTCTAACATCTGGCCAATTTTCCAGGATTATAAGATTTTATACTTACTGAACTAAGCACAGAGGATTTGTCTGCAGTCTTCAAGATGGCCATATATTGTAATATTTCCAGACTCAGCTAACCATTCACTCGAAATGCCACCTCCTGCCCATCTTCTCTGATCCCCTCTACATGGTTTTGCTAGCCTTCTTTTATACCACAAATTTATTTCCATCTACCACTGCTGTTTTTTCATATACACCTGTCTCTATATTGCCTAGGAAAATTCTACAAACAGGGATTGGATTTTATTTAGCTTCAAACCTTTCAAAAAACATTGAGTGGATCACATCAGTGTTCTCTGGAGGATTCATTTGGATATGTCATTTCTTCCACCAAAGAGGCTAGGATGCTACATTTTCAATCTTTTGTGAGTAGTAACGTGGGTAGGAGGAAGAAGTGAGGTTTGAAAGCTTTGGGTAATTCTCCAGCAGTGCAGGCTCTGGGTTGACAGCTCCTGCGCAACTCACCTGGATGACCCTAATGGCCCTGTTGGGATGATTCTGGTGGTCAACCTACTGCAAGACATCCATGTCCACCCTCTGCATCACAGCCCAGCCCGGCCCACATGACAGCCTGCCCAGCTAACATGACAATCCTATTTCTGTGCACCATTCAAATTCCCTTCCCTGTCCGTGCACCATCCAAGCCTCCAATTTTGTGTACTATCCAGGCCCACCTCCTGTGCACAACCAAGCACCCCACCTTCTCTCTAGGAGAAACTGCAAGTCCCATGATGTTGCAAACTAGAACCAGTGCCAACTGGAAATATCCAATCTGCCTGCAGGATATATTCTGATACTGACCTTCAGGTCATCATAATATCATTATAAAGTATCCACGGCCAGTACTCCCACTCTCACATGTACCTGACATCATGACACTTCTGATATTTCCAAAATAAGGTCACAGAAATAGCTAACACTCAATCTAGGCCCAAACCTCCATCTATATTCTTTAATTCAATTAAGTTCTACCCATCACACCATTTCCTGTGTCTCCTCCTAGTATAGAGGAACAGGCAAAACCTTGTTGCGAGGTGTTTGTTTCATTTGGGCTTTTACTTTTTTATTATTTTTGTTAATTCTCTTTCTCTGTGTTTGTTGAACTAGCCTGACTTATTTCTAGATGGTGCACTTTTACTTTGAATGAATCCTGTTTGCCTTTATACTTTATTCCTCCACTTTGAATTTTTTCACTCATGGAAAGAACAAGCAGGAATAAATCGAGCTGAGGACCTGGCTAACTGTAACACATTCACTGTGCAAGGCCAAATTTACTTCTTAAAAAGTATTTATTTATTTTTTAAAATTTATTTGGAAGGTAGAGAGACAGAGTTTGGGGAGGGAGGAAGGGAAGGAGGGAGGAAGGGATAGAGGGAGGGAGGGAGAAAGGGAGGGAGGGATAGAGAGAGAGAGAGAGAGAGAGAGAGAGAGAGAGAGATCTTCCATCCACTGGTTCATTCTACAAATGACAAAAATAACCAGGTCTGGTGTAGACCAAAGTCAAGTAACAGGCACTCCATCCTAGTCTCCCACATTGTGCCAGGAGCCAAAGTATTTGAAATACCTTATGATCCCTTGCTAGGTGCATTAGCAGGAAGCTGGATGAGAAGCACAGCAGCCAGGACTCAAGGTGGCACTCTGATACGGGGTGTTGGCCTTGCAAGTGTCTGTTTAACCCACCATGGGCAATACCAGCATCCCAATTTACCTTTTCTTTTAAAAGATTTATTTATTTATTTGAAAGGCAAAGTTACAGAGAGGCAGAGGCAGAGGCAGTGGCAGAATCAGAAAGAGAGAGAGAGAGAGAGAGAGAGAGAGAGAGAGAGAGAGAGGGAGAGAGAGGTGGCTTCCATTCTCTGGTTCACTCCCCAGCGGCTAGAGCTGGGCCAATCCGAAGCCAGGAGCCAGGAGCTTCCTCTGGGTTTCTCACATGGGTGCAGGGGCCCAGGGACTTGAGCCACCTTCTATTGCTTTCCCAGGCCATCACAGAGAGCTGGATCAGAAGTGGAGCAGCCAAGATTCGAACTGGTGCCCATATGGGATGCCAGCACTGCATGAGGCAGCATTTCCCACTATGCCACAGTGCTGACCCCCCCCCCAATTTACCTTTTAAAATTGTATCCTTATCTTAGATGAGATAATCAGTTTAATCAGACATAATAACAATGGAGTCTTCTATAATTTCCTGATCAAGAAATATCATATAGTAATAATTTAGATAATTAAAATAAGTACCCTGAGATATAAACACAAATTTAACATGGAATGACAACTTCTAAATAAGCATGCAAATGGGCCCTTTAGCCATGTAATTACTTAGTTGGTGGAACAGATTCCTGAATAGCGTGGCTTGATCAGTCTGTGCTACAAGAATATTTTCTGTTTATTTTATAGGTTTTGTTGTATTTTATTTTATAGTGTATTTAATACATATACATATATGACAGTCCTCCAACCCCTGCCAAAAAATAAAGAAAGAAAGAACAAACTACTCCAGCTAGAGAAATTTGCAGCACTGAGAATCTTGAATGTTTAAAAACGCTGAGTGGATCAAAAGTGAAGAAATAAAACTGTTTAGTTTGTGAAAATACAAATAAGACAGGTTAGCCTGAGGCTTGACGTGCATAGGCTTCATTTAAAGGTCATCTGTGTCAGGGCACAAATAGTTAACTACAAACCTAGTAAGATACATTGCCTCAGCAGCAACTTTAACAAGCCAAACTGCCAGAACCATACATGGCCAATGAGTAGCTTTGCCCTTTCTCTTCTTGCTTAACATGGCAACTAGCTATGTGTGAAACTCCCTGTCTCCAATCCCTGCTTCCCCTTATCATGATCAATAGTTACTGATGAGGTTTTTCTTTTCTTTTTCTTTTTAATATTTTTGCATGTCTGGCCCTTTGTTGCCAACCACTCCTCAGGGCCAGTAGCCTAAAAAGACTCTACCCACTGGCTGCGTGGGACTGAAATCTTACAAGTCCTCACTGCCTGCTGTCTGGGCAGGCTAAAATCCTATTTTACTATGCTGTTCTTTATAAAAGCAAGCATCTTTTCTGCCTTGGCTAGTCATCTCCTGTGGGTGATTCTGTGCCTGGCTGGGAGACAGCCTGCCTGTTATGTATTTCTGTTAGCCATCACTAAACACATCAATCACCGGAATAAGGGAACCACTTTATTGGGGAAAATACAGCAGACTGGAGGGACGGGGTGAAGAAAGAAAAGAGAGGTGGAGACTGTAAGAGAAAGAGACAGAAGGGAGACGAGAGGGGGAGAGGAGAGCAAGAGAGGAGCCAAGAGAGGAGAGCAAGCAGGAGAGAGCAGAGCAGGAGAGAAGAACCAAGAGAGAGGAGCCAAGAGAGCCGCGTGTTCAGGAACAGGTCCTTTTAAAACTTTGCCCAAGAGTGGGCAGGGAAGCAGGAGCAGCATTAAGATGGAGGTGGAGCTTGACAACAGAGGTTGGGCCATGTGACCACCTGGCTTCCAGCAATGGCAGCAGGGCAGGGGTGGGGGTGGGGGGTGGGCTAGCTTAGAGCTTGGATGTAAATCAGGGTGTAGATCACGCCATAGATAAAACTGCCGCCTGTTTCCTTACACTGCCTAGCCCATGCAGGAGGTTAACCTGACTGCTGGCAGGCAGCAGGAGCTCCAGGTGCATTTCCTCCACTCCCTCTTTCTGTTGAAGAGCCTTGTAATTGCCAATCAGGAAAAGTGCTCCCGGGTGTGGCAGGTCCATCAGGAAGGCTACGTGACCTTCAAGCTGATTAGAGAAGCATAGCAGTGCCAACATCAGCTTTATCCTATAGAATCAGTGTTGCCCTGAATTAGCTATGCCCTCTCTGCCTGCCCTTTAAAGGATTAGGATTGATCGTTAATAAATGGACATATTCACCTAAACTTGTCTCCGGTGCTTCTTGTTGAACGTTGTCACCGCACCATCCCGGCAGTGTGGACCTTGCAGCACGAGTCTGCAGTCTCCCCTGCACCTTTCTTTTAGACCAGTATCTTAAACCTAACATTGGTGCTAAAACCCAGGAAGGAGCCTTTGTGGCAGCTGGTCTGTGGGCAACACCACCTCCCCATTGCTCCTCAAACTCATCACACTGGTCCTGGGAACGGAAGTGAGTTATTTTGAGGCCCATCTTGAGGGCTGAGCCATATTCCTGTTTCACCAAAGATCCTAACCCTTGGTCAAGGTCCTTCCCCTAGCCTGATGAACTGTCTCTTCTGCCCTGAGCTTCTGTTGCATGGACATCCAGAGCTAAAAGATGGCCTCACCATTTTAAAGTAGAGAGAGAGATGATTGGGGGATGCCCTTCTTCCTCCTCCTTCCACTTACTGACTCTAGAAGTCAGCATACACTCCTTTCACATGGAAAACACACCCTCATGCCCACCTAAGGATTTGCCCCTGGGGTGTCTCCTCCATAACCTTAAGACCCTCTATCGAGAAGGAGAAATTAAGCAAAAGAGGCTCATGTTTTTTCTGCAATTCGGTTTGGCTACACTATAAACTAGATAATAATAGTCAGTTGCCTTCAAATGGGACCTCTGACCCCCAAATTCCCTGAGACTTAGTCAATATCATCAGTCACAGTGGAAAATGCTCTGAGGTTCCCTGTGCTTGGGTATTCCTCTTTGTAATTGTCCTTTACTCCGTCAACCTTATACCACCTATCATAATCTCCCTTTTAGAGAAAAGATCAAATCTTTAACTCCTGATCCTCTAAAGTCTGGGCTTGAATTTGATCTTGCTGACCATGTCTTTCTACTCCTCCTTCCCCAACCCCCTCTTGATACTCCAAGAAACATCCTCTCCTTCCAAACCTTTTTCTCACATGTATGTCTCAGCTTTCAGTACTTTGCTGAGGTTCCCTGCCTGGTCTGTCAGGTGCATTTTCTCCATTAAACCATGTAACCTTGCTTCTTGCTTACCCCAGTCATTCAGACTGGCACACTCTGTCTCAGATTCCATCTGGAAATGCTCATCTGTACTGATAGATGCCCTACTCATTAAAACTTGCTGTCTTGCTTACCCTCCTCTATGTCCCATGCATAAATTCTTTACTTACAAAAAAATACGATCAGCCATCTTCAGTAATATTTGTGATAGAGAAAACCAAGAGAGAATGATTCTAATGGCTAATTTCTAGGGTTCACAACACTTTGATAAAGTACAATTATGTACCTGATTTCTATTTATTCGTCCAAAATTTAAAAAACTGCCTTAAAGTAGCTATGGATTAAAATGCTGTATGTTCTATTGCCTCTCGGCCTTTTGGCTAAGATCAAATGTAAAATGCTGTATGTTCTTTAAAATATTTTTTCTCTTAATTTAAAGGCGTCAAGTGATTGTTTTAGGATGTAAATTAAAGGAACTGATAGGAAGGAAGGACAATTGTGGATACAGCTATAAGCATGAGAATATATTCTTGGTGATTAAATATTAAAAATGAAAGAAAAATGTTTAGATTCAAAGAAAAAATGAGGGAATTAGTATGTTTACTGTGAAAGGTTTTTTGGAAATTAATTGCTGTGTGAGATTAGGATGGATGAGAGTAAAATGAAATTATTTGAAGCTAGCTATTCTATGTCTTAAAGGTCCAGATAACAGGATTACCTGATTTTTCTACCTCTTTGTTCCTTGATAGATTTAACTATCTTAAGTAATATTTTTGTAACTAACCTAGGTAACAGAAACTTTATGTATTTCAGGAAGGGTTTCTCATGTTTTCTGTCATTATTCAGACTTAATTACTTGAGAAAGCTGAGTCTTAAAGGAGTTAACTTTATCTGCCTTCTAAAAATAGTTTAAACCTCTGAAAATTCTTAGGTTTAAATATCCAAACTCAATCTTTTAGCCTTGAGGTTTCCATATAGATTCCCTGAAGTCTCTAAGGATAAGACTCTCACCTGGGAGAGATAAGAACAGTTTAAGTTAATTTAGACTGTAAAATATATTGTAAGTTTATAAAATGATGCCAAATTTATATTATGCTTATATAAAGGTTTGTTATTTCGTGTTCTGGGATCAATGTGATGCAGTTCAAGAACTAACCTATCTCTGCCTTGGATTTAGATTGGTTACATGATGATGGGGGTGTAACAAAAATGTGTGCTGTCTTCTCCATGCTCAGTGTCTGACTAGGGTGACCAACACGACACAGGGAGCTGGCTGCTCTCTCCCACTGTACTCCCATCCTTTCTCAGAACCCTTTTCCCTTTTCTACTTCCTACTACATGTCCACGCTCCCAGAAACCACCTCCAGCTGCTCATCCCCTGCCATCCATACCTCTCTTGCCTCTTTCTCTCTTGCCTCTTCGTGAGGTAGCTGGCACTGAAGCTATCATCCATGTCCACGTCCTCTCTTTCTGACCTAGCTCAAATTACAAAGTGCCTGGGTTCCTATCCCATGGATCCTGACCAATATGCCAAAGATTTACTGTACCTTACCTACCCCTAGGACCTCAGGTAACACCCTGCTGAAACACATGCTGTTCCTCCTAATGAACTCAAATGGAATTACGATAATATTAAAAATTCACCTAGGGCCACAGTTGTGATGTAGTGGGAAAAGCCATTGCCTATGATGCATGCATCCATATAGGTGCTAGTTTGGGTCCTGGATGCTCAATTTCTAATCCAGCTCCCTGCTAGTGGACTGGGAAAAGCAGGGGAAGGTTGCCCAAGTGCTTGTGCCTCTGACACCTGCATGGGAGACCTAGAAGAAGCTCCTGTGTCCTGGTTGCAGCCTGGTCCAGCACTGGCCACTGTAGCAATATGGGAAATGAACAAGCAGGTGTATGATTCTCTCTCTCTCTTTCTCACTCTCTCTCTCTCTTTCTGTAACCCTGGCTTAAATAAATAAATATATTTTAAGAAATAATCACTCAAAGACTTGGTGAGAACCCTGCAACTTTTATGAGCTGACTCACAGAGGCCCTTCCTAAATACAATCTAGACCCAGTGTCAGAGGCAGGGAGATTCTACTCTAACTCATTTTATTTCCCAAGAATCCAGAGATCTGAAAAAAAAGATAGCTCAAAAAATTAGAAGATGGTATCCAAACCCCTCAAGAGGATCCCAGAACCTTTAAAAATAGCAGGAATCTGAAACTCAAAAATGATAATGAAGACCAGGCTAAAAACCAACTACATACTTCCATACTTCAAGGAAGCAACAAGAGACATCCTGTTTGACACTCTTCTAAATCCCCAGGGCCTTGCTTCAAGTGTAGCAAGGGAGGACACTAGACATGAGCCTACCTCAATCCCTGAGCTGTGCTGAGTCCATGTCTAATGAGGAGGGGACAGGAATCCCTGAAAGTCTGAGTGCTGCTGCTTCTTTGAAGGCAGGGTCACTCCTTCCAACCCTAACCAGAGCTGGGATCATCCCTTCCTGACCTCTTTGGACTGGCTACTGAGGATTGATGAGATCTGGGTTTAAAGGACCCCACCACTTTCATTGGCAGTACAGACCCCAGGGTTTGTCTCATGGTAGGGAGCAAGCCAATCTCCTTCCTTTTGGACACATGGGCAACTTATCTGGTCTTATGGGAACATGTAGGACTTTAGTTCTTTCCTCTCTATTATAGGGGTCAGTGGCCAAATTTTATAGCCACCAATGCATGATTCAACATCTTATTTGATCAAGGATCTAGTATATTTACTCACAGCTTCCTTATTTTATCTGCCTGTTCAACTCCACTCCTTGGGTGAAACATGTTGACTAATCTGCACTCCATCATTACACTACAGCCCTTTGACTCTCACCTAACCACTCTCCTGTTACACACTCCCTCTCTTGACACCTCAAACATCTCACAACTTCTGAATGTCCTTTCCAGCTAGCTAGACTCTCTTTTCTGGGACACTCAACATCCTTTACCACACCCCAGTAATGATAGCCTTCAAGGACCCCTCTTCATTCCACAGGCAAGCTCAATGTTCCTTTAACCCACAAGCCTTACAAAGGTTCCAACCTATAATCACTAGACTTTTAAGCCAACTATTAAGCCCTTTTTAACACCCCCATTTGTCCTGTCAAAAAGCCTGACAGAACATATCATTTGGTCTAGGATTCACATATCATAAATGAGGCTACATTTCCCACAGTTCTGGTTGTCCCTAACTTGTGCACCGTCCTCTCTTTTTCTCCCACACATTACTCATTTCACTGTCATAAACCTCAAAGATGCTTTTTACTATCCCTCTCAACCTTTCTCTGATGATCTTTTTTCATTTACTTGTACAGACCCCTCCACTAAAATTTTTCAACAGTCAACCTGGAGAGTCTCCCCACCAAGGGATTCTGGGATATCACCCACCTCTTTGAACAAGCCTTATCAAATGACCTCTTCTTATTGTCTTTGCAACCCAGCACTCTTCTCCTGCTTATAGATGATCTCTTTCAGTGTAGTCCTCCTTAAAACAATATATTTCACAGACTATCCCATTTCTTAACTTTTGAGCCCACCAGGGATATTGGTCTCTTCTCAAAAGTGTTAATTTTTCAAAACTGAAGCCACCTAGCTAGGATTACACATTATATCTACACACAGGACTGTAAGTACTCACTTGATCATGCCTCTTTCCCAATCAAAGTCAGACTCATTGTCCTTCTTCGGATTGGCCAATTTCTGCCACACACCAGGAAGCTTCTGGAGCCCTTCATCAATCCCCTAAAACACCTATCTCTATAAGAACGGCTTTGACCCCACTATGAAAGGTCCTCACTTCATCCATGGTCCTTGCTCTCCCCATTCCTATAAATACTTTCATTTATATGTGGAGGCAAAAAGAGGCTTCATACTTGAACCCTTGCTCAGTTTTTGTGTCTCAATATCCAAAAAATTAGCTGACCTTCTCTAAATAGTTGAATAAAACTGATGGGTTGGCCAATCTGTTTTCATGCTCTTGCTGCGGTCTCACAGTTAATACTGCAAAGCTGAAGACTGTTTCTTTCTCACAATCTCACTGTATACCACTCACATTCTATTCAGGCCCTTCTATCTCACCAGGCCATCTCTATGAGCTCAGCTACTCATTCACAAATCCTCCATGGCACCCTTCTATAAAACCCCAATATTACACTTCAGACATGTCCCTCTCTTAATCCAACCACCCTCTTTCAGACTCCTACCCTCCCTGATTCCAAAGGTCTCTAACACAACTGTGATAGAATTCTTGATCTATTCTTAAGACCCTTTCCCAAGTCTCTGATTCTTCCTTACCTAAATCTACCCCACCCCATGCCCCACCCTCTGCAACACACACACCACTGGTTTATAGAAGGGAACTCAACTAACACTAAGGGTTCTTCATTAGCAGGCACTCTCAATGCCTGGGGAAATGAACAAGGAACAAATCAGGCATTTACATGTTTAATCCTCCATTCTCCATCCACCTGTCTTGGAATCTGAACAACTTTCTTACACTTACCTCCGCCTCCTAACATCTGGACTGGAACATTTACTCTTGTTTTTTTGTCCCCCAGTAACAAATCTCTTTTGGTCCCTCTAACCACAAGCATTCACAATAAAGAAAACTGTCACCCTAACATGCCCCATGGCTAGCTTAGGAATTGCTGCCATAATGGGTACAGAGGAAGGACTTGCTATATCCCTCTCCTACTACCAGGAGGGTCTCTGCTTATCCCTACAGGAAGAATGCTGTTTTTATGTCAATTAATCTGGTCTCATCCATGAAGCCACTCACAAACTGGCAGAAAGGACATCCAAAATTTGTCATTTAAAATTCCACAGTGAACGTCTGACCCTTGGAGCAACTGGTTTCAAAAATCTTCCTGGGGCCGGCGCCATAGCTCAACAGGCTAATCCTCCACCTTGCGGCGCCGGCACACCGGGTTCTAGTCCCGGTCGGGGCACCGGATTCTGTCCCGGTTGCCCCTCTTCCAGGCCAGCCCTCTGCTGTGGCCCAGGAGTGCAGTGGAGGATGGCCCAGGTGCTTGGGCCCTGCACCCCATGGGGAGACCAGGAAAAGCACCTGGCTCCTGGCTCCTGCCATCGGACGAGCGCGGTGCGCCGGCCGCAGCGCGCCGACTGCGGCGGCCATTGGAGGGTGAACCAACGGCAAAGGAAGACCTTTCTCTCTGTCTCTCTCTCACTGTCCACTCTGTCTGTAAAAAAAAAAAAAAAAAAAAAAAAAAAAAATCTTCCTGGATACCTTGATTTGAAAACGTTCTCATTCCACTCATAACAATTTTCTTCTTATGCCTCTTGGTCATGCCTCCCTCAGTTACTGAAGTCCTGTGTTTGGTCAGTGCTCTGGAACCTCATTCAAACCCATGGTGACAATATGTTCCTAATGAGGGACCTCCAGTACAAACCACTGCCCCAGTGACTTCAGTCCCAGTATGGAGGAGAAGAGGAGCCACTTTCCTAACTAAATCCCCTCTCAGCACGAAGCAGCTATTGAGATTTGCCTTTGTCCCTATTTCTTAGTCCCCTCTCCCCCCAATAAAACCCTTTTTGATATAACACCAAAAGTTTTCTTTCTATATATATGTATACTGCCTTTGTCAGGATCTGTCCTGCATGGCACAGATAGTGAACCACAAACCTGCTAAGATACACTGTCTCTGCAGTAACTTTTACAAGCTGCCTGACAAGAACATTTCTAAACTGCCAGAAGGATCCACTGTAAATGAGAAGTCTTGCCCTTTCTCTTTTTGCTTTATCATGGTCAGTAGCTATGTGAAACTTCCTGTCTTCCTAGACCAACTCTGCTGCCCCTAACAGAATCAATAGTTACTGATGAGATTTTTCTGCACATCTGCTCGTCACTTAACACGATCCACTCCCCTCCCAGCCACTAGCTTAAAAGGCTTCTGCCTGCTGGCCAGGCTGTGCTTAAGTCTTCATCCCCCATCCCGCCCCTGCTGCCTGCTGACTGTGTGGGCTAAAATCCTACTTCACCATGCTGTCCTTTCTAAAAATAAATATCTTTTCTGCTTTAACCAGTCATTTCCATACCTTTTTTGGACTAATATCTTAAGCCTAATAATCTGTGGAAGTTTCAAATAGTGATATCCGCCTTAAAGCCAACTACAGTAACACAAAATAAAAACTAAATAACTCTAAAATACGGTGTCAGAACGGATAAAGATTTCAGCTGAGACCCCCAGAAAATGGAACCAATGAAAAACAGGTTTTATAATTGAATATTCTGCCCATGTGCTTAGCAAAATGTAATTATACAGATGTAGAAGGAACCCTGGGTTCAAGTTAAGTCCAGAGAGTAAAAAATTCAATAAATCTCTCCCCAGTCATTGCAGTCTATTAATTCCATAGAAGGCAATGCATGGGCAACAGCTGTTTCTTAAGCTCTGACAGCTTAAGTGAGCAAGAGGGGCTGGCATTGTGGAGTAGCAGGTAAATATGCCACCTGCTGTGCCAGCATCCCAAGTGGGTAGCTGCTTCACTTTTGATCCAGCTCTCTGCTAGGGTCTGGGAAAGCAATGGAAGATGGTCCAAATCCTTGGGCCCCTGTACCTGCGTGACCTGGAAGAAGTTCCTGGCTCGTGGCTTTGGATCCGCTCAGCTCCAGCCATTGCAGCCATCTGGGGAAGACCTCTCTCTCTGTAATTGTCTTCCAAATAAATAAATAAATCTTTTTAAAAAATTTAAGGTGAGAGGCAAGATTTTCTAAAAAATGATAATACTTGCTATGTAGAGGTATGAGGAAGTCATTCTCTCACAGGAGTATAAAACTCAGGTCACTGAATATGACTGAGGTTCCCATCAACAGATATTCTGCATATGGTTGATCTGTGTCTATGTGTTTTTATCTCCTCTATGCAAACTGCCATGTAAAACAGGAATCTCTGTCCACACTGCAGACTCCCTTCAATTACTCATCGTCCTTAATACTAATGTGTAAGGGTAAAAAACCTACAGAAGACTAAATTCAAGTTGTTTCAAGAAGTGGTAAGTTTCTCCTGCCTCTGCCATAAGCCATTAAAAATGTACACATTTCACTATTAGTTGACCACATTGGGAGTTGTTTGTTAAAAAGGGAAAAAATTATCAGAAATTTTAAAAATGACATTTGTCTATTAATAGCCTCTCAGCCTGGAGAATATAAATAAAAAAGAAGTGCTTAGTCTGAAAATGGCATGGAACTGTGGGTAGTAGGAAAGAAAAACACTGGGTGGTGACTGCATACATTAAAAAAGTATTATCTTCTCCAGATTTTTTAGTGGTTGGAATTCAGAAGAGAAGCATTTTGACACTTATGCTACAAACATATATCTAAAAACTCTACAAGTCCGTTTTCCTAGATACCAAAGATAAAACAACTAGGACTTGCTGACAAAGTAGAGGCTGTATGACTTGCATAAAGTCTTGAAAGAATGCAACAACTTTAATAAGCTGTGGTAAAGGTATATAAATAAGAGAAAGTTAGAAATTATAGTTCACTAATAGAATTTTTATTTTATACTTGAAGCTAATATGAATCTCTGATAACTATAAATATTAAGAAAGTTGACTACAAGAAATACAGTGAAATGATCACATTTTACATAAGACTTATTAATTCAGGCCTTCTGTGACTTTTGGTAAAACTAGCAATAATTTATAGGTGTATCTCTTATACTGTCTCCATGTGAGAATAAACATCAAAATTAATAAAAAATATTTTGTTAAAATTTCCATGTTTCGTTTGTATGAAACTATATGTTCAGATATCAGTTCCAGTAGGGAAAATATTGTAAAGAAAAGTAACTATCAGAATACACTTTTTTTAAAATTCAGTAGCCATCATCAATTCCTGACCACAGTAAATCAAGATACAAATAGAATGTACCCTGAGTACAATTTATTCAAATACTGTTCGTATTGGCCTCTTTTTGTTAGGTTTGGACTAAGAATTGCCATTATATACATTATTAATCAAATGATACAATCCCTTCATAATGATTCCACTACCTACTTTTCAAATATATCTCTGTAAGCTTTATATTGGAATATAAATAGGCCTTCCAAGTGCTGCTATTTGCTTCCCAGAATTCTTGCTTTCTTTAAATCTAAAGTATCTATAGACACTTAAGTTGCATTTGAAAATGCCATCTGCTTTAATATGATATTTAGCTTTTCTTCCTTAATGAAAACACTTCCCAGTCATTATGTATGTCTTAAGTTTTTAAATTACCATAATTGGGCAATGTTAAGATATGTTATAAAAAGACATTTTATTAAACAATATTTTTCTGTGTGCTAAGAATGACATACGTATTTCAAATCAGAAAGTTTGTATTATTCTCCTTCATAGGAGAATTGAAGCCAGCAAAGATTAAAAGGAGGCAATCTGATTTAATGGTTTGCAATTATAGATGATAAAGAAATGTGTTAATTTAAAAAAAACTAACTTGGATTATTTCCTATAGAAAAACATGAAATCAAAGAGAGTAAAACTGGAATTTAGCCTTCAATTTGTTCTTTCCCATATCAGTATAGTAGCAAAGACATATGTTAAGGAGAGTATCAGCAAATGGAGTCTCATTCTAAAAGTGCACCTAGATTGTTTGAAAATTATGTCTTCATAAAATGAGAAAAACTATGAGTGAAACTGTGCTGCTGCGAATGCAAACACTAAATGTGATATCATAGCTCATGAAAATGGAAGCGAAATGAATCTTTAAATCATATTTATCAATGCAAACTGAAGAGTATATTCTATAGCTGCAATTCCCAAAAATGTGCTGTCTTGGATTATGAAGGGTCATAATAGGATTTTTTGTCATGCTGTGAAATGATGTGCTATTCACAATATGAAATACTATTGCAAAAAACAAAATCCAACTTCCATTCATAATCTATGCCTTACAATTTTATTATGATGATAAAAAGATGACACTTAAATATATTTTCATGAAATTTTATATAGATTGAATATGGAGACAGAGAATTCTTGACCTTGCATTGTGTTGGTAGACTTCTGGTAATAAATTAAACTTAGTCACAAATAGTATGGGAAGGTATCTGGAAAACATATTAGCTCAAATTCTCAAAAATATAAGACATTTTTTCTCACTAAATCAAAACAATTGTGTCAGGTAAAGACAGAATTTGTTGTGGAGCTAACAGAGAATGTAACACACCACTATACAGGACCAATGCAGAATGTTTTGCAAGCTGTTGAGTGAGAATGGACACTTGTTAAAAGCAATAATTGATCCTAAGAAAATAAGCAAGGAGAAATCTTTTCATGCATCATATTGCATTCAAGAACTGATTTTAATGCAAAATTTCAGGCATAGTATTTTTAGTTTGGTAACTCACATGAAATTAAAATGAAAATAAAGGAGACATTCAACCTTCTCATTCTTGGACATAGTTCTTCATTTGACCTATTTATCTAGCAGAGAGGCAGAAAGACTGATCTCACATTCCAAGTGATGCTATCTTAAGACAATTCTAATCATCTGTTTAGATGGCAAGAGCCATACTTTTCAGGTCATATTTATTCTTGAAAAATGTGTGTTAAGAGCTCCTTGCTTGCTCTCAAACATGTTTCAGTTGGAAAATAGGTTGACATACATTTAAGAACCTTGAGATTGGTATTTTCAATACAGGACACATGCCTCCATCTCCTATATTTCATCTAAACATGTTTTCTTCTATGTGTACCCAGGTATATGCCTGTAAGAGCATAAAACATCTTTAATTAAAGATATATAATAAGTTAAAAATATTTGTTACTACACAAGAATGAGTACTTTAAAAATTTTTTTCAAAAATTGGAACTAATTGGTGCAAAAATGTCATGAAAGACTTTTTATAATGTGTGCTATTTGAAGACCCCTTGTAATGTAGAAAGACTTCAGATCTTTTTAACATTACTTTATACATAAAGTCTATGATATATGTTTGTTTTTCAATTAATGTTGACATCTGTTTTGGTCATCATAAATTTTAGGTCTAATTTCTCAGAATTTACAAAGAACAAATGTAATTTATAGTGATAACCATATATTTTATTATTTAAGGAACACCATATATGTGATTGTTAAAATAATTTGAGTGAGCTATATGTAGCCCAACTGCAGTTCATAAACTTCCCCAGCTGCCCTGTACATGATCAATGAAGACATTTCTGTTATCTGTCTTGTCCCTGTGAATATTTGTAATACATTGTTAACATTTAAATTATAAATAACAGCTCAGTATAATAAAATTCTACTCTAGAGTAGGGGAATCTGGACTCTAGCTCAGACTCCATAACCATGGAAATAGTATTTCTTACATGGTTGTCTAAGTTTCTTTCTCAGTAAAATGGTAATAATAGCACTATTCAGAAGTATCCAGATTATTGGAAATACGACAATAAAGCTCTAAACAAATCATGGCTACCATCCCACTTTTACACAACTCAACACAGATATCTGTACAGTACAATGATGATGATTACATCATTCTGCAAAAATATTTAATATGGTACTTGGAGACCAAGGTAAGGTTATAGAAAACTACTTAATGAATCAATGAATCAACTATTTTTTCTTTCTTCATTGTCTCTAAGTTTTCATTTTCCTTTTTTTTTTTTTTGACAGGCAGAATTAGACAGTGAGAGAGAGAGAGAGACAGTGAGAGAGAGAGAGAGAGAGAGAGAGAGAGAGAGAGAGAGAAAGGTCTTCCTTTTCCGTTGGTTCACCCTCCAAATGGCCGCTACAGCTGGTGTGCTGTGGCCAGCGTGCTGTGCCGATCAGAAGCTAGGAGCCAGAAGCTTCTCCTGGTCTCCCATGCAGGTGCAGGACCCAAGCACTTGGGCCATCCTCCACTGCCTTCCCAGGCCACAGCAGAGAGCTGGCCTGGAAGAGGGGCAACCAGGACTGAATCCAGCGCCCCAACTGGGACTAGAGTCTGGGGGAGGTGGTGCCGCAGGCGGAGGATTAGCCCAGTGAGCTGTGGCGCCGGCCCACTCATTTTCTTATAAGACTGGTTTTATGTCAGAAGAATTAAGTGTGAGTTAATGGCATGTGCCCTGCATCTGCCTGTTTGAGGAGTCAAAATGTGTTACATGAATATTTCTAAGAGTATGAATCAGTGCCTCTAAAATGAGGAGTGCCATCCCTCCACCTCTTCTAGGTTTTTATACAGTTGCGTTCTGACGCAGCATCAGTGATTTGACCCCTGAGGCTTGAATACAGCTCTTTACACAGCATATTCTCTGATTTCTTTTTGGTTTATTTCCCCCAACATAGGCACAGTCATATGTAGACAAAGCTTGAAAAAGCAGCATTTGGAATAAAGAAGTAAAAAATATTCCCAACTTTTTAAAAAATGCTTCAACTGGCATTATATACAACTCAATAGTTGAACTGACACACGCTTTTTATCACAAAGCCTATGAAATCACACAGTCATCCCTGTGTCATCTGAGAAATGAGTCCAGAGTACCATTCCTCTATCTAGCTGGTTAGCACCATGGTCACTGATGCAGCTCCCTGCTTTTCATTTCTGTGACTAAAACCAGCCAACACTTTGTCAGTTAAGCCCTCCTAGTTGACTGAATGCCATGGTAATGTTTCCCAAAGATGCTCAGAAAGGAATTGAAAGGGCTCAGAGTAGAGAAAAGCAAACTAAAATTGGTGAAGAGTGACAGACATGTAATCTTGAGTCTGATTGCATGCCCATATTTAAATGTCAAAATGGAAAATTCTCAATTCTGCCACAATAGAGCAAACACCCTGAGACCCATAAATTCAATGATAGCTGATGAAGCTGAATCTTAAAGTCACATTGTGGCTAGAAATTAAAAGAAAAAAAGATAATTCTTAGTTCTTTGAAATAATAACTTCTGTTATATTGAGACATAAATTTCTGTCAATTCTAAAATTTTAAGTTAATTATTATCTATATTTATCATTGTAATATAACAATAAGTAATAAGTGGTTAATTAAAATGCTTTTTTAAAATCCATCTTAGGTTTTGATTATATATTCTCTGTAGCAATTTGGCTCTTGAGATGTTTTAGTCTGACCTGCTATCTAATTACACTATTTTTGCCAAAAGTTCAGCTCAACCTTGCTATGAACATCTTCTACCTAAGAATTCATGATATCTTTTGGCTGTCCTTTCAGAGATCCAGAAATTTCAATCTGCCAGCTACTAAATGCTACCATTTCTTTCAGATTAGACAACTCATTTCTAAATTATATTTTTTTCTTCTTTTTATTTCAGAAAAAGAGATTTAACCAATATGAGCCAACAAAATAATAAGACATATACTGTAGTATTCATCAATAAAAATTAGTCCATTCTAAAAATTATCATGTGTGCTCAAATTAACTTAAACATAAAAGAAACAATAGAAAAAGTGAAATTTCCTTTGTAATCCCCAAGCCCATTTCTTTCACTGGCTTCTCAGAAAAAAGCATACTTATAAATGTGGTGAGTGAAGGGAATATGAAGCATGAACTCAAGAGGTGTGTGTGTGAGGCAAGATTGTAAAATGCCTTTTTAAGCTGGCGCCATGACTCAATAGGCTAATTCTCCGCCTGCAGTGCTGGCACACCGGGTTCTAGTCCTGGTCGGGGTACCAGATTCTGTCCCGGTTGCCCCTCTTCCAGGCCAGCTCTCTGCTGTGGCCAGAGAGTGCAGTGGAGGATGGCCCAAGTGCTTGGGCCCTGCACCCCATGGGAGACCAAGAGAACCACCTGGCTCCAGCCATTGGATCAGCGCGCCACGGTGGCCATTGGAGGGTGAACCAATGGCAAAAGGAAGACCTTTCTCTCTGTCTCTCTCTCTCACTGTCCACTCTGCCTGTCAAAAAAAAAAAAAAAAAGAAAATGTATGTAAAATGATTCAACAGTACTTGCTAATCATTAATACTTAGTATTCCCTCAATTCTGAGACAACCTGGATTGTAAAAGCAAAGTCTATTTGACACCATTTTTATAGAAAGTATAAAGGAAATGCCCCAATCATGAGTACATTTTATGTATGTCAAGTACACATCAATTGTAAAAAATTGTCAATGTGAGAAAAAGTCAGCTCTACAATTTGAGGATACATGGGAGGTCTTTAAAAAGTTCATGGAAAATGTATATTATGAAAAAACTATGCATGAATGTAAAGTTGGTTTTTGTACCAAAATAAACTTTTAATTCCAAAAATAAATAAATAACTGTGATGACTATTATTTTAGTTCATGTTTATGTATATGTATATTATCCTATAAAATATAATTTTACTTTTTTTTTAAATGTGAATTCTCTCTCATCAATGTAATGCTTTGCAAGCTATGTTGGGTCTTGTTTTGGTATTTATCAAAGGTGCCTTATATAAGTCTTATAGACTTGAACTTTTACTTGAACTTAGTATTTCCCATTTATGTTTTTAATCAACAACAATGTTGCACACATCTCTTTGCAAGTATCCCTCTATTCACCTTGGCATGAAATTTGAGGGGTGGTAGAAGTGTTCTCAATTTTGCAAAGTATGAAAATTTCTAAAAAAAAAAAAAAACCTGTGGTAAGCTGTATTTTTCTTAGCATGGTCTGAAGATTCACATTACCTCTCATTTCACCAACAGTTGGCAAATTGTGAATTTTTCAATAATATGGAAGTGGAATAATACTTCTCTGTTGTTTTCTTGATAAACAGTAAAACTGAGCCTCTTAGTGTTTATTTTCCAAATGTCTTTCCATATGGCATTGCTCATATTTTTTAAAGATTCATTTATTTATTTGAAAGGCAGAGTTACAGAGAGACAGAGGCAGAGGCAGAGGCGGGGGGGGGGGGGGAGAGAATGTTTTCCATCCTCTGGTTCACTACCCAAATGGCCACAATGGCTGGAGCTTGGCTGATCTGAAGCCAGGAGCCACAGCTTCTTCCAGGTCTCCATGGGGGTGCAGGGATCCAAGGACCTGGAAAGTCTGCTACTGTTTTCTCAGGCCATAGCAGAGATCTGGATCAGAAGTAGAGTAGTTAGGACTCAAACCTGCGCCCATGTGGGATGCCAACACTGTAGGTGGTGTCTTCACCCACTATGCCTCAGCACAGGCCCCAACATTGTTCATATTGAACTGTCTGGTCTCTGCTTAGTGACTCAAGTTTTCTCTGCAATTGGATACTAATTAGGCACTTCTCCTTGACATGCAGTATAAATGACATCTTGTCATCTGTCACTTGTTAGAAATTTGACTGCAGAGATTTTAACAATAAATCAGTATTAATCTTTGTAATCAAATTTATGATTCTATCCTTTAAGTATTGTATTTTCTTCATATTCTATGTATTTTAGGATATTTATTTTCCTCCAAAATCATACTCACATATATTTGACATACTTGGTTTGTTTGCTGTACATGTCTTTATTATATAATAGTTTAACCTATAATATTTGAACTAGGATTTTTGTCCTTTTTTTAAGCAATAATCTCCCTAGACAATTATCCATAAGGTCATCATTAAAATACAGAATTATCGATTTACTTTGAGTTGTTTTTTTCTAGGTCTAACATTGCCATAATATTGGCACCAATATTTGCCAGTTTCGTCAACTCTTTTTCTTTGTAAATTTAGTACTTTTAATATTCTAATTGTTCCTCTTAGAATGTGCCTCAGTTTTCCTGTATTTGTTCATGAACATGCCAATTAGAACTTGACAAAATAAATTATTTTAAGATTGATTTATTCACTGTAGAGCAGAGTTATTCTTCTTTTGCTTCTGATGTTATATTGCTCTTAAAGCAGCCAAAATGCATTGTTTTGAGGTCTTGACAATTAAAACTCTTTATCCAGGATGGGCGTTCAGCATAATGGCTAAGACATCACTTGGGATGCCTACATTCCATATCAGAGTACCAAGGTTCAAGTCCCAGCTATACTTTTGATTCTAAACTCCTACTATTACACAACCAGGGAAGTAGCAGGGATGGCTCAAGTACTCAGGTCCCTGTCACCCATATTTGGGATCCACAATGAATTCTGGGTTTCTGGATGCTTTGACCTGGCTCAGCTGCTGTGGGCATTTGTAGAGTGACCCAGTAAATGGGAGATTTCCATCTCTTTGTCTGTCTCTCTTTCTCTACTTTTCAAATTAATAGAAAAGTAAAACCCTTTGTCCTTTACACAATGTCTTCTATTAACAGCACCCTCCTTGGCTAGTATATGTGAAATTTATTGGAATTTTAATATATTGATATTGATTAATTTTCCCATTTTAAAGCAGAGAACACATGGTTTTAATCTGACATGAACTAATTAAATTTTGATTCTGTCATCTAATATTTGTCCCACTCTACAAACTGTGTGTGTGTGTGTGTGTGTGTGAGTGTGTAAGAGACAGATAGAGACAGAGAGACAGAGAGAAAGCAATCTCTCCAATTAGAACTCTTAATTCATTGTTTCACTGTCATAGATCACATGAATCTGATACTTTTTATAGGTTCTTGAACATCTGTAAAATAGGAATTACAATAGTTATCTCATCTTTGTGAGGCTTAATTTAGATACTATATGTAAAGACTCCACATGCAGGGTCAGCCTGAAAATGGGACTCACTAAATGTTATTTTCCTCCACTTTTATACTATAAACTGTGTGTGTGTGTGTGTTATAATCGCTTCTAGTTGGGAAACATATTGGTGTTTTACATTTCCCATCTTACTCCTCAGCTACCCTCAGACCTTTCTGAAGACACTTGTAGGTTTACAGAGCCATTTCTCCAGGCTTTGCTGCCAAGATTCCTTATAGGTTTCAATCCCCAGTATTCAGGTAATCCTTGCAACCTCACCTAGGCTAGACCATAATGCACTAACATTTAATAGCTATTGTCATTATCTAATTCACCAACAGTTGATGATAATGATTTAATTACTTCTCTCAGATGACATTTTGAAATGAGAGAAACGTGAAAGATTAGAGACTTTAGGAATTGAGAAAGAGACATAAATGCACATACTCTAAGTATATGAATGTATTTTCTTTTGTTGATTTACAATGAGAGACTGAAACTCAAACAAAACTTAACGGACAGTTTTAGTGTCAAATGCTTCCATTTAATATTCAGATAAAATAAATAGAAATATATTTTTGTAAGTCTGTTTGTGACTTTTGACACGTGTCTTTCAAAAAGAGCAGTTCCCTAAGTTTTCTGAATAGGTTTAAGTTATGTATGAGGAAGTGTTACTCATCAGCAATGTTCCCCATCCCACTCACTTACTCTACCAAAAACAAACAAAGAAATGAAAATTTAAAATCTCAGAAGGTTGTTGGGGCTGGAGAATAAATGAATGCTTTGATAATGGTGCTATTTACATCAGTCCCAGAGGTCTCTCTATTTTTTCTGAACTCAAGAGCAAATTTTGGTATCCTTTGGCCTAATGGCCATCTCACCCTCAGGGATTTTTATTGATTTGTCTACTCTGCTGACATAGTTGAACAGTGTTGGCACCACTATTTGAAAAGGAGCTTTGATCTCCTGAAGGTGATGAATGCTGTCATCCTCAAAGTGTCTGTCACAAATGCTCCAAAATCAACATCAGGAGTCACTGTGTACTTACGTCTCATGTGGGATCTGTCCTTAATGTGTTGTCCAATGTGAAGTAATGCTATAACTAGTACTGAAACAGTATTTTACACTTTGTGTTTCTGTGTGGGTGCAAACTGATGAAATCTTTACTTAGTATATACTGAATCTATCTTCTGTATATAGATAATTAAAAATGAAAAAAAATCTTGGTGTTAAATTGGAAATTGCCTAGAAAATTAATCAATTTTTTAAAAAAATATATCATGTAGGATCTCTGTCCTTAATGTGCTATACATTGTGAATTAATACTATAACTAGTACTCCAACAGTATTTTTTACTTTGTGTTGCTATGTGAGGGCAAACTGTTGAAATCTTTACTTAATATATAGTAAATTGATCTTCTGTATATAAAGAGGATTGAAAATGAAAAAAAAAAAAAAAAAAAAAAAAAAAAAAAAAACAAATGCTCCAAACAACACAACGAAGGGTCCGGTGCCAGTGTGGGGCTGCCTCCTGAGCCTCTCCTCTGTATTTCTCAGATGTTCTCACCTTGTTTGCGTACAACAGAGTGGGACTTTACTCGTTAGTATTTGAACAAAACTTTTGATTACAAACACTGTATGTATATAAATAAATACACGTTAATATATATTTCAGTGCCTCTAAAATATAATCCATCCTAAATAAATAACTGGAGTTTTTATTCCTTTGGATCCTGACTTTCTTAGAGGTCATGGAGTTCTCAGATTCACTGCCCTGAATTTAAAAGGTGTTTTTGTCAAATGACTGTTTTTCAAAAAAGGTTTGTTTATTTGAAAAGAAGAGTTAGAAGGAGAGAGAGAGATTGAGAGTTATACCATCTACTGGTTCACTCCTCAAATTGCCACATGGCCAAGGCTGAGCCAGATTGAAGCCAAGAGCCAGGGTCTCCCACATAAGTACAGGGTGCACTAACAGGGAGCTAGATCAGAACTGGAGTAGTCAGGACTGGAACCTGCACCAAATGGGATGCCAGTGTCACGGGCAGCAGCTTTACCTGCCACACCACAATGCTGGCCCCAGACTGCTTTTTTTTTAATAATTATTTGAAAGAGTTACAAAGGGAGGGGGAGAGAGAGACAGAGAGAGACAGAGAGACAGAGAGAGGTCTTCTTAGGTCACTTCACAGATGGCTGCAATGGGGAGGGCTAGGCCAAGCTTCATCCAGTGGCAAGGAGCTTCTTCCAGGGGCCATATTCTACTGAGGTTCCCAGGCCATCAGCAAAGAGCTGGATCAGAAGTGGAGCAGCTGGGACACAAATTGGTGTCTTTACTGGATGCCAGCATTGCAGGTGGTAGCTTTAACGGCTATGACAAAACTCCAGTCTCCAAATGATTGTTTTCTTAAAAACCACTGATTTTATGGATTGTATCTAGCATTTTTGTTTCCAGGGTTATAACTGATTATTTAATTAATGATTGTATCTGTATTAAAATCTTTTAATACATAAAAGTGTTTTCGTAGAGTACATCTCTGCAGATATTTTGTTTCTGCAGTAACTGTTACTGATAAATGTCACCTGAATTCACTATCCTTCTGAAAGTCTCTTTTTCCTATTTAAATACATATACAGTGTGGTAACCAATTTTTATAAGATCCTTACAATAAAAAGGGAATTGATTTAATGTGGCAGAAAACCACCAATGCCACCATAGTTGACTCAGTTTTTCATTCATTCATTCAACACACTCTTATTTGAGAGTTAGTTTTTCCAGTGTCGCTGAAATGCAGCAAGGATGATACAAGCATATGAGTTCACAAGTCTTAAAATCAGAAAAATGACTCACTGGGATATACACATATGCAAATGAAGATGTTACAGCGTTTTATACATTCACATAATGGTAACTCGGACTTTTTTACCACAATTTACTCAGAGAAGGGGAAATAACTTCTAGACAAAGGAGATCAGGGGAGTCTGATAGTAAAAACTGCATTTGAATTAGTGGTAAGGGCTAAAAGCCTGAAATAGAGAGTGAGAAAGAGGGTATTTCTATGCCATGATCAAAGACATAATGTGAGATAAAAAAGGCATTTTTCAAGGACTGCTAAGCACTCAGTTTTACATCTATAATTTGGTTGATTTGCAGAAGGGAAAAATATAGGTTGAGTTCATAAGGGGAAGCTTAGAGGACTAGATTAAAAAGTTCATGCCTTGTTTGAAAATTCAAAAGAAACTCTGAAATGTTTTAGAGTAGAAGAGATCTCTGCCTTGGAAGCTCATCTTGGCTGCTTTGTAACAAATTGATTGTGGGAGGGGCAATGAAGGAGAGGTGGGAGGTCACACATTCAGCTACCAAGGTGAACTGAAAGAGATGTCCTGTGTCAGGGTGAATTTAGGAGGAGTTAGCAACATTTATAAATGTAGGGCACTGCATAGGCTTACAAAGAAAATAATGTATAATGTAGGATTAAACATGACTCTAAGATTTCAAGTACTGATTGCTATAAATCAGACTGCTTACATTTAAATCCTTACTACCATTTGCTATCCTGTGGTACCTCAGGCAAGCTGTACCTGTATGTATTGCAGTTTCTCATCTGTGAAATGAGGATGATCATAACAGTAGCTAGATAATGTACTGTTGTGTTGATGAGTTAATGAGTGTAAAACTGTTAAAGAGTTTTTTTCCTGATATGCAGTAAAATAAATAATGGGTATATTGCTGTCTAACTCTATTTTCTTAGTTTTCAACATCACCAAATAATGGGGCCCCATTTATGTTTAAAGACAGCAAGCAGCCTTCTGCATTACCATATTGCAAGATGCTTTATGAAATTCCATCTAAAATTTCCATCTAAAAGCTTGCCCGCATTGGAAGATGGTAGCCAAAATAATTGTAGATATTTTCCTATACTGTTGTTCCTCTGCCTAATCATTGGCACTATTAAAATTTACTTGAGGTGTAATTAACATCACCATTTTATACATTAATTTGCAAGACCAAGTAGAATTAAAATATGATTTATCTGAGATCATACCTATTGGGAAGTAGATATAAGACCTGAACCACTCCTAAACTAGAAGTCTACGAACTGTATTCTCTCTCTCTCTCTTTTTTTTACAGGCAGAGTTAGACAGTGAGAGAGACAGACAAAGAGAAAGTCTTCCTTTTTTTCCGTTGGTTCACCCCCCAAGTGGCCACTATGGCCAGCGCGCTACATTGATCTGAAGTCAGGAGCCAGGTGCTTCCTCCTGGCCTCCCATGTGGGTGCAGGGCCCAAGGACCTGGGCCATCCTCCACTGCACTCCTGGGCCACAGCAGAGAGCAGGACCGGAAGAAGAGCAACAGAGACAGAATCTGGGGCTCCAACCGGGATTAGAACCCCCAGGGGTGATGGCACCGAAAGCGGAGGATTAGCCTAGTGAGCCACGGTGCCGGCTTATTCTCTTTTAGCCCTTCACTTCAGAGCCCCAAAATTGTCAAGCTGTTAGTATAAAGCCACTTCATAGCTTGAAATTAGATCTGGTGTCAACTCAAGCCCTATCATTCAAGTACTTGTATAAAATCCCTAATTGGTTTGGAATAAAGTAAGGACTATAGGGCAAGTCTCTTGACTCCTATACATGGCTCTTCACAGGATGTGTAATTTTAAATACATGTTTTTTTTTTTCTTCTGTTGAGAAATAAAATACTACACACATAATACATACATACTCACTCTAGGTTTCTATCTACCCACATAAATGACAATACAGTAGTGAGCTAGTTCAATACATTTGCATTTTGCTACCTCTTTATGCTTTTAAAACTAACCCCTCCATAACCCTGAATGCACATCCTTAGGCATGTTATCCTTGCAGTAGAGTTTGCTTTTCAAAATAGATTCAAGGAGGGTAGTAGAAGATGGAAGATTCCCAGATGCAGCGTATATCTCATAGGAAAATCTAAATCATAATACAATTTTTGAGTAAGGAAAACAATGGTGAGCATTGTGCTCCGTATGGTCCTATGATCAAGTAAGGGGCAGAAGGTGTTTGTTATCTGGGACTTCATTGCTATTCAGTCATGTAAATGGCCTGTGGCAAATTGGAAGGAGCAAAACATTCAACCATGTCAGATGCCAATTCCAGGGGCCTGTGTAGACAAAATTCCAGAACCTGGAAGGCAGCCTTTCCACCAGTCTTTTACCACCAAACAATGTCCGTGTTCAGAAAGATCAGAAATCTTCTCAGCTCACAGCCGTGCATTCATCTGTTGCTTTAATTTAACTCTCTTTAAGGCCTTCATTAACTGAATGGAAAGGTTCTATTTTTATTATTTTTGTCAGATCATTCTTTGGATTTTGTTTTTCTAGGGACATTCATACAACTAGTTTAAGGTTAACTGCTTAGATTATTTGTTAAAACTGCAAGACATAATGGGAGCAACATCACTGACAATTTTTGTTGTTTTGTTTTCAGAAGCCAAGCTCCAATTTGGTAACGTTTATAGCACTTGTCTGTACTCCTGGGAAACAGTGGTTTTTCTATTTCGTATTTGTTGAGTTCTTCATTTGGTGGAGGTTAAGCTTGTGATTATAAAGTAAACTGAAAATATGTCATTGCAAAAATTAAAAGAAAAATAAGAAAGGAAGGATGAGGGATTGTGGGAGTGAGTGAGGGAGGGGTGGTAGGGAGGGAAGTATCATTATGTTCTTAAAAACTGTATATATGAAGTACATGAAATCTGAAATCTGTGCCCTCTGTGTAAGTAAAAAAAAAAGAAGCCAAGTTCTTATGCTCTCTCTCTCAACCATTTTCTTATTCACTCCTTTGTTCACTTTTAAATTAATAAGGAAGAAAACATCTCACAATCTACACAGTGACTATTGAAGTTGTTTTTTTTTTCCCCCAAGATTTATCTATTTATTTGAAAGTCAGAGTTACACAAAGAGGGGAGAGGCAGAGAGAGAGAAAGAGAGAGGTCCTCCATCCAATGGTTCACTCCCTAACTGGCCGCAATGGCTGGAGCTGCGCTGATCCGAAGCCAGGAGCCAGGAGCTTCTTCTGGGTCTCCCATGCGGGCACAAAGGGCCCAATAACTTGAGCCATCTTCTATTGCTTTCTCAGGCCATAGAAGAGAGCTGGATTGGAAGAAGAGCAGCCAGGACTAGAACCAGCGCCCATAGGGGATGCTGGTGCTTCAGGCCAGGGCATTAACCTGCTGCACCACAGTGCAGGCCCTGACTATTGAAGTTTAAATCATGACTTTTCAGGTTACCCAGAACTGAAGATTTAAAATCAATTATAGAGGACAGGATCCATGCCTACCTCATATACAAATTTTGAAATACTGGATTTTGGAGGGAAACATATGCAAATTTGCCATAATAACCTGTGAAAAATTAACATATCAAGAGTTAGCAATCAAATATTCATAAAATAACTGAAATTTTTATTTATACCCACACCAAACATACAAACATCCCTAAAAACATATGTATATTATGTGTTCTCTTTTTTAATAAAGAAGATCATTTTCAGACAGCATTGTAGGTAGCCTTTGAAATGCACCTTACATAAAATGAAAAATAAAACTTTAAAACAAAACAGTATAGAAGCCATCATTATAGCATAGCAGTTTAAGCTGCTGCTTGCAACAAAAGCATTCCATATCAGAAGACTAGTTCAAATCCCGGCTTCTCCACTTCAGGTCAAGCTTCCTGCTCACGCATTTGGCAAGGCAGCAGAAGATGGCCCAAGTGTGTGGGTTCCTGACACCCATGTGGAAGACCAGGTTGAAGCCCTTGGCTCCTAGCTCTTGGTTTTGGCCTGGACCAGCCCTGGCTGTTGAGTGAACCACCAGATGGAAGATGTCTCTCTGTCTCTCTGTGTCACTCTACTTTTCAAATAAATTAAAAAAAAATTCAAAAATAATTTTTTTAAAGTTCTTTCTATTAATAAATGTTGTAATTACTCAAAATAGGGTTAATATATATCATATATTTGTACATAGATATATATGGACATATCTACATATTATGTCTATTTTAAATATATATAACCAACTGTCTACAATAGACAGTATCTAGGAAAAATAGTTTTGATAATCTGATAAATAACAGTGTGAAATATTTTTGAAACAAACTAATATGTGATCTATACAAACATTTACAAAATGCAGACTTAGGGCAAGTTATTTCATCAGATATTAAATAATATGGTTAAATATTAGCCAGTTTAAATTTATCAGAAACACTAGGAAATGTTTTATGATTTTTTATACATTAAGTCCACAAACTTTGAGTTAACAGGCTATGGAGATGGGTTAAAAACTGTTGGATGATAATATGGGGATTTACAGTAAAATTAACTTCAGGCACTGGATAAACAATTAGCTCAGGATTTCTCCATAACAGAGGTTTTCAATCTGATTTCCCTCTGAGCATGGGACTTCAATGGTGTGGCCTTGCTAGATACTTCATCCTGAAAAGAGTTAGTAGCAGTCTCTGGTTTGGAACAAAGTAACTTGGATGTGACCTGATTAATGTGTTGTAACTTCATGTAAGATTTTACTTGAAATAAATGTCTCTATTACCAAACTTGTTTTGATAACTGGTGATCCAAACAGTAACTCTTTTATCTTAAAAACCTACATTTCCTTAAAAATCTTTAAATGCTTGGTATTTATAATTTCCAACTCTATATCCAGATGTTCTTTCCCATGCTTGTATTCTAGACTCCCAGCAGATGTAAAGTGCCTGTATTTCCCTAGTAATTTTTTTTTTTGACAGGCAGAGTGGACAGTGAGAGACAGAGAGAAAGGTCTTCCTTTGCCATTGGTTCACCCTCCAATGGCCACTGTGGCTGGTGCACCGCGCTGATCTGATGGCAGGAGCCAGGTGCTTCTCCTGGTCTCCCATGTGGGTGCAGGGCCCAAGGACTTGGGCCATCCTCCACTGCATTCCCTGGCCACAGCAGAGAGCTGGCCTGGAAGAGGGGCAACCGACACAGAATCTGGCGTCCCGACAAGGACTAGAACCTGGGGTGCCGGCGCCACTGGCGGAGGATTAGCCTAGAGAGCCGTGGTGCCAGCCCCTAGTAATTTCTTAAGCTTCCATTTGGGAAAAAAAAAGAAAGATACAAAGAAAGAAAGAAAAGAAAAGCAGAAGAAAAAAAGCATTGCTTTAACACCAAATTTTCTCATAGCTACCTCCTCCTCCTTCAGTTTTTGTTAAGCCACATTAACAAAGCAGTTGCATTTATCTTGTGACAGCTTTCCAATGTTTAAGTATTTACTCAGCTTTATTGTTTATCTTCCTTTCTCGCTTTCTAATTTCAAACTATTCATTCTGCCATTTGCCCCTAATACAGTGATTAGCACACGTTAGCAGCCAATTGGTAATGTCATATTAATAAGAACTTTATGAAAAATTTTGGAAGGAAATATGAGAATGAGTCAACTCGCTTAAGATGCTGACAAAGGGAAGGAAGCATTTAGCATAGCTGTTAAGACTCCTGCTCCCCACGTTGCAGAGTCTGCACCGGACTCCTGGCTCCAGCTCCTGACTCCACCTCACCGCTAATGCTGAGCTTGGAAGGCAGCAGTGACAGATCAGGTGATCAGCTTCTTTCCACTAATATGGGCAAACTGGATTTTGTTTTTGACTTTGCCCAGGTCCAGCTCTAGCAATTGCAGGCCTTTGGAGAATGAACTAGTAAATGTGTGTGCTTGCTCGCTCGCTCTCTCTCTCCTCTCAAATATCTTTTTAAAAAGATGCAGTGGTGCAGTAGGTTAACGCCCTGGCCTGAAGCACCAGCATCCCATATGGCCGCCGGTTTGAGACCTGGCTGATCCACTTCCAATCCAGCTCTCTGCTATGGCCTGGGAAAGCAATAGAACATGGTCCAAGTCCTTGGGCCCCTGTACCCATGTGGGAGACCGAGAAGAAGCTCCTGGCTCCTGGAAGCAGCTCCTGGCTCCTGGCTTCAGATCAGTGCAGCTCCAGCTGTTGTGGCCAATTGTGGAGTGAACCATCGGATGGAGGACCTCTCACTCTGCCTCTCTGTATAACTCTGACTTTCAAATAAATGATAAATCCTTTTAAAAAAGATGCCACAATCGAGTATTTAATGGACACCTACCATAACTTTAGCATTGACTAATGGACAGCTTATTGGACAATTCTAAACTCCATGCAGAGCAGAGGGAAAGTGAAATAGAAAAAAATTAATGGAGCTAACGTCATAATCTGCTATACTTCAGGCCTAATATTGGCCAATGTTTTTCAACTCCAAATGTACTTTATCATCTTCAATGATTTCAAATACTTTCACTTGTCCAGAATTAGACCAATTAAAATAACAACCATGGGAGGAGATGTGTATGCTTGTCTGTCTTGTCTTATTTTTCCTGTTGTCAGTTCAAGCTTATCACCATACATTCATAGTTTTCGATTATTCAGGTCCATGTCAGATTCTAGCCACTGTTCTCTGTTCATCCCAAGAGGATATATGTCAAGCTCACTGGGGAGCCTCCATGAAGCCATTCTCATTATGCTTTAGGTAAGCACAAGACACTTCCATCCTTCGCTTTAAAAAGTGAAGCACGTAAGATGATGCATGGGGCACAGGCATCACTGGTCTCAAATGTCTCATGATAAAAAGGATCTCTTTTTAAGTACCTACTTCAATGAAGAAAAATGTAAAGAGTGGGTTATTAGGCGTGAGATAATGATAAGAAATACATTTTAGTCTTTCCCCTCCACCTCACTCCCCCTTCCTCCAGGTACCCCTTAAATAAAGAGCCACCTTGAAAAGACAAATTGAAAGGGCAGGACATCGTTTGTCAGGGAAGAGCATTTCTGCTTAATGGCGCCTTGAGTAAAGTGTTTCTTTAGGACATCACAGCTTGTGTGACGGCAGATTTAAAGGCCAGGGCATCAATTAGAAATCTACAGTCTTGCTGTCTAATCGTTCTTTGTAGGGCTTCGTTTAGCAAGATAAAAATACCATCAAAATGGAAATGAGAATTACCCAACAATTCCAGTTCTTCCCTTAGGCCACCAATGCTCAGTAACGTCAGACACAGCATTTCTGTGTCTCTGGTAAGGTTGGGAAGGATAATATAATATTTTATCTAGTTCGATGCTATCTGCAATGCTGACTTAGAGGCATCAGCAAAGAACAGTCTGTAACTGACTTGGTACTGACAAGTTTGAGAATAAAAGTGATCACCAAAGAATTAGGCAAAACTGCTCAATTCTTTCTTATAATGATATAACTGAACACAGATTGCTGATATTTATGTGCACGTGTGTGTATGGATGTATGCACATGGGTCTTAAATTTGTACATAGTTTTCATATGTGTGGACATATTTGTCTTAAAATTTCAGGAAAAAATAGCTTTACAACCCAAAAGAACAAAAACTGTATAAGGATAATAAGGTCCCTTTCACTACTGTACTTGAAGTATTTGAAATATTTGAGGAGTTCTTTCTTTATCTTTATTCTATGGAAGCATTACAAAGGATATTCATCTCAACACTTAGATAGGGTCCCCTATCTCTAATCCCCATGGTTAGTCACCTCATTATTTGCTACATTAAAAAAAGAGACATCATAGAAATGTAATTTTTAAAGCTCTAGAATAGAAGGATAAGAATTATCTTTTAAGACTCTGAAACTTGCTGGAATCTAGAACAATAAGGGGCATTTTTTCTCTTAAGCAACACTTACTCTTTCTGATAACCCTGCTTGTATTTGACCTAGAAAGAAATTTACCTGACTCAACACTCATTTCTGTGGCTTCACAAAATTTCTTTTCTTTTTTTTTTTGACAGGCAGAGTGGACAGTGAGAGAGAGAGACAGAGAGAAAGGTCTTCCTTTTGCCATTGGTTCACCCTCCAATGGCTGCCGCGGCCGGCACGCTGTGGCCGGCGCACCGCGCTGATCCGATAGCAGGAGCCAGGTGCTTTTCCTGGTCTCCCATGGGGTGCAGGGCCCAAGCACTTGGGCCATCCTCCACTGCACTCCCTGGCCACAGCAGAGAGCTGGCCTGGAAGAGGGGCAACTGGGACAGAATCCGGCGCTCCAACCGGGACTAGAACCTGGTGTGCCGGTGCTGCAAGGCGGAGGATTAGCCTGTTAAGCCACGGTGCCGGCCAAAATTTCTTAATATAAAATGGATTCACTTCAAAATTTGCTTTTGTCATGTCTTCTGCCTGCTTCAACCTACTAGATGTGGCTAAATAACCAATGTTTTGAAATTCTGTCATGACCACAGAAGCTCAACTGACTCGGTATAAAGCCCTCATTTTGGGGGGTATAGGATATTTCCTTCTTTCCTGATCTTGCATTATTTTCTGGGGCCAAAGAAACACATTTGTTGCTTGTTGTGAGTTTTGTTGCCTACCTTAATCTGTAACTCCTATGTTTTAAGGAATCACTGTTTGGACATTCCAACAAGATTGTTCCTTTGGTTTTTAGTTCCTTTGATTTTTGCTAATTAATCAGTACCTTTGTCTTGTCAAATTCCTTGATTCAAGTTTCTCAGAACAAGATGAATAAAATTATTATTATTGTCAAATACACAGAAAACAGTCACTTTAACTTAACTCTCCATTGTTTACTTTTGCTCTGGATGTAAACACCAATACTTGTCTATTGGCAATTTTTGTTTCTGATTGTTCCCAGAATTTCCACTTTCTTTCCTTTCCATATCGTTTCTCTGCACATTTGTGAAGGTAGAATGTATGTGAGAGGTACTAGCTGGAACTGTTCCACTAAAGGTCATGGTCACTATTTTCAGATCATTGACAGTAACTGTAGAGAATGCTGATAACCATTGGTAAATATCACTTGAAATACGTCATATGTATAGGCTATAAAGTCATGATAGGGTATGTTATAGCCTTAATCAGGATAATAGCTTTCAAAATTTAACTATAATTTCCAACTGTATGAAAAAATCAACAGCAAGAAGGAGCCAACACTTTACTAATGTTGTAATTTCTTTATGGATGCTGCGTAGTAACACACAAGTCCTTAGAACAATCATGGCAACCAGAAAAATTCTAGAACACTCATAGTCCAGAGAAACTTTGCATAGTGGTCATGGAATCAGTTCCTTACTGCAGTTCGATTTCTGAGAGCCTTGATAAAACAAAAGACTCCAGAGAGGTTCTGCCTTGAGGTATAGTGGGTTAAGTGGCTGGTAGTCCCAGCTGCTTCACTTCCAAATCCAGCTTCCTGTTAAGAACCATGGAAAGTAGAGCAAGATGACCCAAGAACTTGGGCCCCTATCACTCATGTAGGAGACCAGGATGGATCTTCTGGTTCCTCGTGCTGGCCTGGCCCAAACCTGCTGTTGTGGCCATTTTGGAAATGAAATAATAGATGCAAGATTGATATTTCTCTCTCTCTCTCTGTCTCTTGCTGTCTCTATCTTTACTTTTCAAGTTAATCTTTTTTAAAAGGAAACATTTGGCTTCCAATTAGAGATGTCTCCACCAGAAAATACAGGATGAGGCAAATTATGTTATTTTCAAACTATGTTGGGCCAAATTTCTAAATTGGGATCGAGACTGGCTTATAAAATTCATCTTTGTGAGTGTATTAAAAATGAATATATACCATTGTCACTTTTCTTTCCTTTTCTACATCCTAATTAGTTGAGACTTTCTTCTTAATATGAAAAATAAAATTTAATATATTTAAAACAGATTGAATATCCACATTTTATTTTTTATGATTTAAATCACATTCATTTGTCTTAGTGTAATGTTGTATGCGTTAAAGTTTTGACATTCTTTGCCCTAATAAAAGTAGTCTTTTTAAACATTTTATTGAACATATATCTACCACATGGCCTAGCCAGCCCACTTCTGGGAATTCACACAATAAAATACAAGAGTTATCTGCATCTTTATGTTTACTGCAGCCCAATTCACAATAGCTAAGATATAAAATCAACCCAGATCTCCATCAACTGATGGCTGGATACAGAAATTGCAGCATAAATATAATGGAATACCACTCATTTGTAAAATGAATGAAATCCTGTCTTTCACAACAAAATGGATGAAATTGGAAACCATTATACTTAATGAAATAAGCAAGTCCCCAAAAGACAAATACAATATATTTTCCCTGATCTGTGGTAATTTATAGAATACAAAAAATGTATTGTATGAGCAAAATTGACATTTTGAGATTTGTTATTGCTCACAGCCCTTGTCTCTACTATTGAGGAACAGTGTTATTTTCTGCTTCCCATTTGTTGAATTCTTTACATAGTATAAAGTTAATCTGGTGAATATAACATAAACTGAAAGTAGATAATTGTAAAAATTAAAAGAAGGAATAACAAAGGAAGGAAGAGGAAGTGTGGCAGTGTGAGCGGGAGGGAGGGTGGGTGGGAAGTGTCACTATGCTCTTCAGTTTGTATGTCATGCATGAAATTTGTGGACCAAAAAACTAAACATATTTAGTGAAAAGCCAGTCACAAAAATACAAATACCATGTTTGCCCTGATCTGTAGTACCTAACATAGTTCAAAAATTTAATGTATAAGAGTGAAATTGACATTTTGAAATCTGATGATTATTTACAGTCCTTGTCTGTAGTATTGAGGAACAGTGTTTTTTTTTTTTTTCTTACTATTTGTTGAAATCTTTGCTGATTATAGAGTTAATCTTATGAGTATAAAGTAAACTAAAAGTAGATAATTGTAAAAATTAAGAGTGGAAGTAAGAAATAAAAGAGGAGGAAGCATTTGAGCATTAGCAGGAGGTACAGTAGGTTGGGAAGTATCATTAGATTCCTAAATCTATATATATGAAATACATGATATTTGTTTACCTTAAGTAAAATTAAAACCCTGCAAGTGCCTCTCAATCTTTCTATGCAGCTGCTAAATGAAAATTCCTGTTATTGAATACTTGTTTGTTTCTCCTTGCATATCATTTCCAGAATCTAGATGGAATATAGAACTTATAACCTATAATTATTTATTCTGTGAATCAATGCCTATTTCTGTTACGAGTCAACTTAGATGACAATCCACATTTTCTTATTCATTATATACTTGTTATGAAATAGATACCAATGTACAAGTGTAAGTATATAACAGAATTAAAAAAACAGGGATAATGTGAAAGGTAAACAAAATTATTAACTACAAAGTAATAATAATACTGGGGAATTTTTAGCACCAAGCACTTACATGTTTAAACTTTTAATTCTTTAACTATAAAGAAGATAACATGCTTTGAACATACTACTGCTTTGTTTTATGTATTTTCTTTTAAAACAGGTAAGTAACTTTGGTATAAATTATTTAAAATGTTGAATTGAAGTAGTTCACTTATATAAAGATGCTATGTAAAAAACCCCACAAAATGGATATGTTTGTTTTAATGTTATATAAACATTTAAGAGAAGAAAACTTAATCTATGTTTGTTTCTAGGAGACCTTATTTAAAAAAAAAAAAGTTTTACTTTTTCTAAAATAAAATGATAAACTTGGGCCTAGACATGATAGGAAAATATGCTATGTATAACTTTCATTCTTAACATATTGTCTTTAAAAATGATTTGCAAGAGATTTCTCTGCATGGTTTAATGTCCAGTGTAACACAGTCACTAAATTTGATATGCTTTCAAAACAACACTATAATCTTATTTTATAACTCATGCGGAAAAAAAAGAGCATTTACTAGTGTAACAAAAAGAGTACAACTACCATCTTAGGGTCTTTTTTGAAATGTAAAAATAAGTGCTCAATTTAAAATCATTCACCTAGAAAGCACAGGCACACAATTGTGATTGGATTTGATAAGCAAATATATGTGAGTCAACAACCTAAAGCAATAAAATTCAAGAACATTTCTAGAGTAGTAGTAGAGCTCATCTTCAGGGAGACTTACAATACTAGAGCAGCAAAATAAAAAGCATTATATATCCAAATGAATAGCTAATGGAAACCATTCAAACTTCTCTAATCAAAGAGAACTGGGAGCTCACAACGCAGGAACTGAAAGAGTCAGTAGTAGTATGAGAAAAAACAAAGATATAAAGGCAAGGAGAAAAACATTCCATAAGGTTTTGAGAGTCAATACAGAGAAATCATGTACATAGTTCAAAAACAGAAAAAATAAAGCCAAATAGCCGTTATCTAAAAACAAGCTGAAATAAACTAGAAGAGAAAGAAAAATGTGCAAAGTTAAACTTATACTACTCACAAAGCACATTCTTATCAGTCTAATCACAAAAACTTGTCAGATAAAGTACAAAATCAGGGATTTAAAAAAAATTAGAGAGCTGAGGTTGCAAAAATATACAAATATAAATTACACAAACTAATAAGGCCGATTAGAGAAATGAGAAACCTAGTATCTTCCATCTTTTTCAGAGTATTGTTAAGAGGAAGAATCTACCATAAATATGAATTAAAAAAACCGAGTCAACTATCTAATGATTTTTTATGAATTCTTTGTTTACTTGAAAGGCAGAGTGACCTAGAGAGAGGTGAGAGAAAAAGAGAAATCAAGTAAGAGATGGAGATATTCTGTCTGCTGCTTTACTTCCCAAACAGCAACAGCCAGGTCTGGGCCATGCCAACTATATCCTGGTCTCCCAAGTGGATGGCAGGGGGCCAAATACTTGGGGATCTTTCACTGCCTACCTAGGTGCATTAGTATGCAGCTAGAATAGCAGAACAGGTGGGACTAGAACCAGTGCAAAAATATGGGACACAAGCATTACAAGCAGTGGCTTAACACACTGCAGTGACAGTGGTCCCTGAATATTCTTCTTTTTTTTTTTTTTTTGACAGGCAGAGTGGACAGTGAGAGAGACAGAGACAGAGAGAAAAGTCTTCCTTTCTTCCATTGGTTCACCCCCCAATGGCTGCTGTGGCCAGCATGCTGCAGCCTGTGCACCATGCTGATCCAAAGCCAGGAGCCAGGTGCTTCTCCTGGTCTCCCATGTGGGTGCAGGGCCCAAGCACTTGGGCCATCCTCCACTGCACTCCTGGGCCACAGCAGAGAGCTGGACTGGAAGAGAAGCAACTGGGACAGAATCCGGCACCCTGACCAGGACTAGAACCTGGGGTGCTGGCGCCACAGGCGCTGGCCAAGGTCCCTGAATTTTAATAGTTGTGTATAGATTAGCATGATGGATTAATAGCCTGAGTAGTTCACAAAGGAGTTTATACCCATTTGACCAATCTTTCTCACCTGCTCTCTTACTACCATACTACTGGTATAAGGGTAGATGCATTATACTAAAAGGGCTAGCAGAATTTGCTATCAGGTAAATTGAACTTTCCCCAGTGAGAATCAAAGAGCTTTTTTAGGTGGGATTCAGTGTAGAAGAACTTAGAGAAGTCCTTCTGCAGCCCCTGGCCTACCCCCACAGAACTACAACTCCAAGTCAACAATATCAAATCCCTTAAAATATGCACACTTGGATTCTCAAAAGAAGAGAAAGAGAAAATAGGAGTAAGGGCACACTAGGTCATTCCCCAATTAATATGCTGAAACCAAACTAGGCAGCTAGAGAAAAAAATGGTATAATAGACATGGCATAAAATAATAAGATGATGGCTGATTTCTCATCTGAAACAATAGTGGTCAACAATTATGGAATGAGAGCATTAAAGAGCTAAAGAGAAAAAAATCTGATTGATTTACCAGGATAAACATGGGTGTGTCATCTCAGACATGACCTTCCAGCCTGCAGCATTGAAGACAGCTCCCTGGCCACACCTACCACATGCCTCTTGTTGTTCCCTTAAAACAAACACTTCACTAATCTACTCCAACATAGTCCAAAGATAAAAGCCATCACAGGAAAAAATCAAATAAACCAACTAATATCTCCACAGATGCCAAATAACAAATGCACCAATTGAAGAAACAAGAATAAGGAAGACAACATGATTCCCCCAAAAGAACACAACACTTCAAAACTAGATTGTGAAGATAATGATATTGAAGAAATGCCAGAAATGGAATTCAAAAATTGATCATAGTATTACTTAGAAGTAGTCAGAAACAAATGCATGAACTAATGAAATCCATACAAGCCATGAAAGAAAATTGCTTCCATGAAACTGAGATCTTAAATCAAAAGGAAATCTAGGAAATGGAGAATTCAATAGAACAAATAACACAGCAGAAAGCCTTAACAACAGAGTTGGTGAAGCAGAAGAAAGAATATCTGACTTAGAAGACAAAGCACAGAAAATTATACAGTCAGACCAAACACAGTAAGAAGAAATTAGAAAACTAAAAAATACTATTGGTAATCTACAAGATACTATCAAACTACTCAACATACAGGTTCTAAGAGTTCCCGAAGGCATAGAAAGGATTAGAAGGACTTTTGAGTTAAATAATAATTTCTCAAATTTGGAGAAAGAAAAGGACAACCAACTACAGAAGCACACAGAATTCCTAATAGACAAGACCAGAAAAAGTCTTCACCATGACACACTGTAATCAAACTTTCCACAGTAAAACATGAAGAAAATATTCTAAAATGTGCACAAGAGAAACACCAGATTACTTTCAGAGGAACTCCAATTAGACTCACAGTGGACTTACATTAAAAACCTTACAGGCTAGGAGAGAATGGCAAGATATATTCCAAGTCTTAAGAGAAAACAACTGGCAAACCAGAATACTATACTTAACAAAGCTATCATTTATGAAAGAAGCTGAAATAAAGACCTTCCATGACAAACAGAAACTGAAAGAATTTGTTACCATTTAGCCCTGTAGAAGATCCTTAAGGATGTGCTACACAGAGAAACACAAAAACATGGTCATCACTATGAAAGAAGGTAAAGGCCAGCGCCGTGGCTCACTAGGCTAATGCTCCACCTTGCGGCGCTGGCACACCAGGTTCTAGTCCTGGCTGGGGCGCCAGATTCTGTCCCGGTTGCCCCTCTTCCAGGCCAGCTCTCTGCTGCCAGGGAGTACAATGGAGGATGGCCCAAGTGCTTGGGCCCTGCACCCCATGGGAGACCAGGATAGGCATCTGGCTCCTGCCATTGGATCAGCGCGGTGCACTAGCCACAGCGCACCGGCTGCAGCGGCCATTGGAGGGTGAACCAATGGCAAAGGAGGACCTTTCTCTCTGTCTCTCTCTCTCTCACTGTCCACTCTGCCTGTCAAAAAAAAAAAAAAAGGAAGGTAAAGTAAAGAAATCTCCCAGTAAAAGTATAAAGGAAATCCAAAGTAAAAAATAGTAATATTTATGGAAAAATGGCAGAGCAAAGTTATTACTTATCAATAGTCACCTTGAATGTAAATGGCCTTAACTCTACAGTTAAAGATACAGATTGGCTGAATGGATTCAAAAACAAAACCCATCTGTTTGCTGCCTACAAGAAAAACATCTAACTAACAAAGATGCATGCAGACTGAAAATGAAAAGGATGGAAAGATATTCTATGCTAACAGAAACTAAAAAAGAGCTGGTGTAGCCATCTTGATGTCAGAAATAATAGACTTTAACATAAAAACTGCTAAAAGAGACAAAGAAGGACACTAGGTAATGATTAAGGGATCAAATCAAAAGAAAGATGTAACTATTATAAACATATATGCACCTAATTTCAGGGTACCTGGCTATTTAAGGGATCTAAAAGGAACCATAGACTCAAATAGAATAATAATGAGGGATTTAATACTCCACTTTCAGTCATGGAGAGATCAACCAGACAGAAAATCAGCATGGGGACAGCAGAGTTAATCAACACTATAGGTCAAAAGGACCTAACAGATATCTATAGAACTTTACATCCTACAGTTGCAGAACAAACATTCTTCTCACCAGTGCAAGGACCTTACTCTAGGATGGACCACATGTTAGGCCATATGGCACGTCTCAGCAAATTCAAAAAACAATTAAATCATACCACGCATCTTCTCAGACCACAATGCAATGAAGTTGCAATCAGCCACTCAGGAATCTCTAGAACATATGCAAACACTTGGAGATTTAACTACATGTTTCTGAATGAACAGTGAGTCATAGAAGATATCAAAAGAGAAATCAAAAGATTTCTGGAAACAAATGAAGTCAACAATACTACAATAACATATCAAAACTAAGGGGATACAGCAAAAGCAGTGTTAAGAGGAAAGTTTATAGCAATTGGTGCCTACATCAAGAAATTGGAAAGACAACAAATTAATAAATTATCAAAGCATCTCAAGGATCTATAAAAACAACAGCAAATCAAACCCAAAACCAGCAGGAGAAAAGAAATAATTAACATTAGAGAAGAAATCAACAAAATTGAATCCAAAAATAATTACAAAAGATCATCAAAAAGAAGAGCTGGCTTTTTGAAAAAATAAACAAAATTGACACATCATTGGCCCAGCTAACCAAAAATGGAGAGAGAAGACACAAATGAATTAAATTATAGATGAAAAAGGAAATGTAACAATAGACATCACAGAAATAAAAAGTCATCAGAAATTACTACAAAGAACTATATGCCAACAAATTGGGAAACCTAGAAGAAATGGATTCCTGAACACATACAACTTACTGAAATTGAGCCAAGAAGACATAAAAAACCTAACCAGACCCATTAACAAGACAGAAATTGAATCAGTAATAAAGACTCAGCAAAGAAAATCCCAGGACCAGATGGCTTCATTGCTCAATTCTTTGATACATTTAAAGAAGAATTAATGCAACTTCTTCTCAAGTTATTTATTTAAAAGAATTTAAAGGGAGGGGATCCTCCCAAATTCTTTCTATGAAGTAAGCATTGCCTTAATTCTTAACCTCAGAAAAGACCCAACAAAGAAAGAGAACTACAGATCAATTTCCCTGATGAACATAGACACAAACATCCTCAACAAAATTCTGGCCAATCAAATCTAACAACATATCATAAATATTATCCACCCAGACTAAGTGGCATTTATCCCTGGTATGCCAGGATGGATCAACATTTGCAAATCAATGTGATATATCACATTAACAACCTGAAGAAAAAAAAAACCATATGATTATGTCAATAGATGCAGAGAGAGCATTTGATAAAATACAACACACTTTCATGATGAAACTCTAAGAAAATTGGGTATAGAATGAACATTCCTCAACACAATCAAGGCAATTTATGACAAACCCATGGCCAGCATCCTGTTGACAGGGGAAAAGTTGGAAGCATTCCCACTGAGATCCAGCAGCAGACAAGGATGTTCACTCTTGCCATTGCTATTCAATATATTCCTGGCTGTTTTAGCCAGAGCCATTAGGCAACCAAGACTTAAACAGGCACCCATATGGGATGCTGGCACTGCAGGCTGCAGCTTAAACTGCTATGCCACAGAGCCAGCCCCAATTTCATTTTTTAAAATAAATAATGCTGGAATAATTCAATGTCCATTTTAATCTATATAGATGATATAGATGAAGTTATTATCACTACCTACACTAATTGATGATAGATCCAGATGTAACATCTTGAAAATACAATCTAGAAAAAATAAGGATGAGGTCTTAATGGTTTTGTAATAAGGATATATTTCTTAGATAATATAAACTACATTAAATATACAATGACATAATCTTGTGATTTTTAAATATACATATATATGTCTAATTTATTTGAGAGGGAGAGAGAGAGATTCCATCTACTGTTCATTTTTTAGATCCAACCAGGGCTGGGCCAGGCTGAAGCCAGGCGCCAAGAACTCAATGCAGTTTGCCCATGGTGGTGGCAAGGACCCAAGTACTTGAACTTTAACCTTCTGCCTCTCACAGTACACATTAGTGCCAAGCTGAAATCAGGAGCAGATATCAGACTTAAACCCACGTTCTAGAATTTGGATTGCATACATACCAAGTGGCATAATACTCAGCAAGTCAAACACTCACCTCAGAATGATAGAAATTTTGGCTACATCAAGGGCACAAATAAAATGAGATAAAAAGTTACAGAATGGAAAAATAATCATTACACATGAATACGAAATTCAACTCAGAATATAAATGATTCATATAAAATTATGTAAGGGGCATTAACAAATACAGAGTAAAATGTCAAACAATACTATAAGCATGGGTAAAAGACATTATTATTTGTTATAAAGAAAATATATAATACAACCTCAATGCTTCTTAAATTCCAATACAATACAATGGTTAAAATGTAAAAGACTGACAATATCAATACAATAACTGATCATTGGTGAAATGTGACTCACATGTTCTAAGGCTACTAACTGATTACCTCTGTGATAGCTTTAGAGTTAGCAAGGAAGGTCAACAGAAACTTTTCTAAAGAGCTATAGTCAAATCACTTTTAAGATTTAATTGGTGGGGTTGGCGCTTTGGTGTAGGGGGTAAAGCTGCTGCCTGCAGTGCCTGCATCCCATATAAGAGCTGGTTCTAGTCCCAGCTGCTCCTCTTCTGATCCAGCTCTCTACTATGGCCCAGGAAAGCAGTGGAGAATGGCCCAGGTGCTTGGGCCCCTGCACCCGCATGGGAGACCCGGAAGAGGCTACTGGCTCCTGGCTCCGGATAGGCCCAGCTCTGCCATTGCGGCCAATTGGGGAGTGAACCAGTGGATGGAAGACCACTCTCTTTCTCTCTGCCTCTAATTCTCTCTGTGTGTAACTCTGACTTTCAAATAAATAAATAAATCTCAAAAAAACAGATTTAATTGGTGAAGGGGGTGAGAGAGGTATTGCAGTAGAGGAAGCAAGAATGAGCACAGCAAATATAAAATAAATTTTAAAAAATGACTAATCGAGGAGGGTGGAAGAACGCAGATAGAACATGATGTGACACAAAGATAATAATAGAACGGTGGGAAAGCTCAACTTAAAGAAAAATTTTAAAAACCTATCCATGGGGCTGGTGCCATGGCGCACTAGGTTAATCCTCCACCTGCAGCACCAGCATCCCATATGGGCACCAGTTTGTAGTACTGGTTGCTCCTCTTCTTGTCCAGCTCTCTGCTGTGGCCCAGGAAAGCAGTGGAGAATGGCCCATGTGCTTGGGCCCTTGCATCCGCATGGGAGACCAGGAAGAGGCACCTGGTTCCTGGCTTTGGATCGGCATAGCTCTGGCCACTGCAGCCACTTGGGGGATGAACCATTGGATGGAGGACCTTTCTTTCTGTCTCTCTCTCTCTCACTGCCTGTAACTCTACCTGTCAAATAAATAAAGGTATCCACAATGTAAAAGGCAAAGAAAGCAAAAACAACTGATTTGAATATCATAGGTGCTTTTGTTTCAAGAGCTCAATAAGTGTGTTTAGAGAACAACATGAATCACTGATATCTTACAATCCAATGTGGGGTAACTCAGAAAAATACTTATTGCTTTTAATTAGATGGGCTTGTAATAATACATCTTCCTGACAGACATGGTGTGATGAAATATCTGGGAGAGAACTTTAGGAAGCTTGGCTTTGGATACTGCTTTGTCAGAAAACAATAACAAGTTTTTGGTTAATTCTTCTTACCACTCTTGAACTTAGTTTCTGCACTTACAAAATAGATGATTTGACTAGCTTAGTTCTGATATTCTTCCTGAATCTCCTTAAATTTCATACTGTAACTTCTGAACATATAATGTAGGATAATGTTTCAATATGGTTGCATAGTAAGATTTGCAGTTCTTTTGAACAATAAGTCTAATTAATCTCTTTAGCAAGAGATAATAGCTGGAAATAGCTGTGTAATACATTTACTACCATGCATATAGATACATTCTGGGTTATAAAATTTTCCTTACTAAAATTTTTCAGAGCTTATGACAATCAGTCCATGTTAGAGATTTCCCTCAACTCTATTACATCTTCAATCAGAGGATCTGTAAATCTGTGTGTACCTAACATGAATAATCAATCATTCTAGGCAGTATACATAATAAATAAGAAACAATACAATAAGTGTATTCTGTGCAGTAATTCTTACTGCATAATGGAGAAATTATGTCTTAAATACATTTTTACTTTTCACATTCAGATTTGCTCACTCACTCATTTACTTATTTAATCGGGTATTTTATGCATATTTATTGAAAGGTTGCTATGTGCCAGGAATGATTATAGGTACAATGGGATAGAAGAGAACAGAAGAGAAAACTAATTTATATGGACAGAACATATGTGATAAGGTGAGAAGGAACGATGGACACATAAATATGGAACACAAGCATCTAATCAGCATATTAATTATTAAATAGCTGCCCCAATACCTCATTAGTATTAAAATCCATTAATAATCCTTGTCTGAATCAAGTATTATTTGATACTTGAAAAATGATTCCTAATTCGATTTTATTATTTATTTCTAGTTTGTTTGCATCATTATGGATTCTTTTATTTTTATTTTATTCAATAGATTACAGTACTGATTATTTTAAATTCAACCATTATAGTTCTTGACATTTGCTCCTTTTAGCTGCTTTTGACAGATTTTAAAATGTAATTAATTAATTAGATAGAGACAAAGATGACAGAGATAGAGATGATAGTGATGAAGGGTGCCAATCTGCTAGTTTACTTTGCAAATGCCTGCAAGGGGCTGAGTTTAGGCTAGGCTAAAGCTGGAAGTTTGAAATTCAATGCATGTCTGCCACATGGGTGACAGGAACATAATTCATTAGGCCTTCAACACTGCCTTCCAGAATCTGCATTGGCAGGATCTTGGAGTCAGGAGGCAGAGTTGGGGCTCAAACACAGATACTGTGATACAGAATGTGAGTATCTTAAACCCTAGGTTAAACATTTGTCCCTTGCAATCTTTTTTATTGTTCATTATTGTTTACTCTTCTGACACAGAAAAAAATAATCCAGACTCACTTTGTCCTGTATTAGCCAATTAACCAAATATTTATTTAAAGGTCTTGCATATGCTAATTGAAGATATTTATAAATCTATACAGGAGTGCTAGTTGTATTCGTTGCTACTAGGGCAACATTTTCAAGTATTTTCTTTATCTTTTATATTTTTCACATTTATATTTCATATACTTATATAAATGCACATCAATGTTTTATATTTATCTATTAAAACTAATGAATTGAAACTGATACAAACAATTTCATTCTATCAACATCTATTTCATTCTAGCTCTCCCCTTTTATTTGTAATCTGTTTTTCTAATAATTAGAAATTATTCTTTCTGAAATTCCAAACATTTATTCATTTTCTAAAAGAAAAGTGAACAAAGTGTGGTTTCAGAACAATTAATCCATTCTCAAAAGGAAGCTTACTGACTGACTAGTTTAATATTTATTTAGGGTTTTGTTTCTTTACTCTGAGAACACATAATTCAAATTCTGTGCTTAATTTTACTTCAGTTGTTTTTATCTCCTCCAAGACTTTATTAATTTGGCAAGTCTACACTCCAAATTTGCCTTCTTAGTCCATTAAGACAGTGGCTTTCAGGTGTTTAAAGGAGTTTCAAAATTTGTTTATAAAAGATCAGTATGAGTGTGGAGCCTACTTTTTGTTTCTCCTATTGTCAAAGCTTGACATCCCTCAGGTCTTGCATATATGAGTTACTCTCCAATGTCATTTCAACAAAGCTAGAACTAGAAGTCAGTTATTGTCATTTAAAATGTATAACTTTCTGGTCACTCAACTTCAATATCTACATTGATTCTAGGCCCAATTTCTACCGATATTATTTTCTCTGCATCTTCAGTCAGATGTTTGGTCTTACAGCTTGTGAGACAATACAAATTAGGCTTAATGCAAATCAAATATTTTAACCAGTAAAAATTTTCCTTATGATTTAAAAGACACAGCAAAAGGAAAGCATATTCATATTACATACTGTTTAAACAAATGAGGTAATATAAAATGATTTATATGCTTTTAATTGCATAGCTTACCTGATATTTTCCAAAGAGCTTAGTCATACACCCACACATGTCAGGCCTATTTACAATAAAGAACCTACATGGGCCACATATTTTCTATTAAACTTATATATATAAGAATTATTTTATTAATAATCCAGGGGATCTGATGTTAACAAGTCTTTATCTATTACTTTTTGTCCATTATGTTCCCAGAAAAATCACTATGGAGGATAGTATGGAGATTCCCCAGAAATCTGAAAGTGTATTGCCATAAGACCCAAGCGTTCCACTCTTGGAAATTTACTAAAAGGAAATAAAATCATCATACAAAAGAGTTATCTATACCTTCCATCTCCATAGCAGTTCAATTTATAATAGCTACGATGTGGAATCAACATGGATATCCATTAACTGATGACTAGATAATGAAAATGAGGTGCAAACTCACACATTCCACATACATGATGGAACACTACTCAGCCATAAAAAGAATGAAATCCTGTCTTTTAGAACAAAATGGTTGCAACTGTAGGACATTATGCTTTGTGAAATAAGCCAGTCCCAAAATGACAAACATCACAAGTTTTATCTGATTTGTAGTAAATAATGTATATTATGCACAAAATTTTTCAGTATATGAGTGAAATTGACATCTTGAGGTTTGATTATTGTTTAAAGCCCTTGTCTATACTCTTGAGGAACAGTGGTCCTTCTACTTACTACTTGTTGAATTCTGTATCTAATGAAGTTCAAAGCTTGTGATCATAAAGTAAACCGGAAATATTCCATTGAAAAAATTAAAATAAAAATAAGAAAGGAAGGAGGAGGGATTGTGGGAGCAATGGAAGGAACCAGAGAAAGTGGGAAGTATCATTGTTTGTAAAACTGTATATATGAATAGATGAAATCAGTTCCCTTTATATACATAAATTTTAAAATAAATTGAAAAAAATCCCATACCCAGAAAATAAATAATAATAAAAAGAAAGATAAAGACTGGTTTGCAGGATACAACTGTCTTGTTCCATTCTTGTCTATTAATTTTTGTGTGCTTGTATGTTAACTTATTATATAGGCTCAAGATGTTGTTATCTTTTGAAGAACATTTTCACAATTCTGTGAATTACTAAGCCAATCAGTAATGGCTAAACTACTTAGTACAATCAGGAATGTGATGTGCTGACATTGGGCCTCATACCTAATGAGACTTCATCTAACTCAAGCTTGCAAGTGGTCTTCAAGGTTTCTGAAGTGAAATCCTGATACATCATTTTAGCCCTTTTCTTCTACTAATTTTATATCTCTTTATTTTTCCTTCCATGATTCTGAAAGCTCCACACTACATTTCTAAGGGTTTTATGTGTAAGTTTTTACTTGTTTACACCATGTAATTCCACAATAAATTAGATGCCCTAACTAGTAAAGTCGCCATGTACTTGAAACTTCTGTTTTCAGCAAAAACTCTGCTAAAGTTTTTGTCCTCAGAAAGTTTGGAAAAAACTTGAATTCTCAGCCTTCTTTTGCACACCTAATATGAGAAATAAACACCCGGAAAAACCACCTCTCAAATTCATGGGCTCTCCATGGCCTTAGATCTTCTAATTTCAGTTGTCTTAGTAATTCCACTGCATTCATACAATTGATGTCCATGTTTTTTATGACTTTATTATTGCCCTTTTTGTATTTGAGGCTTATGCTTACTACCTATACCTACCTGGAAATACAAGTTCTATTTGCTTGATTAAATGAGGCAATTATTAAAATTTTTGTTTAAAAGAATTTTGATAATAATATAAACCTCTGAATAACATAGTTTCCAGATTGAGTATTCATTGTAAACTGAAATTTACCAAAGGGAAATGAAATCAGAAAATGAGAAAGAGTTACCTGTGCCCTCATGTTTGTTGCAGTTCAATTCACAATAGCTAAGATATGAACTCAACCCAGATGTCCATCAACTGAAGATTTGATAGAGAAACTATGGCAAAATGAATATTTATGGAAAAATAGCAGGGCCAAGTCATTACTTATCAATAGTAACCTTGAATATAAATGGCCTAAACTCTCCAGTTAAAACATACAGACTGACTGAATGGATGAAAAAAAAAAAAACAAGACATGTCTATCTGTGGTCTGCAAGTAACACACCTCACCTAAAGGATAAACTGAAAGTGATATGATAGATAAATATATTCTGCTTTAACATAAAGTAAAAAGATCGGGTGTAGCCATCCTAATATCAGAAAAAAATCAACCTTAATACAAAGCTGAAAAATAAAAAAAAGAAAGGCCCTATGTACTGATCAATAGATCAATGCAACAGAAAGATGTGACTATAATAAACGTAAATGCAACCAATGCCAAGGCATCTCGCTAATTAAAAGGCATGTTAATGGATCAAAAGGGAGACATAGACTTCAATATTATAGTAATGGGGGACTTCAACACCCCACTTTCATCATTGGACAGATCGACCAGACAGAAAATCAACAAACAACAGAGCTAATTGACACTATAGGCCAAATGGAACTACTAAAATCTACAGAACATTTCATTCCACAATTGGAGATAGACATTCGTCTCACCAGTGGACAGAATTTTCTCTAGGATTGAGAACATACTAGGCCATAGCAAGTCTCAGAAAAATTAAAAAAAAAAATGAAATCATACCTTGCATCTTCTCTGACCACAAAGAAATGAAGTTGAGAATCAACAACTCAAGAATATCTAGAACATATGCAAACACATGGAGACGAGAGTGAACAACATGCTCCTAAATGAGCAGTGGGTCATAGAAGAAATCAAGAGAGAAATCAAAAAATTTCTAGAGACAAATGATGATGACAATACAACATATCAAAGCTTATGAGATACAGCAAAAGCAATGTCAAGAGGGAAGTTTATACTAATCAGTGCCAACATTGAGAAATTGGAAAGGCACCAAATAAATGAGCTAACAATGCACTTCAAGAACATAGGAAAAGGCCGGCGCCATGGCTCAACAGGCTAATCCTCCGCCTTGCGGCGCTGGCACACCGGGTTCTAGTCCCGGTCGGGGCGCCGGATTCTGTCCCGGTTGCCCCTCTTCCAGGCCAGCCCTCTGCTGTGGCCAGGGAGTGCAGTGCAGGATGGCCCAAGTGCTTGGGCCCTGCACCCCATGGGAGACCAGGAAAAAGCACCTAGCACCTGGCTCCTGCCATCGGATGAGCGCGGTGCGCCGGCCGCAGCGCGCTGTCCGCGGCCGCAGCGCGCTGTCCGCGGCAGCCATTGGAGGGTGAACCAACGGCAAAGGAAGACCTTTCTCTCTGTCTCTGTCTCACTGTCCACTCTGCCTGTCAAAAAAAAAAAAAAAAGTACAAGAACATAGGAAAAAAAACAAACCAACCCTAAAATTAAACATTAGGAATTAAATTTATTAAATTTATTAAATTAAATTAATTAAAATTAAAATTAAAATTAAAAGAAATAATTAAAATTAGAGAAGAAATAAACAAAATTGAAACCAAAAATCAATATAAAAGATTAGTAAAATGAAGAGCTGTTTTTTTTGAAAAAATAAACAAAATTGATACACCACTGTCCAACCACTCAAAAAAAAAGCAAGAAGACACAAATGAATAAAATTGGAGATAAAAAGGAAATGTAACAACACACACCACAGAAATAAAAGAACAATCAGGAATTATACAAAGAACTTCATTCTGGCAAACTTGGAAACCTACAAGAAACGGATAGATTCCTGGATACATACAATCTACCAAAATTAATTCATGGAGACATAGAAAATCGAAACAGACTAATAACCAAGATGGAGGTAGAATCAGTAATAAATATCCTCTCAACAAAGAAAAGCCTAGGACTGGGTGGCTACACTACTGAATTCTATAAGATATTTAATAAAGAACTAATTCCGATTCTTCTCAAACTATTCAAAAACAATTGAAAGGGAATGAATTCTCCAAAACTCCTTCTATGAAGCCAACATTACCTTAATTCCTAAACCAGAAAAAGATACAACAGAGAAAGACAACTGCAGATCAATATCCTTAACAAAAATAGATGCAAAAATCCTCAACAAAATATTAATAATTGAGTCCAACAACACATCAAAAAGATCATTCACCCAGACCAAGAGGGATTTATCTCTGGTATGCAAGGATGGATCAACATTAACAAATCAATCAATGTGACTCATCAGATTAACAAACTGAGGAAAAAAAAATATAATTATCTCAATAGATTCAAAGGAAGCATCTGATTAAATACAGCATCTTTTCATGATGAAAAGCTTAAGAAAACTGGGTATAGAAGGAACTTTCCTCAATACAATCAAGGCAATCTATGACAAATCCATGCCAAGCACCTTATTGAATGGTGAAAAATTGGAGGCATTCTCACTAAGATCAAGAACCAGACAAGGATGCCCACTTTCATCACTGCTATTCAATATAGCCCTGGAAGTTTTAGCTAGAGCCATTAGGCAAGAAAAAAAAAATCAAAAGAGGTTGCTGGCACTGTGGTATAGTAGGCTAAGCCCCCATCCGTGGCACCAGCATCCCATACAGGCGCTGGTTTGTGTCCTGGCTGCTCTTTTTTTTTTTTTTTTAAGATTCATTTATTTAGTTATTTAAAAGTCAAAGTTATGGAGAGAGAGAAGGAGAGGCAGAGAGAGAGAGGTCTTCCATCTGCTGGTTCACTCCCCATTAGGCAGCAACAGCCAGAGCTGCACCAATCTGAAACCAGGAGCCAGAAACCAGGAGCTTCTTCCGGATCTCCCATGCGGTGCAGGGGCCCAAGAACTTGAGTCAAATTCTACTGCTTTCCCAGGCCATAGCAGAGAGATAGATTGGAAGAAGGGCATCCGTGACTTGAATTGGTGCCCATATGGGATGCTGGCACTGCGGCTTTACCCCCTATACTACAGTACCGGCAACAGCTGCTCCTCTTCTGATCCATCTCTTCTATGGCCTGGAAAAGCAGTGGAAGACAACCCAAGTGCTTGGGCCCTTGCACCCACGTAGGAGGCCTGGAGGAATCTCCTGGTTTGAATCAGGCCGGCTCCAACTATTGTGGCCAATTGGAGTGTGAACCAAAAGATGGAAGATCTTTCTTCCTGTCTCTCCCTCTCTCTGTCTATAATTCTACCTCTCAAATAAATAATTAAAATCTTAATAAAAAAGACATCAAAGGGATACAAGTTGGGAAAGTTGAATTCAACCTATCCTTATTTGCAGATTACAAGATTCTATATATTGGGGATCCAAAAGACTCCACTAAGAGACTACTGGAATTCATTAAAGAATTTAGTAAAGTGACAGAATATAAAATTAACACAAAAAATAACAGCTTTTTTTATACACAGACAAAAACAAGACAGAAGGAATTTCTAAGATCAATGCCATTCACAGTAGCTAAAAAAGTATAGATTAATTAAATAATTAAATATTTTGTAATAAATTTTACTAAGGATGGCAAAGATCTCTACAATGAAAGTTACAAAACATTAAAGATAAATAGAATACAAAAATGGAAAAATCACACATGCTCATGGATTGGAATAATTAATATTATCAATATAATCACACTACTGAAAGCAATCTCCAGTTTCAATGAGATTCCAATCATAATACCAAAGGCATTTTTTTTTTATATCTAGAAAAAAAGACTCTAAAGAAGTCCCTAATAGCTACAGAAATTTTGTACAACAAGCATAAACCCAGAGTAAACTAAAAATATATCTTTGTAAAAATTCAGAGTGGAAATAGTAGAGAAAGGATGAAAAAGGGTGAGATTATGGGAGCGATGGAGTGTATGGTAGAAGAATCACTATGCTCATAAATCTGTACATAAAAATGCATGAATTTGTAGACCATAAAGAAATTTTAAAAAAATGAAATCTCATTGTGTAGATCTACAAATACTAATTAATCCATATTTCTATGGAAATGAGTGTTCCATAGAAATATTTATTAATGTTGATGTAGTACCCTCACTGTGTTAATTATATGTAAATAATTTTCTCAATCGGTATTTCTAAAAAATCTGAGAATTTATATGACCATTTATACTTGCACATTGGTTTTGAGAATGTATAATTTACCTATTTCAGAATCTACATAATCAAAAACCAAGTTAGGTATCATGAAGCCTTAAATTAACAAATCTTTCAGAGAGAATATTATTGTACATAATTAGCACCTGAGTACAAAGAAATGGTTAGTATCCATGGTAACAATCTCATTTACTGAAAAGTATGTCCATTCTACTAGAGACAAATGAGATTTATATTTTTATCACTCAAGTGTTGAAGGTGAGAGAAGATGGAATCAAATGGACAACAAAGAATGAAATCTCCATGCTTAAGATTTTTACTGATTTTCTGTGATTTTTTAGTTATGTTAAGAACTCTACAGGAAAGACAAGTTTGGAATGAGTAGCTGACATCCAACAGTGATAATCTGAAGAAGCTGTGAAAAGACTTGACATAATTTGGGCATGCTACATTTTAGATTAATTACATATTAAAAATACATAGACCATTATTTGTAGAGAAAGAGGGTTAAAATGATAGATTTTGCATCCTTATTACTATAAGTCATGGATGAAACTATCAAAATCACAAAAATCACTCACCAGGGAATGTAGCTAATTAAAAGAAGAAATTATTTTTTATATTAAAAAGGATGATACTATTTGTAACCATTAATTTCCCCTGGTTGTTAAAGCTTTATTTAACAAATATTAAAATCATATAATCTAAGTACTTATAACTAAAAGAATATACTCAATCTATATGTTATTTGAGTATTATATTGTCTTACTTATTGAGGCTTTAAAATATTTCATACTATTTATAGGATATTCTTAGAAATAATTCATTTCTATATAATATTTAGATTGTACTAAAAATATATCATATTTTACTACCATTTAATGATACATGTTCATACACAGAAAGAGAAGTTTCCATTTGTTTTGTGGAAACAGTTCCAAAATTCGTATCTTTTGCCTTTATAAATTTAATTCTAGTTCAGATTATTTTTCCTTATTCAGGAATATTTTACTAAATTTTTTTAAAATATTTATTTATTTATTTAAATTCAGAGTTAGAGGGAGAGAGAAGGAGAGGCAGAGAGAGAGAGAGATGTCTTTCATCTACTGGCTCACTCTCCAATTTGCTGCAATGGCTGGAGTTGTGCCCATCCAAAACCAAGAGACAGGAATTTCCTCTGTGTCTTTCCATGTGAGTGCAGTTGTCCAAGGATTTGGGTCATTTTCTATTGTTTCCCAGGCCAGTACAGAGAGCTGGATTGGAAGTGGAGCAGCCAGTACTTGAACCAGTGCCCATATGGGATGCTGGCACTGCAGGTGGTGGCTTTACCCATCAAGCCACATCATTGGCCCCACTAAATCTTCTAACATATGTGCCTTATATTTAGTTGTCTCATTATTTCTAATTATTTTTGGTTTGTTCTTTTAGTTTTATCAAAGATTATGTCATCGACATATGGTCAATTTTTTCCACTTTCTATCTATCTTTAAGATCTTATTTCTGTCTCAAATCATATTGAAATGATCAAAAACCTGAATGTACAATCATAGTCATGCATTTTTGTTTATTTCAACTTTAATAAGAATGCTTTTATCATTTATCATTATGTATTTTAGCTTATGGTTTGAAAACAATCTTCTTTATAATATATAGGAAGTCTTCTATGACTAGAGGTTTTAAGGTGTGTACATGTGTGTGTCTGTGTATTCAATTATGATTAGTTGGTGAATTTAGATTAGAAAAAATGTCTTTCAGGAGCATGCATTGCTTCCCAGTGGTTTGTGTCTCTGCTTGGACATCTGTATCCCCTATCAGAGTGTCAGGAATTGAATCCTATCTCTGCTTCTCATCCAGCTGCCTTCTAATGCACCTATGAAGCAAGAGACGGTTGCTGTTGGATTTCCTGACTCCGGGCTTCAATCTGGTTCATACTTAGCCTCAGAAGTTGTGTGCTTTAGGCAAGTTACCCAGTAGATCGTCTTTGTCTCTTCCGCTCTTGGTTACTCTTTCAAATAACTAAACCCTTTTCTTCTAAAGTTCTTGATTTGAAATCATAATTACTAAGTACTTTTCTACCTCTTTGTTGACACATTAATGCATTTTATATCAATTGACACATTAATATGCTTTATTATCTTAATGCATATCAATATAATTCATGCTTATGTAATTCACTTTGTTTATTTTGACAATGAATTTCCCTCTGTAGACTCATAGATATTAAAACTTTAATGTATGAAACTTATTTTAAAATAAAATCACAATTACAAAATATAAAAAAGCTACAAAAGAAAAAGTAATTTTATGTTAATGAATGAAGTATGGACAAAATTTTGATTGTGCATAAACAGCAGCAGTGCTTTTGAAGAGATTCTGTTTAATCTGAGTAATAAAGAATTCACAAGATTTTAGAGAGGTGAAATTTGGAAATAAAATAAGACGGGTCATGGAAACCTTGTGTGCATGGGTGTGTAAGGGTGTGTGATTATGAATGTGCATAGAAGTATGGGTTTACCATTGTGTTTCATGTTTTGTGTAAACAGAAATTAGGGTAGGTGGAGATAGTTAAAAGCAAAATCACCACTATTTTACTTGGCTAAGCAATGAAGTGAAATAGAGGAAAATTTCAGTCATTAGTATTTGTTTAAAATTTTCACATTTGTATTATTGAATTAGTGTGGTCTACAAGCAAGTGCTTTAACTTTTTAGAGATCAAAAATGCATTTGAAATGCTGATATAATTTATAATGTCTCTCCATTTCATATTGTTCATAAATGACTGCACATTGGCTGAAATAACTGATTAATATTATATTTACATATTTTTATGTTTGTTGTATTTTGTCATTGGTGTTTTCAGTTCAATTTACCATGCTTATTAATTTAATAATATATGATATATAACACTGTTTATATTACATTTAAATGTAACATAAAATAATGCTTGTAGACATTTTATAAAACAAGAGATGAAAAATTAAGATATGAAAATGGTGGGAGGTATTGTGGTACAATGAGTTAAAACACCACTTAGGATGCCTGTATCCCGTATCAGAGGGCCTGTTTGAATAGCTACTACTCTACTTCTTGTTCAGCTTTCTGCTAATGCATAACGTCAGAAGCAGAAGGTGAGGATGGCTCAGGTACTTACGTCCCAGCCACCCAAGTGGGAAACCTAGATAAAGTTCCAGGTTCCTGGCTTCCACCTGGTACAGGACTGTCTGTTACAGGAATCTGGTGGGTGAGGCAGTGAATGGAAGCCCTCTTTTTCTCTCTCCCTCCTTTTCAAATAATAAAAAAAAAAACTAGCAAATTAAGGCAACACCAAAGACTCTCAGGTAAAAATAATCTATACTCTATTTGAGAGGAAGTGATCTGGCATAGTTGTTAAGGAATTATGTAGAAGTTCCAGCTCTGCCTCAGATTCCATCTTCCAGCTAATGTACGTCTTGCTAGCTAGCAGGTGATGGTTCAAGAACTTGAGTCCCTGATCCCCCACAGGGAAACCCAGATTTTTTTTTTGTTTTGACAGGAAGAGTGGACAGTGAGAGAGACAGAGACAGAGAGAAAGCTCTTCCTTTTGCCGTTGGTTCACCCTCTAATGGTCGCCGCAGCCGGTGCGCTGTGGCCGGCGCACCACGCTCATCTGAAGGCAAGAGCCAGGTGCTTCTCCTATTTTCCCGTGGGGCACAGGGCCCAAGCACTTGGGCCATCCTCCACTGCACTCCTGGGCCACAGCAGAGAGCTGGACTGGAAGAGGGGCAACCGGGACAGAATCCGGCGTCCCAACTGGGACTAGAACCTGGTGTGCTGGCGCAGCAGGTGGAGGATTATCCTAGTGAGCTGCTACACTGGCCCAAGCATTTCTCTTTCTGTCTCTGTCTCTTTTTCTCTCATTGTCTCTTTGCTTTTAAAATAAAATTTAATAAATACTGTGTTTTTGTATCCCATTTCCATCTATCCATATAACTGCCTATCAACAGAAGCAGAAATCATAATTTTTACAGTTACCTTTGTAACACAGCATGGATTTTTTACTATTTAAGTATTATTATAAAATATAATTTAATATTGGTGTATAATTTTGTAGATTTAACAGAATAAGATTTTACTATATTATTTACAGTTGTCCCCCAACTTTTTTTCTTAGCTCTGTATATAAATTTCTTAGTTCCAAAACTATTTATCAGATATTATGGCAGCAATGATATCTTTCTGTATACTGATATGACTGAAAGATACGTGTACTTTTTGTCTTTGAAATCAAAACTTATTTCTTGACAGTCGGACAAGCAAATCAGAGCTTCAAAAATAAATATATAGTTATTTAAGTTCTAAATGAGTAAACAGATAGATGTTTTAGAAAATAGCTCTTCCCCAGAAAAGAAAGGTGTGAAGACAGAAATACAATTTCACCCCACACAGAGAGAGATAAAGTTTTGATTATCCGATAAAAGAAAGAAAATTTAATGAAACATGAGGATTTATATCTTAGTAAATATCCCAGATGGCTATTCCTGGAGATTATCATTAGAAGTTGCAAATAGCTTTTGTGAGATGTGAGGGAAGAAATGATTTGTTTCTTGGAAGTCATTAATGGCTCCAGTAAACCTAACAGAGAAATCATCATTTAAAACATGGCAATATGGAAACCAGATGTCCATGATGATAAGCTCTAAGTAGGCAAATTTAGTCTGAGTTTGACTATTTAGTATTCTGTAGGAGATGATTCAACTGTCATTATACCATCAATGCTTAGGACAGTGTAATTTACATGAAAAGGAGGAGGAAGAGTAATAAATGAACAAGAACAACATAAACTAAACATTCAGAAAACAAAAGGGAATATAGAGTTGCCAACTCTACATTTGGTGAGATACAAACGACCAAAGGCCAATGGCTGTTGTGTATTCCTTTTTTTTTTTTTTCGACAGGCAGAGTGGACAATGAGAGAGAGAGAGAGAGAAAGGTCTTCCTTTGCCGTTGGTTCACTCCCCCTCAATGGCCGCTGTGGCCAGCATGCTGCGGCCGGTGTACCAGGCTGATCCGAAGCCAGGAGCCAGTTGCTTTTCCTGGTCTCCCATGCGGGTGCAGGGCCCAAGCACTTGGGCCATCCTCCACTGCACTCCCGGGCCACAGTAGAGAGCTGGACTGGAAGAGGAGCAACTGGGACAGAATCCGACGCCCTGACCGGGACTAGAACCCAGGGTGCCGGCACCGTAAGGCGGAGGATTAGCCTAGTGAGCTGCTGCGCTGGCCTCTTGTGTATTTCAACAGAAGACAGCATGCTCAGATGCCAAGGTACAGAGAAAAGACTGGTTTGTGCTGAGAATTTCTAAGCATTTTATAATTCATGGCATCTTAGAAAGAACTGAAGAATTTTAATTAAAAAAACTGAATTATTTGGTACTTATTCAAACAAGACAATATGTACTCCAAGGTTAATGTGTCTATCAATTTAATAATTACAATATTTAATTACCCACTGTTGAGATAAATGGATGACTGAAAACTGAGTTCACTTGTGGATTAATAAACCGTAGGATTGTGACTCTAAAGCTCTTATTACCATAGATGTATCATAATTTTACTATCATTAATAAAATATGAAATTGTCCATTAAAAGATAATTCTGTGAAACAGTCCAATTGTAGGTGAAATAAACATTATTCCACTTAATAATTCCAAACTTCCTGGATTATGTTTATACTATGTATAGATTTTCATCTTTTTATATATTTCAGGTGCATATATTCTATCTTAATTTTGGTAAATATCACTTGGCAAAATAATTCATGAATTATTCAACAAAATATACCTTTTATAATTAACATGGTTACACATGTGAGTGTAAGCTTGATTTCTTTATTCCTAACCCTAACTGGAAAACAATAACAGAGAAGTAATAGGAAAAGCCCTAAATATTTGGAAATTAAACAAAATACCTTGAAGTTATACATGGATAAAGAGAAATAAAATATTTGAACAGCCCCCCCCCCCCCCATTTTTGTCCATCTTCAACTTTCCATTAAAATTAATTCTGGGAAAGAAATAATTATTTAATTTTTATTTTCCATTTCCTTTCTTACAGAGGATTACCTGACTTAGGTGTCAGACAGGATAATTTTGGCCTCATGAATTCAAGGTGTTTTTCATCTGCTATTTTCTGGAAGAGCCTGAATAATTGATGTTATTTCTTCTAAAATAGTTTGGTGGAATGCACCATTTAAATAATAAGAGACTTGAAATTTTTTGGATAGATATTTAGTGATGAGTTTATTTTTAACAAATAATAAAGGTGGATAATTGTTATTTTATGTTGTTTGATAAGAGCAAAACTTGATTATCTATCAAAGAATAAGTGTGTAAGAATCAAAGTGATACATGAATTAATCAGTGCATAGTGATATTTTTATTCAAAATTAAATAACTTTGATATTCCAGAAAATTATATCATACTTCTAATTATATGTGAGTGGGTGTTGTTTTTCTAGTATTTATACATTAGCTTTATTTTTGCAATAATAGAATTATTGGATTTTTGTAATTTTTCTCCTCTGCAAGTAAAATAAAATGCCATGCCAAACAAAGAAAATTTGAAATAGGATAGTTGAAATTATATGATAAATTAATTGGCATTTACGTTTGATATCTTACCCAAAATTAACATATAATTTGATCAACTCCAAACACAATGGAAATTATTTTAAGTCAGGTTTGCAGTTTGATGGAATGTTCCAGAAACTTTCCCTATAGGTATCATAAATGAACCAAAGACAACTGAAAATGACAAGTTCATTTTCTTTTCACAGAAGGATCCAGTGACTATTGTATGACATACTGAGTGACATCTGTGTTTTTAAGCTATTAAACTATTTTGAACACAGTCTTGCTTTTATCCTCTCAATTGAAACATTGTTATAGGCAATCAAAATATTCCCTTGACCACATATAGAGATAGAAAAACACTTCCACTCATATTTCTTTGTTTTTTCTTTCTGCTTTCTAACAACAGTGATAAAAAATCAGTTCTACAATAGGAGAAATGTCCCATTAACAACAACAAAACAACCAAACACTTACAGCTTCACTTTTTTGTTGAAAATGTATTGTATAATGATAAAGATAGTAAAAACTGCAGCACGTCACTTGGCAAAATGATGTCTATAGCTATTTTTTTACAGCAAAAGGGTTCAATGCACTAAAAAGATGAGTTTTAATAACTACAATAGCCAATGTTTCTAAAGAGCTGCCTCATGTTCAAGAAGAGCCATTAACTGTCTCCAGCCCTGATTTGTGATGTTCCTCTGTGGATATCTCAACCAATAGGTGGTTTGATTCCATCAGTCTAGATAGAAGCGTTCCAAGAGAGGATGCTTTTTTTGGAAAGTAGAAAGAAGAAGATCAATGATTTCCCATCATTTTCTGCTGTTCACTTATAATAAATAATGCTTACTTAACATGTATTTTGGCTTTCTTATAAATTCTTTCAGATGTTACTTTATTTAATCATCAAAAACCTGATGTGCCAGCTAGATTTGCCATCTGAAATTTATAGTGGGAAGGAACTGATGATGGAGAGTGCAATTAGTTTGCCTATTGTCATACTTCAACTAAGTGGCAGAGTCTACATTCAAAACACAAGTTATCTAAATTCAGGATTTAATTCAGGACCTTATTTAAACATTCTCCATAATTATTAAAGATTACAACCCACATCCTTAAGAAAACAGAGATGTAACACCTAATAACATATAGAATGCAATGCAGGTATTTATCCCAAAAATTGGAATTAAAGTTTTAGTGAAATAAGCCAGTCCCAAAAAGAGAGATATCATACGTTTTCCCTGATCAGAAGTAACTAATAGAGTACCTGCAATGTTATGTATTGGAATGAAATAGACATAATAAGATTTCATGATTGTTTATAGCCCTCCTTTCTTCCACTTTTTTTTCTTCTTTATGCTTTCTGTTGAACTCTCTTATTTATTGTAGGTTTAACTATATGATCATTAAGTAAACTGAAAATAGATCTTTGTGAAAATTAAGAGTGGGAATATGAGAGGGAGGAGGAAGAAGGGTTGGAGCATGGGCAGGAGGGATGGTGGGAGGGGACGTGTCACTATGTTCCTAAGTCTATATATATGAAACACATGAAATTTGTATAACTTAGATAAAATTAAATAAAAAATCAACTAGGTGTTTCTCCATTCCATGCCATTGTACTATTGGACAGCATCCAGGTGTATAAGAAATGCACCTGTGTTTTGGGGGTCTTATACAAGTCATCTGCTACACCAATAACTTGAATTGTTTCCCCTGTTTTTTTCTGGCAATTTTATAGTTTCTGGCTTTACATTTAGGTCTTTTATACCTCTTGACTTTAATTTTGGATATGATCAGAAGGAGGGATCCAATTTCATTCATCTACATATATACTTCCAGTTTTGCCAGCACTATTTATTGAAAGGACAATCCTTTCTCCAATGTATAATTCTTAGACACAGAAAGACAAATGCCACTTGTTCTACCTTTTATTTTGGAGCTAAAGTCTTAAAATAACTCAATCTGAACACAGAATGTTGATTGCTAAAAGCTGGAAGGGGTGAGAGGAATAAAAGAAATTTGCCTAAAAAGTAGAGGAAGCTAGATATGGTTAATCAATTATGACAAAGATGATAAGAAGAAATGTTAATAGGGTGAGGGGTTTGGGGAACTATTTGTATTACTTCCTCTTAATTTTTGATTTGTAAATTTAAAACTACTCTGAAATAAAAAAGTTTAAAAAAAACAGAAAGCTTAAGTACAGAGAATCATTCTTAAAAGCTAAACAGATATAGACTTATATATACATTTAAAGAGACTTCTCATAGACTTCACATATATGTTAATGATAAATATTAACTGAAGAGGAATATTTCCCCAAAATCTGAAAATCAAATCCAAACTTTTCAATGTTTTAGTTACCCTTCTTAACTAAATTTTCTGACCTTGAAGCTGCAATTCCCAAAATAAACAGATTGGGTGCAGCATCATTAACAGCAGCAGCAGCAGCAGTAGCAATAAAGAATCAACACATATTGAATAGTTGTTATGGGACAGACACTGTGTTTAACTGTTTGCAAGCATGAGCTAACCCTTGGAGTTGTGACATAAGAGCTAATTATTCCCATTCTCTGGGTGAGGAAACAAGCTCAAGCTTGCTAATTAATATTTGTAAATTCACACAGTTAGCAAATGGCAGTGCCAACATCTGAGAGTATTTTGTTGTACTGTAGGGTTTACTTTTGTAACTGTTAAGCAATCCTTGTGCACATATATTTAACAAGAACTCAGTGTATGTTTGCAGGTAATTAGTGTATTGCGTATCACAGTATACATGTAATTAAACAGCTAGAAATATTTTGGTGGCACATCCAGAAAGAGAAAATACATCTGAAATGTAATGAGGACTCTTTAAGATCATCAAATGACAATAACTGCAGCTGTACTATTTAGTGGCTAATCCTTGCAAATTGTAAACTGGTGCAAAATCTGGAAGAATTTTTTTTGTGAAAATCACCATAACTTTGCAAAAAATTCTATGTGTGCTCAAGAGTGTTTCCTTCTATGAGAAAAAAGGTTATCTGTTTATTATATTGTTGTCACTTGGAAAATATTTTATTCCCCTTGAGTTCTCTGCTCTGTATATGTTGCCCTTTCTTAAAAGAGCATAATAAACATGACACAAGCAGCTTCTAGGTTTTGAAGGATTTCAGATAAGTATGTTTATAATGTTTTAGGATGGAAAAATGGCTTGAAGATCCAACAAATTTGTATCTAGTCCAACCACAGTGAAACAGGGGCAGATGAGTATATTGTTACACAGTGAAACTAATTTTTATATCCAATTATCTGCATTGCCTATGACCATTATATCTGTCAACCATGAACATACAAATATGATGAAGGTCAAAGCCTCTCATAGTAAATTCTGTCACACAGAACCTGAGTTGAAGAACTTCAGAAGTAGACAGGTAGTGAATAGGAATATGTTGATACTCTTCCAGTAACAGTTGGTATTGATGAATGAAGTAGTGTCACTGGTGACTACTGAGTTGAGATTTTATTCAGGGACCTCACTGTGGCATAGCGAGTAAAGCTGCCACCTGCAATGCCAGCATCCTATATGTGCACTGGTTCAAGTCACAGCTACTCCACTTCTGATCCAGCTCTCTGCTATGACCTGAGAAAGCAGTAGAAGATGGCCCAAGTCCTTGGGTCCCTGCACCTACATGGGAAGACCCAGAGGAAGCTCCTGGCTCCTAATTAGCCTACCTCTGGCTGTTGTGGCCATTTGAGGAGTGAATCAGTAGATGGACGACCTTTCTCCGTCTCTCTCTCACTCTCTAAGACTTCCTTTAAAATAAATAAAAAATAAATCTTTTAAAAAATATTTGCCATAATCCAACTCTTTCACATTTTTGCAATGTATTTTATCATCTTTTATATTTTTGTTGTTGTTGAAGGAACATCTGTGTTTGCAAGATAATATGCCATGGATTTATAACTTTTTCCAAATACTGTTTAGTTTCCTGTCTCAATAGTATATGGATAGTCAATAAAAGCTGTCTCTAATTTATAAATGGGATGCATTCCAAAAAAATCATTTATGAGTTGGTTGTCTGGAAGTTAGAGTAAATTTTAGCATATAACCAATGTAATAAATTGTGGTCACCCAGCCAGATTGTATTAATGCAAGTTTTATATCCTAGAATCATGATTTTATGTATAAAAGAGAAAGGAAAAGAGAAAGAACAACTTAGGAGAAATATAAGTAGACGTTTGAAAACAGAGAACTGTGATTTTTTAAAATCTTTCATCCTGTTCTTTTAAGAGTTGCTCATATATTACTTGCATCTTATACATAGGCTTATCTTCTTTACCTTGAAAGCGATCACAGAAAATGTTGGTGCTCCCTCACCTCTTCAATCCCATTTTCCTAGGTAGTCCTATGCAGCCTGAACCTGTCCCATATCAGCTCAATAGCCTCTCTGTTGCCTATTCTAATGTGAAACTCTTATCCTCCTCAATCATAATATTTTGCCCCTCCAAAAAGACTAATTCAGCTGTGGGATGAAGGATATTAAATTTATTTTGATAAAGTGGTGAAGGACTCAAATATACAATCTGCTTTAAAGAAGAGCTATGCCTACTCACTCATCTATTGTACCCTACCACTTCAAATAGTCCTTAGATAATATTAGCATTATTCAGTGTTTTAAATGCATAATAGCATATCTTTTTTTTAGATTTATTTATTTATTTGAAAGTCAGAGTTACACAGAGAGAGAAAGAGAGGCAGAGAGAGAAGCAGAGGCAGAGAGAGAGAGGTCATCCATCTGCTGGTTCACTCCCCAAATGGCCGCAATAACCAGCGCTGGGCCAATCCAAAGCCAGGAACCTAGAGCCTCCTCTGGGTCTCCCACGTAGGTGCAGGGGTCCAAGGACTTGGGCCATCTTCTACTGCTTTCCCAGGCCAGAGAGCTGGATTAGAAGTGGAGCAGCCGGGACTTGAACTGGCACCCATATGGGATGCCAGCACTGCAGGCAACGGCCTTACCTGATGTACCACAGGCCCCAATAGTATATCTTTTAATTCTATATCTAATAATATGAATTAGTTATAGGTCGGCGCCGAGGCTCAATAGGCTAATCCTCCGCCTCGCGCAGCACACCAGGTTCTAGTCCCGGTTGGGGCGCCGGATTCTGTCCCGGTTGCTCCTCTTCCAGGCCAGCTCTCTGCTGTGGCCAGGGAGTGCAGAGGATGGCCCAAGTGCTTGGGCCCTGCACACCATGGGAGACCAGGAGGAAGCACCTGGCTCCTGGCTTTGGATCAGTGCGGTGCGCTGGCCGCAGCACGCCAGCAGCGGCAGCCATTGGAGGGTGAACCAACGGCAAGGAAGACCTTTCTCTCTCTCTCTCTCATTGTCCACTCTGCCTGTCAAAAAAATAAAAATAAAATAAATTAAATTAAAATTAAAAAATAAATAAAAATAATATGAATTAATTATGAACAATTTAAAGGTATTATATATTTTCTGTAATATACTAATGATATGTTTTCTTTAAAAATGTATTTGTCTATTGGAAATGGTTACAGAGAGAGGAGAGTTAGAGAGAGATCTTTATCCACTAGTTCACTCCTCAGCTGGCCACAATGGCCAGGACTAAACTAGGCTGAAGCCAGGAGCCAGGAACTTAATTCGTGTCTCTTACATAGGAGGCAGGGACCCAAACACTTGGGCCATCTTCTGCTTCTTTTCCTGGGCCATTAGCAGGGAGCTGGATGATAAGTGGAGCAGTTGAGACATGAACAGGCCCATATTAGATGCTGGTGTCACAGTCAGGGGGCTTAACCTTCTGTACTACCATACCAGCTCCAACCATAAGGTTTTTATAGATCCTTGCCTTAAACATTTTTAAACAAATGTGACTGAGGCCAGGTGTGGCCAGGTAAGCCACCACCTGCAATGCTGCCATCCGATATGACGCCAGTCAAGCCCCAGCTTCTCCACTTATAATCCAGCTTCCTACTAACGCATCTGGGAAAGTGGAAGATGACCCAAGTAGTTGGGCTCCTGACATACACATGGGAGAACTATGGAGTTTTAGGCTGCTGGCTTTGGCTGGGAGTAGCCTAGGCTGTTGTGGTCATTTGTGAAGTAAACCAGAGAATGAAAGATCTCCCTCTCTCTCTCTCTCTCTCTCTCTCTCTCTCTCTCTCTCTCTCTCTCTGTGATTCTGCATTTCAAATATGACAACTTTTTCAAGTGAAGTGAAATAATATATACTGAGTAGTTAGTAGGTCCTGGGCACTTTAGATGTAAAATCTATGGAATAAATATCATCCCCAGTTTTTAGATCTGGGAACTGAGGGTCTGTGAGTTCAAAAATCTGCTCAAAGTTGGTCTCTGTGAGAGCTGACAATCAAACCCTCTATGCAAGACTTCCAATCTGCCCTATTTCTGTTAAAATAAATAGTAAAGGAAATGAGATATGTTAATAGCTATAGCTGTGGTAGATGCAGGAAATGAAAATAAAGATTTTAGAAAACATTGACTAAGAAAAGTTGCTGATGACTACCGTTTTATTGATTTGTAACAAAACCACTCAGGTCTTAAAACCTGCTTGACACTCTGCCCTCTGACTGTAGCCCTTTTACTGTCTTTTGTCGTACCTTAGGGCCTTATATTTTCAAAATATCTTAGGCTGCCTGAAGACAGACGTTGATGCTACAGATTTCTCTATCTCCATATGCAGCTCTGTGCTCAATCCTTATCTGTTAATAACTGTTTTTTGAATGTATAAATGTCCTCCAGATCATCACATAGGTGACTACTATTTCTTTAAAATACTTGCCGTTATTTATATAATTTTTATTAATACATACATTACATTTCCATTCACAGTCCTAAAATGTTTCTTCCATTTTACTTAGATGTTTGCAAGAGCTGGCTAACACTTCATGTTAAAATCTATGGCTTTTGCTAAGAGGCATTGTGAACCTAATTCTCTGTATTTTGTGATTGAAAAATGCAAATCGATCACAGACAGTATTTTTGGAGAGGTGGCAAGGTAGAAATGTAAGCAATAATCCTGATCACTGGCATCAAATCACATGGTTTACTGAATAATTCACACAAGTTTTGTGTTAAGAAAAAAGAATGAAGCACTTGCCTGAAGTTATCTAGACAAGAGAGCACTGAAAACCTGGAGCAGGGCACGGCGTGCTTCGTGGTGCTGAATCATATACAAGAGTTAAGCAGTTCATTCATCCTCTTCCCAGGAGATCATCTAAATCTACTAAGACAGCATTACCTGATGGTGTGGCATTCAGACTAGTTGGGATGAATTACACAAAGACTATTTGATTCTTTTTTGATTTGGCTTTTAAATATTGAGAGTCTTTCTCATAAAAGAAGGAATTGAAATTCAAATTTAAGCACACAGAAATTTAACCATTAAGCCATTTGCTCACTGTGACTTTTTTTGTACTTCAGATACTAATATATTACTTTCTAGTATTTCAGATTCTTATACTGGATTGAGTTAGGTTTGTAGAATTTTAAAGTACAGTATTGAGAAAAAAATACAATGATTTAATTCAGGTAGAAAAATAGTGTCATATTTATATCAGTCAATACTTTCTTGTCTTTTTAAAGTAACTGTTACATTTTATCAGGTTGGAATGGATTATGTTGTCAAGTATCAGTGGACTCACATAATAAAAGTATATGTTCTGCTTTATTATATGAACTACATGATTCAGAACATGTACTCAGAGACGCAGACATCATGGCAGTGGGAAGTAATTGCAGCAAATCCAAATAATGCACTCTTTTATGCTCTCCCTGGATGTAAGCTATCAGACTCATTCTATTGTCCAAAGCAATGCTCATGCCTAACTTCAGAATCAGATGAGAATGCAACCTATCTTGTGCCCTGGAAATCAGAGTTCCAAAAGGTTTGTTGTTTACTACATTTGTTACATCACATACATGTGTTTCTCCCTTTGTTGGAATCTCAAATCCTCATATCAAAAGGTATGAGGTCAAAGCAGATCATACCATTTGCTGCAGAATATTCAGCAAGTAACTAAACATCTCTTGGCCTCTATTTTTCTCATCTGAACAATGCAACAATAACCGCAACCTGAAACTCAAAAGTGTTTAGTATAATGCAGATAATACATGAAAAACCTCTTAGAACACTTAAGATACTTAGAAGTATTCAAAAAATGTCAGAAAAAAGATCACAATGTGAGGGGCCTGTGCAGCAGGTTAAAGCCCCAGCCTGTAGTGCTGGCATCCCATATGGGTACCAGTTCTCATCCTGGCTGCTCCACTTCCAATCCAGCTCCCTGCTAATATGCCTGAGAAAGCAGCAGAAGATGGTCCAAGTCCTTGGGCCCCTGCACCTGCGTGGGAGACCTGGAAGAAGCTCTTGACTCCTGGCTTTGAGTCTGCTCAACTCCAGCTATTGCGGTCATTTGGGGAGTGAAAAAGTGGATGTCTCTATCTCCCTCTGTAAATATGTTTTTCAAATAAATTAAATAAATATTAAAACAAATTCACAATGTGAATGATTTGCTTAGAAATATCTTCAGCAGCTGGGGCTGGCGCTGTGGCTCACTTGTTAATCCTCTGCCTACAGCGCCGGCATCCCATATGGGCGCTGTATTCTAGCCCAGGTTGCTCCTCTTCCAGTTCAACTCTCTGCTGTGGCCCTGAAAGGCAGTGGAGGATGGCCCAGGTGCTTGGGCCCCTGCACTCACATGGGAGACTAAGAGGAAGCCCCTGGCTCCTGGCTCCTGGCTCCTGGCTCCTGGCTTCGGATCGGCGCAGCGCTGGCCATGGTGGCCATCTGGGGAGTGAACCAATGGAAGGAAGACCTTTCCCTTTGTTTCTCTCTCTCCCTGTCTATGACTCTATCTGTCAAATAAAAAAAAATAAAGAAATGCCTTCAGCTAAATATACATGATTGTTGCCTACAAGTTCTGTTTTCCATCCAAGGTTAGAATTAATTTCAGTCACCTGTTTTTGCTACATTATAACAAAGATTACCTTTCCTCCAGTTTTCAATAACATCTTACTAATTTCCTTCTTATACTTCACCAAAACCACCATTAATGTTCATATTTCCACTAACATTCTTTTCAACATGATACATGTATTAAGATGATAGAAATTTTCTACACTGTTCATTTCATTTTTGTTTGAATGCTCACCAGATTGCAGACCTTTTCTATCATAAACCTCAAAATTCTTCTAGTCTCTACCAATTATTCTGATAAAATGCTCAATTTTTTTAGAAATTTAAATTTGGTTATTGCAGTCCCCCACTTTCTGGTACAAAAATCTGCATTTTGTTCCTGGACCTGCCATACAAAGTGCCACAAACACCTTTCATTCTGGAAGTCAGAACTTTGAAATCCACATACAAGTAGATTTCTTTCCTTCTGAAGGTCCAGAGGAAAATTCACATCATATCGCTCCTCTAGCTTCTGAGAGCTGTTGGCAACAACTAGTGTACTTGATGTGGGCTCTGTAGCTCTCAACAAGGAGTTTTCGTTTCGTTGGGATCATTACTTTTAATAACCCTAGGATGCTGAGCGAGCGCTTTTCTGCACAACCATTGACTTCCATAATGGGCACACTTTGTAAAAGTAGATAAAAGAACAAGATAACACTGTCTACAAAGGATGACATTTAAATGAAAGGTGAAGGTATCTTGGATGAAAATTATAAAAAACTATACTATTAAATATAGGAATAAGAGTATGTGGGTACATTAATATCAAATATAGCAATCATTACCATAGAGAACTTATCAGAGCTAAAGAGACATTCATAACTGCAAATCTGTCAATATATCAAAAATCCAACAATTATGAAAATTTATATGTATACATGTTACAGCGTAATAATAGCAAGAATAGATAGAATTAAAGGAAAAAATAAAGATAAATCAATCCTTTTTGGAACTACCATTATTTATCTTTCCAGTAAGTGACAGATAAGCTAGATCAAGAGGAATAAGATAAAGTTTTGAGTAGGATTATTAATGGGTTGTAATTTATTTGACATTAACATGTCATAGAGAAAATGAATAATGTGTATGATTTTATGTGTACAAATCCTGAATTACAAACTAAGTTCCAATTGATTTTAAAGACTGAAATTATTCCAGTAATTATCCTTTGTCCAAATGTCTTGAAAGTATTCTGAGTCTTTACAGTCTGAAGATTGTCTTATTCCTTGCTGTTTGGCAAAATGTTGGCTAGCAAATAGTCCTATCTTTCTTCAATATAAGTTGTTTTTATATTTGTCTTGCATAGGTTCTGCCACTAACAATTTCCTTTGCTCCTATGATTTTGGTGATAGATACTTTAGTTTAATTTGCACATCAGTATTGGCCTTATCTATAACAAAGCCATCCTTACTTCCCAATGTCCATTATTATCAATGTGTGGCTAACAGGACCTAACTTGGTAAAAAAAGAAAATAAGCAGCCTTAAAGTAAGCCAACACTGTAACATACATAGTACTAGAATCACCTGCATTTATTTAGACTTATTAATATAGGTAGAGGAAAAAATAGAACTCATATCTTTGTGTTCCACACAATCTACATAAACTAACTTTATGTTTAAATTCTGAGTGTCACATTTGAAATAGGAATTGTCAAGAAAGGGAAAGCAAAGTGAAGGGCAACCAGAATGATGAACTGAAGGAAATGTGGTATGAGGAACATTGGGGAAAAAAAGAAACAGAGAGAGAAAAACATCTAGAGACTTTCCCCCTAGAGAAGAGGTCTTAGTGGAGACATGACAGATGTTTTAAAATATTTGAGGTGCTGTCAAAGGAGAGAAGAAGAGAGTATAGAATTAATGTTTGTCACTGCTAACAGCAGAATCACGATTAACGTGTGACTTTGAAACACGGATCTCCCAGCACATTGAAAGGAAAATATCTGTCACCGTCCCATCCATCTAAGGAAGGGACCACTTGTCTTAAGAAGTAATATATTCTCTAAGAATTCTGTCTGCAACAATTGGGAGAAATACATACTTTAATTTGTACATGTGTATGAAAATGGATTCTTCCTTAGCACACATTCTATACCTGCCTACTGAAGCATTACATAGTGCCCCATAAACATGCACAATTTAAATATCTTGAATTTTTTTTTTTAAAAAATTATTTATTTATTTGAAAGTCAGAGTTACACAGAGAGAGAGAAGGAGAGACAGAGAGAGGTCTTCCATCTGCTACATCACTCCCCAATTAGTTACAATGACTGGAGTGCGCCAATCTAAAGCCAGGAGCCTAGAGCTTCCTCTGTGTCTTCCCATGCAGATGCAGGGGCCCAAAGACTTGGGCCGTCTTCTACTGGTTTCTCAGGCACAGCAGAGAGCTGAATTGGAAATGGAGCAGCCAGGAATTGAACTAATGCCCATATGGGATGCCGGCACTGCAGGTGGCGGTTTTACCCACTATGCCACAGCGCCAGCCCCCAAATATCTTAAGTTTTTAAAAATTGAAACAGAAATACTGTAATTTTTAAATGCTACATATTTGATGTCTTCTGAAATGCATTAACCAAATAAATTTGTTTATTATAAATAATATTTCACAGATATCCTTGCTTTGAAATTAAAATATGTTAATCATGTAATTTTAAATTAAAACATGCTTCATTCAGAAATACAATAAATATCATTATAAAACAAGAATGCAACAGGACACCCAATAAAATTCAAAATATAATATGGAATTCACATCAGTGGATTATGAACACTTTCACATATAATGTTGATGACTAAAATATAAGGGTATATAACATTTCATGAATTAAAAGTAAATCTTGAAAAATTTCTACAGTGAAGCAAATGAGGCTTGAAGTCAGCTAACTTTCAGAACTCATGCCATTGAGCATAGGATGATTATGAGTGTGTATTATGTCACTGTCTACTAAACTAGACTTGATTTACCTTTCAAATATGAACGTTAACATGGAAGTAAAACAGTAAATTCCTCTGCAGAATTTGAAGTGCATTTATTGTCTTTGGGAGTTTCTGAAATTAGCATTTTGTAATACAAATGCTAGTTTCACATTCTCATTGTTGATATTTGAAAGCTGCTCAAACATGTTTTCTTCTTTCAAACTATTACAGTTTGATTTCAATAAAATCTCAGGTCTATTTACATTTGTCTCAATATCCTGTCTCAAATTTATAATTCCTTCTCTATTGCAATTCAGCTTAGCAGCAAAAAGAGACTCAAAGAGAAATACTAAGTGCTATAAAACTATTTCAACACCAAATATAATATATATCTTATCAAGTTTATAATATTTTATTTTTATGATTTATTTGATGATTTATTTTGAATGCATATGTATTTGCAGAAGAAATCTGTGACAAGGCTGAAAATAACTATGTGAGATCTTTGAATTATAATATTTGAATAAATTTTTAAAAGTCAAAAAACATTACAGTGTTGACTTATTAATAAAATGTTAAAACCACAATTTAAAAAACCCTTGTGATTAACAAAAAACTTTAGCAAATGTGAGCTTTATTTTCTTTGGAGAGTATAAACAAGAGTATGTTTCCAAACAGACCCAAAAGACCATTATTGAATAGGATGAAATTCAGTTGATATATTTATAGTTTTCAGTAGTTAAAGAATTTTTCAGATTTGGGACTGTGAATAGAGCTATTATGAACATTACCATGTAGAATTTTGGGTGGATGCAAGTTTCATTTTCCTGGGGTAACAGGAATAAGAATGCTATGCAATATGCCAAGTCTGTGTTTTATTTTATATAAAAAAAGAGAAACCTTTCAGATCTTATGAAGCAGTTGCCTGTCATTCCTACTATCAATATTAGAATGTACCACTTTTTCATAACCTCACCGGCACTTCCATGTAGTCAGTGTTTGTCTTGTAGATGTGTAGATACTTTAGTTTAATTTGCACATCAGTATTGGCCTTATCTATAACAAAGCCATCCTTACTTCCCAATGTCCATTATTATCAATGTGTGGCTAACAGGACCTAACTTGGTAAAAAAAGAAAATAAGCAGCCTTAAAGTAAGCCAACACTGTAACATACATAGTACTAGAATCACCTGCATTTATTTAGACTTATTAATATAGGTAGAGGAAAAAATAGAACTCATATCTTTGTGTTCCACACAATCTACATAAACTAAGACAGAAGTCTTCCATTTGCTGATTCACTCCCCAATTGGTCACAACTGCTGGAGCTGTGCCAATCTGAAGCCAGCAGCCTGGAGCTTCTTCCAGATCTCCAACACTGATGCAGGGGCCCAAGGACTTGGTCCATATTCTACTGTCTCATTTTAATTTGCAGTCATCTCAAGAAAAATGAGGTTGAACAGATTTTCATATGCTTACTTGCAAGGTGTACATCTTTTTCGTGAAGTGGTTATTCATGCTTACCTACTTCAGTTGTTTCTTATTATCTTATTTCGTTATGTGAGGTTTTGTATTTTTATTTTTTTTGAGATCAAGAGAGAGAAAGAGGCAGAGAGATAGAGACATAGAAAACAGCGCCCATATGCGATCTCAGCACTGCAGGGAGCAACTTTATCCACTACACCACAGGGCCAGCCACAGTCAAGTTTCTTAAAAAAAAAAAAATATGATTATCTAATTATTTAAGCATTGATTCCTGGGGAGAAACAGGTTTCTTCATTCAACTGTCTCAGAGCTTTTGTCAAATATGTTTCTGGCCTGTTTCTGAATTTTTAAATTTGTTCCATTGATTTTTGCATCTATTCTTTTGCCAACACCACATTATATGTACTAAGTAATGCTAACTTTAGAAGTCAGATCAAGAGAATTCTGCAAATTCATTCCTTTTCTAAGTCTTCTGTCATATAATTTTAGGATCATCTTTTATTTATCACTATCCCACTACACCTCATAAGTCTTCTGGGGTTTTTGTTTGGGGTAACATTGAATCCATATATTAATCTGGAGAGAACTGGCTTCATAAAAATGCTATATTTTAATGCTTTAGCTTGGCATCATTCTTCATTAATAGAAATTTCTCATTGCATTGATTCACATTTTATACACATACCTTTAGCACATAAAATTTTTGAAAATATTTATTTATTTATTTGAAAGTCAGAGTTACACATAGAGAGAAGGAGAAGCAGAAAGAGACAGAAGTCTTCCATTTGCTGATTCACTCCCCAATTGGTCGCAACTGCTGGAGCTGTGCCAATCTGAAGCAGTAGCCTGGAGCTTCTTCCGGATCTCCAACATTGATGCAGGGGCCCAAGGACTTTGTCCGTATTCTACTGAATTTCCAGGCTGCAGCAGAGAGCTGGATTGGAAGTGGAGCAGCCAGGACTCGAACCAGCTCCCATATGGAATGCCAGTGCTGCAGACAGTGGCTTTACCCGCTACACCATAGCACTGTCTCCAGCACATAAATGTAGTATATTTGTGGTAAAATTTATCTCTCATCACATTATGAGTTTTTTTGGCTTTTATAATTTTTTCATATTTCGATTGGGTAGAGGTTTATTGTATATATTATCATATTGCTATTGTGTTCTCAATTTTAATGACATATTTTAAGTTTTCCATATCTCCTTTTATTTCATTAGACTTAATTTGGTCTTCTTTGCTAGTTTCCAAATCATAAAGTTTATATCAATAGCTTGACAACTTTCTTCTTTACTACAATAAGCATGTCATGCTATAAATTCCATTTCAAACATTGTTTTGTCTTTCACTTTCAAATTTGGATATATTATTTCATTCCTATAATTCAAATATTTTAAATATTCTCTCATGACTTTTTATTTTAACACATGAGTTACTAGAAGTTTCTTTGTTGATTTCCAAATACTTTAAGATTTGATTTACTTTTCACATTTGTCATGCTCAAAGAACAAATTTTCTGATTTCAATTATATTAAGATGGTTGAGGCTGGCTGGCGCCGTGGCTCAATAGGCTAATCCTCCACCTTGTGGCGCTGGCACACCGGGTTCTAGTCCCGGTTGGGGCGCCGGATTCTGTCCCGGTTGCCCCTCTTCCAGGCCAGCCCTCTGCTGTGGCCAGGGAGTGCAGTGCAGGATGGCCCAAGTGCTTGGGCCCTGCACCCCATGGGATACCAGGATAAGCACCTGGCTCCTGCCATCGGATGAGCGCAGTGTGCCCGCGTCAGCAGCCATTGGAGGGTGACCCAACGGCAAAAGGAAGACCTTTCTCTCTGTCTCTGTCTCTCTCACTGTCCACTCTGCCTGTCAAAAAAAAAAAAAAAAGATGGTTGAGGCTTTCATATTTTAGTGGTCTTAAGTATATACTGTGTACTTCCAAATAATTCAATTATTTCCTTCTTAGATGGAATATTTATAAACACTCATTACAAATTTTGGCTCACAGTTCAGATTTTGTACATCCATTTTTTTTTTACCTTTTCAGTCTATTATTTAATATAAATCTTTAACTGTACTTCTGAATTTAGCTAATTTTTCATTATTCTCTAAACTTTTATTTATGTAAGAAGCAGAGAGAGAGAGAGAGAGAGAAGGAGAGGATGAGGAAGACAGAGTGAGACAAGAAAGACAAGAGAGATAAGTATTGTGTGTTCCATTCTCTAGCTCACTCCCTATATGCCTGCAGTAGCCAGATCTGTTCTAAGGCCAAAGTTGGGAGCTGAAAAGGTGATCCAGGTCTCTCGCATGACTGGAAGAAATGAAATCACTTGATCCATTACCAACTGGCCTTCCAAGAACTTCATTAGGAGCAGAGCTGGATATCAAACCCAGGTACTCCAATGTGGAATGTGAACACCTTAATTGCTAGGCCAAATGCTCACGACTATGTTTTTCAGTTATGTTGGGGCTGAACAGTGAGAAATATTGTAAGGAACATACTTATTTAAGATTGTTATGCATTCCTTATGAATTGATTCTTTCTTCAGCAAGTAATACTCATTATCTCTATTGGGTTTTATTTTGTAAATTCTGTTAATACAATCACTTTAGTTTGGTTATTCTTTTTATCACATTTTTATTTATATAAGGTGAACAATTTTATGTATTTCATATATACAGATTTAAAAACATACTGATATTTCCTACCCTATCATTTTTATAGTGTACTTTTTTATCATTTTCCTATAAAATGTTCATTTATTCATTTGCTTGTTTGTTTAAAAGGGAGAAAGAGAGAGAAGGATAGGGATGACAAAGAGAGAGAGACAGATAGAGAGAGAAAGAGAATCTTCCATCTATTGGCTCACCTTCCAAATCCTGCAGCAGATGGGGGTGGGGAAGGGGCAGATCCAGGTAGAATCTAGGAGCCTGGACCTCAACTGGGGTCTTTCATGTGGGTAGCAGGGACATCAAGATTTTAGTCTTCATTGCTGCCTTCCAGAATGTTTCACCAGCAGGAAGATGGATCGGAAGTAGAGTTGGGACACAAATGCAGATCCTCTGATGTAGGATATGGCGTCCCAAGTGGCAACCTAACTGCCACGCAAAACATTAATTTCTCTGACAGACTTCTTTTAATTATTATTTCATTTAATCTTCACTGTTATATTAAATCTCCTTTTCTACTGTTTGGAGCTCCCTTAGAGCATACGATCTATCATAATCTATCTTCATACATCATTTTATCATTTATCATAATCTATCTTCGTATATCATTTATGATTTATGTAATAACTTCATAATATTCTGAAATTCATCAAAACCTTCATGCTATTATGTCATGTATTTTAATTTCATAAGTATATTAGATTTCTCATATTATTACTGATTCTGGTTTTATTTGTTAATTATCTTTTGTAGGACAAAAATAGCAAAAATATTGTATAAAAATGTGTCTATGTTAAGCTTTGCCTTTCTGTACTTTAGCATTTCTTTGTGAAGGTTTATATTTGATCCAATATTATTTTCTATGTTTTTGAAGAACTTCAGTAACATTCACTGTAGCACCATTCTCATGTTTGTTATTTATTCTTTTCTAAAGTAGTGTTTATTTCACCATTTAAAGATGGTATTTATTGAGTTTAGGTAGATTTTTATTCTTGGAAGATTTTAACAGATACCATTCTATTTTCCTGTAGTTTGCATATTTTCCAGAAAGAAACATTCTTTATATCTTAGTTATTTTCTTTTTTTATATATAAAGCTTTTATTTAAAGAATATAAATTTCCAAAGTACAGCTTATGGATTACAATGGCTCCCCCCCACAACTTCCCTCCCACCTGCTACCCTCCCCTTTCCCGCTCCCTCTCCCCTTGCATTCACATCAAGATTCATTTTCAATTCTCTTTATGCACAGAAGATCAGTTTAGTACATATTACGCAAAGATTTCAACAGTTTGCCCTCACATAGAGACACAAAGTGAAAATACTGTTGGAGTACTAGTTATAGTATTAATTCACAATGCACAGCACATTAAGGACAGAGATCTTAGTTATTTTCTATATAATATGTTTTCTCTTCCATCAGCTTTCAGATCTTTGTTTTAGTATGTAGCACCTTAAACACATCTAGATGGATTTTCCCCTTATTTTGTGCTCTTGTAGAATCCTGGTTCTATGGTTTGACAGTTTCATTTCAAAAAAATCTCCTGAACATTTCTCTGGAGGTCCATTTGTGATCCTTTTTTATGTTCCCTTTAGTTACAGTGATGTTGATTTCTTTTTCAAGAAATTTTTTCAAGCTCATTGATTTCCCTCCAAAATAAGTTTGGCTACAGAGTCCATCAAAGAGATTTTTCATCTTTGATATCACAATATTATAAATCGAGCATTTATTTTTATTCCTTTTTATATTTTAATATCTCTATTAGAAACCCATACCTATGCATGTGAGTCATCTACTTTCTCAATATATCCTTTAACATATCATAAAATCACTATCTTAAAATCCTTGTCCTTTTTCCATTACTTTGGTCATCTGTTAGCATGATTCTGTTGATCACCTTGTCTCTTCACAATGGATTGATTTCATTGTTTTAAGTGTCTTTAATCTCTTATTGGATGGTAAGTTCAATTTACACAATGATGCTGATAAAAGTTAAATCACATCTATACTTGGAAAGGAATATGTCTATTCTTCTGTCAAGTGATTAGTTGAGGCTGTGTAATCAGGAGTTGAGCAAGGTTTTAGGCCTTCATTTTCATATTCATGGTTAGGATATGTCTACATAGTAGTCTAATTGTTTTTAAAATCTATTTACTTTCATTATTTATTACTGTTTAAAAAAAAAAAAAACAACTCCATGAGACTGGGGCAGGCATTGTGGCATGGTAAACATCCCATGTGGATGCCAGTTCATGTCCAGGCTGCTCCACTTTCAATCCAACTCCCTGCTGGTAACCTGGGAAAGCAATCCAAGATGGCCCAGGTGCTTGAGCCCCTGCCACCCATGTGGGAAGCCCAGAAGAAGCTCCTGCCTCCTGGTTTCAGCCTGGCTCAGCCCCGGCCATTGCAGCCATCTGAGGGAGTGAACCAGTTCTTCTGTGTCACTCTCTATCTACCTATCTCTGACTTAGAAATAAATGAATAACTGTTTTGAAAAAGAGAGTTCTCTTTTTTTCCACATCCTTGTCAGCATTTGCTACTTTCAGTCTTCTTGAAAATAGTCATTCTAACTGGAGTAAGATAGTTCATCAATGTGGTTTTGATTTGTGTTTCAGTGTATTATGTACTGTAAATAACTAGAATAAAAGTACTGGAAGGCTCCAAAAACATGAGAAAGACAGGAAACGGAAAGGCTGGTTGCCTGGTTTAATTGGTTTATATTAGGTATATGTATATACCTAATATATATATACCTAATATATATATACCTTATATATATATATATATATTATATTAGGTATATGTACTCAAACATAGGCATTTGGGGACTAAACTAGAGTCTGGGAGCTCATTTCTCTCTCAAAAAAAAAAGTTCTTAAAAACCTATAATATAATTGCTCAAAGACAAAATACTTAAACTGACATATAGAAAAAGAACAAAATGGGCAAATCTAAGTTTAAAGTAGAAATGTCAAAGATATAAAGATAAGACAATTTCACAATTGAACAAAAATCAAGATGATCAAAAAAGTTTTACTAACATAGATTACGGATATTATTTGTCTAATGAGAGATAGATTATAGTCAAAGATTATTTCTCTGAAACAATTAAATGTATTTCTTTAAGAAATGACATTCTTCTAATGTTAGATAGCTAAAGACTATACAGGGTTACTAAATGTGATGGATGAAAAGACACATATGGACACACAATTTTTCTTTCCAGACTCTTCCATTTAACCCTTAAGCATGTTCTCAACATGAAGAGGGTTGCTAGTTCTCTAGCCATAAAATACAAATTAGAAAAAATAGGAGGAGAAAAAAAAATCTATGTTTGAAGAACAATTTCTAAAATCTAATTTTGATGGCCAGTTCGTAGTATCACAGAATTAAAAAAAAAATAGTTATTTGAAAGTCACTGTTATAGAAAGGGAGGGAGGTCGGGAGGAAGGGAGACAGGTTCTGCAGGTTCACTCACTAAATGGCTGAAATTCCAGGGCTAGCCAGGGCAATGTCAGGGGCTTCATTTGGATCTCCTACGTGGGGCCCAAGCACTGCTTTTCCCAGGCCATTAGCAGGGAGCTGGATTGAAAGTAGCAGCTGTGACATCAACCAGCATGCCCAAATGAGATGCCTGCTATGCCACAATGCCAGCCTCACTCTCATGGATTTTTAACAAGAATAATATTAAATATTATAAGTAATGGGAAGCAGCACCCCTATGGGATGCTGGCATTGTATGCAGCAGCTTTACCTGCTGTGCCACAATGCTGGCCCCAAAAAGGGAATTCTTATACAGTGTTGGCTGAAGGAAATCAGCATAGCCATTAGGTAGAATACTACGCAGATGCCTCAAAAACTAAAAAATATATCTACTCAACTATCCTATTTGGGAGTATAAATCAAAAGGAAATGAAATAGTCATATCAAAGAGATAAATGCACTCTCAAGTTGATTGCTGAACTACTCACAATAACCAAGATATGGAATAACCTAGGTGTCCATTGATGGATGAATGGACAAAGTAATATGCTATATTATATGTATATGTATATATATATATGTATATAAAATACTATTCAACTATAATAGAAAATTAAATACTGGTATTTGTAGTAATATAACTGAAATTGAAGGTCATTTTCTTGTAAATAAACCAGACACAGAAAACAGAATCTGCATGTTTTCCCTCATTTGTGGAAGTTCAAAGATTATTGTCAACATCCTGTCTTTTTAACACCTTAAGAGTTTGTTGAGTGAGGATGAAGTAGGGATAGGATGAAAAAATGATGTCATTAAAATTAGAGACAGATTGTGATTGTTTCCTCCTCACTAGATATGTATCCTTAGAGATTTTCTTAAGTTGTTGTATTCATTTCCACGGGACACAATATGAATTGCCCGCCTTAACTGCTGATTTTTCTTTTATTTACCATAAGCAATTTACAGCTGACCATCTTATGGGAGAAAAGAAGGAGCAGACAGAATGTGTATGAATGTCTGTGCATACAGATAAACTGTTCAAAAAATTCTCAAAATTTATTTATTTGAGAGACAGGGATACAGAGAGAAAGAGAAAGCATGCTTTTATCTGTTGGATAAGTCCTCAAATGCCTGCAACAGTTAGGACTGGATCAGAGCCAAATCTGGAAGCGGGGAATGAAATCCAATTCCTTCATGAGGGTGTCAGGAGCCCAACCACTTGCACTATCAGCATTTCCACTCACAGTCTGCCTCTGCAGAAAGCTGGAATCAGGTGCTGGAGTCGGAAGCAAGAGTCAGGAGCCAGAGGTAGGCATTAAACCTGGGGACTCTAAAATGGGATCAGGGCACCCTAACTAGCATCTTAGCTACCAGGCCCAAATACCCATCCCATGTATACATTATTTTTTGTGCGTGTGGAAAAATATAGGGAATAGCTTTATACTAAAGAAACTCTTGCCAAAAATGGCCATTTTGGACCAGGACCAGTGCAATGTCTGGCTGGGTAGCTACTAAAACTGGTCTTTCCTGGGCCGGTGCTGTGGCTCACTTAGCTAATCCTCCACTGCGGTGACGGCACCCTGGGTTCTAGTCCCAATTGGGGTGCCAGATTCTGTCCTAGTTGCTCTTCTTCCAGTCCAGCTCTCTGCTGTGGCCCAGGAAGGCAGTGGAGGATGGCCCAAGTGCTTGGGCCGTGCACCCTCATGGGAGACCAAGAGGAAGCACCTGGCTCCTAGCGTCGGATCGGTGCAGTGCGCTGGCCATAGTGGCCATTTGGGGGGTGAACCAACGGAAGGAAGACCTTTCTCTGTCTCTCTCTCTCTCTCTCTCTCTCTCTGTCTAACTCTGCCTGTCAAAAACAAAAACAAAACCAAAAACAACAAAAAAACTAGTCTTTCCTTTCACCTAGTGCTGAATTCATAGGACAATTTTTAAAAATATGTCAAATGTACATTCTAATTCTTTGAAAAGGTTGCGTTTACCATTCAGTTTACTGTAGTCATTGTTAAATGATTTAAACAATTGCCCTAAGTCCCCTTGTGGAAATTCTACTGACTTGAGTAGAGGTGCCCTACCTAAGAGTAGTATATATTTAAGACAATTCACATCAAGAAGGCATCATTGATTTCTTTGTGTTTAGGAAAAGCCTACGCAATGCAACAGCTTATGTTGATGTGAAATTAATAGGAAGATTAGAAATACTGTTATGGGTATTATATGGTATCATACAAGGACAGGAAATAGGAACCAGAGCAAATTCTTAGAGAGCACACTGATATTATCATATTAGTGATATTATTACACTGGTACCTTGACCTCAAAGTCAGCAGCGCTTCGATGTTTATCAAGACTGTCCCAAATTCCTTCATGGGGTACATCTATTAGATATTTTGGATTGACCTAAATCACTGGTTGTCAACCAGACATTTTTATCACACAGCAGGTGGGAGTGTCAACTGATACTGGTGCCTCACAGTAGCCCAAGCATGCTTCTATATATCCTACAATGTACTAGAAAGCCTACAAGCCTACATGCTTCTATGTATCATACAATTTCAGGGGTCAGCACCTTGCAGTGAGAAATTATCTAGCCCCAGATGTCAACACAATACTATACTCGTTAAGAGAGGCTGGCCTAAATATAAATTCTCATCTTTTTCCTTTTTTTCCTTTATTTAGAAATGTTTCTATACCCAGAAACTAAAGGATAAAGCTGCAAATCATTTTTGAGAAACAGCATTCAGAATCATGTGCACATCTATGTAGTATCACTGTTCTGGTCTAGATAGTCACTTAGAATATTACTGTACTACATAAAGGGTATCATTATAATTAAATGTTCAATTCTTTAAGAATAAACATGATGGAATATATTTCAATATTATTTATTTTTGTTGAGTGAGAGAGAGAGAGGGAGAGAGAGAGAGTGTGAGCACTCTATTCTGTTGGTTCATTACCCAAATGCTGGCAACGGCCAGGACTGAGCAAGGTCAAAGCAGGAAGTTAATCTAGATCTCCTAAGTGAGGGGCTGAAATTCTATTACTTGAACCATTACCAACTGCCTCCAATGGTCTGATTTGGCAGGAATTTGGGGTCAGGATCTGGAAGTGGTTATCAAACCCAGACACTCTGATATGTGACACAGGAATTTTAAGTGCCATCTTTACCGCTAGGACAAACACCCACTCCAAGAAATTTCTTGATTATTTAGGTAACTTACTGAAATGTTTTCTATATAATAATGTATATTTTATGTGCATTTATATATATATTTACTTACAATTTCTAAATATGAAATTACTTGAGTAAGTTCAAGGAAAACGTAAGCGAAAGATAAATTTTGGTGCATTTTTGAATATCACAAAAATTATTCAAAATGTTCATAGAAAAATGTGTATTTATGAATACTATGGGTTTCATTTTTTCACCAAAATAAGTTTATGTTTTAATTACATTTTCCACTGAACTTTTTAAAGTATCACATTGTAAATGGCATAGGTCAGGAAATGTGTTTGCTTTTGATTATCATAGTTAATTCTCAAAATAGTTGTATGGGTTAGAATTATTTCTATGAGTGCTCTGCAAAAAGGAATGTTATATATCTTGTATATCTATGTGATTAACAAATTATAAAGCTGTATCAATATTTTTGCATTCAGAAAATTCTCTTACCATTTTTAAGGGACAATTGGTGAAAGAGGGCAGGTGGACAGGTGGTTTAATCAAGATGTTGAAGTCTTTTGGCCAAGAATTTTGATGTTATTTTAATGGCAAAAGAGAATCACTTAAATATTTTGTGCAAATAATTGATTTCTCAGTTGCTCTCTTGAGATCAAGCAGCATAGGAAAACAGTTAAGCTTAGAATCTCTGGAGTCAGATTTCTTTTCCTACTACTTGGAGTATAGTCTTGGGCAAATGACAACCTTTACCCTTTCAAATGGGAATAAAACTGCTACTTCTACCAGTTTGTGTGTGTATGTATATGTGCATCATCAACAAAATATCCTCTGTTAGGAAGTGCCTAACATACTTCATTCAGAGTGGATGGTAGCCATCATCAATAGCACCAACAGTATTAAGTATTACATTTTTTATTCGGAAATATCACTTTGATTGCAATTCAGAGAAAGCATTGTAGAGTAGCTAGATGGGGATCAAGACCATTTATCGATACCCTTTGTACACAAAGATAAAAAAAATGACAACTTAAAATACGACAATAGAGAAAACATGATAGAAAGAGTTCAGATCAAGTGACACTTAGAAGTAGACCAGATAGGTTATCAACCAAGTATATGTGAGAAATGTAGAGAAAAATTATTATTTTTCCGGATTTGGAAAGCAGATTGAATAATGTGTTATTCACTGACATAGGGACACAAAAAGAGGAACAGGTGATGGCAAGATGTGACAAGTTCAATTTTGAGTTTGTGGAATTTGAGATTTCATTACCAAGTACAATTATTTGTCTACAGAACTCATGGGACAAGACTCACAGCTCTGAATGGGAAATGGAATTAGAAAAATAGATTTCAAAATTATCTTCACTACTGGAATAAGGGAAGCATTTCTGTGTAAACAAATAAATTTTAGAACATCTGTCCCCAATCCATCTCCTCACGTGCACCTTAGTATTTCAAAGGAAAAACTAAGTGCGTAGAATCTATATCTGTGATTCTTCTTTGTCTTGTTTGTCATCCTTCACGCAGAGAGCATGTGCTCTTGGCTCTGTGTTTTGGAGGAAAATCATGTTTCCACAGAGCAGGCCACAGTTGTTCACTGCTGCCAGTGGCTGAATGGGTGCTCCCTAACATTAGGGTCAATTATTTGGCATTCCACCTAGCCAAGTGTGGAGGGCACTAAGATATCAGCTCTTGCAATAATATAATTATGGCATTGTTATTTCAACCTACTTGTGTCTCTTTTTTTCTTTATATTGTCAAAATTCAGGTGAGAAAGGGGTGTCACTTATCAGATACCCTCCAGGGCTCCAACCTGCATATAGGTAGAAATACTTAAAGGTATTAATATGAATAAAGGGCATTAGGAATAAAAAGAAGATTAAATGGAAAGGAGAGGTAAAGAGAAGTGAGTTAACCTGAATAAAAAGAAGAGGAGCACATAATCCTAAGGAAAATTAATATTAAGAGTCAGGAAGAATACTTTATGGGATGCACAGAGATGAGAGCTAGAAAACCGAATTGTTATAAGAAGACGTTGAGAAGAAGCCCTTCTTAAACAAGCATATCATGTTGGGGAGATGATTGGGGATCAGCCAAGAAAACCAAGCACTGAAGAACTGTCAGAACAAGGCTAGACTATCTTCAGATCTGGTAATGAGTATGGACTTGGGGACCTTTCAGGGAGCTATTTCAATTGAGGAAAAAGTAGGGAAAAGAGACAGGAACTGGAGTATATCTTTCTTGCTAAGGTAATTGGGTGTGCACATGTGTATGAAGGTGAGCAGAAGAGTGTATATATATTTTCATCATCTTCATCTTAATTTTTTTAACTCAGAATAAAATCTTAGAAATCCTATAAAAATTATTAGGGTACAGACACTGCTTTCAAATCTAGTTAACAATGGCAAAAACTTACATTTTATTTTTAATATCATTGATATCAGGAACATTAATCAAAAACATTATTTTAAGAACAAACCTTGGTCAGGCACAGAGTTAATTTTTGGGAAACTGTAAAATATACTGCACATGCCTATGAGTGAAACATGAATGGGAAAAAACATATTCTCTTGTTTTTTTATATTTTAAAAGGTATTCTTTTTCTTCAAAAATATAATTTATATTTAAAATCTATATGCAAACATTTAAAATCTCAGTATGAAAATTGTAGGTTTCTTTGTAAAACTTTTCCCTATTTTAGCAAACAAATGTAAACCACCACAGACAGAACTTCTATGTTAGGCATTGTTAATACTTAAAATACTAACTTCAAAAATAATGTATCGAGCAATTTCCTATTGTTACTTATGTTACTTCTATCATGTTATAGTTAACCTAAATAATTAGTCAGCATTAAATGTGGTTGGAAAAAGGATAACAGAACCAATAGGCTATTCTTCTAAAATGTATTATTTCTGGAACACTGATCTCATGATTTTTCAAGGAGCATAAGAATAAAATTGCACATGATTGGACTATATTCTAATTTATGGGGGAGTCTAAGACAATTTTAGGAGCTTAACACCGCAATAGCCCTTTGGGGTATTAAGTCTGTCAGTTGGCCTGCATATCAGAAAATTGATAGCTCTATTATGAAGGCATGTGAAATACCAAATACACGAACTCGATGGAATACTTAACTGCTTTATGAGGTGACCAGAAACTGCTGACTGATTTGTTGGCTTAAATCCCGCTGAATGGGTCCCTTTAATTGCCTTACGAATATCCTATTAAATAATTCAAAAGATCTGGGCCAAAAAAGGGCAAAATATATAAATTTGAATGAATATATCTAAATTAGAAAGTGTTTTTGAGCCACAATTTGATATTAAAATGGCTAATATTTCAAGCATACTTAAAAGCTAAAACCTGAAAACTGAAAAAGATGAAAGAGACAAGTGGAATTCTTTACTTTGATATTCCCTGTTCCTTTCTTCATGATTCCCATCAATTGATAGTATCATATTTAAAGTATTTTTACTAAATCATCTTTTTCTTAGCATAGGATTATGCACCCAGTGGCAAATCAACAACCAAACTGACCAAGAAGAGTAATAAGTTTATTGAACGGCTACTATATGCTATGCAGCTTTTCACCAAGTGTACTGTGGTGAATAAAACACAGTACCTGCATTTAGTCAGCTTACATATCTCATATGAGGTGCAAAGATTTTCAAATAAGTTTCATAGTGAAAATGTTTCACGATTAAATATATGTCATCACTTTTTGAATTTCTTCAAAAGGTTAGTTTTCAAATCACAAGCTTGAAAGCAGATAAGGCATCTTACATAAAATTCCTCATTAATGTAAAGTAATCAAAAAGAGATAGCAAGGTATAATTGGAATGGGAATAATGCCAAGGTACCAAACATAAGCTAAAAGTCCTATAAACTCACCCGGGGTAGATAACATAAATGATTCTCAGCTTTCTGATAACATCTTTTAGCATTATTTATATACTGAGTTAAAATCTTAACTCTGAAATTACTAGATAAAATTGATATCTCTGGAAATGTGTACAGAACTTATACATTATCAACTTTAAAAATGTCTTTTAAAAATTTTCTCCTGAAAATTATTTGGTTCATCTTCATGTGACTCTACTCACACTCCTGAGGGATTAACCAGGTGGGAATTATTCTCCAATTCCTTTTTATATATAGTCTATGTAATACAGCCAAAATTGCATGGACTTTTCTACTTCATGGCAATTTCCAAAGCCCTACATTTGATCTCAGTCCTCCAGCTTTATTTGCAGAATGTGAGATTGGGGTTACTGGGAAAAATAACATGATTATTCTTGGAATAACTCTAACTAATATCAGAAATATAAGACCGTAATCTCCTCTCAGATGAAGAAGGAACATAGTGACCTATTACAAAAGTTCACAGAATTTTCCTTTGAAGAGAAGCATCTCTTCTAGTCTATAGAAGCCAGCTATGACCACTCTTTACACTATATCCATGGATAACTAAAAACAAAAGTGTGAAAGAAAAGGAAATTGTCTCAGAAGTTCCCAAGATCATGTGTTCTCAAAACATGTCATTGTTTACTATCTCACTCTTTCTTATCTCAAGGATCCTATGGATCTCCCATACTAGTGTATTGTTACCTATTCTTTCTGAAATGAGAGAGGAATTTTGACTATACCATTTTCCACACATTTAGAACTAACTGGTTCATGATTAACTCATTATCTATAGACCCACATAAATATATGCAACGATTTGGTAAATTATGAGGAGTAAGAACCTATCTTTCCTAAGTAAAGAGTAGCAGACCTTGGCCACATCTATTATGTCCACTTTTCCCTTGACCTTGGAATACAAAGATGTGTAAGTCAGAGCTCTCACAGACCTGACATTATGGTATAATTACAAGACAGCCTACCATGTGTGAAGCCCAGCATAGCACTATAGGTGTACAAAGTAATTATCTTCCCAATCTAAATTCTATTTTAGTATATCATCCTTTTCTTCATTTGCATTGGGAAAAAAAAGTCATGCCCAAAAGCCAAAAGTAATCAAGAGACAAAGAACTCCTCCACACATTGAACAAGAAATCAAGAAACAATAATCAAGAACAAATAATCAAGAAACAAAGAACTCCTACACATTGAAACCACTGAACGATGATAAATGATTTTACCAAATTCTAAGCATTATGTTCCATGCTAGTGAAGCTTTGTTCATCCTGTGATTATTTTTTCTCCTGTTAAATTATTTAGGTTATGATAGAGAAAACAGTTATTGAGCCTTCTTCATTAACTTTGGTCAAAGAACTTTTAAGTGTTACCCAGTGGAAAATATTTGTGATTTTTTAAGAAAGGAAATTACCTACCTTTATAGAATTTCATGAATAATGAAAAGCTAGGGACAAATATATTCAAATAATGTCAAGGTTATGATGCATAGTTCATTGGGGAGGAGAGATTAATATCAGGTTTCCTTAGATGTTTTGACAGTCTGTGAGATGAGGCATCAGGGACTGACTACTCAGTCAAGCAAAATTTTGAAAATCTTTTCTACCAGCCTCATCTTGGAAAGGCAAGAATCTTCATTCTTTTCTAAGTAATAATTGGTAGTAATAATACAAATCAACTCTTCCAGGCATAGAAAGTGACTTTAACAGAGGGAGTGGGAAAGGGGAGGGTTGCGGGTGGGAGGGAAGTTATGGAGGGGGAAGCCATTGTAATCTATAAACTGTATTTTGGAAATTTATATTCTTTAAATAAAAGCGTTTTAAAACAAACAAACAAAAAAAAACAGTGAAATATAAAGATAAAAGTAACAAAATAAATAACACTTGGTTTAATTGTATCACAGATACATTATGCTAATTTTGTCATTCATTTACTGTCCATACATTTTATTCTGACATATCATTTTATGTAAATGATGGGGCTATCCCTTTCTTTATTTGGAATTCATCTTATTATATGGAGCATGAAATCTCTTCCACATTTAAATTAAAGGTAGTTCACAGCTGTTCATTCTTCTACTCTTAGGCCTTATCTGACTTCCAGACAATGGTAGGTTCCTCTGTTGTATACAAAGCTATCTAAATTAATAAATTAATAGCAATCTATCTTTTTCCTTTCGAGTGTTTATCATTGTTCTTATTTCATATTCAATGACAGAAAATTTGTCATGGAGATCATAAGCACTGATTTCCAAGGATGTTAAGTTTCTCATCAGGTCTGCCCCCTTCCTCTCACCACTACACTAAAATCTTTGACTCTTGATGCCTTTGCATGTATGCAATATGGGACCATATAAGCTCCACAGAAGAGACTATCAAGAGACTATACTGTTAAGGCATTGACTAAATTGTTGCAAAACTATTCCTGATGTTGTTTAGATACACTCTGCTTTTAAAAATAATTCATATTTACTTGAGTAATCTGAATGTATTACTACATTGTCCTCTAATATGTGGTGTTAATAATATGAAGTTTAATTTCTGATTATTTATATGCATTTTTATTTCATGCAATTTTGGATATTCTTGATAGTTTGCAGTTCAGGCGTTAATTTATTAATCATCTTTAAACTGGATATGATTTTAAAATCATTATGATTATATCACTTATATTATTCTCTATATGTATTCTTTATGTATATGTGTAATATACTGGAATTTCTTGAGCAAATCCTGTGTATCCTAAACTCCTTCTTATAGTTTCTACTTTTGAGCATGTTTGCTTCAAGTTTTCTGAAATTTCCTCAATCTTATTACAGTATAATTATATTGGCCTCAGCCTTGTCGATTTCCTGATTTAAGAGTTTCCATTAAAATATTTTAATCTAGGCAAAAAGCTCTTTTTGCTAATTGATCATCTCATATTTTCCAGACTTATATCATCTTTGATATTAATAAGTGCTAATATGTGGTGACTGGTTAGGTTGAATGAAGCACTGTTATAAGTTCTTTAACAAAGTTAAATCATATCAACTCCATGAGATACTATTTTACAGATTGCAAAACTGAGAGGAAGAGTATTAAGTAACATACAAAAAGTCACACATAGTAAGCAATTGTGAGATTTCTACTTTGTTAATTTACATGTCTCATTTTGCTTTAAAATTTTACCTTTATGTTTTATCAATTGTCGGGGACCAGACCGGAGGAACCGTGCCCCTAAGATGGCGCCCACTTCCTGCTTCCGGGTTCTTCCTCACCTAGGGGACTTCCCGCCTCACTACGAACTTTCCCGCTCCGCCGCGAAATTGCCCTATCCCAGCGCTTCTAGCCTGTCACGCGATTCATGACGTGTATTGTGCATATATACCCTTGCAATCCGGATGTAGTGTGTCTTCTCCCCAGAAGAGATCGAAGCTGGATCTCCTGCTTGCCGAGCAGTAAAGGAACCCCGTTTAAAGTGTTCGGTCTCTGTCTCTTGCTGGACGAGGGCGGCGCCGAGCAGCTGGTGGCCCGTACGGGGAAACTTCCTCTACTTTGCCCGGTAAGTGGAAGGTAAGCGAGGTAGGTCTTACCGCCTGGGGCTCCGCGAGTGAGGTATATCTCGTGGTTGGAGGGTGGACGCACCCCGAAATTGCGGACGTGTTTTCCCGCTTTAGATTAAAAATGGGTAATTCATCTAGCCATTCAATGTTAATTAATCCGTTAAAAATACTGCTACGTAGCAAAGGAATTAAGGTTTCTAAAGCCACGCTTGTTAGGTTTCTTGGATGTGTTGATTTTTTTGCGCCGTGGTTCGTCCACACGGGTCAGATAACCCTTGAATCCTGGGAAAAATTAGGAAAGGATTTCCAGCGGACGGCTAATGATCCCAAGGAGCCCGATCTTGATCCCATCGTACTCCCCTTATGGGAGCTGCTGCGGGCATGCCTCCGAGAGGAGAGATCGGAGGGAGCGGACCGCCCAGCTCTTACGGCGGCTCGTGAGCTGCTCGAGGAAGTTCGTTCTCAGAGCTCGGATGGCGCCCGGGACCTTATACATTTCAAGGACACGGGTTGCCAAACTTCCTCATTAGCCTCGGGCTCCGAGTGCGGCTCCGCCTCCTCCGAGTCCGAGGAGGAGAGGGACTGTAATCCTGGATCCCCGCCTCCTTCGTATGCGCAGCTGCGACAAAAGTTAAAAGATGCCTGTGCGCGCCCTCCAGTGCCTACGGCTCCTCCTATTGATATCATGCCCGTCCATCAGATCGGAGGCGCAGCGCCCCCTGGTGATGGTCACGCAGATGTAACTCAGCCCCATCTAACACCCGTGCCGCCGTGGCCATCAAATGCCCCAAATGCGCCACCTTCTTCAGGCAGACAGTTTCATCAACAAGCCTGGAAACAGTTGCGAACTAGCGCTCCCGCTGCCCCCGCTCAGGCTTACCCTGTTTTGGCCGTGGGCACGAGGGAGGCCCGACACGAGCCATTAGACATGACAATATTAAAACAACTTAAGGCCGCGGTCCATGACTATGGGCCCACGGCCCCGTTCACATTGTCACTCCTTGAATCAGTCGGCCAGTCCATTTTAACACCTAGCGACTGGACCCAATTGGCTCGGGCCTGTTTGAGTCCAGGCGGCTTCCTCATGTGGCAGTCTATGAATACAGAGTGCTGTCATGACCAGGCGGATGATAATGTTGAGGACGGCCACCCTACGTGGAATGCTGATATGCTTTTAGGGCGGGGACCTTATCAGGCCGACCAGACCCAATTCCCCAGACAAGTATATAGGCAAATTTCCAACTGTGCCCAACGTGCGTGGAGGCAGGCGTCCAATCCAGGTGACTCAGCTAGCCACCTCACCAAGATTATTCAGGGCCCGGCCGAACCTTTCGCAGACTTTGTTGCTCGTATACTTGAGGCTGCATCGCGTATTTTTCCTCCCGAAGTTGATGTTCAGCCGCTGGTCAAGCAAATCATTTTTGAACAGGCTAATAAGGAGTGCAAAAACATTCTTCGACAGTATAGACATAAATCTGTAGATTCTTGGCTAAAACTCTGTAGAGATACCGGTGGACCACTTACTAATGCGGGCCTAGCTGCTATGTTGGCCACCACTCTAAACCCCTCAAAATTCGGAAAAAACGGCTCAAAGACCAAATCGGTCCGACCATCTATTTCTTCAGGGCTTTGCTTTCAATGTCACCAACCGGGTCATAGAAAACGCGATTGTCCCACTCTCAGCCACGGATATCCCACGGCACAGCCTTCAGGCATAGAGCCTTGTCGTCGCTGCCGCAAAGGCCCTCATAGGGCAGAGGAGTGCCGTTCTGCTTTCGATATCGACGGCAACCCGCTTACCGGTACTGCCCAGGGGTCAAAAAACGGCCAGAGGGGGCTCCCCAATCCAGCGAGGAGCCCCCAAAAACAAATCTACTCTCAGGTTCCTCCTCCCGCGTCAGCGCTGTACCCAGTACACCCTCAGCTCGTGCCACCCACGGATCAGCAGGCCTGGACCTCTGTGCCACCTCCCCTCTCCTCTTAACTCCGGAGATGGGGGTACAGTTGGTGGAGAGCGACTGCTCTGGACCGCTGCCACCAAATTCGGTTGGGCTGTTGTTAGGTCGAGCCTCCGCTGCCCTCCGAGGGCTAGCCGTGATCCCTGGAGTAGTTGACCCTGATTTCACTGGTAAGGTAAAAATTATGGTACAGGCCCCTCAAGGACCCGTAGTAATCAATCCTGGAGACCGAGTCGCACAGATGCTATTACTACCCAGTCTTCACTCTTTAACCTTAGCTAAAAATCATGTTCGTGGTACTGGTAGTTTCGGATCCTCTGGCACTAATTTCACCGGCTTACATATGCTTTTAAACGAACGTCCCACTCTAGTGTTGCAGATTAATGGTAAGGATATCAAGGGACTTTTGGATACAGGAGCCGACAAGTCCATTATAGCAACAAAGGACTGGCCCAGTTCATGGCCTACAAATGTGGCGGAACAAACTTTACAAGGACTTGGTTTCGCCCACTTCCCAAAAATCAGTGCGACCTTATTATCATGGCAGGATAACGAGGGTCATAAAGGACAATTTTCTCCATTTATTTTACCTCTCCCCATTTCCCTTTGGGGGAGAGATGTCCTGGCCGAAATGGATGTTGCCTTGGTCACCACTTCCCCTGCCGTACAATCTATGCTACAAAAAATGGGTTATGTCCCCGGCAAGGGACTCGGCATTCAGCTTCAGGGTCACCCTTCTCCCATCCAGCCAAAGCAAAAACCAAGTAAGGCTGGCCTGGGTTTTTCCTAGGGGTCACTGTCTCGCCTCCTAAACCAGTGGAGCCTTTACCCATCTCATGGCTGACAGACGTACCCGTCTGGGTTCCACAGTGGCCCCTATCTCAAGAAAAACTGGAGGCAGTCAACGCCTTGGTCCAGGAACAAGTTAACGCTGGCCATTTGATCCCGTCCACCTCGCCGTGGAACACGCCTATTTTTGCCATTCGCAAAAAATCAGGCCAATGGAGACTCTTACATGATCTTAGGGCAGTCAACGCACAAATGCAGCCTATGGGCCCTGTACAACGTGGCCTTCCCCTACTTTCAGCGCTCCCCAACAAATGGCCTGTTATTGTTATAGATCTTAAGGATTGCTTCTTTTCCATTCCATTAGATAAAAAGGATACCCCGCGTTTTGCCTTCACCGTTCCCACCCAAAATCAAGAACAACCGGACAAACGATGGGAATGGACAGTCCTACCTCAGGGAATGACAAACAGCCCCACCATGTGTCAAATCTATGTAGCCCAGGTGTTGGAGCCTCTTAAAAGCCAGTATTCCGACTGTAAATACCTACATTATATGGATGACCTACTGTGTACGGCTCCCACTATGGAAAGACTTCTAGCCTTGTACAGTGAGCTCCAACAAGTGTTAAAAAAGGCGGGGTTACATATTGCACCTAACAAGGTACAGCTGTCATCTGTGGTATCTTATCTTGGAGCTATAGTCACTCCTACTCAAATTAAACCTCAAAAAATACAAATAAAAACCAATACTATTTCCACCTTAAATGACATACAAAAACTTTTAGGGGATATCAATTGGATTAGGCCCTACCTTAACATCCCTAATGCTACATTACAACCCCTCTTTAATATACTTAAAGGAAATCCGGATCTTACTTCCCCCCGAACCTTCACCCCTGAGGCTAAACAAGCGTTGTCAGTTGTCAATGATGCCCTTAGTAAAGCTGCCCTAAAACGTTGGGACCCTAAGGGAGACCTCACTCTTTGGGTTCTTAACACCCTCAAACAACCTACCGCGGTCCTATGGCAGGATGGGCCCCTCCTCTGGATTCATCCTTCAATGTCATCCTCTAAATCTATTAGTTACTATCCCGTGGCAGTGGCGGAGGTAACTCTCCTAGCCATTCAAAGGGCTATCCAACACTTTGGCCGCGAACCATCTACCATAGTTGTCCCCTATTCCATGGAACAGGTACGTGTGCTGATCGCTTGTACTGACGCTTGGGCGGTCTTAGCCTGCTCCACCTCCGCAACTATTACTAACAGAACACCCTCTGATCCCTTATTAACCTTTGTTCAGTCTCACCCTGTTATTTTTCCAAAGTCCACATCCCAAAAGCCCTTACAGGGAGCCCCCGTAGTGTATACTGATGGCTCAAAAACGGGGGTCGGTGCATATGTTGTCTCAAAATCCGTGCCAAAAACATTCCAATTCGTTACTGGCTCTCCCCAGGTAACTGAGCTTCTTATAGTTAACCAAGTCCTCTCTGACTTCCCTGGACCTGTGAATATTGTGTCTGACTCACGTTACGTGGTCAACTCTGTGTCTATCCTTGAGGCCGCAGAACTAATTAATCCTTCATCCTCCGTGGCAGCAGTTTTTCTTACCTTGCAACAATCTATTTGGCGCAGATCTGCCCCTTTCTTTATTACCCACATTAGAGCCCACTCTTCCTTACCTGGACCTATGACCGCGGGCAATGCTATAGCTGACCAAGCCACACGCCCTATTTGGATATTCCAATTTCCTTCCCCAGAAAAACAAGCCACCCAGTTTCATTCAGAGTTTCATGTAAATGCAAAAACTCTTGCCGCCAAATTCGGCCTTTCCCGTGCTGTCGCTCGCGACATTGTTCGCCGCTGTGCCTCATGTCTCACTTTAACCCCTATGCCTTCAGTGGGGGTTAATCCCCGAGGATTATTACCGGGACATATCTGGCAAATGGATGTCACTCATATGTCTGAGTTTGGAACCTTAAAATATATTCATGTGTCAATCGACACCTGCTCCCAAGTAATTTTCGCTTCTCTGGAGACGGGTGAACGTACCACCCATGTCATCAGTCACTGCCTTGCCGCTTGGGCGGCCTGGGGCAAGCCAAAAACCTTAAAAACAGACAATGGTCCTGCGTACACAAGCAAGTCATTCCAAGATTTTTGCACTCGTATGCAGGTACAACATAAAACTGGAATCCCTTATAATCCTCAGGGACAGGCCATAATAGAAAGGGCTCATCGAACCCTCAAGGCCTTTCTCTCAAAACAAAAGGAGGGAATTGCCATGGGCAAAACCCCTCGCATGCGCCTTTCCCTTGCATTGTTTACTATAAATTTTTTAAATTTGACAGATAATTCTATGTCCCCTGCTGACAGACACATGTTAAAAGAGCCATCTTCACGAGGCTATGTTCGTTGGAAAGATATCCTCACGGGAAAGTGGTGTGGCCCGGATCCGGTATTATGCTGGAACCGAGGCGCAGTTTGTGTCTTCCCACAGGAGCCTGGAAGAGAACCTCTCTGGGTACCGGAAAGATTGGTCAGAAAAGCAACTCCACCGCCACAAGATACGCCTTTACCACCTACGGATGACATCTCCCCCGAGGCAACCGAGGTCACCACACCCTCACAAAATAACGAATTACAACCGATCAACGACACGTGAGATGTACCCTTTCTGTCTCCTTATGTTGACAGCTACCTTGCTCCCTGGCTCCTATGCAGGCTTCAATTCCAACCCACATGCCCTGCAGCAAGCCTTTGGCAACCCCTGCGACTGCAAAGGGGGAATTGCCTCTCAGCCACCCCCATACTCCCGTCCACAAACTGACTGTGGAGACAAAACTGCTTATCCTCCAAGAGCCCATGTCCCCGGCTTACCGCGCGGCTACGTATGTGTACTCAAGCCCCGTCTTTCTACTTCCCATAACAAAAACACCTCATGTCCTTGCTCGACTTTTCAGGACTCAATGCATAGTTCTTGTTATTCTACATTCTCCACATGTACTACTGCGGGTCAGCAGTTCTATTCCGCCATTTTAACTAGTACTCGCAGTCCATCTAGCCCCGACCATTTACCACAGGCGGTCTTTTCATCTCCTTACTCCTCGGCCCCCTGTGTCGGTCAGGTGGGACAATGGGCGTGTTGGCGCACTACGGCACCCGTGCATATCTCTGATGGTGGAGGCCCACAGGACCAGCTCCGCCACCAACAACTGACGCAGCGTTGGAAAACTCTCTTTTCTCCCTCCCCTTTCTTGTATCACCCCTTGGTCAGGCCCCGACCTCATTCTGTAGCCCTGGATCCACAAACTCAGGATATTCTTGAGGCTACTCACAGGGCATTAAATCTGACTGCCCCCGATTTGGCTCAAGACTGCTGGCTGTGTATGGCCCTAGGGACACCTTACCCCCTAGCAATTCCTATCCTAAATTCTTCCCTCCTCAATCTTACCACTAACAATTGTTCTGCTGCTCTCCCTTTTCCTGTACAGGTATCTTCCCCTCTAAATGCCTCCTGTATTACCACCAATTTAAATTCAACAGGTGCTGTTCCGGTAGGAATCACACTGTCACAATGCGGCGACGTACTGAACGTCAGTTCGTCCCAAAGATGTGCTCCCCCTGGTCATGTGTTGGTTTGCGGGTCCCACGCCTACTCCGCGCTTCCCTCTAACTGGACTGGGATCTGTGCTCTTGCCATCGTTCTCCCGGACATAGAGATCATTCCAGGAAGCGAACCGGTCCCCATTCCCGCTTTAGATACCTGGCCTGTCCGTACAAAACGAGCGGTCCACATGGTACCCTTGTTAGTAGGCCTTGGCATCACCACCGCCGTGGGCACCGGTACAGCAGGACTGGGAGTCTCCTTGGATAAATATACCAAACTTGCACACCAAATAATTAATGATATGGAGGCCGTAAGTCAATCTCTCCAGGAAATTCAAGACCAAATAGACTCACTTGCAGAAGTGGTCTTACAAAATAGGCGTGGCCTGGACCTTTTAACCGTGGAAAAGGGAGGTATCTGTCTTGCTTTGCAGGAACGCTGTTGTTTCTATACTAACAAATCTGGAGTGGTCCGAGATCGAATAAAAAACCTACAAGAGTCCTTAGAAAAAAGACGCAAAGAATTATACGAAAACCCGCTCTGGAGCGCCTGGAACGGATTCCTTCCTTACCTCCTCCCTCTCCTGGGCCCATTAATATCTTTGTTCCTATTGTTGTCCATAGGTCCCTGTGTGTTTCGCTGGGTGAGCTCCTTCATCAACAACAAATTGGAGAGCGTCAGACATCAGTTCCGCGCGGCGGCGTATGCTGCTCTCCACCACCGTGATCCGGATGCATATGCCATGCTGGCTCGCCTGACTTATGACCGAGTCCATACCGACGATTAAAACCCGCATCTCCCTCCCCTACTCTCGATTCACTTTTGGATAATCACTCTGTTAGGCACTCACCTTCCTCGAGCTGTCTGTCCCACTTCCCTCTCCCTCATTGGACTGTAGCACCCATCCCTGACCGGGAGCCAAAACTAGGTATGCGAGACCAAAGGTACTGCAGCAGGAGTCCACCCGGGGGTTCCGGGGGCACTGGGAGAGCATATGCATATGCATACAGGCCCGAACCCCAGCCTGTCCCAGCAAAAGGGGAACCTGATCCCTAACAGGAGCATCGAGGGTTGTGGCCAGGCCCTCGAGGCTCAGTGACTAGTGGATCATAGGCACGCTGGGTATGCACCTCTACTCTCTGCCTAGTAAAATTTCTCCCGGCCTTCCTGAGCCAGGGCCGTCGGGGGTGTGATTTGTGCAAAAAACAAAAGGAGGGAGATGTCGGGGACCAGACCGGAGGAACCGTGCCCCTAAGATGGCGCCCACTTCCTGCTTCCGGGTTCTTCCTCACCTAGGGGACTTCCCGCCTCACTACGAACTTTCCCGCTCCGCCGCGAAATTGCCCTATCCCAGCGCTTCTAGCCTGTCACGCGATTCATGACGTGTATTGTGCATATATACCCTTGCAATCCGGATGTAGTGTGTCTTCTCCCCAGAAGAGATCGAAGCTGGATCTCCTGCTTGCCGAGCAGTAAAGGAACCCCGTTTAAAGTGTTCGGTCTCTGTCTCTTGCTGGACGAGGGCGGCGCCGAGCAATCAATGTTACTAATTCATTTATTTCTTTACACATCTCTGATATCTATTTGAATGTCCTCCTCAGGTTATTCTAAAATCTCTAAATCCCAGGTATAAATCATCCTAGTTACTTAACTTCCAGTTATTTTCCTTAGCATTGAATTTTCTCGTATACCCATTAGTTGCAAATATAGAGTCTAGGCATTCAAAATCCATAGAATTAAATCCTCAGGAGTCACATGTACATGGTATACAGGTATGTGTGCTTTCCAGAACAATTTCTCTAGTTGCTTCTTCATCTTTTCTATTGAGTTAACCAATTCTGAAACAGATTGAGATAGTCAGGCTTAAGAATTTTGTACTACATGAAGTTGAACCTCATAAGGTTTCAATTATTCACAATTTCACTGCACCTTACTTCCAGAATACCCTAAGCATTTCCTGAAACAACTTCAGGCTGATATCCTTGATGTCACTCTCCATTTTCAGATGTCTCATCTTCAAATACAAGTTATGTATCTCATTACAATATCTTATAGCTTGCTTAGTTTCAATATCTGGTGAGCAAAATGGTTATGAGGTGTTTTGCAGTTGTCTTGCTTGGTGTTGAGCATAATTGGGTATTTTCTTTCCATAAATGTGAGTTCTGAGAGACATTCTTAATAGTTAAATATACATAGTTAGCATTTTTTATTTGGACCAGGAGAATATTTTTGATTCTTGTTAATATGTGTGGCTCAGAAGTCCATGCTTTTACATATGAATCAGTTGCACTACAAAACTTCTCTACGCACAGATCTCCAAAACTTTCCTGGGTGAATGAATATGACTTGGACTCTTCAACATCTGTCTTTATTGTGACACCAAGAGAAAAGGCACATTTGTTTATAACACAGGAATTCAATGCTTTTTTTGGTCATTTCACTTCTAAGAAGAAGCCAATTATACAAACACAATGCATGGTTTTACTATTCCTTCGAGATATGAATATAGTCTTCAAAAATTATTTTATTCCCCAGTGGTTCAGATAGTATGAAATCAAGCAGGATATATCATTTTCAACAGACAAATATTTAATTAGTGCTTTCAGTAAAATTTAGAGAATGTTTATCTACATGAAATTCTATGTGTATATCTTTTTAGTGAGTTTCATTATGCCAGTCTGAAAGTTAAACTTTTTAAAAAATATTTCTAGAAGTCATACGATGGCAAAGAAAAGGAGAAAAATATAGCTAACTTTTTTCTTTCTAATGATTTCTCTTTCTTCTCATCAGCAATCAACCAAATATATTACAAGCAGAATTAAGTAGAATTAAGGCATCCCAATTGGGCTCCTTAATTAAGAATCCTTTTAATAGAGCAGGAAGAAATGACAAGGCAACATAGCCTCTTTGAAATAAGCTCAGAATATTGAGATGCTTCTTTAGTGGCCAAAGCTTGGCAATACTAAAGTATTTCAAACTTCCAAGTGAAGTGTCAAAATAAACCAGCATAATACTGTAGGCAGCTCAGATTCAATATATAGTCTTTCATTGTTAAAACTATTAGTTTAGAAAAACAAAAAAAAAGAATAACTTGAAAACAGTCCTTAACAAAGTGCTATATTTCATGAGATTCTTACAAGAAAATGAAAATAATTCTCTCTACTGGATTTAATTTTTTATTCAATGTTGTAGCAGGTGTAGAGAAAATCTGGAACTGGCAAATCGTCAGTTTAATTTGACAAACACTTATTTAACGGCAACTCTGTGCAAGGTATCCTGATAAATGTTCTAAGTGGGTAAGATGAAATGTGTTCTTTGGAAGATCTCCCACATTTATGGATGAGATATATGTATAAGCAATTAACTTTAAAACAATGTACTAAGTATTATAATAGCAGATTATAAAAATGTTATCAGAGCATAGCTCAAGAATTAGTTAGGCTTGTTCATGAAAATCGAGGTCTAACTTAATAAAGCTCATAGATAGCAGTTGAAGAGAAAGGGTTAAATCTCATTTATGGCTCCAGAATTTTAATACTTCTCTTGTGGGAAGGGAAGGAGTTTGTTCTTCTTCTACTAGGGAGAAACACTCTCCATGGCCACAGTGCTTTTCTCTAACTGATAGATGTTTATCACTGAGGTGTATTGAAGATCCTTTCCCAAACAATTAACCAACTGGCTTAGTACCTCGATAGGAGTTAAGCAGAAGCCTGAAGAAAAATTAGCTAAACACATGCAGAAAACCAAGAAACACTTTAATGCACCTGTTCCTATAATTCATTCATTTATGCAACATTGATAATATTGCTGAACTGATTTCCCACTTCATTCAGGTATGCTCATATATCAATTAATAATGAAAACTCTTATCAAGAAAGTGACAGATTCTCCTTTTTTATACTACCGTATTATGATTATTTTAAACACAATCTGAAATGCTACATATTGTTTCCTTGATTGTTATTTGTCTCCTTGTCACTAGACTATAAGCTCCCAGAGAACAGAAATTCTATTTGTCTACTACTGTATTTCTAAGTCCTTGAAAATATCTCTACTTAATAGGAGCTCAATGTATATTTGCAGAATCACTGACTAATTGAATTAATTGCATTATGAAGATCTCATACTAATGTTGTGAAGTCAAAGAGAATTATTTTCTAATTTGTAAAGAATCTGATTCAGAGGGTGATTCCAGATCCAAACAAAACCAGAATGTAGCACAGCAACAAATAAAAAATTGCATAGATAATTAATCAATTTTTTTAAAAAAATCATGTAGGATCTCTGTCCTTAATGTGCTGTACATTGTAAATTAATACTATAACTAGTACTCCCACAGTAAAAACAAAAAAAAGAAAGAAAGAACATGCAACAAAGTGTTTTGAGTGTTCAGTGAAGGAGAGAGGAAGATTAGGAATATCCACAAAGAACAATTTATAATCAGGCTTGATTGATGAGAAAGACCAATGTATAAAAATATAGTCATTACAGCAAAAGAAGACACATATGAAAGTTCTTTAAAAATACTGAACATCTGTGTTTGGGCAACAATTAGGAGTAAAGAGGAAATGTATTATAGCTTACTTGAGTGAGAATTTCAGGGGATGAGGCATGAAAGACCTGCACCAAATATGAGACTTCTTCTAAGCTATGAAATATTATTGGCTTGTTTTTGTGTTTGCTTTTAGAGAAGAAACACAGCCTAACACAATTGTAGATCATCAAACTACGAATCTCTGGCTTTTATTCCTTTGTAAATAAAGTTTTATTAGAACACAGTCATCTATACATTAACATATTGACAAGGCTGTATTCCTGCTATTACAGATTTGAGAAGTTGTGATTAAAAACAGATGGCCTAAAATGCCAAAAATTCTTGCTATTTGATTTTTTATGGAAAAGAATTGTTGTCAGAAGAGATACAGGCAGAACAATTAAGATAATGCTGCAATGCTTCTGACAAGCATGATGACTGTGTTAATTGAGTGAAACAGATCTGTAAAGATCTCTTAAATAATCAATTGTGGCAATAAGTAAAAGGGGAAAATAGGGAGGGACTCCTTCTGTCACCTCTAGGAAGACCAGAGACTCTATCAGTGTAGTCAGCAGTGTCTCTTAATGGCTGGACATTTTAGATAATATGTTTTCTAAGCTTTTGGAAGGAAGGGAGTCTTCCTTTTGCAGATGCTAGGGTCACACAAATTCCTGCTGTTAACTAAGTTATTATTTTCTCCAGTGGGAACCATTCTCATGTTCAGAAGTCTTAGAGCTACACACTTTGCTTTGTGAAAAAATTCTGAGTTTTGTTTAGAAGAAATATTCACAATATACTATTGGCATATGATTTCTGTACAGTTGCGAAAGCACCTACGAATATAACAGAGCCAGAGAAGTTCACTAAACGAACTAGAAACCGAGTGAAGACAGACTTCACATGAGTCCTGGAAAAACAGGACAACTACAAAAGCAATTTTTACCTAGACTCAGACAATGTACAGTAGTCAAGGAATAAATGACTTTGAAAATATTTTTTATTATATCTATTGAAAAATATTAATCATAGACATAAATTTTAAAACTCTTTCAATCAATATATAGAATAGGATTTCTCCACTATAACTTTAGAGAATATACTGTTTGCAATGTAATTCTGATACTGTGGCTAAAATTACGTATTTTAAGTTATGCTTTCTTTTATTGCTTACTGTTGAGGGAACAGTACTTTTCATGGGAACTGGTGTGGTGGTGTAGTAGGCTAAGCCTCTGCCTTTAGTACCAGCATCCCATATGGGCACTGGTTCATGTCCTGGCTGCTCTTAGCTGATCCAGCTCTCTGCTATGGTTTGGGAAAGCAGTAGAAGATGGTTCAAGTGCTTGGGCACCTGAATCCATGTGGGAGACCTGGAAGAAGCTCCTGGCTCCTGGCTTTGGATTGGCATGGCTCTGGCAGTTGTGGCCATTTGGGGAATGGACCAGTGGATGGAAGACAAACTTTGTCTCTCCATCTCTACATCTATAACTCTGTCTCTTGAATAAATAAATAAAATCTTTAAAAAGGAAGTATTTTTCATGACTATGTACAATTTGTTTTTGTAAATGCATAAGTTGTCTTTTTAAATATTTATTTTATTTGCGAGAGAAGGAGAAACAGAAACAGATGTAAAGAGAGAGTTGAACAACTTCAAACGGTTGCAATAGATGGAATCAGGCCAGACTGAAGCCAGGAGCCAGGAACTTAATCCAAGTCTCCCACAGTGGGGACAGGGACCCAAATACTTCAGCAGTCACTGCTGCCTTCCAGAGTGCACATTAGAGGGAAGCTGGAATCAGAAGCAGAGGTGGGACTTAAACCCAGGAACTCCAATGTGAGTTGTAGATGTACCAAGTATTACCTTAAAAATCTCAACAAATACCCACTGCAGAAACATTATTATTAAATGAAAACTCCTTGTACCTAGTCCTACACTTGTTCCAATGAGACCTTGGGAAAATTACTGTGGTTTCTTTGTTTCAATTTTCTTCTCTGAGCTTCTCTCAAAATCCTATGGGATTTTGCCAGTCATCCTATAACACATAGTGTAAGACCTAAGAGTTGGCAGCTGTCAATCTTGGAGTCTAGAGAAATGCCATTAAGCACCACATTTATGAGAGCAGGGTTTTGATAGCCAGTTGGATCTAGCTTCATAAACTGATCCCACCATCTAACACAGTCAGAAGATTACTTGTCTCTAAGAGTGTCCATTTTTAACATAGATAAGATTTACATGAAGTTTTAATATAGTTTTCTTCACATAAATCATTAAGCCCATGTCAGGCACATAGCAGATATGTAATAAATACAGCTTATATAAACACTTGGCCTTGCGTTTTTGTGAATTTCTATTTTTGAACTCTGTTATTTCTTTTATTACCACAATGCTTTTTAATCATTTTCTAATTTCTAGTCCATCTTTTCTCCTTTCTGCCTGGGTTTATTTTTGCTAGTCCTTCTTCATGAACCATCCCACTCTCCTTGACACATTTTCCCCTTGGTGGAACTTGTGTTAAGTATGCTGTATGTCTTCTGCCCTGCCACTTCCAGAGGAATGAAAATATTTGCATGGAATTCCTTTCAGGCTGCTAAAATCTGTCTGCTTATAGAATCTCAAAAAAAAAAAAGGCAGCTGCAATTAAGTATGTTGATCATATAATTTATCATCAAATGGGAAATTTAGGGTGGAAAGTGAATGCTGTTAATAACTACAATAGGGCATCTGGTGTAAACCAGTACACTCCCAGGCAAACCAGTATGCATGTTCACCATTCTTATAAGGGAAGTTATTGCTGAAATTTCACTTTGAAAGCACAGTATAATGCATTTCCTCATTGCCATCTATCTTTCAAGGCCTTGCAAATTGTTTTGTATTCTAAAAACTGCTGATTGGTATGGTTTCTGCATGCTCAGATCAGCTTTATGCAGTGAAGTGGGAACTGGCTCAATGCCCCAAATGCTTGCAATCAAAAGATGCAGGTGATAGTATCAAAAGCACAAAACCCAGAGGAAATATAAAGCCAGGTAATCACTGACTCTGTGTGTTACCAAATCACATCGACCATTTTGACAGTAGGGATTTATAGTGAAGCATTTAGTTGTCCAAATAGAGATTGATGTAGATGGCCAAAAATAAATTCTCCTGGTTTTGCTTACCAAAATACAAACAATGCCAGGACTCCTGAATGCCTGCAGCAATTAATCTGAATTGCATACCAGATAGGTATGGTCAGGGTAGTTTCTTTGTGAATGCACTAGGTTTAATTTAAAATGGCAAAGCAAGGGTAAATAAATCAATAGGTTGTTCTCCCAGATTTCTGTTTCGTGTATGTAGTAGCTGAGTGCTCAAGTTGGCAGAAGTCCCCATGAAATCAGTGAACATTCATCAAACAAATGTTATGTGTCAGGCACCATGCTAGACACTTAAGACACTGCCCTTGATTTGAGTTTTTTTTTTTTCCTTAGAAATGGTGGGGTAACATCATCTTACAGAGCCTGTGATTACAATTCAGTTAGATTTCTGGGACACATTTATCAACTCCAGTTTTCCATATGTGACAGATATGTAAGGTGAAGGAAACACAGCTTCCCTCATTCCTAACCTCTGAAAGTGAGAATGAATCACTTATGCCACTCAGGGCAAGCTGGCAGTATTTGTCACCTGAATATTGAATGTAATCCTGCCTTAATGGATTTCTTCTATCAATGTTTTTCTCTCCTGGGAATTCTACGTTGCTGGAATCCACACGACTGCCTCAGACAGAATCCCTGTGCACAACCTTACCTCACACGCATGGGATGTTGGATCCCTGCTAGTTGGATGATGTGTATCCAGGACTTAGTTGTCTCCTTTATGGTAATCATACCTCTCTCTTAAGAATTAAGGATTGCCTTCATGAACTTCAGTTTGATTTCTATCAGCTTTTTGAGTAGCCTGGATACTGTGTTGTTATTTGATTTGCTCTATCTACTCAGAATTTTGGTTATCCTTGATTATTTTTCTTCTCTGCAGCATTATAAAATTACCCTAAAGGCTTAAATTCCATGGTCAGTCTACGTACAAGTTTCTCAGTTCTGCCATAACAAGTTACTATGGCTGGGTGATGACAATCACAATGGAAATGTGTTCTTGTATAGTTCTGGAGGCCAGAGCTCTGAGGTCAAGTTGTTGATCAGGGCCATACTCTCTCTGGTACTATGCAGAGAATCCTCTCTTATCTCTTCCTAGCTTCTAGTGGAGGCCATCAATCCTTTGCATTCCTTAACTTTCAACTACATCACTCTAATATCTTCCTTGGTATCACACAGCCTTTGCTCTATGTCTGCCTCCACATGGCCTTTTCCTCTTTCAAAGACATCTGTCTTATTGGATTAAGACATACCCTGATGATCTCATCTCAACTTGAATGTATCTTCTAAGCCTTTATTTCCAAAGAAGGTCATATGCAAGGTACTCGGGGTTAGAACATTGATTTTTTTTTTTTTTTTGAGAAACCAAATTCATCTTATCACAATGTAGGATACCTGAGTCAACTGCTAGACAGATGGCTTTCAGAGAAATTGCATAATCACAAAAGGCACATTCTCCTTTCACTCGAAGTCTTCTCTGATATCTAAATCAATGTCAATTCCTCTTTTCACTTGTTCATACATCTGTCATTGCCATAAGCTATATTTGTTCACTGTCAGTCTCTTACTCCTTGTGGTAGTCATTGTAGAGCAGCACAATGAAGAAAAAAGAAGATTGGCCATTGAGAAAGAATCATTTTGAGTTCCAATGTCCTCAGCAAGCAGGCTGTGAGAGATGATGTCCAGTGATTGCACATGGATGGCTACCTAACCAGGGCTCACTACACTGATCTCATGAGGAGGTGTTGATGATGCTCACAGCACCAGGGGAAAGGTTGTCACAAAGTGATCTAATTGGAATGCCAATCACATCTGGAAATTGAACCCCCACAGCAGTGGACCAACACATGAGCTATAAGGACTAGGTAGGCAGGTAAAAGCCACCACTGCCTCTGTACACAGCCTCAACATCAGTCCACAGTAAAACATTTTTAAGAGAGGAAAGGCACCAGCAGAAAGCTAACTAAGGGAAAAGGAGTTAAAATGCTTGGCCTGTTCTTCATTTTTCTACTGACATTAGGGTGATGCTTACAGGGAAAGAAAAACAGATAAACTTGATTCATTTTCTTGCAAATATGCTATTTACCTCCTGGTAAATAGCATAATGATATTTAGTAGGAGGAAAGTCCTTATCTATCTAATATTCTAAACAGAATATTTCTGGTTTAGGACAAATTGTGGTAAACGATCCTAGAATCTATGTATTTATAATGCATGGTTTTCTGGAAAATGTCACATAGGCTGACAAATTTTATGCTAGAAAATGAATTTATTTCATTACCTTAGTTATGCCTGCTGTGAGAGTTGCTTTTCATGCATAACCCTGCAGCAGTTAGAGGGCCATGGGGGATGTGTCTCTGTCTCCCCCACCTTTTCTGCATTCTTACTGCTTGTTTCCTTGATATAATTAAAGTTTGGCACAAGGCAAGATTTCTGAATTGGTTTAGACTTATTTGTCAATATGATCTTTTCTATAAACTCCCCTGCTGTGTTTTAAGTAGAAGCTTATTTCTGACTATAAAAAACAATGAAAATCTAAACAATTAGGAAAAAAGCATTCAAAATCTTCACAGTCATAAGAAAAATATTTTTATAAAAAATATTTATTTATTTATTTGAAAAGCAGAGCTAGAGAGAGAGAAGGGGAGATACAGAGATCTTCCATATGCCTGTTCATTCCCCAAACGGCCAGGGCATGGTCAGATGGAATCCAGGTGTCTGGAATTCCATCTGGGTCTCTGACATGGGTTGCAGGTATCCGAGCACTTGGGCCATCTTCCATCACTTTTCCATGTGCATTGGCAAGGAGCTAGATAAGAAAATGGAGCAACAGGGACTGGGACTGGTGCTCACATGGAATGCCAGTGCTGCAGACAGAGGTTTAACCCACTGTGCCAACATGCTATATCCAAGAAAAGCACTTTTATTCTTTTAATGTTTTAATAGTATGTTTCAGTTTCTCTATTTCTTTCTTTCCCATTTTATCTGTTTTATCAATTTTAAACATTTTGTCAATTTATACACATTAGCATAAAGCTAAATCTGAAGCAGAGTAGTTGGTACCTAAAAGTCATTTGCAGTTTTTATAATTATCAATAAAGCTGCAATGAGCATCTGTGTTCATATTATTACTATCATTCCTCACAACAATAAATTATATCCATTGTTTACCTACATTTATTAGTTTACCTAAAGCTTACTTTACCACACCATAGTTTGCTTATCTAATCTGTGGTTGAGTGACAATTGAGTAGTTTACAGTTTGAGGTGCTACAAATATTACTGCTATGAACGTTTTGATGCATGCCTTCTAATGATGTATAACCAGGGGTGTAATTTGTGAGCCATAGGGTGTTACTATATTTAACTCCCTTTCCCAATTTATCAGAGCCTGCTGCTTTTTCTTTTGTCTCTATAGACCCCCATTATGTCTAAATTGGATTGTATCTCAGAAGGATTTTCTTTCCTAGAAAATAATTTGTAACAATTTTCAGGGTGGGGAACTTTTTTTTAATGCCAAGGGTCATTTATAACATAATCATCCAGAGGCCATACAAAATTATCAACTGCAAATTTCAAGTCCCACCTCAATTGTCTTGGCAGGGCCAGAACAAATGATTTCTGGCCTTATATGGCCCATGGGCCAGACTTTCCTCATCCTTGGCTGCTACTCCTTCACATCTTTCTGCAGAGATCTTGTATTCAGCCATTATCAGAACATGGAAAATGTCTTCCAGCTTCATCTTCTGTTTCCAAGTTGGCACATTGATCTTTATAGTGAATACCTTTTTAATTATTGGGTTCACTGTTGTTTCTTCTGATTCTTTTTGCATAGATGCTGACAATTTGCAGTTTTAGTTGTGGTTAGTAATTTGTGCCCACTGAAATAGATTTTGGAATTCATTGGAGAACTATTTATCATCTACTTTTCTTGTGGATATTCCCCATTAGTTTTTGAGTTTGATGCTATAGCTGTCTGTCACTTGAAAAATCATGGTCCTTCTCCCAGCATCTTTCTTCAATACTTTTTTTAAAATTTCTTGACAGGCGGCTGGCGCCGTGGCTCAACAGGCTAATCCTCCGCCTTGCGGCGCCGGCACACCGGGTTCTAGTCCCGGTCGGGGCGCCGGATTCTGTCCGGGTTGCCCCTCTTCCAGGCCAGCCCTCTGCTGTTGCCCGGGAGTGCAGTGGAGGATGGCCCAAGTGCTTGGGCCCTGTACCCCATGGGAGACCAGGAAAAGCACCTAACACCTGGTTCCTGCCATTGGATGAGCGCGGTGCGCCGGCCACAGTGCGCCGACCTCGGCGGCCATTGGAGGGTGAACCAACGGCAAAAAGGAAGACCTTTCTCTCTGTCTCTCTCTCTCACTGTCCACTCTGCCTGTCAAAAAAAAAAAAAAAAAAGAGAGAGAGAGAGAAAAAATTTCTTGACAGGCAATATTTTGATTTGAATACCAAACTAATAAGCTTTATGCATGAGAAACTAAAATATTAATTAGTGTCTTTGGACAGTGTTCTCTCTCTCTCTAGTATTACCTTTACTCTCCTAGGTGGCTAGAATACAGGACAGTCACATGAATCCAGTTGAAAACTAGGTTGACAGAGTTGTGAAACTTGCTCTGTCTACAGCTTATAAGTCCTTTAAAATGTAGTTCACATGAGTTCCAACTGAGGACCTGGATGTGTTTTAAGGCTCTTCTTTAACAGGTCATTGTCTCATTTCTTTTCCTTTAAAACATGAAAGCCTTCCAGAAACTCTTGATGTTTTTCTTGTAATGATATATGACATTCCTTGATTTATGGCTGTTGAATAAGCCTTGTATTCCTTGCATGCATTAAATTTGATGATGAATTATCCTTTTTATGTGTGTATATTGTTAAATGCAATTTGCCTATGTTTTGCTAAAATAATTTTCTTGTAATGCTTTTATCTGGTGTGAAATAAAAACAATGCTGGGCTTATAAAATGAGTTGCATAGTGTCCCCTTCACTTCTATTGTTTTGAAAGATAAGTAGAAGTGATGTGGCTTCTTCTTTAAATATGATTATTTCTGGGGCTGGCACTGTGATGCAGTGTGTTAAACTGCCAGGTGTGATGCTGGCATCCCACCAATTCAAGTTCTGGCCAGTGCTCTTCCAAACCAGCTCCCTGCTCATGAGCCTTGGAAAACAGAAGATGCCCCAGTGCTTGGAATCCTGTCAATCACATGGCAGACCCAGCTGGGCCTCTGGGCTTCTGGCTTCTGGCTGGATGAACCCCAACCTTTGTGGCCATTTGAGGACTGAACCAGCAGATAGAAGATTTCTCTTTCCACTGAACCCTTTCTTTTTCCTTTCTATTGCTCTACCTTTAAAAAGTCCTTAAAATTGATTTTCTCAAGTATTTTTCTCAAGTATTTTATTTATCAAATATTTATTAATAAAACCATTTGGCTTAAGGTTTAATTTTTTTTTGCTTTTGAAATGCACTTAGAAACAAATTCAATGTTTTGAACAGTTATAGCAGTTTCTAGGTTATCTATTCTTTCTTGGCACTTTTTTTCTTTCAATATGTCAGTCTATTATTTCTGTTTTATTAAGTTAGGAGCATAGAGTTGATCATATATTATTTTATCTTATTAATCATTATGAGATCTCTAGTGGTGACTATTCTTTTATTTTTACCATTAGTCATGTACCTCTTCTCTGCTTTACTTTTTCTTAATTACTTTGCCTAGAGACTTATCAATTTTTATTTTCAAAGAACACTATTTTTATTTTTATGAAGTATGTGTCCCGTTTTTTACTTTATTTATTTCTGCATTACTTTTGATTACCTTCTTTCTGTTTGATTTAAATTTAACTCACCTTTATTCAGGGTCCTAAATATAAGCTGGAGTCACTGATTTGATATCCTTTTATTTTTCTAAAATATACATTTAATGTTTTTGTGGACCTCCTAGCACTTATTTGGCAGCATTTAAGAAAAACTTGATGTTAGATTCACAGCTTCATTTAGTTATGAATAAATCTTAGTTTCCTTTCACACACTGCATTTTATCCATAGGTTACTTGAAAGCGTGTGGAACAATTTTCAATTACAGGTACATGAGAAGTTTTCAGCTGTTTTTCTGTTACTGGTTTCAAATTTACTTACACTCAGATTTTTAATTTTATTTATGTATAGATAGATACATGTATAGATAGGTAGAGAGAAAGAGAGGAAAGAAATATATATATATATATATATATGTATATGTATATGTGTGTGTGTGTGTGTGTGTGTGTGTATGGAGAAAAAGAGGCAGTGAGGGAGGGAATGAGGGGAGAGGAGAATCTTCTATTCATTGGCTAACCTACTATATACCAACAACAGCCACATGTGAGCCAGGCTGAATCCAAGATTCTGAAACCCCACCCAGGCTTCCTACATGTGTCACAGGTACCCACCAACTGCTGCCTCACAGGAAGCACATAGGCAGGAAGCTGGATCAGAGGCAGAGGAATTAGGGCTCAACCCAGGCATTCTGATATGAGATGTGTGTGTCCCCAGGGGTGTCTTAACTACTGTAGCACAATGCCCACCTCTGTTAGCATCTTAAATGTGTTTTGTGTGATATCTATTATTTTGTTTGTTAAGGTATATATCTTGTCCCAAAGCATGGTCTATCTTGGTGAATGTTCTGAGTGAAGCTTGAGAAAAATGTGTTTTCTGCTGTTGTTGTTTGGCATTTATTCTATAAATGTCAATTAGGTCAAATTGATACATAGCACTGCACAGATCATCTATATTCTGACTGTTTTTCTCCCTGCTTGATGTATCAACTGTTGAGATGTGTCATTGAAATTTCCCACTGTAGTTCTGCATTTATCTATTTCTTCTTTCATTTCTGTCAGTTTTTATCTCACGTATTTTGACACTGGTATAATATATTCTTTTAAGATGCTGTCTTGACTCAGTGCTGAAACCATGGTTAAGGATCGCCAATATTTCTTAACAGCTAAGTTCACACTCCTGACCATGTCAGGTGCTCACGCACTGGGCCACTGTACACCAGCCCTAATTGTCTCAAGGCCATCCTCTATCCCCCAGCACCTGCAGAGGCCATGCAAGCTATCCCAGCCCCAAATTGCTTCCTCTGTCTGGTCCTTCCCTTCTGCAGAAACCTGTCTTGTCCTGTATGGCCTACTGTGACTGCCTCAGGGAACTATGGGTATAAAAAGCTATAATATTTTTTTCAGTTTCTGTTTTGAAATGTGTCTGACTTCATCATACCTCACTTCAGGTGATGTGTTTAAAACAATTGCTAGGTAAAAGTACGGTTGGAAGAGTAAGGCTTTTTCTGAAAGATCGACTCTCATCATTTTACTTCCTTACCAAGAAATCAACCTTGTGTGAATTACAGCTACTCCAATATACTTTTTAAAAATTTTATTTATTTATTTATTATTTATTTTTATTTTTTGACAGGCAGAGTGGACAGTGAGAGAGAGAGACAGAAAGGTCTTCCTTTGCCGTTGGTTCACCCTCCAATGGCCACCACAGCCGGCGCACTGCGGCCAGTGCACCACACTGATCCGAAGCCAGGAGCCAGGTGCTTATCCTGGTCTCCCATGCAGGTGCAGGGCCCAAGCACTTGGGCCATCCTCCACTGCACTCCCGGGCCACAGCAGAGAGCTGGCCTGGAAGAGGGGCAACCGGGACAGAATCTGGTAACCCGACTGGGACTAGAAACTGGCGTGCCAGCGCTGCAGGCGGAGGATTAGCCTATTAAGCCGCAGTGCTGGCCTCCAACATACTTTTGATTACTATTAGTGTGTTATATGTTATTGCATGTCTTTATGTTTAACTTATTTGCTTGTAAATATTTATCGTAAGTTTTCATTTAAATTCTACCAGAAATCTCTCTGGTTTCTCTTGTATTTTCATTATCAGATTTTGTTTGGTTTAATATGCACATTGGTATACTTGCTTCATATTTTCACACTTGAGGTTCACTGAGCTAAAATATGTAGCTTTTATAATATTTGACAAATTTGGAAAAATTCCCCATTGCTTCTTTAGTTATCTTATTTATCATATTCTCTGAACTAATTATACATGTATTAGGTTGCAAAAATTTGTAACAGATCACTGATGATATATTCATTTTATATTAAATTCTATTTTCTTTATGATCTTTATTTTGTTTCCAATAGTTTCTATTACTATATTTTCAACTCTACTAATATTTTGTTTTCTAATATCTTCTCTGCTAGTAATCCTATTGAAAAATTTTTTCAAACCATACATTGTAATATGCCTGTGTTGAAATTCATTTGGGGTATATTTAATTTAATTTTCCATGTTTCTAATTAACTTTTTAAAATACAGAATCTGACGACACTGCTGCAGCAAGCTATGTAGCACAGCCAGCTGCCAGCTGTGAGCGGCATGCCATCTTACCACGTCAAGGTAAGAAGAAAGTGCTGTGTGTCCAGCCCTATACAATTTTAGCTGAGAGGGAATTCCACAGTCACCTACCAACTTCACCCTGGAGAGCTGACTGGAGTCTGAAAAACTGCTGGGCTTGGAGCAGGAAATCTACATTGTTTTCTCCCCTCCCCAACCTATGCAGAGTACCATACTCTGCCGAGAAAAGTCACACATGCACCTCTATTCTGCTCCTACCAGCATTATAGTCAAAATTAGGGCAAGATGTGGGGCAAAAGACAGATTCCGCACATCCTGCAACTGTGGGAGTTTTGGGGCATCAGCCCCAGAGCTATGCTCACACATTCTACATGAGCAGGGAAATTCACTTTAGCTTCTGAGGGCTAACACCAGAAGTAGCCCATTAAAGAAAATCTGCTACCAGCTGGGAGATTTAGGTAATGATCTATACACAGCAACACCAGAACTGTATACACACTATACCCTGCAATACCAGGACTGTATGATTCATTCTAAATTTCTCAGTGCCACTGGAATCTATCCGGTGAACACAGGGAAGGACCGACCTGAATTCTACCTATGTGGACTCATACCCTCCAGAGTAAAATCTCCTGTACACCTTATGATAACCCTGTTGGACTGGGACAGGCTTCAGTTTACATCCCCTATCCCTAACTAGGTTTGTGGTTTGATATGCTCCAATACCAGTTGGACTTTACTAGCAGGACCTGAGAAAGGGTCCATCTGTATCATACGTTCCTAGAGCCATGGAAATTGGTACAACAAATCCTGACATAATTCAGCACAAGGGGACAGCTGCTCTTGTCTCCTTCAGCACCAAAAACAAAGCCCTGCCATCACAATCACCAGGGTAACTGACTGACACCAAACTCTCTGTAGAACAAAGATACATACCCAAGGAGACCCATACTCATCTCAAAGCCACACTTCTATTCCTACGAACAACAGCAGACTAGACCACTGTGTCAATTGTAGACAGAGCTGATATTGATCATGATAAAAGAACTAACTCAGTGAGCACACTACTAGGCTTACCATGAACCAAAGCCAAAGCAACAAGTGAAGTGAGGCCTTGCATTCCAACAGGCTTCCTTTCCATCAGTTCCCCCCCCCCCCCCAATGGCTGCTACGGCCAGTGTGCTGCCCTGATCTGAAGCCAGGAGCCAGGTGCTTATCCTGGTCTCCCATGGGGTGCAAGGCCCAAGCACTTGGGCCATCCTCCACTGCCTTCCCGGGCCACAGCAGAGAGCTGCACTCGAAGAGGAGCAACTGAAACAGAATCAGGCGCCCCAACCAGAACTAGAACCTGGGGTGCCGGCGCCACAGGCGGAAGATTAGCCAAGTGAGCCACGGTGCTGGCTCCATAAACTCTTTTACAATAAAATCCACACCATAAAGATAAAGGGACAAGTACACTAGATGGACAGGCAGCAACACGGAGATACAGGACACATGAAGAAGCAAGGCAGCATGACACCTCCAAAAGAATACAATAATGTTAGAGAATTAGATCCTAAACTGAAGGAAACCTATAAAATGACAGATATAGAATTCACATAAATGATCATAAGGAAACTCGACTAGATAAGAAAATACAGATAGATTAAAGAAATAAGGCGGAGCCGGCGCTGTGGCACAACAGGTTAAAGCCCTGGCCTGAAGCACTGGCATCCCACATGGGCGGCGGTTTGAGTCCTGGCTGCTCCACTTCTGATCCAGCTCTCTGTTATGGGAAAGCAGTGGAAGATGTCCCAAATCCTTGGACCCCTGCACTCACGTGGTAGACCTGGAAGAAGCTCCTGGATCCTGGCTTCAGATGGGCACAGCTTCAGCTATTGCGGCCATCTGGGGAATGAACCATCAGAGGGAAGACCTCTCTCTCTGCCTCTCCACTCTCTGTGTAACTCTGGCTTTCAAATAAATAAATAAATCTTTAAAAAAAAGAAATAAGGAAATCAATGATTGATATGAATGAAAATATTACTAAGGAGATACAACTCATTAAGAAGAAATAGATAGAAATATTGGATGAGAATCTCCAATGAAATAAGACATAAGATTGAGAGCTTTCACAGAAGAACAGGCCAAGAGGAGGAAAGAATTTCTGACCTCAAGGACAAGAATTTTGAAATAACTTAATCAGACAAAAATAAAGAGAAAATAATTAAAAAGACCAAAGAAAGTTTACACAAAATAAGGGATATCGTTAAATAACCAAATATTTGTATTACAGGTATTCCTGAAGGAGAAGAAAAGGAAAAAGGCATTGAGAACCTGCTAAATGAAATAAAAGTTGAAGATTCCTCAGGTCTTGAAAGAGACATGAACATCCAGATACAAGAAGCTCAAAGGATCGCAAGCAGACTCAACCAAAAAAAGCTCTTCATTAAACTGTCAAAAGTTAAAGAACTGGAGAAAGTCCTAAAGACTGTTAAGAGATGATTTTCAACTTACATATAAAGCAAAACCAAATAAGATTAAATCAGATTTCTCAGTGAAAACTCTACAGCTCAGAAGAGAGTAGAATAATATATTCAAGGTCTTAAAATAAAATTTAAGAAATCCCTTGCAGCCAAGAATATTATATCCAGCAAAGCTATCTTTTAATAGTGAAGAAGAAATAAAGTATTTTCCAGATAAGCAAAGAGAGAGAATGCATAGCCACCAGACCAACCTTACAAGAAATTCTGAAGTAAACATGAAAACACATCATCAACAAATTCACTAACAGAGCAGGTGGAATCATCATCCAACCAGTAAAATGACAGCTTTTTTAATATTTTTATATTCTTTTTAATTTTTTAACTTTTATTTAATAAATATAAATTTCCAAAGTACAACTTTTGGATTATAGCAGCTTCTTTCCCCTGTAACCTCCCTACCACCTGCAACCATTCCATCTCCCTCTCCCTCTCCCATCCCATTCACATCAAGATTCATTTGCAATTATCTTTATACACAGAAGATCAACTTAGTATATACTAAGTAAAGATTTCAACAGTTTGCACCCACACAGAAAGAGAAAGTATAAAGTACTGTTTGAGTACTAGTTATACCGTTAATTCACATAGCACAACACATTAAGGATGGAGATCCTACCTGGGGAGTAAGTGCACAGTGACTCCCGTTGTTGACTTAACAATTGAGACTCTTATTTAAGACGTCAGTAATCACCCAAGGTTCTTGTCATGGGTTGCCAAGGCTATGGAAGCCTCTTGAGTTTGCCAACTCCAATCTTAGACAAAGTCATAGTCAAAGTGGAAGTTCTCTTCTCCCTTCAGAGAAAGGTACCTCCTTCTTGGATGGCCCATTCTTTCTGCTGGGATCTCACTCACAGAGATCTTTCATTTAGGAAAATGACAGTTCTTAGTTCACACCACCTTGAATGTAAATGGATTAAATTCACCAACCAAAAGATTTAGGTTGGCTGAATGGATAAAAATCAACAACCCTTCTACATGCTGCCACAGGAAACTCACTTCACAAAAATACACACCAACTGAAAGTGAAGGTTTGGAAAAAGATATACCAGGCTAATGTAAATCAAAAGCAAGAACATGTAGCTATCCTGATATAAGATTAGCAGAGTTTAAATAAAAAAAAACTGAATGGGAAATAAAGAATGATATTATATCTTTATAAAAGGTTCAATTCAGCAAGAAGATATAACAACCATAAATATATATGCACCTAATTCAAGACCACCCATGTATATACAGCAAATACTGCTAGATCTAAAGGTAGATACAGACCCCATCATAATAATAGTGGGTGACTTCAAATGCCACTCTCATCAGTGGACAGGTCATCCAGACAGAAAGTCAATAAAGATATATTGGAGTTGAAACATACAGTTGAGCAAATGGATCTAACAGACATTTACCTGACATTTCACATACACATAACAGCTATAGAATACACATTCTTCTCATCAGCACATAGAACATTTGCTAGGATAGACCACACATTTGGCCACAAATCAAGTCTCAGCAAATCTAAAAATACTGACATTATACCAGGTATCTTCTCAGAGCATAAAGAATTAAAACTACAAATCAATAAGAAGAAGAACAGAATACTCATGAGTACTTGAAATTAAACAACATGCTACTGAATGATCAATGGGTCACTGAAGAAATTAAAAAAGGAAATAAAAAGTTTTCTTGAAATAGATGTAAATGAAAACACAACTTATTAAAACTTGTGGGACACCAAAATCAGTATAAAGAGGGAAGTTCGTGGCATTCAGTGCTTACATTAAAAAAAGCAAAATGTCTCAAAGATCAAGGGATGCATCTTGAAGACTTAGAAAAACAAGAACGGGCCGGCGCCGTGGCTCAACAGGCTAATCCTCCACCTTGCGGCGCCGGGACACCGGGTTCTAGTCCCGGTCAGGGCGTCACATTCTGTCCCGGTTGCCCCTCTTCCAGGCCAGCTCTCTGCTGTGGCCCGGAAGTGCAGTGGAGGATGGCCCAAGTGCTTGGGCCCTGCACCCCATGGGAGATCAGGAGAAGCAAATTAATAAATAATTAATAATTAATAATTAATAATTAATAAATTTTTGAGAAGATAAACAAAATAGATAAACCTATAGCCAGACCAACAAAAGAAAACAGGGAAAGTACTGAAATAAATAAAATTAGAAATGAAAAAGTAGACATTACAACTGATACCACTAAAATACAAAGGATTATAAGAAACTCCCCTGAAGAACTATATGCTAATAAACTGGAAAACTTAGAAGAAACAGATAAATTTCTGGATTCATAGAACCTACCAAGATTCAATCAATAAGATATATACAATCTAAACAGACTCATAACAAACAACAAGATTGAAGTAGTAATCAAAAATCTTCCATCAAGCCGGCGCCGTGGCTCAACAGGCTAATCCTCCGCCTTGCGGCGCTGGCACACCTGGTTCTAGTCCCAGTTGGGGCGCCAGATTCTGTCCCGGTTGCCCCTCTTCCAGGCCAGCTCTCTGCTGTGGCCCGGAGTGCAGTGGAGGATGGCCCAAGTGCTTGGGCCCTGCACCCCATGGGAGACCAGGAAAAAGCACCTAGTACCTGGCTCCTGCCATCGGATCAGCGTGGTGCGCCGGCCGCAGCGCGCCGTCTGCGGCAGCCACTGGAGGGTGAACCAACGGCAAAAAGGAAGACCTTTCTCTCTGTCTCTCTCTCTCACTGTCCACTCTGCCTGTCAAAAAAAAAAAAATCTTCCATCAAGAAAAGTCCAGGGCCTGATGGCTTTACTACTGAATTCTATAAAACATTTGAAGAAGTAACTTCAATACTCTTCCAACTATTCCAAATACTGAACAGGTTGGAACTCTGCCAAACTCTTTTTATGAGGCCAGCAATATTTTGATATCAAAACCAAAGGCATGATGCAAAAAGCAAACCACAGACAGACCTGTATCCTTACTAAACTTAGATGTAATGATTCTCAACGAAATACTAGCAAATCAAATCCATAACCGTGGTGTTTCAAAAATGAATGAGATAGAACATGGTCATCTTCACCTGAAAAGTGCTCCCTGGATTTCTCTGGCCAACAGTTAATATTAGAAGGTACCAGCAAGTTCTACAAGCTAGCAAGCATGTAGGCACAGTTGTTGTACAACTTTGGGTGAGAAAGGAATCTGGTCTGGTGATCCTTGACAGAGAACAGAATGGTGGTGTATATCATGACAAACAGATCCATTCAAACGCTATCAGAAATTTACTAGATCCAACACCAAGTAACAATTAAAGCCCATTAGCTCCTGCTGCTCTGGCTGCCACATTCCTCTGGGTGTGTGTGTGTGTGTGTGTGTGTGTGTGTGCCATTCCCTGCCTCTCACTGGGCCTATATTGGCAGACACCAGAAACTGCAGCTAGTGCCTCCAACTCCAGGGAAGTTTGCTTCCCTGAGAGACACTTAGGCATGCTCTACACAAAACCACATCAAAAGGTTCATATATCATGATCAAGTAGAATTTATCCCAGAAATTCAGGGGTGGTTCAACAATCACAAGTCAATCAACATTATAAATCATCAATAGAATGAAGAACAAAAACCATATAGTCATCTCAATAGATGCAGAGAAAGCATTTATAAGATTCAACATCAAACATTTGATAAGATTCAATTTGTGTATAAACCCTCCACAAAATTATATAAAGAACACTCCTCAAAATCATAAAGGCTATGTATCACAGACCAACAGTGAATATCATACCGAACAGGGAGAAGCTAAAACATTTCCTCGCAGATCTGGAGCAAAACAAGTATACCCACTTTCACCACTTTTATTCAACACAGTCCTGGAAGTTTTAGCCAGAGCAATCAAGGGGTAGAAAGAAATAAAGGCTTTCAAAATTGGAAAGAGGAATAAAGTTATTCATGTTTGTGGATAACATTCCATTAAAAACCTGTTAGAATTGATAAACCAATTCAGTAAAGTTTCAGGTTACAAAATAAACATATTAAAAAAAATTAGCTTTTTTGTGTACTAAAGATGAAGTTACAGAAAAAGAAATCTCATTCACAATAGCCCCCAAAATCAAGTATTTATAAATAAATCTAGAAAAATCAAAAATCTCTACAATTATAATTATCAAAGATGATGAAAGAAATCATCAAGTACACATACAAAAATGGAAAAGATATTCCTTGTTCATGGATGTGAAGAATCAGTATCATTAAAATGTTATACTACCTAAAGCAACCTAGATCCAATGCAATCCATATGGAAGTACAAATAGCATTCTTTACAGAGTAAGAAAAAATATCCTTAAATTCACATTGAATCACAAAAGACCCTGATTAGACAAAGGGTTCCTGAGCAAGAAATATTAAGATGGAGGCTTCACAATACTTTATTTCAAAGCATACTACAAAGCTATAGCAATTAAAACAGCATGGTACTGGCATAAAAACTGATATATCTGTCAACGGAATAGAAAACCCAGAAATTAATCCATTTACTTACAGCCAACTGATTTTTTTTAAGATTTATTTATTTAAAAGTCAGAGTTACAGAGAGAGAGGAGAGGCAGAGGCAGAGAGAGAGGTCTCCATTCCGCTGGTTCACTCCACAGATGGCCACAATGGCTGGAGCTGTGGCGATCCAAAGCCAGGATCCAAAAGCTTCTTCCCAGTCTCCCACGCGGATGCAGGGGCCCAAGGACTTGGGCCATCTTCTACTGCTTTCCCAGGTCATAGCAGAGAGCTGGATAGGAAGTGCAGCAGTCGGGTCTCGAATTGGTGCCCATGTGGGATGCCAGTGCTTCAGGCCAGGCATTAACCCACTGCACCACAGCACCAGTCCCACAGCCAACTGATTTTTTTTTCTTATTTTTGACAGCCAGAGTGGACAGTGAGAGAGAGAGACAGAGAGAAAGGTCTTCCTTTTTGCCGTTGGTTCACCCTCCAATGGCTGCCGCGGACAGCGCGCTGTGGCCGGCGCACCGCGCTCATCTGATGGCAGGAGCCAGGTGCTAGGTGCTTATCCTGGTCTCCCATGGGGTGCAGGGCCCAAGCACTTGGGCCTTCCTCCACTGCACTCCTGGGCCACAGCAGAGGGCTGGCCTGGAAGAGGGGCAACCGGGACAGAATCCGACGCCCCGACCGGGACTAGAACCAGGTGTGCCAGCGCCGCAAGGCGGAGGATAAGCTTGTTGAGCCACGGCGCCGGCCCAGCCAACTGATTTTTAACAAAAGTGCTCAGACCATGCAGTGGAGTAAAGATAATCTCTTCAACAAATGGTGCTGCCAAAACTTGATGTACAGATATAGAAGAATGAAATTATAGCCATCCCTCCCATAATATTTAAAAATCAACTCAAGATGGATCAAAGACCTAAATTTAAGAGCTGAGACTATGAAGTTGCTGGAAGAAAACATAGGGGAAACACTCCATGACACTGGTGTGGGTGATGACTTATTAGATAACACCCAGAGAGCATAAGCAACAAGAACAAAACTAAGCAAATGGTACTCAGACATTTTTACACAGCAAAAGAAGCAATCAAGAGTGAAGACACATCCAACAGAATACTTAAAAATATTTGCAAACACCTATCTGACAAAGGACTAATGTTCCAAATATGTCAGCAACTTTAAAAACTCAACAAAAAAGAACCAATCCAGCAGAGAAATGAGTATGGGATTTCAATAGACAGTTCTCAAAAACAGAAATACAAATGGGCAACAAATATATGAACAAACGTTCAACATTACTAGCCATCAGGGAAATGCAAATCAAAATCACAATGATTTGTCACCTCATCACTGTTCAGAATGGTTAAAATCCAAAAGGCAGAGAGGAACAAATGCTGGGGGGTGGGGGGTTGTAGAGGCTGGGGAACACTTACACACAGTTGGTGGGAATGTAAATTTGTGCAGTCACTGTGAAAAACAGTGTGGCAATTTTTTTTTAAAAACTAGAAACAGACTTACCACATGCCCCAACAATCCAAAAGACTTGAATCCAATGTATCAAAGAGATACCTGTACCACCATGTTTATAGGGTGTTCATCATCAGATGAGTGCATAAAGAAAATATGGGTTTATATACACAATGTTATTCAGCTATAAAAAATGGAATTCTACCACTTTCAGCAAAATAGATATAACTAGAAGACATCATGTTTAGTGAAATATGGCAGACCCTGTAAGACAAACACTGCATATTCTCCATTATATGTGGGAGTTAAAAGTTTAAAAAAAAAAAAAAAAGCAGAGAGAAAGAGAAGAAAGAATTATCTAACTATCAGTATTGCTGCGAATATAGTTTTCTTTTTCTTTTTTTCTTTTTAATTTGACAGGTAGAGTTCTAGAGAGTGAGAGAGAGAGAGAGACAGAGAAAAAGGTCTTCCCTCTTTTGGTTCACTCCCCAAATGGCCATGATGGCCGGCACTGCACCGATCCGAAGCCAGGAGCCAGGTGCTTCTTCCTGGTCTCCCCTGCGGGTGCAGGGGCCCAAACACTTGTGCCATCCTTCACTGCCCTTCCGGGCCAGGCAGAGAGCTGGACTGGAAGAAGAGCAACCGGGACTAGAACCCAGGGCCCATATAGGATGCTGGCACTGCAAAGCGGAGAATTAACCAAGTGAGCCACAACGCCAGCACTGCGAATATAGTTTTCTAAAAGTTTGTTTTATGCATTTGCCAAATGAATGGTTAAGAATGTTTTGGCTGGTGCCGTAGCTCAACAGGCTAATCCTCTGCCTTGCAGCGCCAGCACACTGGGTTCTAGTCCCAGTCGGGGCGCCAGATTCTGTCCCGGTTGTCCCTCTTCCAGGCCAGCTCTCTGCTGTGGCCCAGGAGTGCAGTGGAGGATGGCCCAAGTGCTTGGGCCCTGCACCCCATGGGAGACCAGGAGAAGCACCTGGCTCCTGCCAGGTGCACCGACCACAGTGCGCCGGCCGCGGCAGCCATTGGAGGGTGAATGAACGGCAAAGGAAGACCTCTCTCTCTGTCTCTCTCTCTTACTGTCCACTATCAAAAAATAAAGTTTTACCACCATAGCTTTATTGATTGCTGATTACTTTAAAATTTACTCTATATGAGTGAAATGGTCACTTTCCATCCAATCATTGTTTATAGCCATTGTCCATATTCCCATTAAACTAGGGTCTTTTGGCTTTTTATTTATTAAACTTTTTATTTGGTGAACTATTAAGCCTATTTACTGTTATGTAAATGTAAAATATATTATCTCAAAAACTAAGAGATAAAGAAAGGGAGATGGATGGAGGGTAACAGGGAGAGTGTCAGAGAGAAGGGAGAGAGAAAAGAAATATTGTTTTCTTAGAACTGTATCTACAAATCACATTGAATCTATTACAAACTAATTAAAATTGAAAAAAATATAAAAACATAGAATGAAGTAACAGAAATGGAAAGTAGAGGAGGAGGCTCCACTTACCTTCATCTGGCTGCTTGGAGTTCTTCATGCAGTGAAATTGCAGCAAAGAAGGATGACACTATACTGGCTGAAGTGACTGATCCTATCAAGGAGAAAACAGGTTTATTTTACACAGTGCAGATAAGGAATAATGTGCTTCAGTGTAGAAAATTTTCTAAGGCACTTCTTACTACTCCTGTGTACTAAAAATAAAGTTAACAAAAATGAAAATTACCCTGTTTAGGCAGCCTTGCTAATGGTTAAGACCCTTCAGAAATAACTTTGCAATCACACTATAAAGAAAGGCACAATGGCCTAAGCTGAGCTACTTGTTGAGAGCAGAAAGAAATGCAGGAAGTATAACGGCAGAAGGTGATTATAAACATGCCCTGCAGTCACAAGGCAAGCTACAGAAATGAAGACTGTGAATGATAAGAGCACTTCACAGCTTTCTCAAGAGTATGTTTATATATGTGTCAAATATTTTTGTTTTCTTCATTTATTTCATCAGCTTATGGTGTACCATAATATTTGTTAACAGTAATTAGCTTTATACATTAGTATTGATAACTATAAAAATATACCCAGTACATGACTCCATTCAAACCCCCTAATGAAAGATTTGTTTTAATGTAATCATGATTGTTAATCAGCTTAAGGCCATGGCCCTTAGCATGGTACCATCTTCCTTTAGAATGGCTGCCTGAGAAAGTTCAGTGGTGTTTAAAAATTTAGTTTGTTCCAGCTAACACTTGATGGCTCCCTGACCCTCTCTCAGAGCAGTTATTTTAGAAAGCTCTGCTCCTTTAGAGACGTAAATCTTCCATCACCCAGAATTGTTTCTTCAAAGGCAGCCCCAAAGCCCTCTCCTTGAAATACAAATTTGAGACACTCACTCTCAGAAGAATTAGGCCTAACTTTGGCTAGTGCAGTGCTTCAACTTATACCACCACCTCCTATTATAAACATACAGGCTAGACGTTTATTCCTCTCTGGATGCACACCTAGGAACACATCCAGATGGCCTAATCTCAGGGACCAATACCCCTTTTCAGCTTTCTATGTCTTTCCACTTGTAGATCCCAGCTTTTAAAATCTCCTGCTTTTTTTTTTCCTTGAAGTTTGATTTTCTTTAGGCTAATCTCTCTTCCGTATTATAACAGATATTGCTGAAGAAGATTTGTTCTCACTACTTTAGTGTCTTCCTTTGGTTATATTTTATATTGTTTAATGTCAAGAGGATAGTGTTAGATAAGTCAGGGAAAGAACATCATGACAAAAAATAATGACAATGATAATTCTCACAAAAAAAGATGAATTATACGTATTCTGGGGGAGTTTTCTAGATTTTTGGCTGCGTGTGGAATAACACTATCAGGTGAGACAGAAGCATGACAGTACTAACTTCCTTTGGAGAATAAGGATGGTTTAAGGAGAGTTTTAAATGTGTTGATAAGGGATGGACTATGAAGGCTGTCATGTGTTGACTTGTCTAGGCTGAATGAACGTTCCAAAAATCACACTCTGCCCATGCATTTGATAAGGGAAAACTATAAGAGATTTCTGAGCAAGATTTGGAGGATAGAAGAAAAGCATCAGGCATATATGAAGTTTACCCACATTGTCATTTAACTGTTGACTTACTTTGCTGGCATAAGACAGCGGATGACCTGCAGTAAGTCTACCTTTCAAGAAGCTTCAGTACTTGGGCTAGATGTGTGTGCCTACCTGCATTGGAAGAGTCCCAATTTCTACAGGAAACCCCTATCATCAGGTCTGAGGGCATGAGAACCAAGCTGCAGCGCATGCTGGCAGATCCTGACTCATTCTCCCTCATTACATCCATTATTCCTTTCTGATTTCTTGTCAATAGACTTCAAGCCCCAGTAGCGGGCACAAAACAAATCTTGCAGGTATTCCATAAATAGTTCTCATAATTATATAAGACTAAATCCCTGAACGGCAATGTGGATTCATTCAGGAGATAGGAGCCACACAATTGGTTGAACAAGAGAAAGTTAATATAAAATTATTAATATATAAAAGTAATGATAAGAAAAGTTATGGTACACCAGGACTGAGGGAGGAATACCCAAGGAAGGCACACTTTGAAGGGAGCACCTGTGGTTAAGAGCACTGGGTAAAAGAGATATTCACTGGTTTGTACAGGCTGGATTCCTTTTGCAGTTCTTGGGCGAAGAATAGGTCTCTAGCTACAGAGCAGATGGAAAAGCAGACAGTGGATTGTGTTATAGGCATACAGTGGCAAGTTCAGGGATGTGTCAAAGCAAGACACCTTCAGAAAGTACAGGACATGTTAGCATGTTCAAAAGGAACATCAGCTCAGTATGTGACGCTCTGGGCCACAGGTGGCTATGTACAGTCTGCTTGGTGACTCAGGTGCCAGGACTTACAAGAGTTTTTCACAGCACAAAGACTGAGAGAGAGGTGAAGAAACTTCTCATTTCCACATCTCCAGACAGAGGACAGATTTACTGGCAAGCCAAGAGGGCAAGATTATAGAAGGCCCAGTGTCTATTTGACTCTACCAGATGTCCTCCCACCTACATCACTGACTGCCAAATGGTACTGGAAATGGCAGAAGAACCCATTTCTCCTCAATGTCCTTCCAGCACTCTTTGCCAAGATAGCTTAACATAATGGTCATTTCAAAGAGAAATATGTGTTTCACGATCAGGCAGATTTGGGACCTGCTCTCCAAAGGAATGATGTAACAATGAAACTGCAACTTTTCCCATTTAGAAGAAAGCAACAGTTTTTCCTTACTGTTAAGGAGATAAATTTATTTACCAGAACTTTCCCCTTAATTATACAATTAATATTCTCTGAACTGGATTATTAAAGCTTTGTCATTGGTACTTTAGGAATTTATGGAGATTCATCATCAATGTTAGATGCATAGAATACTGTATCATTACCAGTCCAGGAAGTTACTGCCACATAAAAGGAATTTTTCTCTCTTTCAGTACTTTTTCTTTACATTCCTTATCATTTTATTTTTTCTTCCCAAGTATGACTTTGTACTTTGTTTCTCTCATCTTGCAATCCTCTGTCATACACATACATAACTCTCATAATATGAGCTTTCTCTTTTTGGAAAATCTATTTGGCTTATTTCAGGTTATGTCATCTAATAACTATTACACTTATACATAATCATATATTAATATATTTAATTCTTTAATTTGGCTAGCAGGAAAAATTGTTTTTTATATTTTTTCATTTGCTTGAATTTATTGACTGATTTTAAAAATCCGTTATCTCAGTAAAATTATAAATCTGACTTCTCTTTATATATTTACATTCTTAAATTTCATTACTCCAGTTTATATAGTTTTTCAAATTTCATTCCTACCATTTCCCTTTCTGCTGCTACTCTCTAAAATGGATATTATGCGATAAAATTCCTTTTGTCTTCACTAAGGAATTGAAATATCACAGACACAGAGTGTTTTATATCTTAGTAAAAATAATTCTTTCAAATCCAAACTTTATGTTCAAAACACATTCATTTTCCCTCAATATATACTCTGAATATTTGGCTTTAATTAATTTGCTTTGGATAGTCTGTACAGAGGTTTTGTTGAATTCTAATTCTTTTTTAGAATTGCTTTTTTAATGAGATTCTTACATGTATAATCCCATGAAGTTACTTTGAGCCACCTATACACATGGGAGAATTTTTATTATACTGCATTCTTCAAAGATGAAAATTTTCTGACGAGTATAGGTAATATAATCCTTATAATGAAAATAAAACACATTAAGATCATACACCACAAACCAGAACTCACAAGAAGGAAATACTCTAACAAATGTTAAGGCATTACAGCACAAAATTCTCAAAAAGAACTATTAATTTTAATTTTAGAGTGTAAGGATGTCATTCTTTTTTTCTTATCAACTCTTGTGTTAACGTGACATTAATATAAAGAGAACAAATTCAATATAATTATTAGATAGAATCTAATAAAATAATATTTCCTTCCTTCTCTCCCTCACTTCCCCCTCTTTCTAATTCCCTTTTTAGTTTTTGAGATAGCATGTTTTTAATTTACAATATAGTCAAAGCCTTAATGTTCCATGAAATAAAGTGTTCAACAAATAAAATTCAAAAGATCCTAGTTTGGCAGGTTTAAGCAACGGTTATAAACAACAATCAAATGATAAGATTACCATTTCACTCAAATGCAGTAAATTTAAAAATAATCACAGATCATTAAAACAATAGTAGTATTTCATTCTTAACCATTGTTTTGACAAAGAGCTAAAACAAAGTTTGAAAAAACTTTATTTGCACCAACACCGATACACAGAGGCAATACTTTCCTTTTTCATTTTCGTTTTTTAATTTTTTTTTTCCTTTTGGAAGGGAGAGACCTCACATGTGACTGTGGTATTTGTACCTATCCAACAAAGGATATGGTATCCAGAATATGTCCAAGACTCAAAAAACCAATACTATATACTCAAAAGAACAAACACAAATGGCCAACAAATTTATGAAAAAATGCTCAATATCACTAGCCATCGGGGAAATGCAAATCAAAATCCCAGTGAAATATTAACTCATCCCTGACAGAATGGCTATTATTCTCAATACAGAAAACAAAAAATACAGATGAAGACATGTTAGAAAGGGGGACTATTATACACTATTGGTGGGAACATAAATTAATGTAATAGTATGGAAAATAGTAGAGAGATTTGTTTAAAAACTGGAAGCAGATTTGTCATATGATCCAGCAATCCTGCTACTGGATATATACCCAAAATATGTGAAAATCTTGTATGAAACAGACACATACATGTACCAACATGTTTATAGCAGCACCGTTCACAACAGGTAAAATGTGGAATCAACCAAGGTGTTCATCATCAGATAAATGGATAAAGAAAATGTGGGGGCCTGGTGCTGTGGCATGGCAGGTAAAGCTACCACCTGCAGTGGCTGCATCCCATGTGGGCGCTGGTTCAAGTTCCAGCTGTTCCACTTCCAATCCAGCTCTTTGCTATGACCTGGGAAAGTAGAAGACGGCCCAAGTACTGGGGAGTGAACCAGCAGATGGAAGACCTCTCTCTCCCTCTCTACCTCTCTTTCTTTGTGTAACTCTGACTTTCAAATAAGTAAATAAATAAATCTTTAAAAAAATAAAATGTGTTATATGTAGACAATGGAATATTATTCAGCTATAAAAAGAATTAAATTCTACCATTTGCATTAAATGTATGCAACTGGAAAACTACATGTTGACTGAAATAAGCCAGACACAGAGGATGCCATGTTTAGCTGATTTAACATATAATAGTCTGTTCGAAGTGGTAATGGCAACAATATATTGGACTGTTATGGCTTATGGATAAATGGGTTGTATAACAGCAACATTATAATGAATGGGAGAAAGGAATTGGTAGTATGTAATTCTCAGTTATGTATGCTGTCCATGAAGTGATACAGTTACAGTGATTTAGTATCTTTTATAAATATTATTACAAACTCAAGAGAAACCACTGAAATCATTTCAGAAGAAGTATAATTCATACACTAAGAGAAGACAGAAAATGGAATGGTATGGAGAAACGTATGGACTCTACTAAAGGTCTGTGAGAACTGACAAATTCAGTACACTGGAAAGTCAGTTGCGTTTTAACATGCCAAAATGAACTCACTGAGAAAAGTTTTAAGAACAACCCTCTTCACAAAAAACCTAGGGTTAACCTTACCATGGTGATGGGAGACAAATCGATATTACTGTCAAGGGATTCAACTTCATTCTCTGACAGACATCACATAATTACATTCTGAATGAAAATAGTTTTATAAGGAAGGCACTTGTATTATCTCCATGTTAGAGATGAGGAAACTGCGTTCCCATGTGTCTCAGTAACTTGTACACTGTCATACAAATAGCAAAGTAGGAAAGCTGAAATTCAGTCCTAGGCAATCCAGCTCAAGAGCTTGTGTTATTACTACAATTTCCTACTGTCTCAACCACTGCATGATCCTCAACTGGGCTGTGGGAAAGCTATTATTATTGTTAATGCTGGAAATAACTTGTTCTCCAGAAAATACTTTACATGACAAACATTAATGAGTTTCATAGTAGAATACTGCTGTATGTTAGGGCACCTACATATAGGAATGCATCTGTAACTTACTTTTTAAAAAAATTTATTTACTTACCTGAAAGGCAGAAGAGGCAGAATTAGAGAGACACACACAGACAGAAAGAAAGAAAAGAGAGAAAGATCTCCCATCTAATGTTCACTCCCCAAATGGTTGCAACAGCTGGATCCGTGCTGATTCTAAGCCAGGAGCCAGAAACTTCTTCCAGGTCTCCCAAGTGAGTGCAGGGGCCCAAGGACTTGGGCCATCTTCACTGCTTTCCCAGGCCACAGCAGAGAGCTGGTTCAGAAGTGGAGCAGCCAGGACTCAAATCAGCGCCATATGGGATGTCAGCACTGCAGGCGCTGGTTTTAACTGCTCAGCCCACAGCGCTGGCCCCTGTAAATGACTCTTTAACTAGGTGTTGTGAGAGATAATTGTAAGATTAAGTGTGACCAAATTAGATTATTCATATGATAACCTGATGATATGAAAAAGAATGAAAGAGAAGGAGGAGGAAGTTATTATTTTATATTCTTGTTTTAGTCAGCTTTCTGTTACTACAATGAAATATCTGAGGTTAAGACACTTCAGAAAGAAAGAAAATTATTTTGGCTCTTGGTTTCTGAGGTTCACAATCCAAGATTGAGTGGGCCATTGATTCAGCCACCTAACAAGACTGGATGATGGCAACAGCAGAGCATATGTGCAGAGACAATCGTGTTGAAGAGGCAGGAAGCAAAGAAAGAGTACCCTTATTGGGACTTTTCTGACAATTCTATTGGATCAGAAGTGGAGCAGCCAAGACCTGAACCAGCATCCATATGGGATTCCTGGCAGCACAGGTGGAGTCTTTACCTACTACACCATAGCACTGGTCCCAAGCTTACCACATTTTAAAAAATTTGTTTTTAATTTATATAAAGGGAAAAAATTTCATATATCTTTTACTATTGTGTTATTTAGGATAATTTTATAAACCTAATACTTTGTCCTTTTTTTAAAGATTCATTTATTTTATTTGAAAGTCAGAGTTACACAGAGAGAGAAGCAGAGGCAGAGAGGAAGAATGGTCTTCCATCAGCTGGTTCACTCCCCAGATGGCCACAACAGCCGGAGATGCACCGATCTGAAGCCAGGAGCCAGGGCCAAGAGTTTCTTCCAGGTCTCCCGTGAGGGTGCAGGGGCCCAAGCACCTGGGCCATCTTGTACTGCTTTCCCAGACCATAGCAGAGAGCTAGAAGGGAAGTGGAGCAGCTGGCACTTGAACCATCGCCCACATAGGATGCGATCACTGCAGGCGGTGGCTCTACCTGCTATGCCACAGCGCAGGCCCAAAACCTAATATTTTGTAATGCTAAGGAAGAAAAAATTGAAACAAATTCTCAAGTGACTCTCCCTGACATATGCAATGAATAAGCCAAATGTAAGATCCCTGAGGACACCTGAGTTGCAATTTAGTTTCTATGTGTAAGATTTTCTTGGGCATTTTTTAATCTTTCTATATTTCTTTTCTTTTTTCTTTACTTTTTTTTTTGACAGGCAAAGTCAGTCAGTGAGAGAGACAGAGAGAAAGGTCTTCTTTTTCCTTTTGTTCACCCCCCAAAATGGCCGTTACGGCTGGCGTACTGTGGCCGGCACACTGTGTTGATCCAAAGCCAGGAGCTAGGTGTTCCTCCTGGTCTCCCATGCAGGTGCAGGGCCCAAGCACTTGGGCCATCCTCCACTGCCTTCCTGAGCCACAGCAGAGAGCTGGAATGGAAGAAGAGCAACTGGAACAGAATCCGGCGCCCCAACGGGGACTAGAACCCGGGGTGCCGGCACCACAGGCGGAGGATTAGCCAAGTGAGCCGGGGCGCTGGCCAATCTTTCTATATTTCTTAATTTTTTCCATCTGCTGCAAAACTTTCACATTGCCACAGTACAGTTTAACAGAGAAGGCATAGGACTTTTTAATATGTTGCTTATACTCTTGTAGGAAATTACCTTGTCGCCACGGTTCACTTGATAGCACTCAGTGGGCCAGCAGGTCATGGCTTAAGGATTTGAGCCACAGTGGTAATTCATAACCAGCTCTCATTGCACTTCAGCATGGTTCTGGGTCAAAAGCACCATTATCCTTCTCTTCAAGTTCATACATCTTTCAATCCATCACTTTCACCCTGATAAACCTCTTGAGAATAGAAAGTACTGTTTATCTTGGAAAGATATTTGTGAGGCTATTGACAGTGGACAAGAAATTGCTTATTGAAAGAAAGCCAGGCCGGCGCCGTGGCTCAACAGGCTAATCCTCCGCCTTGCGGCGCCGGCACACTGGGTTCTAGTCCCGGTCGGGGCACCGGATTCTGTCCCGGTTGCCCCTCTTCCAGGCCAGCCCTCTGCTGTGGCCCAGGAGTGCAGTGGAGGATGGCCCAGGTGCTTGGGCCCTGCACCCCATGGGGAGACCAGGAAAAGCACCTGGCTCCTGGCTCCTGCCATCGGATGAGCGCGGTGCGCCGGCTGCAGCGCGCCGGCCGCGGCGGCCATTGGAGGGTGAACCAACGGCAAAGGAAGACCTTTCTCTCTGTCTCTCTCTCTCACTGTCCACTCTGCCTGTAAAAAAAAAAAAAAAAAAGAAAGCCAAATTTTTTTAAATGTATACCATTTTGTCTATACACAAACACACACGCATTCACACACATATCCTCCAACATACCTATGGGAAAGCAAAAATTATGGAGCACTATGAACAGTAGGTAAGGGCAATAATTCACATTCCCAATTTTGCAAATAGTTATCCGAAGCTTTTATCCATTAAAGACCTGCTTTTACCAGTTACCATCACGCCACTCAGCTAATAATACTACATCATACTTTATTTGTAACACAAAATTACTCAGAGAGAAAATTCTTTTTTACTTCTTTCCACACATATTTCTCTTTCTTTATAGTAGGACAAGAAATCACCCTGTTCTAACAGTGGAATATCCTCATTCCTCACCTTCCCCAGGACTTCAATCTTACATTTCTTTTTTGCTCATCTCATTAGTTTTTCTCTCTCCCTGATCCTTCCTACCAATTGACAACATGTTCTATTGCCTTAAAAACCAATCGATAAATCAAACATACCAGTAAACAAACCAACCATTTTTTATATGAGGAAAACATTTTTATTCTTTTTATTAGTTTATAAATGTGAATTTACAAAGTGCAACTTTTGTATTGTTGTGGCTTTTTCCCCCCAACCTCCCTCCCTCACATGGCCCTCCCCTCTTCCATTCCCTCTCCCATCCCATCCTTTATCATGTTTCCTTTTCAATTACCTTCATATACAGAAGATCAACTTAGCATATACTAAGCAAGGATTTCAACAGGCTGCCCTCACACAACTGCACAAGGTATAGGGTATTGTTTGACTAGTAGTGTTGTTTTTAAGTTTCATAGTAAAACATATTAAGGACAGAGCTCCTACTTGGGGAGCATGTACGCAGTGACTCCTGTTGTAGATTTAACAATTGGCACTCTTATTTATGACGTCAGCAATCACCCAAGACTCTTGCCATGAGCTGCCTAGGCTATGGAAGTTCAGAGTTCACCAACTCTGAACTTGTTTAGTCAAGGCCGTATCACAGTGGAGATTCCTTCCTCTCTTTGGAGAAAGGCAACTCCCTCCTTGATGGCCTGTTCCTTCTGCTGGGGTCTTCACCAAGATCTTTCATTTAGATTGTTTTTGCCACCGTGTCATGGTTTTCCATGCCTGTGAGACCCTCATGGGCCTTTTACCCAGATCTGAATGCCCCAAGGATTGACTCTGAGGCCAGAGTGCTGTTTTGGGCGTTTGCCATTCTATGAGTCTGCTGTGTGTCCTGCTTCCCCCACAGGATCATTCTCTCCCTTTTAATTCTATCCTTCATTATTTGCTTACACTGGTCTTGTTTGTAAAATCTCTTTGACCCTTACCCTATCTTTTAATCAGTGTGCTGACATTTAACAAGTGTGCTGACATTGGTACATGTCTCCTTGATAAGACTGAGTTGAAATCCCCTGGCACATTTCTAGTTCCACCATTGGAGGTAAGTCTGAGTGAGCCTATGCCGAGCTATATATCTCCTCCCTCTCTTATTCCCACTCCTATGTTTAACAGAGATCACTTTTCTGTTAATTTTTAAACGCCTAAGAATGATTGTGTATTGATTACAGAGTTCAACCAGTGGTATTAAGTAGAACAAACCGAGCAACAACAACAACAACAACAACAACAAAATACTAAAAGGAATAAAACAGTAAGTTGTTCCTCAACAGTCTAGACAAGGGCTGATCATGTCATTGTCTCTAATATTGTCCATTTTACTTCAATGGGTATCATTTTAGATGCTCATTTAGTTGCCATCGATCAAGGAGAACATATGAAATTTGTCCCTTTTGGATTTGCTTATTTCACTCAGCATGATGTTTTCTAACTTCCTCCATTTTGTTGTAATGCCCGGATTTCATTGTCTTTTACTGCTGTTTTTTACTGTTTCAGAGAGCACATATCCCATAGTTCCTTTATCCAGTCATCCGTTGATGGACATTTAGGTTGCTTCCATGTCTTAGTTATTGTGAATTGAGCTAAAACAAATATTGAGGTGCAATCTTTCTAACAAAGATCCATACAGACTCAAAGTGAAAGGTTGGAAAAATACATACCATGCCAACAGAAATGAAAAAAGAGCGGGCGTAGCCATCTTAATATCGGGTAACATAAATTTTACCACAAAAACTATTAAGAGAGACAAAGAGGGGCACTATATAATGATTAAGGGATCCATTCAACAGGAAGATATAACGATTATCAATGTATATGCACCTAATTACAGGCCACCGGTTTATTTAAAAGACCTGTTAAGGGACTTAAAGGGAGATTTAGACCCCAATACAATAGTACTGGGAGATTTCAACACTCCACACTCAGAGATAGATAGATAGACAGATCACCAAGACAGAGGATCAACAAGGAGACAGTAGATTTAAATGACACTATAGCCCAAATGGACCTAACAGATATCTACAGAACTTTTCATCCCACTGATAAAGAATTTACATTCTTCTCAGCAGTACATGGAACCTTCTCCAGGACTGACCACATACTAGGCCATAAAGCAAGCCTCAGCAAATTCAAAAGAATTAGAATCATACCATGCAGCTTCTCAGACCATGAGGGAGTAAAGTTGGAAATTAGCAACTCAGGAATCTCTAGAGCATATGCAAACACATGGAGAATGAACAACATGCTCCTGAATGAACAATGGGTCACTGAAGAAATCAAAAGAGAAATCAAAAATTTCCTGGAAGTAAATGAGGATAAGAGCACATCATACCAAAACCTATGGGATACAGCAAAAGCAGTGTTAAGAGGAAAGTTTATATCAGTAGGTGCCTACATCAAGAAATTGGAAAGGCACCAAATAGATGAGCTTTCAGTTCATCTCAAGGATCTAGAAAATTTGCAGCAAACCAGACCCAAAGCTAGTAGGAGAAGGGAAATAATCAAAATCAGAGAAGAAATCAACAGGATTGAATCCAAAAAAACATTACAAAAAATCAGCCAAACGAGGAGCTGGTTTTTCGAAAAAATAAATAAAACTGACACCCCATTGGCCCAACTAACGAAAAAGAAAAAAGACCCAAATTAATAAAATCAGAGATGAAAAAGGAAACGTAACAACAGACACCACAGAAATCAAAGAATCATCAGAAATTACTACAAGGACTTGTATGCCAGAAAACAGGGAAACCTATCAGAAATGGATAGATTCCTGGACACATACAAGCTACCTAAATTGAACCAGGAAGACATAGAAAACCTAAACAGACCCATAACTGAGACAGAAATTGAAACAGTAATAAAGGCCCTCCCAACAAAGAAAAGCCCAGGACCAGATGGATTCACTGCTGAATTCCACCAGATATTTAAAGAACTAACTCCAATCCTTCTCAAACTATTCAAAACAATCGAAAAAGAGGGAATCCTCCCAAATTCTTTCTATGAAGCCAGCATCACCTTAATTCCTAAACCATAAAAACATGCAGTATTGAAAGAGAATTACAGACCAATATCCCTGATGAACATAGATGCAAAAATCCTCAATAAAATTCTTGCCAATAGAATGCAACAACACATCAGAAAGATCATCCACCCAGACCAAGTGGGATTTATCCCTGGTATGCAGGGATGGTTCAGCATTCGCAAAACAATCAATGTGATACACCACATTAACAAACAGCAGAAGAAAAACCATATGATTATCTCAATAGACGCAGAGAAAGCATTTGATGAAATACAACACCCTTTCATGATGAAAACTCTAAGCAAAATGGGTATAGAAGGAACATTGTTTGTTTTTGTTTTAGTACTATGGGTTGAACTCGGCAACTAACACACAATTAGCCTTAGGTGTTTAAATTTTAACTGAAAAGTGATCCCAGTTAACTTTGATAGAGGGAAAAAGAAAGGGAGAATATGTACAATTTGGGAGAAGCTCAATCGGACGTGCCCCAAATGGTGGAGTTAGAAACACGCCAGGGGATCCCAATTCAATCCCATCACGGTGGCATGTACCAATGCCATCCCAATTGTCCAAGTGATCAATTTCAGTTCACAATTGATCACACTGATAGGTCTAAGAGTCAAAGGGAACACACAAACAAGACTAGTGTCTGCCAATATAAACAGATAGAACCAAAAATGGAAAGAATGATCCAACATGGGAAGTAGAGTCACAACAGACTCATAGAATGACAGATGTCCTAAATAACACTCTGGCCATAGAATCAGCCCTTAAGGCATTCAGATCTGGCTCAAGAGCCCATGAGAATATTTTAGGCATGGAAAGCCAAGACACTCTGGAAAGGAAAAAAAAAAAAAAAAGAGAAGACCTAAATGAAAGATCTCTGTGAGTGAGATCCCAGTGGAAAGAACGGGGCCATCAAAGAAGGAGGTGCCTTTCTCCGAAGGGAGGATAGGACCTCCACTTTGACTATGACCCTGTCGGAATTAGATCGAAGTCGGCAAACCCTACAGGCTTCCATAGCCTCAGCAACTCATGACTAGAGCCTAGGGAGATTCCTGACGCCATAAACAAGAGTGTCAAATTGTTAAATCAACATCAGGAGTCATTGTGTACTTATGTCCCATGTGGGATCTGTCCTTAATGTGTTGTCCAATGTGAAGTAATGCTGTAACTAGCACTGAAACAGAATTTTTATACTTTGTGTTTCTGTGTGGGTCCAAACTGATGTAATCGTTACTTAATACATACTAAATCGATCTTCTTATATAAAGATAATTGAAATGAAAAAAAAACCTCAGTGTTATATTAGAAATTGCATAAAAAATTAATCAAATTTTAAAAAATCATGTAAGATCTCTGTCCTTAATTTGCTGTACAATGTGATTCAATGCTATAACGTGTACTCAAATAGTATATTTCACTTCGTGTTGCTATATGAGGGCAAATGATCAAAATCTTTACTTAACACATACTAAAATGATCTCCTGTATACAAAGAGAATTGAAAAAGGAATCTGGATGTGAATGAAAGGGGAAAGGGAGTGGGTAAGGGAGGAGGGTTGCAGGGGGAGAGGGAAAGTGTGAGGGGGAAGCCATTGTAATCCACGGGTTGTACCTTGGAAATTTATATTCTAAATAAAAGTTAAAAAAATATCGAGGTGCCAATGGCTCTTCTTTTCTCTCCTTTAATTCCATCTAGGTAAATTCCAAGGAGTGGGATGGCTGGGTCCTGTGGTAGTGCTACATTCAGGTTTCTGAGGACTCTCCAAACTGTCTTCCATAGTGGCTTTACCAGTTTGCATTCCTACTAACAGTGGATTAGTGAAAACTCCACTTCTGCTGCTGCTTTCTCATTTCCCACATTTTCCTTTACAGAAATGGGACAAACATTTAACAGAGTAGCTTTTATTTGCTGACTCTAATTCTCGCCCTCAAATCAATCAATCAATCTATGTATCCATCTATCTATCTATATATTTTAAATATTTATTTATTGTTTACTTGAGAGTCAGAGTTACACAGAGAGAGGAGAGGCAGACAGAGAGAGAGGTCTTCCGTGTGCTGGTTCACTCCGCAGTTGGCCACAATGGCCGGAACTGTGCTGATCCGAAGCCAGGAGCCAGGAGCTTCTTATGGGTCTCCCATATGAATGCAAGGCCTTAGGCCATCTTCTACTGCTTTCCCAGGCCATAGCAGAGAGTTGGATCAGAAGTGGAGTGGCCAGGACTAGAAATGGCACCCATATAGGATGTTGGTGCCATGGCTCACTTGGTAAATCCCTGACCTGCGGCACCTGCATTCCATATGGGCACCGGGTTCTAGTCCCAGTTGCTCCTTTTCCAGTCCTGCTCTCTGCTGTAGCCTGGGAAGGCAGTGGAGGATGGCCCAAGTGCTTGGGCGCCTGTACCCGCGTCGGAGACCAGGAAGAAGTACCTGGCTCCTGGCTTCAGATCGGTGTAGTTCTGGCCATGGTGGCCATTTTGGAGGTGAACCAATGGAAGGAAGATCTTTCTCTCTGTCTACCTCTCTCACCTACTCTATCTGTCAAAATAAAAAAAATCTATATTTTAAACCAAACTTCAAAGGTAAGATAATGAAATGATTATGTTCATAACATCGGAGTATATGAAGATTTCTTAGAACACAAATAGAACTATGATATAAATCTTAACAAAGTAAACTACTATGAAGATTAAAGTTGTAGATTCATAAACATGCACTATTATAATGAATAGGAAGACTATGTAATAGGAGGAGATATCTGCAAGTTATAAATCTTACAAATGATATATTTAGAACATACAAAGATCTCTTGCAAATTAATAAGAAAAAGGCAGATATTCCAATAGAATTAAAAAGATGATCCAGATACTTCACAGGAGGGAATATTAAAATAGAAAATAGTCATCTGTCTCTCTCTCTCTGTCTATTCTGCCTGTCAAAAATAGAAAAAAAATAGAAAATAGTCATAGCATATGCAAATCTATTTCAACTTAAAGCAATGATCATTAAATAAACTGAAAGTAGATCTTTGTAAAAATTAAAAGTGGGAATGGGAGAAGAAGGAGGAAGAAAGGCTGGAACACGGGTAAGGTGGAGGGTGGGGTGGGAACTATCACTATTTTCCTACATCTGTATATATGAAATACACAAAACTTGTAAAACTTACACAAAATTTTTAAAAATTACTGTGAACTTTTCAAGAATCAGGTTTATATATTTTCCTAAGAACCTAACTTTATTCTGTCATTTTAATCTGTGAGATTAATGTAACTCATGCCCAAAATTGAAGAGTTATAAGAACGAAGTCAACAAAAAAAAATGCATACAAGTGGGCACTGTGGCATAGTGGGTTACTCTGTGGTATTGGTATCCCATATCATATTTTGAATTCAAATCCTAGGTGTTCTGCTTTCTGATCCAGCTCCCTGCTAATGTGACTGGGAAAGCAGCAGATATGGCCCAAATACTTGGGTCCTTGTCACTCATGTGGGAGATGCAGACAGGGCTCCAGGTTCCTGTCTTCAGCCTGAACCAGCACTGGCAACTGAGGCCATCTGAGGAGTGAACTTGTGGATGGAAGATCGATCTCTCACTCTCTCCATCTCCCCATCTCTGTGTTACTCTGGTTTTAAAATAATAATTTTAAAAATCCCACAATTTCAGTGTTTAAGTCAAAATTCAGATAGAAATAGAAAAAATTAAAGCAACAACTCAATAGCAACACACCTTTACCAGCAGATATAAAATTTTAAAGACCAGCAATATCAAATGTTGTCAAGAATGAGGAGATATTTGAACTCTAATATATTGCTAGTGTACAATTACTTTATAAAAATTTTCTTTACAAAACTCTTCATTAAAAAAAAAAACTATAAAACTTTTTGGCATTATCTTTTAAAGGTGAACCTACTATTCCTATATATATTCTGAAAATAAATGCACCTGAATATTTGCCAAAATACATACAGAAAGCATAGACAGATTTTCAAGGACCTGGGACCAGCAGTGGCATAGCCGGTAGAGCCACCACCTTCAGTTCTGGCATCCCTTATGGGTTCCAATGCAAGTCCTGGCTGCTCCACTTCAAATCTAGCTCTCTCCTATAGCTTGGGAAAGCAGTGGAGAATGGCTCAAGTGCTTGGGCCCCTGCACCCTCGTGGGAGACCTGGAGGAAGCTCCTGGCTCCTGGCTTCGGATAGGCCCAGCTCTGCCATTGCGGCCATTTGGAGAGTGAACCAGGAGATGGAGGGCCTCTCTCTCTCTCTCTGCCTTTGCCTCTCTGTAACTCTGCCTTACAGATAAATAAAAAATAAAAAATAAAAATAAAAATTTAAAGGACCCAAATATATACCAAATATTGAATGGGTAAATTAATTTTAGTTTGTTAATTCAATGAAATAATATATAGCAATGAAAAGCAGTGAATTCTTGAGATACATATGAATATATATACTCACACATACATTTCAAGATGTTAATAATATCAGTGAAAGAAGCCTGGCATATAACAATACTTGTTATATGATTTCAGTTATGCTCACTTTCTTTTTCTTTTCTTTATTTATTTGAGAGGTAGAGTTACAGACAGTGAGAGGGAGACACAGAGAGAAAGGTCTTCCATCCGGTGGTTCACTCCCCAAATGGCTGCAATGGCCGGAGGTGCACCGATCCAAAGCCAGGAGCCAGGAGCTTCTTCCTGGTCTCGTACATGGGTGTAGGGGCCCAAGGACCTGGGCCATCTTCTACTGCCTTCCCAGGCCATAGCAGAGAGCTGGATCAGAAGTGGAGCAGCTGGAACTAGAACTGGCATCCATATGCGACACCGGCACCACAGGTGAAGGATTAACCTACTGCACCTCAGCGCCGGCCCCATTACTTTCTCTCTCTCTGTCTCTCTCTCTCTTTCTCTTTGTTTCTTTCTCTCTCTCTTTCTTTCTCTCTTGCTCTCTCTCTCTCTTTCTTTTTTTAAAGATTTATTTACTTGTTTGAAAGGTAAGAGTTACAGAAAGGCAGAGGCAGAGTGAGAGAGAGTGGTGAAGAGGAGCATCAGTTTATGCACATTAGCTACTTAGGTGATGGTGGTGCCCAGAAGTTTAACCTAGGGTCTGCCTTAAAGGAGAGTGATTCATACTGAAGATATGAATTTGGAGATTATCAGTGAAGAAAGGATACATAAAAGCATAAAATATTTAAGATTAAGTGAGTATAGGTAAGTAAAGATATCTTAAAAACTAACTGTTTAGGCACGAAGAACAGAATAGGATAAATTGAAATGAAAGAGCACTGAAGTTGTAACAGGAAGATCAGGAACTGTCCTGGAAGCCAAATGAAGATCAACTATGGAAAATGCTGTATTAAGTAACATTAGGACTTAGAACTGAATAATGGCTTTAGTAATATAGGTTATTGACATTCTTGGATAGTAGAGTGGGGGGAAAGAATGAATGAGTAAACCAAACAAACAGACGATTATTGGAAATCATATGCAAGTGATTTTTGCTAACAAGGGAAGAAAGAATTAGCTGAAAAACCGGGTTCAAGAAAAATTATAATATATACAAAGGGACTTCCAGTTCATGGAAAATGGAGTTAAAAGATAGGTCTAATTTGGTAAAATGATTTTTTGAAATCTGTAGTCTTTTCATAATACATATTTTCTATGACGTTTTTGAAGACCCCCTCATATTTTAGGTGATAGAAACAATAACATGTGTCTTGATGGGAATGATAAAAGTAGAAGGAAATTTAATGATGTGGAAAGGACACAGAAAAATGTAAAATTTATTCCCAAGCACTGGAGAATAAAGCCCTGGACCTGACACCATGCTTACTGCTTGAACTGTTTTCCCTTATTCAAAGTCAAACTCTTCCTCATCAACATAATTTGCTCCTGATATTTCACTATCACCTAATCTGACTGTGGTTACCACTTTAAAGAATGTATTAATGACTATCCAAATTCAGGTTAATTTTCTATACTCACTGACAATTACTAGAAACCGTTTGAATAACAAGTTCCTGAAGATGCTCATTGGTCCACTGGCAAGTAGATTTAAAAATTATTTAAAAATTACTAGGTTGAGTGTGAAAAGATTGGTAGAGAAGAAAAAAAGAGGTTATGAAGTAGAAGTAACATAAATTAGCTCTACAAAAACTCTTCTTTCTCTGCTAAAGCAATTGCTCCTGATTCTCTTGACAATAATATCACTGTTATATGGATCTCTAGGGAACAGATCCCCATCTGTTAGTTGTTCTCTGAATTTTCTGATCAATTCTCTCATGGCTTTAAATTATCCCTCTGTTATGATCTGTATGATGAAAAGATAGCTTTGTAGGACAGAAGATATGTATAACATCCTCTACTAAGTTTCCAGAATTAATTTCAGTATAACACAGAAGCATAATCCAAAGGGAATGAAAATTAAACTGTGAATATAACAAATTCCAGTGGAGGCCAAATTTGGCAAGTGATGTAAAGACTGTGGACTCCATGGTGGATTGGGTTCTGAGTAAAAGCTTCAGATTCATTTAAGTTCATTTCTACTCTATAGACATCAGTTGATTATATGAAACTAGCTTATGAGTTTTCTGCCCATTCCCTTCTTTTCTATAACTCTCCAATGATGATTTCAAATTTAACTGAATCCATATGCAAACATAATTTAGCTAAGGCTTCTGTTCCATTATATGAAATCACTCCCATCCAAACGAGGTATCTGGGAAAACTAATTCTGTCTATATTGAACTTTGTTTAGAGCATCAAAGCAGAGTCACTGTGGTAAGGCAATAGCAGAATTTTGTGAAAGATTACTTTTCTTGGTAGGAGAGGTTTGATGTATGTATGCTTGTGGTTAAAGAGAGAGAAAAGGAAGGAAAGTAGGTAATCTTTGGTACGGATAATGATTATGCATACAGGAGATCAGAAACTGACCTTATCAATAATTCAATTTATTTCAATCTCCAAAGACTTACTGACATAAGTAGATTTTATGTGGCTCACAGGTAATGATCCACTCAAACTCAATATTCTTTGCTACACATTAAGTAGTGCAGCCAGCATTCCTGGGCCATGACATATTTGAAAGTCTTTAATGAGTTAACTTCCTCTTTATTTTTTCTTCAATTGTTTCCTGGTCAAATTATGTTCCACAGAAAGTGCAAACTCAGAGTTATTTTTTGAAGAATTAGTGAAAGGAAAAAATATGTTTAAAGTGTGTTAAAGGGGAAATTTTAAGAATTAACCTAAACAATAAATGATATAGTCCTTTAGCTAATTCTGTTATATAGCCTGAGGCATTATTTGGATTTTTGATGCTTTTCAAATTAAATGAATATGTTCTCAGAAATAAATTTTCCTCTTTTAAGTAAGTATTGATAGCTACTCATTAAACAACTAAATTAAATTATTTTACATTTTATCTCAACCACATTCCACAAAAGTTTAAAAACCACAACAGTGTGTTAGCAATTAGACAAAACCTGGACTGAGGTTTTTCAGTCAGTTCTATGCTTTATCGCTGAAGCATATAAAATATTCATTCATCAATCATTTCCATTTGTTTCAAATCCATGCTAAATAGATTTTAGGTTGATCTTATTTCATATTAAGAACTAAAATTTAATTAATTGAGTGCTTTAAAAATGTGTCACTTTAATAATTATATGTTAGTTACTGTCAATATTTGAGTTATATCTATTACTTGTTAGTAAAACAGATTTTTTAATAAATAAAAATTCATTTCCTAATATTCTTGAAAAATGGGATAAATATAGCTTTGTTTAGAAGCTTTAAGATAAAAATTCAGATCCATTACATGTGAAGTTCTTCAAACTATTCTCTATTCATAATCCTGTGGAAGTGATATTCAATAATGCACATCTTTAAATTCATCATAGCCTAAAGATTTTCACAATCAAGAAATAAGAATTGGTTTCATATAATTCATAAGAGAAAATGTAGACTCAGTTCAAAGAATGCAAAATGCAAACCATGAAATAAAATAACTGCTTTTATTTACAAAAGTAGAAATAATCAATCTGATTGGTTTAAGCATATCAACACTCAAATAGAAAAATGTGCTGGTGTGAACCATAAAAAATTACATCTGAAACAGGGAGAGCTCAACCATTGCACATTTTCAGAATCAGGACAAGTCCCATTATTTTATTACTTGGAATACTCTTTAGTTATTTGTATTGTGAAAAAATAACAGTGGAGTGGATTTATGTAGGATGTCACCTTGCCTACTGTCGTTAGTTAAGAGAACGTTATTCTAGTCATGATTAGAAGAACACCAATACTACTAAAAAAAAAAAATTCTGTACATTTAGGTCCAATTTTAGGTATTTTCAGTATAATATATCCTTTGTCATTTTTTTTCTTTCCCATGGTTGGTCAATTACTTCCTTCTGAAATGTAAGGCATATGAAAGGTTAATTACTTGGAACATTTCTAGCCTTGTTTCATTATTGGCTAGTGTGATACAGCAGCAACTGATTTACAGAATAGGTTAAGTACTAGACAATGAATTAGGTGAACCTCTGACATACCATCCTTTTGTATGTAATGTTTGCTATAGAAAGAAAAACATTTGTTTTCATTCCAGGCATATTTACCCTGAGGGTTATAACTTAAATGATATAAAGGGGGAAGAGCAACATTTATCTATTACTAATGGCTAGGCTTTTCATTTTGAGCTAAAAGGACATGTCTACATTTTAGTAATAACAAAATCTATCTCCAACTGTCAGTCTCAAAAAAATGTTGTTCATATAAAATTCATAGAACTAAAAGAGTTCCTGTCATAATGCTTTTGCAGAGCATTGTCAAATCTCTCTAGGCCTTTAGTTTAAATGTCATTTCTAGTCAACTTCAGAGATTTTGAAGTGTTTTAGTACTTTTTTTTTTCCTAGGGACATAATGGGTTTTTCAAAAATTAATTTTTTTTAATAAAAGATCCTCTGCTGTCAACCCCTGTAAATCCCTCCCACATGATGTCATTTGTAAATTACTTATAGGAGAAAATACACATGGATTTTTTTAAATTGGTTTTCAAGTGGTAGAAAATGGACAAAAATTGTTAGGGTAAGAGCTTCACAAATAATAAAGTCAACCATTCTGGCAAAGTACAGTGGGATGCCCCTATAATCCTACTCACTTTGGGGAAGGGTGAATTATGAATCAAAATTGGCTTGAGATTTCACATGTTGTATTCCACTGTTGAAGAATAAAAATGATTCTACACTATGCTGGATGCACATAAAAGGCCATCAGTTTTGGTAAGTCTGAAAATGACGTCAGTGTGGCATTCTAATACCTTATGGCTTTTTCGAGACATTCTTAGAACAAATATCCATATAAATTTGAGACACTGTCTTCTAACTTGACAGACGGTAATTATTTACAATATTCATAAATACATGCCCTAAAAGGATCATTTCTTTCTTTTAAAAAATACTTTGGGATGGCTTCTTATAAGAAAACAAGGAGGAAGGAGTGTGGGTGCACGAGTGGCAAGTAAGATAGTGTGGGAATTATTAATATGCTCCTAAATCTGTACATATGAAATATATGAAATGTTTTCACCTTATATAATAAAAATAAATAAAATCCTGAACTTATGATAAATGCTGTTTTTCTATTTTCATGGTAGATGAACAATTATAAATAGATAAGTATATTTGTATAAAATGTATAAAAGTATATTTGTAATAAATATGATAACAACAAACAAAAGACAGCAGGTCTACCTAAGACCATATCCAGCAGAAGAAGCAAATAACTACTTGAACATGTATTTTTCAAAAGATGAAATTTACACATGAAAAAGTGCTCAGGATCACTAGAAATCAAGGGAATGCAAATAAAACCACAACGAAGTTTCACCTCACACCAGTTAGAATGGCTCTCTTAGGAATCAAAAAACAATGAATGCTGGTAAGAATGTATGGAAAAGGGTACCCCAATATACTGTTGTCGGGAATGTATTGGTACAGCCATTGTGGAAGATGGTATTTAGATTGAGCAGAAATTTCGAATAGATCTACCATATGACCCAACCATCCCACTCTTGGGAATTTACGCAAATGAAATGAAATCATCATATGAAAGTGTTTTCTGTACCACCATGTTTATTGCAGCTAATATTCACAATAGGAAAGATAGGGATTTAACCCAGATCTCCATCAGCTGATGACTGGATAAAAAAAATATGGTATATATATATATATATGGTAGAATGAGAATATTGAATATTTCTCAGTCATTGAAAACATGAAAGCCTGTCTTTTGCAACAAAATGGATGCAACTGGAAGCCATTATACTTAGTTTTTAAATAAGTCAGTCCTGAAATGACAAACGCCATATGTTTTCCCTTATCTGCGGTAACAGAGTACAAAAAAATGGAGTATATATGAGTAAAATTGACATTTTGAGATTTTATCATTGTTACAGTCCTTATCCCTGCCATTGGGGAACAGTGCTTTTTCCTTCATACTCTTTGTTGAATTCTTTACTTAGCGGAGTGTTAAGCTTATGATTATAAGGTAATCATTTGTCAAAGATCAGTTTGTTGTTAATGTGTGGATTAATTTATGGGTTTCTATTCTGTTCCATTGATCTACATGTTTATTTTTGTGCCGTATTAGGCTGTTTTGATTATAACTGCCTTGTAGTATGTCTTGAGAATTTTTACTGTGATGCCTGCAGTTTATTGTTGTTTCTCATTGCTCACCTATTTCAGGATCTCTTCTGAATTTAACATTTTCTCTAGATCTGAGAAGAATGTCACGGTTATATTGATTGGGATCACATTGAATCTGTAAACTGCTTTTGGTAGTACGGACAGTTTTATGATATTAATTCTTCCAATGCATGTACATGGATGATTTTTTGTATCTTCTATTTCTTTCTTTAATGTTTTATAATTTTCTTTTTTTCTTTCTTTTTTTTTTTTTTTTTACAGGCAGAGTGGACAGTGAGAGAGAGAGACAGAGAGAAAGGTCTTCCTTTGCCGTTGGTTCACCCTCCAATGGCCGCCGCGGTCGGCCCGCTGCGGCCGGCGCACCGCGCTCGTCCGATGGCAGGAGCCAGGAGCCAGGTGCTTTTCCTGGTCTCCCCATGGGGTGCAGGGCCCAAGCACTTGGGCCATCCTCCACTGCACTCCTGGACCACAGCAGAGGGCTGGCCTGGAAGAGGGGCAACCGGGACAGAATCCGGTGCCCCGACCAGGACTAGAACCCGGTGTGCCGGCGCCGCAAGGCGGAGGATTAGCCTGTTGAGCCACGGCGCCGGCCTATAATTTTCATTATCTAGGTCTTTCTACTCCTTGGTTGCATTTATTCCAAAGTATTTAAATTTTTTGGTGACTACTGTGAATGAGACTTTTCTTACAAGTTCTCTCTATCCTGGCATTGTCTGTGTATACGAAAGCTATTTTTTTGTGTGTGTTTTGATTTTATATCCTCCAACTTCACAAAACTCTATTTTGAGTTGCAACAGACTCTTGGTGGATTATTTTGCTTCTCCTATATATAATCACTTCATTTGCAAGCAGGGATAATTTGACTTCCTCCTTTCCAATTTGTATCCCTTTGATTTCTTTTTCTTGACTAATGGCTTTAGCTAAAATGACCAGAACTATATTGAATAACAATAGTGAAAGTGAGCATTTCTGTCTTGTTCTAGACTTTAGTGGAGATGTTCCTAACATTTCCCCATTCAATAGTATGCTCGCTGAGTGTTTGTCATATACTGCCTTCATTGTGCTGATGAATCTTTCTTCTATATGCAATTTGTTTGAAGTTTTTTGTGAGCCATCCCAGCAGTTAGCTGACCGGCAGCAGGATGTACAGGCACATTTTTCCCACCCCTGCCTTCTGCCAATCAGGTAAACTATAGAGTCCTGGGCTTTTCTGTGTCTTGGTTACTGGTTTATTTAGGTTTCTATGTCTTCATGACTCAATTTTGGCAGACTGTATCTGTCCAAGAATCTATCCTTTTTTTTTACACTTTCTAATTTGTTGACATATAACTGTTTTTAGTAATTGTTGATGATTCTTTTTATTTCTGTGGTATCCATCATTACAGCTCCTTTTTAATCTCTGATTTTAATTGATTTAGGTCATTTTATTTTTTGTTTTTTGGTTTTTCTTTGCTCCAATCGTGTATTATTATTAGTTTTTCAGAAATCCAGCTCTTCCTTTCACTGATCTGATGTATTGCTTTTGTATTTCAATTTTGTATATTTTTCTAATTTTAATTATTCTTTCCTCCTACAAATTTTGTGCTCATATTTTCTTTGTTTTGTGCTCACATCAAAGGTCACATAATGGAGAAGCATGGTTCAAGTCCAGAAACAATGAAACTGTCTATCCAGAATATGTACCCAGCAAAATTCTCACTTATACATGAAGGTGTATTGAAGATCTTCCAAAACAAACAGAAATTGAAAGTCTAGACGAGTTGCAGCAAATGTCTATACACAGAAACAGAGAATGATGGTAATCATTATGAAACAATGTGAAGGTAGGAAATCTCCTAGTAAAAGTAGAAAAAAAAAAAACCAAAGCAAACATTAGGAATCTTTATGAAAAATTATAGGGCCAAATCATTACTTATCAATAACAACTTTCAATCTAAGAGATACAGACTAACTGAATGGGTAAAAAAATGAGACCCATCTACTTGCTGCCTACAAGAAACACAACTCACTAACAAAGATGCACAGAGACTGAAAGTGAAAGGATGGAAAAAGATATTCTGTGCTAATGGAAATCAAAAACAAGCAGGAGTAGCTATCCTAATATCAGACAAAATAGACTTTAACACAAAAACTGCTAAGAGACAAAGAAGGGCATTATCTTTAAATTGGAGAATTGAGGCCATTTATATAACTTACATAATAAATAAAATTGTTAAAATAATAGCAGGTGTCACACTCTTGAACTCTATGCAAATCTAATGGAATTGAAAATGTACTTCACTTTTATATCTAAATTATTTTTTTCCATCACAATTGTCTGAAGAATTTGGGTTTTTTTAATGAATAAAAATGCTAATTTAGCTGAATTCAGCAACATTTTCTCTAATTGTGTGTTAACATTCTTTTCTCTATAAGATCATTATAGTTTTTTCTTATCTGCTGCTAACTTTGATATATCTTTTACATGTGAAATTTTATTTTATTTTTCACATATAAATAACACATTGCATCAACACTATTTTATGTGGAGTTAATCCTTTGCAAGGAATATTCAATGTATCTTTATAAAGTGTTAACAGAAGCATAGTGTTTCTGTGCTCCTAATGTTTGAGAACTTTTGCTAGTATTTTGTAAGTATAATATGATACTACAAATTACTCAAACATTCTAAGTCTTTTTAATATTTTGGGAAAAATTATGTCAGCTTGTTTTTATATTTTTTGTTTCTCTGAGGCTTCTAATATTTTTCATAAACTTTTTTTTTTTTTTTTTTTTTTGGTGACAGGCAGAGTGGACAGTGAGAGAGAGAGACAGAGAGAAAGGTCTTCCTTTGCCGTTGGTTCACCCTCCAATGGCTGCTGAGGATGGCGCGCTGCGGCCGGCACACCGCGCTCATCTGATGGCAGGAGCCAGGTGTTAGGTGCTTTTCCCTGGTCTCCCATGGGGTGCAGGGCCCAAGCACTTGGGCCATCCTCCACTGCACTCCCGGGCAACAGCAGAGGGCTGGCCTGGAAGAGGGGCAACTGGGACAGAATCCGGAGCCCCGACCGGGACTAGAACCCGGTGTGCCGGCGCCGCAAGGCGGAGGATTAGCCTGTTGAGCCACGGCGCCAGCCCCATAAACATTTTAGTAACAGCTAATCAGCTTCCTTGGAATATCCTACTGAAATTTTAATGGTAAATACAAGAAATATAAATATTTACTTGAGGAGAATTATAAACCTTAATATTAAATTTTTTTACATTAACAAGGCATGTTTTCAATTATTTAAATATTGTTAACTTTATTTTCATAAATTTTGGAAATATTATATTAAGCTCAATATGTAAGTTAATATAATTCTAAGTAGATTTTTATTGCAATAGTATATGATTTTTATTTGTTTTACAGACTTTTTTTGAAAACTTTTTAATTTTACACACAAAAAATTATACATATTTGTTAAGATTTTTCTATACATGTATACATTGTATAATATTCAGTTAGAGTAAATACATCTATCCCTTCAAATATTTAGCATTTCTTATTGTGAATACATTCAAAATTCTATCTTCTAGTTTGTTTAAAGAAAATAGCATATTACTTTTATCTATAATTACCTTACTGTGCAACAGAACTCCATAATTTCTTACTTTATCAAGTTATAACTTGGATATTTAGCATGGAGATTATCCACTTAGCAAAACTCTAGCATTAATTGTCATCATTTTCCTGTCAATAGTTTTAAAATGTTTTTCTAGTTTCATTTTTTTTCTTTCCAACTTTTTTTGGTCTAGTTACATTAGGGAAGATTTTCAGAATACTGAATAGTAATTGTAATATTGGGAAATATTGATTTTGAATAATTCCCATGGGGCCTCAGATGAAAATGAGGAATATGCTATCAGAAAGTAGAGGAAAAGTATTTCTTGTTATAGGAATTTGGTTTTAATCCTTTGTGGAGGCACTTGGTTCTTTTCTGGAAATCCCAATTTGTTAAAAAATAAATTTAAATTTTTAGAAAAACCATGTGGGTATGTTCTGAACAAAAATATAAGGTACTTCTAAAAGTGGAGAATGAAATAAAGGATGTTTGTTTTGTGGCAAAATATAAAAAAATATACAAAGTTTAGCATAGTATTATTTCCATGAACTTTTTGAAAATGTCTTACATGCATAGTTTTTTTTATAAATTTGTAGAAAAAATAATATCTTTTAACTAAAAAAAAGATTCCAGTCATTTACCAGGGAAGCTTTCTACAAGAATGGACAATTTATTTGCTAAGGATATTTATATATATACATTTGTGTATATATATAATTAAATATGTAAATATATTGCATTTAATTAAATATTCATTTTAAAATAAATGTTCCCTGTTTGATGTTCCTTCTCTCTTTTTATTAATCAGCAAAATTTTCCAGAGGCTTGTTATCTAATTTCTCACAAATTCTGAATTGTTTTTGGTAAAACTTTTATGTATAGTATTGGTTAATTTTTACCACTAACTTCTCAACCTTTTCCCTTATTTCATCTTCATTTCATTGTTGTTTTCTTAGTTATACAATTAATTGTAAATATACTATAATGCTTTTGTTTTCCATTATAAGTATATATGACTATATGTCAATCAAAATATATGAATGGAAGTTTGTAGCCTACTTTTAGCCTGCCCCATGAAACCTCCATGGTCTTCTGTTCACTCCCCTTTAAGAACACAAGAGATGATAAAGCCAGTAAGTGAAAAGAACTTGGGTTACGAATCGATGTGTGAGTTCCCATAGAACAACTAATTGAACATTATAGGGGCAAGAAAAACCTCTAAACTAGGCCACTGCAATTTTGGCCCATACTCATTTGGCAGAATATAATTCACTCAAACTAAATAAGTTCCCATAAGACAATCTACATGGTGTTGGCAGGAGGTAGACTGTGGGTAGTATGATAGAAATATTGTTATGTTTCTCCATCACAACTTAATTCCACAGTTCTTTGTGAATCATCACCTGACCTCCAAATCACAATTAGTATGAGTAGCACATATAAAATCAGCATGGATTTTGGATACAGGAGAAAACTCAATCTGAAGCCGAAAACAGAATAATTGTCTAAAAAATATTGATAATCTTCCTTTCTGTTCCTTTTTCTGTCCCTCATTCATTTCATCATCTAATTTTCCAGCCTCCCACATGTACCTATTGAAGCATTTATTAGCTATATCAGTTTGTTTTAAAATATCAACTGTGCTACTGAATTATCAGTCCTTTGAGACAAAAGTTATTATCTCATTTAGGTCTATAGTCTCAGACTCTTACACTAATCTTGATTACATAAGGAATGAAAATTGTCTAATTAAATATTGATTCAGTAAAGAAGGAAATATACATATGTTGGCCTATCAATATTAACTAGAAAAATTTTTATCTCTATGACTTTCCCTTAAACCTTGATGAAATGTATACTTATTATATATCTGTTGACCTGTTAAATGTGTTTTCCTCACAATAAAAGTTATATGTATATTGGAAAAATATATTTTTGTGTAGCACACTTTTGATGTATAGAATTTTTATTATGATATTGTTACTTTGTTATTTTCACCATGAATCAGAAATTTACCTGGACTGTTTCTGCCCGCACTGTCTTCTGGACAGTCTCTCCAATTAGCTTGTCACATTACAGAGCTCACTTCTTACCCAGTCTCTCTGGGGTCACAATGCTTTAATTGCCACATGTTCAATCTCTTAAGACCTAGTTCGAAGTGAGGCAGCAAACTTTATATTTTACCTCATTTTCTGAATCATATCACAACATTAAAAAAAATAATCCCATCAGAAAGCTTAGGACACAGAAGCTCCTAAAGGAATTCTGGTCTTCCTGGAAAAGTTTGCTTTTATCCTTAGAAAAGTGACTGCTGAACTATTAAGCTGCTTTAGATGGTGATTAAATTAAAGCTGGATTCCTGTCATTTGAAAAAGATAGTTCATCATAATCAAATGTGCTGTACCTCAAACATTCAAAAGATTGTATTAATGTTAGGGAATTCATCTGCACACTTAATCGTACTCACAAAATACATTTGAATAAAGACTAAACATTTAGACATAATTAATAATTCATTAATATAAAAATCTTGGACAAACCAGAAATTAAGGAAATCACCAAGGTCATGGACATTACCATATTGTATCTCAATTAGAATACCTGGGTTTGATCCTGTCACAAACTCTTAACTCTAATTTCCCGCTAATGCAAATCCTGAGAGGCACTGGTTATTGTTCAAATAATTGGGTTCCTACCACCTTCAATGGAGACCTGGATTGCATTCCTGGCTCCTGGCCCAGCTCAACTTCTGCTATTTGCCATTATTAGCATTTGGGGAGTCAATTAGTAGAGAGGAACTCCCTCTTCATTATACACATTTAAATAAGTTAAAAAATAAAAATAAAGAGAACTTTATTAATAGATACATGTTATCTATAAAAATAAATGAAAAATTAAACAATCATACCTAGTAGTTTAATTTGGAATGCTGAAAATCAAGGGAAAAATACCAGAATGCTTGTTCTCTTCAGTTTTATTCACCATTTAACAATTACTTTTGGCTAGTACAATAAAGCAAACTAAAAATGAGAGTCAGACAGATTAAAACAGAATCAAAATTATTTTATTTGTATGAGACGTAGCTATATATGTAGAAAACACTAATGACTCTAGAGAATGTTACTGAACTAGTACATGAATAGACAATGATTTCAGGATGCAAGGCAAACATTAAAAATAATGTATTGTTAAACTCCAATGACAACAAAGAAAAAGAAATAAACGCTTAATTATTCATCACATGAAAAATAATACACCTAGAAATAAATTTTATCAAAACAGATACTACTGGTATGGGGAACCACACAATATATAAGAATAAATGATAGGAATAACAGCATAGGAAGGAAAGCATTCTGTTCCAGGATTCAAAGACTGAAAACAAAACAAAACAAACCAACAAACAAAAACAGGACACTCTTCAAACTAATTTGTGATGAAATTCAATCCCATTCAAAAATCTATTAGGCTTTAGGGAACAAACTGACAAGTTTGCTTTTAAATTCATGTATTGGTGACTGACTTATAAAACTCAAGATAATCTTCCAAAAGTGGAATAATTCAAAGGACATTTCAAAAGTGAATACAAAGGATATTTTAAAAGTGAAGAAATGATGATAATCTAACCAAGAAAAGATGTTTTATGGTAAAAAAATGGAAGAAAATAGAGTCTAGAAATAGACCTACACTTATATGATCAATTCACTATCAGCAAAAATGCCAAGATGATTCAATAAATAAGAGAAATCTTTTCAACAAATGGTGCTAGGACAACTGCAGAGACTAATGGTGCTGATCGGCATGAAGAATTTTAAGTTTTTTTCAAAAGAAAAAAGTCAACCTGTAATAGCTAAAATGATTAAGTTCTACGTGAAATTATGGGACAAATATATTTATAGTTCAGGTAAAATTTTTCTTAAATAAGGAATAAATGCAAGCTACTTAAAAACAGATAAACTTCACCAAAATTAAAAATTCATTTTCCCTAGAATACAGCTAATAAAATGAAAACAAAAACTAACAATTGTGAGAAATTATTTCTAAAATATGTACCTCATGGAAATGCTCCTATCTCCACTGTACAATGAACACTTGCAACTCTATAATAGGAAATAAAACTCCATAATAATAGGCAAACACCACAAAGTAAATACACAAATAGCCAATAAGCACATGAAAATTTACTCAATATTATTAGTCACCAGGAATATAAATAATTATGACCATATGGACATGTTAATAGATGCAAAACAAGTATTCAATAAGATTCAACACCTGTAGACATTAATAGATTTCTCTTATTACAGTGCAATGAATGACTAAAGTTCTTAAACTGGGAAAGAAAATCTATTGCACTGTAATAAGAGAAATCTATTAATGTCTACAGTTATTTAACAATTAGAAAAAAACACAAGCTTAGTAAAAAGGAAAGCATGTTTGTTCATATCTCTTTCAAACTTGAGTTCCTACATCGGAGAAACCCTGCAAGATATAGGCACAGGCAAAGACTTCTTGGAAAAGACCTCAGAGGCACAGGCAGTCAAAGCCAAAATTAACAACTGTAATTGCATCAAATTGAGATGTTTCTGTACTGCAAAAGAAACAGTCAGGAAAATCAAGAGGCAACCAAAAGAAAAAAATATTTACAAACTATGCAACTGATAAAGGATTAATAACCAGAATCTACAAAGAGATCAAGAAACTCCACAATAACAAAGCAAACAACCCTCTTAAGAGATGGGCCAAGGACCTCAATAGACATTTTTCAAAAGAGGAATACAAATGGCCAACAGACACATGAAAAATGTTCAGGATCACTAGCCATCAGGGAAATGCAAATCAAAACCACAATGAGGTTTCACCTCACCCCAGTTACAATGGCTCACATACAGAAATCTACCAACAACAACAAATGCTGGCGAGGATGTGGGGAAAAAGGGACACTAACTACTGTTGGTAGGAATGCAAACTGCTAAAGTCACTATGGAAGTCTGTTTGGAGATTCCTCAGAAGCCTGAATATAATCCTACCATACAACCCAGCCATTCCACTCCTTGAAATTTACCCAAAGGAAATTAAATTGGCAAATAAAAGAGATGTCTCCACCTCAATGTTTATTGCAGCTCAATTCACAATAGCTAAGACATGGAATCAACCTAAATGCTCATCAGCAGAAGACTGGATAAAGAAATTATGGGATATGTACTCTATAGAACACTATACAGCTGTAAAAAAAAAAATGAAATCCAGTCATTTGTAACAAAATGGAGGAATCTGGAAAACATCATGCTGAGTGAAATAAGCCAGTCCGAATGGTAGAAATATCATATGTTCTCCCTGATAAGTGACAACTAACTAAGCACCTACAAGGAAACCTGTTGAAGTGAAATGGACACTGAGAAACAATGACTTGATCAGCCCTTGTCCTGACTGTCAAGGAACAACTAACTACTTTATTCCTTTTAGTATTTTTTTTGTCCTACTTAATACCATTGGTTGAACTCTTTAATTAACACACAATTATTCTTAAGTGTTTAAATTTAACTGAAAAGTGATCACTGTTAAATATAAGAGTTAGAATAAGAGAGGGGGGAGATGTACAGTTAGGCACATGCTCAATTAGTTTTACCCATAATGGTACGATCCAGCATGGGAAGTGGGATACATAGCAGACTCATAGAATGGCAGATGTCCTAAACAGAAATCAGACCTCAGAATCAGCCCTTAAGGCATTTGGATCAAGCTGAAGTGCCCATGAGAGTATTTCAGGCATGGAAAGCCAAGACACTGTGGCAAAAAAAAGGACCTAAATGAAAGATCTCTGTGAGTGAGATCCCAGTGGAAATAACGGGGCCATCAAAGAAGGAGGTACCTTTCTCTGAAGGGAGGAGAGAACTTCCATTTTGATTATGGCCTTTTCTAAATAAGATGGGAGTTGGCAAACTCAAGAGGTTTCCATAGCCTTGGTAGCTCATGACAAGAGCCTTGGGTGATTACTGATGTCTTAAATAAGAGTCTCAATTGTTGAATCAACAACAGGAGTCACTGTGCACTTAATCTCCATGTAGGATCTCTGTCCTTAATGTGTTGAACTATGTGAATTAAAAGTAAAACTATTCTTCAAACAGTACTTTATACTTTGTGTTTTTGTGTGGGTGCAAACTGATGAAATCTTTACTTAGTATATACTGAATCGATTTTCTGTGTATAAAGATAATTGAAAATGAATCTTGATGTGAATGGGATAGGAGAGGGAGTGGGAGATGGGATGGTTGCAGGCAGGATTGAGGTTATGGGGGGAAAAAGTCGCTATAATCTAAAAGTTGTACTTTGAAAATTTATATTTATTAAATTAAAGTTAAATAAAGATGAGAAAAATGAAAACTGGTGAAGCCACTATAGAAGTCAGTCTGGAGGTTCCTCAGAAATCTGAATATAACGCTACCATTCAACCCAGCCATACCACTCCTTGAAATTTAGCCAAAGGAAATTAAATTGGCAAATAAAAGAGCTGTTTGTGCATTAATGTTTATTGCAGCTCAATTCACAATAGCTAAGACCTGGAACCAACCCAAATGCCCATCAACAGAAGGCTGGATAAAGAAATTATGGGACATGTACTCTATAGAATACTATACAGCAGTCAAAAACAACGAAATCTGGTCATTTGCAACAAGATGGAGGAATCTGGAAAACATTATGCTGAATGAATTAAGCCAGTCCCAAGGGGACAAGTATCATATATTCTCCCTGATCCGTGACAACTAACTGAGCACCAAAGGGCAAACATGTTGAAGTGAAATGGACACAATGAGAAACAGTGACTTGATCAGCTCTTGTCCTGACTGTTGATGTACAATGTAATACTTTATCCATTTTAGTATTTTTTTATTCTAGTACTAGTGGTTGAACTCTGTAATTAACACAGAATTATTCATAGGTGTTTAAATTTTAACTGAAAAGTGATCCCTGTGAAATATAAGAGTGGGAATAAGAGAGGGAGGAGATGTACAATTTGGGACATGATCAATCGGACCTGCCCCAAATGATGGAGTTAGAATCATGCCAGGGGATTCCAATACAATCCCATCAAGGTGGCATGTACCAAGGCCATCTCACTAGTCCAAGTGATCAATTTCAGTTCACAATTGATCACACTGATAGGTCTAAGAGTCAAAGGGATCACACAAACAAGACTAGTGTCTGCTAATACTAAGTGATAGAATGAAAAAGGGAGAGAATGATCCAACATGGGAAGTGGGATACATAGCAGACTCATAGAATGGCAGATGTCCTAAATAGCACTCTGGCCTCAGAATCAGCCCTTAAGGCATTCGGTCTGACTCAAGAGCCCATGAGAATATTTTAGGCATGGAGACCCAAGACACTCTGAAAAAAAAAAAAAAAAACAAACAACTAAATGAAAGATCTCTGCAAGTGAGATCCCATTGGAAAGAACGGGGCCATCAAAGAAGGAGGTACCTTTCTCTGAAGGGAGGAGAGAACTTCCACTTTGACTATGACCCTGTCGGAATAAGATCGAAGTTGGCGAACCCTAAAGGCTTCCATAGCCTCGGCAACTCATGACTAGAGCCTAGAGAGATTACTGACGCCATAAATAAGAGTGTCAAATTGTTAAATCAACATCAGGTGTCACTGTGTACTTACCTCTCATGTGGGATCTGTCCTTAATGTGTTGTCCAATGTGAAGTAATGCTATAACTAGTACTGAAACAGAATTTTTACACTTTGTGTTTCTGTGTGGGTGCAAACTGATGAAATCTTTACTTAGTATATACTGAATCGATTTTCTGTGTATAAAGATAATTGAAAATGATTTAAAAAATCTTGGTGTTAAATTGGAAATTGCATAGATAATAACTCAATTTAAAAAAAAATCATGTAGGATCTCTGTCCTTAATGTGCTGTACATTGTGATTTAATACTATAACTAGTACTCCAACAGTATTTTTCACTTTGTGTTACTATGTGAGGGCAAACTGTTGAAATCTTTACGTAATATGTACTAAACTGATCTTCTGTGTATAATGAGAATGGAAAATGAATCTTGATGTGAATGAAAGGGGAGAGGGAGTGAGAAAGGGGAGTATAAATTTTGAGTACATATTTGAATAAGGTAATTTGATAATGCCGCAGAAAAGAAGTCTACATGAAAACTTAATTAAATTTCTATGTAATAGCAATGAATGATTGAAAAGTGTTATTTAACATATCCTCCAAAGTAATAAAATATTAGCTTCTTGTTTATTTAAATTGATTATGTAAGATTACTTTAGATTTTGTTTCAACTTTGGTTTTAAATTTTCAGTACAGAATGCTTTAGACTGATGGGTGTTAGTGTCTCCAATGGAACACCTTAAACTCTATAAATTTTACAGGTCCACAGAAGGACAGTGTTTATTTATACTTTAGACTGTCTTTTTTTTTTTAATACAGTCTTTTAGATTATCCCCAGGGACATTCCCCTGAAAATTTGTGCCTTGACTTGTGGGAATTCCTCAGCCCACTACACAGTATAATTAATATGACCCTATTACTGCTTCAGTACAAATAGAATTCACAGTATTGTATTCAGGAAATTGAATTCTCACTTCCCAACTAATACACATAATGAAATAGTCTTTGTAAAATAGAAAAATCTGAGTCTGAACTAAATGTGAATAAAATCCTACCAACGTTTTAAAAATGTTTTTTAAAGATGTATTCTATTTGAAAAGCATTATGTCAAAGATAAAGAGATAAAGAGAAAGAAAAGGAGAGAGAGAAGGGGAAGGAGAGGAGGAAGGATAGGGGGAGGGAGGGTAGAAGGGAAGGAAAGAGTGAGAGAGAGATTTAGATTCATCCCCCAAATTCCCACAACAACTGGGGCTGGGCCATACCCCGAAACCAGGAGCCTTTACCTACTGCTGGATCTCTCATGTACGTGGTAAGGTCCCAAGCACATGGGCCATCAACCACTGGTTTCCTAGGTCCTTTAGCAGGGAACTGTAACACAGGTAGAGAAACCTGGCTGCACTGAACTGGAGTTCTGATATGGGATGCTAGTGTCGCAGGTGGCAGCTTAAACCACTGTACTACAATGGGGACTCCATTTTCTTTCAGAGATTTAAGTTATTTATTCAAAAGGCAGAATGAGAGAGATTAAAGAGAGAGAGAGAGAGCAAGAGCAAGAATGAGAATAAGAAAGAGAGTGTGAGAGATATCTTCTATCTGCTCACCTGCTGGTTCAGTCCCCATTTGAGAGAAAATTGTAAACAAAACACAGAACAGCCACTACTGCATGGAGCTACATGAAGGACAAGCTAAGTCATGTCAGGTTTCATGAGTGTGAGGTCTTGCAGAAGATGAAAATACAGAGTCTTATCCCATTAAAACTTTTTAGGCTACTTGCATTCCATGCATATTGATATTTAAAATAATGGTTTCTATAAAAATGTACAAATTTATATTGGTCTCATTGCTCTGTGAAATACATGTAAACACATACACACAGAGTCTTAGAAAATTTCATGGAAAATGCACATTTTGAAAAAAAAATCTATGCATTCATTTCTAAATACTTTGAGTTAAAATAAACCTGTCTTTTGGTTCCATTTTCCATGAATGTTTTTGAATTACTTGCATATACACTTAGAACATGCTCAAATGCTTTCTAATGATTTTCTTATAACTAAGATATCACATCAACTAAGTATTCAGGGTTCTTGATACTCTAAGAATTGATACCCTATAAGCATTGAAAATATTTTGATGATTTCCTATTGAAAGCTAATACACAACTGTGCCTGAGTATCTATAGAGATCATGTTCCAGCATTCCCCAGGCATTCCCAAATCCTTAGATGTTCCAGTTTCTTCATACAAAAAGGCATTGTATTTGCACATATCAATTGGGTCTGGGCCAAGTCAAAGCCAGAAGACAGGAAATCTATTGAGGTCATTCACACGAGTGACAAGGGCCCATATACTTGGACCATTTTCTGCTGTTTTCCCTGGCACAGTGGAAGAGCATTAGGATTTGGAAACAGCACTCTGATATGGAATGCCAGAGTCACAGGCAATGGTTTAACTTGCTGTTGCCCCACCTGCCAATTTTTAAAATGTATCATTCATTACATGAGAACAGATCTGGAGATTTCTGCTGCTATAAAAATAGATTTGGACCTGGTTCCTGTAAAAAACTCCTTCATATATCTGGTTTGTTTTAACAAGATATTTAATAATATTTAGATTTGTTTGTGAATGACAGTATATCTTAATTTGCTTCATGTTTTTGTCGCATGATATTAGTGCATTTAATTTTTTTCATGTAAGTCTTTCTCCCAAACGCAGTGGACAATTTCTTATATATAATGGATGAGTCTGTTTCTGCATTTGTATTTCTCCTAAGAATAGCTCCAGTGCTTAATAAATATTAATAGTCTGAGCTATTACATAAATAAAATTGATCAGAGATTAGAAGCTAAACCATTAATATCTCAAATATTATGCACATGTCTCCTCCACTCTACCAAATATGGAAATCTATAGGAGAATGTTCCTGTGAATTTTCTAACATCTAAATAATAGTGTCTGCTGAATGTAGTTTCAGATTCAACAGATGTCATGATCTACCACCTAGTGCCTGGATGCTTTCATGTAATATTTCATTGGAATATTTTCCCTCATGATTATTAGAAACAAGTAATATTTTTTCTATTTTAAAGATAATTCTGTGGGTACAAACTGTTGAAATCTTTATTTAGTATATACTAGGTTGATCTTCTGTATATAAAGATACTTGAAAATGAACTGATGAAGAATGGGATGGGAGTGGGAGTGGGAGATGGAATGGTTGCAGGGGGGAGGAAGGTTATGGGGGGAAATGCCACTATAATCTAAAAGTTGTACTTTGGAAATTTATATTTATTAAATAAAAGTTAAAAAAATAAAATAAATTAAAGATAAAAGATCTAAAACCCAGTGATTCTCACTAACTCAATTGATTGCAACTAGAATAGAAAAGACATTTTTACACCTAGGTTTCCCAAAATGCTACCCACTAGAATTCTATGTCCTGGGAGCCTCAAATTGAATGAATTGGTAAGTAGATCAAAGCAAAAAAGAAATTATACCATTCTTTATTTGTCTGCCTCTCTACATATATACATGTTTATGTAAACTTAAAACTATGTAAATAGGGCCAGCACTATGGTGCAGTGGGTTAACGCCCTGGCCTGAAGCACTGGCATCCCATATGGGCGCTGGTTCTAGTCTTGGCTGCTCCTCTTCCCATCCAGCTCTCTGCTATGGCCTGGGATAGCAGTAGAGGATGGCCCAACCCCTTGGGCCCCTGCACCCACGTGGGAGACCTGGAGAAAGATCCTAGCTCCTGGCTTTGGATTGGGGAGTGAACCAGCGGATGGAAGACCTCTCTCAAAAAAAATATACATATATATATATGTAAATAAATTAATTAAAGGAAACAAAATGTTAAGGCTTATCTGGAGAATTTCTTCCCAGGAATAAAATAAATACGTTCTGGTATTGAATTTTATTGAAATATGAAGGAAATACTGAATTTTTTCTCCAGAGCCAAGCTATAATAGCAGATATGCTAGGATTATGGTTAATTAGATTAATATAAACAAGGTTTCTGCTAAATAGTTTAATCTTTAATGACCCAATTAAAAACAATGTGCTTCTGCCACTGTTCTCCTTTTTGGTTTCTTTTTTTCTCCTTTCCAGTATGTATTACTATCTCATAAAGACAATAATGTATTTATCTTACTTGTTTCTAATCCTTTCTAGGTTACAGACTCCCTGAAGCCAATTTTTTTAGCCTTGTTTTTCTCCTGTATCTTAAGTCTCTGCACTATTTCAAGTGCACAGTGATTTTCCCTAATGGATAAGTGAATGCAGCCATGTTGGGATTCATATTCTTTTCAGGAAGGCAGTCTAGTTGCATGAAAGTTTAAAGGATGTTTTTCCCTCTCTAGCATGCAATTAAGGAAGAGAAGGGTATATACTTTCAAAATAGGGGATCGTGTGGGTAAGAGAGGGTCAGTCACCAGAGGACACAAACTTCACTGCCTGCCCCAGAGAATGTTGCCATCACTGGGGGTTTCATTGTCTAGTTGCCTAAGTGTCACAGGAAGTTCATCCTCTCAGTGCGTCTATCTTTGGGAGTTCATCAGCAGTCACTGAAGCAAGCGTACCAGGCTATGGCCAGTGGTGAAAAGCTCAAGTGCACCAATTCCAACACTGTGGACACTTCCTGCCTATCCAAGAAGAGCTTCTGATATCTTTGTAGAGTACGAAGAATAGGCAGCTGATCAACTCTCAAAATCACTTTGCACAGGTTTTCTCAAAAGCAAACAAATGAGGAAAGATGAGACACAGAATCTAGAAACATTTGAGAGACATCCTTATGGGAATTCAAATTCTCAGATTCAGAGAATACAAAATGATTAAAGAATAAAAAAGCAAAGCCAAAAAATTTAGCACTCTTCTTATCTTCTTAAATGCACTCCAGCATTCCTATACTATTTAGCAATGTTTCAAAACTTATTTATATATTTTATATTTTGTAAAAATTTATTTTATAACTTAATTATATATACTATAATATTTAGAATGTTAATATACTCCATAAATAAAATGGATTAATACAGTTTCACAAAATGATTTTGGCTATTTTTTCTTAGTTTCTCTCTGTTCATAGTTATCTGAAGTGATGGTCACTAAATAGTAAGAACAGATGTTTCTTTAATATGCATATAGGGTGATTTTTAATTTTGTAAATTGTATTTTTATATTCCTAAGTGTTTTACATTTCTCATGCACTGATTAACCAAAGTAATGTTATTCTTGAAAGTAAATATATCAAATCAAAACAGAGTTGTCGAGAACCTAATAATTTCAGATTCTAAAACAAGGAGCAAAAATAATAATAATAATCAGTAATAGCAGTAATTATGCATAGGAATAGAATTTTAAGCATTTTCTTCTGAGAACATATACTTAGAAGTAAAGGACAGGGGTAGGCATTTTGCACAGCAGTTGGGAATATGTCTTGGGATGCTCAAACCCCATATCAGAATGCCTAGGTTCAAGTCTTGAGTCTCAACTCTGCTTTCAATTCCAGCTTCCTGTTTATGCACCCCTGGGAGGCAGCAGATTATGGCTCAAGTACTTGAATAATTGCCACTCACATAGGAGTAGATTGAAAATCTATTTGTCTCTCTGCCTTTAAAATAAATAAAAAGTAATTAAAATATTTTAAAAATCAAATTATAGACTTATCAGGAGGAAAGAATGGAAGCATTGTGACACATAATATAATTTATTAAATTTTCCATTTTTATGATCACCTATACAGATCACATAGAATCTAAAACACTTCTTCCCTTTACTGAGTGAATGAACAATAAAGTATATATTAGGAACTAATGAGACATAAATATTAATAAGCTAGAATTGTCATTAAGTACATAATTCAATGGGAAGGTAAGCTCAGTACAAATTAAAAATAAATAAGTGGAGTACAAGGAAGGGGAAAATAGAGATAAACTGAGGTAAATAGAGATAAACAAGATTTGCATGGATCAGGATATATTAAGGAATGTTGATAACTTAAAAAAAAATTCCTGGGGCCGGCGCCAGGGCTCACTTGATTAATCCTCCACCTGCAGCGCTGGCATGCCATATGGGTGCCGGGTTCTAGTCCCAGTTGCTCCTCTTCCAGTCCAGCTCTCTGCTGTGGCTTGGAAGAGCAGTGGAGGATGGCCCAAGTCCTTGGGCCCTTGTACCCACATGGGAGACCAGGAAGAAGCACCTGGCTCCTGGCTTCAGATCGGCATAGCACAGGCTGTGGCAGCCATTTAGGGAGTGAACCAATGGAAGGAAGACCTTTCTGTCTCTCTCTCTCAGTCTATAACTCTACCTGTCAAATAAAAAAAAATTCCTGTGCTTGGCAAATTCATACATAAGTATTATACATTTCATCTATAAAATTAGTTAGTATTGCTTTAATTTATCTTAAGTTTTAGTTCTTGTGGTAACAAATGGTTCATATTTTATGCCTTAAAAACAGTGCAAATTTATGTTCTTAGAATTCTATATGTTTGAAGTCTGACCTGACTCTCAAGATGTCAGCAAGAGTACATTCCTTCTGAAAGCCACAGAAAAGAATCCATTTCCTAGTTTTTTCCAGTTTGTAGATGCCCCCCCACATTCCTTTGCTCATGACCTTATCCTCCATATGCAAAAATATTTCATTGCCATTGCAATTTTCTAGCATTGTTCTGCAGTGCATTTTCCTCTGACTCCAACCAGAGAATGCTGCTTGATTTTAAGAACCCATGTCATTAGAGCTCACCCAGAGAAACCAGGATAACCTCTGCAACCCTAGGTCCTCAATCTAACCACATCTGCAAAGTGTAGCATGACACATAAGGAACACAGTCCCAATTTCTGGGAACTGGGACATGGATATTGTTTGGGGCCATCATTCTGGCCATTATAATCCATCCTCTGACCTCCAAATATTCATGTCTATTCCACAGACAAAAAATACTCATCCTATTTCAAGATCACTGAAATTTTCATTCCATTACAGCTCAAAATCCAAAATCTCACCTAACACTTAGCAGTGTAATAGCCCCATATCTGAACAATCTAAATATTCTTTAAAAATTATATATCAGTCGGTACTGCGGCTCACTAGGCTAATCCTCCGCCTTGCGGCGCCAGCACACCGGGTTCTAGTCCCAGTCGGGGCGCCAGATTCTGTGCCGGTTGCCCCTCTTCCAGGCCAGCTCTCTGCTGTGGCCTGGGAGTGCAGTGGAGGATGGCCTAAGTGCTTGGGCCCTGCACCCCATGGGAGACCAGGAGAAGCACCTGACTCCTGCCATCAGATCAGCGCAGTGTGCTGGCCGCAGCGCGCCAGCCACAGCAGCCATTGGAGGGTGAATCAACTGCAAAGGAAGACCTTTCTCTCTGTCTCTCTCTCTCACTGTCCACTCTGCCTGTCAAAAAAAAGTTATATATCAGGTATATGTGAGACTTTATATTTTAACCATCCTGAGGTCTAATTAGTGGGTCTACAAAACTCAAAACACAAGTTTTCTGTGCCTACAATATGATATGGGATATAATATGATAGTGGAACAGCATAGGTTGCCAGCCATAGATATTTTTTTTTCATTTTTATTTAGAATATAAATTTCCAAGGTACAACTTGTGGATCAGCCATAGATATTTTAGGACAGAGAACCCACATTCTCATTTGTCATAAAAACAAATTTCCCTTACCCTGTTTTCTATATTTCAAAATTAATGTTGGCATTCATCTGCTCTTCTTTTTTTTTTTCCTTTTTTTTGACAGGCAGAGTGGACAGTGAGAGAGAGAGGGACAGAGAGAAAGGTCTTCCTTTGACATTGGTTCACCCTCCAATAGCCGCCGCGGCTAGCACACTGCGACCGGCGCTCCACGCTGATCTGATGGCAGGAGCCAGGTACTTAAGCTGGTCTCCCATGGGGTGCAGGGCCCAAGCACTTGGGCCATCCTCCACTGCACTCCTGGGCCATAGCAGAGAGCTGGATTGGAAGAGGGGCAACCAGGACAGAATCCGGTGCCCCGACCAGGACTAGAACCCGGTGTGCTGGCGCCACAAGGCGGAGGATTAGCCTATTGAGCCACGAATAAATCTCAAATACGTTAGTCTTAGTATTGAAAGAGCAATAATTTCCAGGTATATCAAGAAACTTTCCATAGAAACATTTCCATAGAAACAACCAATTGCTACATGATACCTTTAATAAGGAATTCTTTTCCAGTTTTGAGTCAAGGTGGCAAGGCAAGCATGTCTCCTTTTAGTTCTTCCTGTGCTTCCTAATATTTCTTTAGCTTTATTAGGATTTTTGTAAAGAATAAGACAAAGGCAAACCTAGAGTAGATGTTGTTGTATGGGGGCAATAAAATTTAGGTGTTTTGATTTCTATAAATCTTGGTAAGACTTAATACTTTTGGAATGATGTGGGCTCAACCTGCAAGGCCTACACTGTTGGGATGGTGGGACGACAGCTTTCTTTGATAAGAAGCATTGGAGACAGTTCTGGTGAACATGTCCATTTATTAACAATCAGGCACAAATTTTTAAAGGGCAGGCAAAAGGGAGTAGCTAGTTGAGGGTAGCAACACTAATTCTATAGGATAAATCAGATACTTGCTCCTCTATACTTTTCCAATCAGCTTGAAGGTCACATAGCCTACAAAGCCTTCCAGGTGGTCTTTATGGGTCTGGGCCACACTCGGAGCTGTTTACCTAGTGGACAACTACAGTGCTCCTTAACAGGAAGTGGGGGTGGGGAAATGTGTCTGCGGCTCCTGCCATCTGAAAACAATCAGGTCATATGTGGAAGGTCCCAGGGTACTGAGCCTTCCACCAGGGTTTTCCTGGGAAGCATGGTTGCCATGCCTTCTTAATCCCCTGCATGAGTTAGACAGGCAGCCTCCCACCTGGGTACAAGATCACCCACAGAATGAAGCTTGAGGAATCTCTGCCTTTGCTCCCATGATAGTTGTTGATATTGATAGATGAGATCAATAAAGTTTGAGATCACTGGGCTAGAGCAAGCTCTGTTCTTAGCTCAGAATGCTGAAAGACTACAGGGATGCAACCTATCCATGCTCATAAATATTAGAATTTAGAGAAGAGTGTTAAATTTTTACTTTTTATATAAAATGCACATGATATAATTATAGCATATAAAATGCCATTTCTTCCATCTTCAGAGTCTAGATAGTATGCAATTAGGTATTGCAATTTAGTTTAAAACTAAAATAAATTTTACTTTTTTAAGGCATAATAAAAAGAACATATTTGGTCTTTTCCTCTAAGTCTGAACAGCCTTATTTGATAAACTCTGTCACTAGTATAGTTAGTAATGCACAGACAGCCTAGTCCCCCCATGTGGCTTTAGAGGGATTCTGAATGCTCCCTCCAGAGCTATGCCTATGCAGAATTTGACTCCTTTCTCCCCCTTGCACCATCTACTATGGAGTTTCTGGGCAACAGCCTTTTTCTGTGATAGGAGGCTGGCTTCAAGGACACACAAAAATTGCCATACCTATTTACTACTACTTTCAATGCTGAGTCGAACTGCACTAAAAAACACCACGAAGTCATCCATGAATGTGATTGGCAGAAATAAGACCAACTCCTCATTTCAATATCATTCTACAACGCGAAGAAGGCATGTGTTCTCAATTCTTTCTTGCCTCTTTTCAAACCAAGATCACCCTCCCTGTTGAGCTTTTATTACTTCATCAGTTATAACTTAAAACTCATTTTTTCAATTTCCCAATATGAAAATTAAATGTGGAAGAGACTTGTGAATAAATAAAATTAAAATATTTTCATATTTGGGGTTTAGAAAATCTATTTAGGCTATTAACCCATTAATGGTGAGGAAAACAGTATTATTATATTTTTAGAGAATTAGATAAAATTTTAATAAGAGTAATAAAAGTAATAGTTTCCATATGTTCTAGTAAAAGTAGCTGAATTGCAGTAAATTACATCCTATTTTCTGAAAATTCTGCCAAAAAGAACACAAGTTCAGTTCAGGATACTTGGTAAAATCTTCCTCCTATGGAGGATCACCAGGTTCAGCCTGAATTCCCAAGCACTCTCCTTGCTGTTACCTTTTCTACTGAAACATCTATCATTCTGACTTTTAAAACTAAGAGTTGAGTTGTACTAAAGACAGATGCCTGCGATTAGCAGCAGGCAATTACTTAGTTGATATGTTTTTATAGTTAACAGATTGCTGGTTATTTTCTGGATACAATGGATCATCTTTCAGTCCAACTTAAATAAGTAAGTCTATATCATAATACTGGTATACCATCAGTATGGTACCTGACCCTATGGTACCAAGACCCTATTAGTCTATCTTTATTTAGTTGATGCACACTTTGTTTCTTATCCACTAATCTTCATTATATGATAAATTACCATAAAAGAGATTTGATAATAAACACACCTCCATACACACACACACAATTTCAGACACAGGAAAAAATATATTATCAGTTAAAAAAATATATAGCCAAGGAATTTGCCCAGTACATAATACTACTAGAGAACATTGCCCTCTGCTGTTAAAAATTTGTGACTTTCGGATAGAGTTGATTGGCACTTTTCTCGAAAATCTCTGTTAGGAATAGTCAGTCTCCACATAAATTTTTTTTCAGTAAATGGCACATATTACTAACAACTATAAATGTGTTACATAATCGGTAGCTTTCCAATTTTAAGCTTACAAATATTGTTTGTTTCCTCTTCTAAGCATGAATTTTCATTGCAGTGTAATGGATATAAATGTGAAACCACATTGATAATGATGGCAAAGGAAAAATATCATTTTAAACCAGTATTTTGTATGGGTATTTGATATTTATTTTGAATATTAAACAAGGTCAAATACATTCCACTAAATAGATTGTCTTTATTAAAATTCTATCAATAAAACATGTGAAGAGGGCAAAGACCCTAAGATGAATGTGGATAATATTCAAATTGCTAAGTTTGCTCTGTGCCTCTGTTGCCATCTGTTCAATGACTTGACTTTTGAGAGATTATATTACCAACAATTTATAGGTAGATATATTAATTTCTCATGAGAAGCCAAAAATGATATGAGAACATGTGGAAACTAATCTATCTGCTGCCATGCTGTGATAAATTTGAGGTTGAATGAACATGCTTGGTAATGCAGCAGTAAGGGAAATGAAAATGAGACATCAGTTCCAACAGTGATTACCAGAATGATTACAAATGTCTAATTGATGGCACATTAGAGTTGACAAGTTTTTGACTACAACTAGACAGACTCAAGAAGAGTTTATCCTATACTGACAAAACTTTAATAGAGGCTGCCAGAATAGATAGAAGCATGGCAGATCTGCTGATGTGACAATCATCAGCCTTAATGTCAAATGCATTGGCTACATCAGGTGTGCACCACATGAAATGTGCAGGCATGCACAACTATGATATTTTGGATATATATCTTCAATATATACTAGAGCAATCATTTCTTAAGGATAAGAAGAAATGAAGGCCAGCACTGTGGCTCAATAGGTTAATCCTCCGCCTTGCGGTGCTGGCACACTGGGTTCTAAGTCCTGGTCAGGGCGCCGGATTCTGGCCCGCTTGCCCCTCGTCCAGGCCAGCTCTCTGCTGTGGCCAGGGAGTGCAGTGGAGAATGGCCTAAGTGCTTGGGCGCTGCACCCCATGGGAGACCAGGAGAAGCACCTGGCTCCTGCCATCGGATCAACGCGGTGCGCCAGCCACAGCACGCCAGCCGCGGCGGCCATTGGAGGGTGAAACAACGGCAAAGGAAGACCTTTCTCTCTGTCTCTCTCTCTCATTGTCCACTCTGCCTATTAAAAGAAGAAGAAGAAGAAATGAATAAGGTTCTCCTCCAAACTCTATTTTGTACTTGGATTTTGAACCCACTTAATTTGTCTTTTTCATAAGAAAAAGACATCTCAAAAGTTGGCCAGGTAGTAAATATAGGTATTTTCTCAAAGAAAACAAAGAAATGGCCAAAAGTATGTGAAAAAAACCTTCAACATTGATGTTATTAAGGAAATGCAAACCAAAATCACAATGAGATATCACTTCACTGCAGTTAGAGTAGCTATTCCCCAGAAGACAAAAGATTTTCTAGAAAGAAATAGCCAAAGTAAATGTTATAGAAAGAAATAAGTATGAATTCTTGTTTGATTGGAACTTTATTTCAAAATTTAGCGACTATTGGAATGAAAATATATTTTCTCTGAGTATTTTTTTATTTTGGATCTATTTGCAATGCTTTATGTATTCAGTATAGATAAAGATGAGTTGTATTTTACTCTTAGAAATAAAGTCAATATTTATTATAATTTAACAATAATTTATTGAATACACATTTTTATTGTCAGAGAATGTAATTAAAATCTGAAAGAAAATCCATGCTTAGAAGTAGCTTAGAATTTCACTGCAGCAACAGAGCAGCAAATGGAAAATGAATATGAGTAGCTCTTAAAATAATAGACATATATATGAAGGCTAAAATAAAAAGTAGAAGCAGTATGTTTTACCAGGCTTCACTGAGAAAAAAATCTATGTACACACACACACACACACAAACTGAATGTGAATAATATGAAGATTCTGGTGAGTTCTGACGTGTATTCATGTTACCATTACCATAATCACCATAATAAACATATCAATCACCTCAGACATTTATGTCCTTTTCTGTTTTGTTTGTATGTACTAAGAACACTTGTCATGAGATATATCCTCAGCCTTTTAATAAGTTAAACAGTTTCATACCTTTTTGTTAACTATAGGCAGTAAGTTGTACAGCTGATCTCTAGAATTTACTTATTTTATACAATTGCCATGTTATAGCTGCTGAATGCTAATTCCACATTCCCCTTCATTTCAGTGACTGGTAACCAGGACTTTATTGTCAGTTCCTATATATTTATTTTTTAAAATGCCTCATATAAGAGGAATTATGCAATATTTGTCCTTATATGATGGACATTTCACTTAGCATGGTGTCCTCGAGGTTCATCCATGTTGACCCAACCACAGGCTATCCTCATTTTAAAGCCAAATAAAACTCAATTTTATATTTATACCACATTTGCATTACACAAAATTCTGCTGATTGACAATTAGGTTGATTCCATGCCTTGCCTATTTTGAATAGTGTTTCAATGAGTATGGGAGGGAAGACATCTCTTTGAGATCCTTGTTTCAATTTGTTTATAGAAATAAAGAATCACATGTTGGATCATTCTCTCCCTTTTCATTCTATCAGTTAGTATTAGCAGACACTAGTCTTGTTTGTGTGATCCCTTTGACTCTTAGACCTATCAGTGTGATCAATTGTGAGCTGAAATTGATCACTTGGACTAATGAGATGGCCTTGGTACATGCCACCTTGATGGGATTGTATTGGAATCCCCTGGCACAATTCTAACATGGGAAGCGGGATACACAGCAGACTCATAGAATGGCAGATGTCCTAAATAGCACTCTGGCCTCAGAATCAGCCCTTAAGGCATTCGGTCTGACTCAAGAGCCCATGAGAGTATTTCAGGCATGGAAAGCTAAGACACTCTGAAAAACAAAAAAAAAGAAGACCTAAATGAAAGATCTCTGTGAGTGAGATCCCATTGGAAAGAACGGGGCCATCAAAGAAGGAGGTACCTTTCTCTGAAGGGAGGAGAGAACTTCCACTTTGACTATGACCCTGTCGGAATAAGATCGAAGTCAGCGAACCCTAAAGGCTTCCATAGCCTCGGCAACTCATGACTAGAGCCTAGGGAGATTACTGACACCATAAACAAGAGTGTCAAATTGTTAAATCAACATCAGGAGTCACTCTGTACTTACGTCTCATGAGGGATCTGTCCTTAATGTGTTGTTCAATGTAAAGTAATGCTGTAACTAGTACTGAAACAGTATTTTTACACTTTGTGTTTCTGTGTGGGTGCAAACTGATGAAATCTTTACTTAGTGTATACTGAATCGATTTTCTGTGTATAAAGATAATTGCAAATGATTAAAAAATCTTGGTTTTAAATTAGAATTTGCATAGATAATTAATCAATTTTTTAAAAAAAATCATGTAGGATCTCTGTCCTTAATGTGCTGTACATTGTGAATTAATACTATCACTAGTACTCCAACAGTATTTTCACTTTGTGTCTCTATGTGGGGGCAAACTCTTGAAATCTTTACGTAATACGTACTAAACTGATCTTCTGTGTATAAAGAGAATTGAAAATGAATCTTGATGTGAATGTAAGGGGAGAGGGAGCGGGAAAGGGAAAGGTAGCGGGAGGGAGGGAAGTTGTGTGGAGGGGAGCCATTGTAATCCATAAGCTGTACTTTGGAAATTTATATTCTTTAAATAAAAGCTTTATTTAAAAAAAAAGAAATAAAGAATCACAACAACTGGGTAATATGGTAGTCAGTTTTTGATTTTTTGAAAGACCCTCAAATGTTTTTTCCATAATGGCAACACTATTTTGCACTCCCACTAGCACTAATCAGAGGTTCTATTTCTTTACAATCTTACTAACACTGTTATCTTTGTTCATTTGTTTTGGTTGTGGGGTTTTGTGTTTTGTAACTATCATCCTGATAGGTATGAGGTGATATCTCTTATGGTTTTGATTTGCATTTCCTTGCTGTTTAGTGACGTTTATAAGAGTAGATTTCATGTTTTTGTGTTATATATTAAAAAGACTTTTAAAATTATTCATTTTATTACTGTCATAAAAATTTTTTATTAACATAATGGTTTAAAATTTTGAATTTACAAGTACCTGAGTGATTTGATGGTAATGAAATTCTAAATTAAAAAATTATTTTTGTTATTGTTACAATTGCTTTTAAAGTAGAACTTTCAACAAACATAATTCTATTTCAAATTCATTAATTTTTAAATATAAAAAACAAAATACTGGAAATCATTCTCTTTTTAAAAATATATTTTATAATATTTTATGTTAATATAAGAATACTATTTAATAGTAAAAGTGAAACTAGTTCAATATCAATTTAATTTCTATTTAATTTTGCCTTTCTATTCAAAGTGTTGGAAAGCCTTTGTACATAAATGAGTAGATAAAAATCATAAGTTTGACGTGGCAAACACCCAATTATGTGAATCCTTTCAGATCATATATCAAAAATTTTGTTATATTTTACAATAAACAGGTTTTTAAATTTTAGTTCATCTGAGAATGCATTAGATTTTCCTTCAATTTTGTCTAAGACTTTTCAACCATATGACTTCAATAAAGCTACTTTTTAATTTCTTGGATACACATACACACAAGGGTACTTCAAACAGTTTGTGGACACTAAAATTAAAATAAAAGTTCATATTTGTGCAAAAACTTTTGAAAACTATACATATGAAGTGCCTTCAAACAACTTCAGGAAACTATACATGGATTTCAACAAAAATTTGTGTCCAAAATAAATTTATCCTTTAATTTGATTTTCCATCAACTTTTTAAAGTATCCTCACAAACACAGGCTTCATGAAAACATGTAAAATTTCTAATAATCATGTCTATCACTTTTTCTCTTAGAGGCATCTTGTCTATGGAATTGAAAATAATTGGGCCGGCGCCACGGCTCAATAGGCTAATCCCCCTGCGGTGCCAGCACAGTGGGTTCTAGCCCCCCTCAGGGTGCCGGATTCTGTCCCAGTTGCCCATCTTGCAGGCCAGCTCTCTGCTGTGTTCCGGGAGTGCAGTGAAGGATGGCCCAGATCCTTGGGCCCTGCACCCGCATGGGAGACCAGGAGAAGCACCTGGGCACCTGGCTCCTGGCTTTGGAATGGTGCGGTGCGCCGGCCGCCACTGGAGGGTGAAGCAAGGGCAAAAGGAAGACCTTTTTCCCTGTCTCTCTCTCTCTTACTATCCATTCTGCCTGTCAAAACAAAACAAAACAAAGAAAATAATTGAAATGGACATTTAAAATGGTTCCCTAACTTTGGAGATATCTTTAGCACTTTCTAAACAGTTTTTGTTTTATACCATACTTTTAGTAGTATAACAATTTATTTTGTAGATATTAAAAATGCCCATTAATAATATAAGTATATATATATATGTATATATATCATATGTTGTTGTTTGTGTGTGTGTATATGTGTGTTTGAAGGAGTGAAATTAGCCTTCAAGTAACTTCAAGTATGTCAGAAAACATCCACTCTTTCACAATTGTTAGGAAAGCAATGATTAAGGTAAAATAAATAAGATCATCAGTATTCTCACTACTCCAAAATACTGTGTATCTGAATCTGATTTCAAACATCCTCAGTTTATTTCATACATTCCACACCATTATTTCATGCCTTTACCTACACAGACACATACACAAGCCAATAAAGTTTCAAATAATGTCCTCTCAGACATCAGTACTGAGAACTGCCTTTTGGTTTGATGCTCAATGCAATATAGAAAAATTCATGATGGGATGGACTCAAAAACGGGGTACAGACAACCATGAGAAAGGAGATGGAAAAAGAACTCATATATATTTTAAAAACAAGAGTTCTCAATAAGAGCAATTTCCATATGAATATAGCTAAGTTATGGGATCCATGTGGATTTCATGAAATCCTTCAAGCCTGCACATGCCACGAAAAGTATATTTATCTGAATTAGTTCACAAAATGTCATGCTGTTGATGTAAAATGATATGTTTGTAGAATTATAAAAAAAAAAGGAAGAAAGCTGTATAAAATATGATGTCAATAAAGGCTTCTATGGTGGTCACAGAAATTGTTCATTTTTAATTGTTTTTAAATTTTAACATTTTGTCATTTTCACTCCATATGTAATATTATATACATACAAACATAGTATTTTTCTTAAAATAGATTTTAATGCCAAAACATGTGGGATTCATGATTGTTCATAAATTGGGAGAAGGAAGGGTATATTGCCATGTACATATATAATTAAGTCAAGTATGACATCACATAATTTTTTTCTCTGACAGGCAGAATTACAGAGAAAAGGTGGGGGCAGAGTGACAGAAGGAGCGAGAGAGATCTTCTATCCACTGCTTCACTGACCAAATGGTGGCAACCCTTAGACAGGTAAGAGATATAGATAGGCAAGCTGCAAGTTTCTTTTACTTAGGTTTGGCTGTGCTTAACCTTGTTCCTATAGGAAAACACTAGTCACAGAGTGAACTTTGAACATCTGCTTTTGAATCATCAGAGAAAATATTTAAAGAATACACCTTGCCCAATCTTCTGAAACAGAATATCTAGAGATGATTTCTCAGTATCTGGCATCAAATGCTCAGGTGTAATTTATATAGTGTCAAGACAGTGAATTCTTATTGTAAGTATTTGGAAATATTGACAATTTTTGAGCATGGAAGACCACTCATGATAGTGACATTTTGATACAGTAAAATTGGTTCTAGAATGACTGATGTGGAGAAGACTGGAAAGATAATAAAAACTAGTTAGCTGTGTACAATGTTTGGGCTTGGGTTGGAGATATATAGGGTAATAGGAAAAGTATTTTGTTGGATACTGAACTGGACCAGGTGGAATGTGCAGAAATTCTGCAAGTGAAGGGAGAATGTGGAGTTCACACCTCAGTGAACATAAAGTGATGATGACGTAGTGGGAGGAGGGCCATCATTAGGAATCATGAGGTCCTTTAGTTAATATGTTCTTTATTTTTGCACATTATTTTATTTCTTAATTTCTTTTTGAGTATTATCTCAGATAAATTAATCATTTGATTATTTACATTTGATTCTTCCAAATTCCCTCTGTCAATTATTTTTCACGAAACAGAATAATATAAGCTAAAAAATTTAAATTAGTTAATACATGTTGTCTAAAACAAATCTGAGTACTGAATTAAAGATTCCACATCATGCTACATTTAAACACTGTATTTTTCTAATATTCTGTAAAAGTAAAAAAAACATAATTTAATGTAACTTGCTTCCTCTGGTACTGCTGAGAAATGCATCATTCATCTTTCCTTCTGAATCTGTCACTATTTGATTTGCCCTTTCACTGACCTTAATTTCTCTGGGAGCAGGCACTTGTGGAAATGCTTCATGTCATGTTTGCTCAAGGAAGGAGACAAGGGAGAAAAATACTTGTAATAAAGGCTTGATAAGGAACTAACTGACACTAAAATAACCTATTCACTTCAAAATCATGATTATTGTGCAGAAAGTCCAAAACAATATTAGACAATAATACAAAGGTTGATGGGGGGGAAATGAAAGAAAGAAAATGATGAAGACTCATTTTTATTCTTCAATTCCTTATTTTTAACTCAAGGGAAAAAGCTCCGAGTAAGGAAATATTGTGTATAAAAACACATTTCCTCAATACCCAAAGTAAATATGTATAAGTTCAACTCTACAAATAACTCAAATATTATCAGCTCTTCTTACCTTTAAGATTTTTAATTTACTGTCAGCATTTTTTTGGTGTTTAAGCACATTCTCTCTCAATATGCTGACTAAGCACCAAATTCATCCTATCTCAGTGCTTCCCAAGTGCTTCTATTTCACTCTACAACACTGACTAAAGGCATTAAAATGCAACCAGGCATAAAATATATTCATGTAACTTTTACATGTTGTAAACATATGTGATTATAACAGAATGATACATATATAAGAGTACTCGACGGACTTATGTTGGAAGATTTTCAACAAATAAGGATAAAACTATTCAAAATGTCCCTTCCTCATCCTTTTTCTTATTCATGTGCATGTATATTCTGAAATCATGATATATTCATGAATATTACTTAATGTTGTAGAATAAATTTCTAGACTACGAGTACATTGGATGAAGTAGGATATTCTAACATTGCAAGTGATAAAACTAGTAAAATAAAAAGACATCCAAAAGAGACAATGGTACAATTCATTATGTAATTCAATGACAGACAATCCAGTAATCGGAAAATTTTAAAAAGAGTTAATTGCTCATGTCCCTTTATGCTTTTGTATTGCGTAGTTTAACTGTGCTTGATATACCAGGAGATAGCATCAGGAATAGTGACCGCCAAGCCTAAGGAGGGTTCTATTGACCAAAAGAGAGATTACCAACAGATGTGAAATTAAAATATGCTTCTAATTTGTGTCAGCACTTCTATTTCAACATAAGTTGACAGAATACTCGAGAGATTTAAAGTTCAGAATAGTTCCTGTTAGTTGGAATGGAATCCCAGGAGGTGGTAAGATACCACTCCCAGGCAGAAGTGCAGCAAAGCTCAACTGCTACTGGAAGTGAGGTCACAAAATGTCAGAGGACAAATGTGATGTCTTACTCTGCTTTATATCCTCAGTGCCTGTAGCTCAGCAGTTACTTTTAAAATATTCAAAAGAATAAGTGATAAACAAAGAGAAGCTAAGTCATAAAAACAAATCCATAAGTGAATGATTTCTACAAAGACTGAAGACTGTTATATAACAAGACTTCAGTTTGTGAAAAAATTGAATTAGGAGATAAAATTATTTTGATATGAAAATATTTTGAAATCCATGTACTTTTTTCATACTATGCATTTTCTATGAATTTTCTGAAGAGTTTTCAAATATGCTCATGATCTGTGCTTCACAGGTGCAGTGTAATTTATTTATTTATTTATTTTAAAGATTTATTTTATTTGTTTGAAAGACAGAGTTACAGAGAGAGGTAAAGCCAGAGAGAGAGAGAGGTCTTCCATCTGCTGGTTCACTGCCCAAATGACCACAACAGCCAGAGCTGAGCTAATCCAAAGCCAGGAGCCAGGAGGTTCTTCTGGGTCTCCCACGCGGAAGCAGGGGCCCAAGGACTTGGACCATCTTTTGTTTTCCCAGGACACAGCAGAAAGCTGGATCAGAAGTAAAGCATCCAGGACTTGAACCAGTGCCCATATGGGATGCTGGCACTGCAGACCACCGATTTATCCTGCTGCACCACAGCACTGGCCCCGGCAGTGTGATTTAGAAGTTAAGCTTAGTGGCAAAGGGGCTTAGATATAGTTCAGAATCTACTGGTTTGTGAGAGTGAGTTTCTTACATATATCCTGCTTTAGTTACCTGCAGAGTGAAAGTCCTTGGTTGCAAACAAATGAACTAACTGGAGAACCACAGGCTGACATGCCAAACACAAGTCTTTTATGATTTACCCTACTACATCCTTTCTTTGTACTCTAGATCCATGTAGCTAGCCATAAATGTGCATCTAACAGGTGATGCTACAGTTTATTTTTCCTAATAAAACAGAACTAACTATATTTGTTCAAATTATTAACAACAGGGATTCCAGCGGAAAGAACAGGCCATCAAAGAAGGAGGTACCTTTCTCTGAAGGGAGGAGAGAACTTGCACTTTGACTATGGCCTTGTCTAAATAAGATTGGAGTTGGCAAACTCAAGAGGCTTCCATAGCCTGGCGACCCATGACAAGAACCTTGGGTGATTACTGACGTCTTAAATAAGAGTCTCAATTGTTAAGTCAACAACAGGAGTCACTGTGCACTTACTCCCCATGTAGGATCTCCATCCTTAATGTGTTGTACTATGTGAATTAATGCTATAAATAGTACTGAAACAGTATTTCATACTTTATGTTCTGTGTTGGGACAGAAACAGTATTTTATACTTTATGTTCTGTGTTGGTACAAACTGTTGAAATCTTTACTTAGTATATGCTAAATTGATCTTGTGGGGAACCACAGGCCAGGCCGGCCACCTGTGGGAACCTCCTCATTGCAATCTGCCTTAACCTGCTGAGCATAACAAAGTCAAGGAAGTACTGACTGCAAGACATGCAAGAGATACACCTTCAACCTGAGGATATGCATGCCCTTTGATGTGATCAATGGACTGCGTGCCCTAGGGGACCAAGAATGGATAAGAGACTAGGGGCAGGAAAGGAGCAGTCTCTTCAGTCTTTCTCCTCCTTTCTCTCAGCTGCTTCCCTCTCTTTCTCTCCTTTACTTCTTCTATCACTAAAAATAAAAGTTCCTTGAGAACCGATCAACAGCGGTCGTGTCGTGCGTGAATCCGTGGGTCGGACCCTTGCTGGTGAGGGTTCTCGACAGATCTTCTGTATATAAAGATAACTGAAAATGAATCTTGATGTGAATGGAATGGGAGAGGGAGCAGGAGATGGGAAGGTTGCGGGTGGGAAGGAGGTTATGGGGGAAAAAAGTCACTATAATCCAAAAGCTGTACTTTGGAAATTTATACTTATTAAATAAAAGTTAAAAAAAAAGAAAAAAAAAAACAGGGATTCTTTTTGTAACTAAAATTATCCCTTGAAAAATAGTTTCCATAAAGTCTTTCATGGGATAAGACGCTCTTTAAAGCGCTTCATTTTTTTTAAAAACACACTGCTGGGGCCAGCATTGTGGTGTAGCAGGATAAGCCACTGCCTGCAAGGCCGGCATCCCAAAGGGGCACAAGTTCAAGTCATCTTAAATGGGCATTGGATTTAGATCCAACTTCTGTATTTCTGTTCCAGCTCCCTGCTGACGCACCTGGGAAAACAGGAGAAGATGCCCCGAGTACTTGGGCATCCACTATACATGTGGGAGATCCAGATGAAGCATCTAGATCCACGGCCCAACCCTGAATGCTGTAGTCATTTGGAAATGAACTAGCAGATGGAATGTATCTCCCTCCCTCTCTCTGGCTTGCTCTTTCTCTCATTCTCATTCTCTAACTCTGCCTTTCAAATAAATAAATAAATAAACCTTTTTAAAACAACACACAAATTACTGTTTGAATAAGATTCTATAAGCCATTCCCTCCTACTCCATATCATTCTATATCCCTATATCAGCATTTGGAATTGATTCAAAATGCGGGGTCTCTTGCCCACTGCAGGCTTATTTACAGAGCATTTGCATTTATAGGATCCTCAGGGAATTCACATGCACACTGAGCTTTAAGGAGCAGGGGCCCATTAGGCAATATTAGGCTTCGATGTGTATACAGGTTTTCTGACTCAATCAGGTAGGACTTAATAGAAATTTAGTTTCTTTCCTGGTATTGTGGCTTCAGAATTGAAAGACTTGATGTTGATTAGGGTGAGATTAAACAAAGTATGGACAATTAAATAATAGTTAAAACTTGATGATAAAAGGAAACAGACACTCCTGCTCTGTGAGGCAGGAACAATTGCATTTGGATGGGCTATATTTAACTGGAGATTTGGGTATTACAAACTCCACCTAAACAAGGATGCAGGTTAACGCCCTGGCCTGAAGTGCCTACATCCCAAATGGGTGCTGGTTCAAGTCCTGACTGCTCCACTTTTGATCCAGCTCTCTGCTATGGCCTGGGAAAGCAGTAGAAGATGGCCCAAGTCCTTGGGCCCCTGCACCCATATGGGAGACCAGGAGAAGCACCTGGCTCCTGCCTTTGGATCAGCACAGTGCGCCGGCACAGCACGCCAGCCACGACGGCCATTGGAGGGTGAACCAACGGCAAAGGAAGACCTTTCTCTCTGTGTGTCTCTCTCTCTCTCTCACTGTCTACTCTGCCTGTCAAAGAAAAAAAAGAAATAATTGAAAACAACATTTAAAATTTGGTGACAAACATAAATTTATAATTTCAAGAAGCTCAAATTCCACAAGAGAAAATTCAAGGAAACCATGATTTGACTAATACTATCAAAGCCCAAAGACTAAAATGAAGAATAGCACTGAAAGTAGAAGAAAAATGGCATAGTGTAGACAATGAAATAAAAGTTCAACAGCTACAGTTTTTTCACCAGTAACCATGGAGGCAAGAAGCCAATAAAACAACTAAAAAGTACTAACAGGAAAGAACTGTCAACCCAGAATTCTACAGCTGACAAAAATATTCTTCAAGAATGAACGAAATAAAGACATTCTTAGTAAAAGGACAACTATGAAAATGTTTACAACAGCAAACATGCGCTGAAAGAAATGCTGGAGTAAGTTCTTCATGCTGGAGTAAAATGACACCACAGGAAAATTTGGGATTTCTAGACTAAAAGGCGGTTGACAACAGTTGTGATATCTGGGGTTGTTTGCTGTTTTTATCATTGTACGTTTTAAAACATATGCATGACTAAAAGCACGATATCTATGTAGTGGAACTCCCTTGATTGCATATGTAATACATATAAAAGCTATAATGTAAGTGGAGGAAAGTAAAGTAGAATATATGGGTACTTTTAAAAGTTTGTATAAAAATGAAAATAAAGAATAAGTTTAGGAATGCGCAAACTTTTTTTTTTTGAAATCAGGCTTAGCTTTTTGAACATACGCATTATCCATAAACTTTTTAAAGATCCCTTATATATGGTTTTACCTGATGTGGTATAGTAAAGCTAAGTAGTAAAGCAAAGATCATGAATATGTTTTCTTTTCTTTTTATTTGACAGAGTTAGACATTGAGAGAGACAGAGAGAAAGGTCTTCCTTCTATTGGTTCACCCCCAAAATGGTCGCTGTGGCCGTAGCTACGGTGATCCGAAGTCAGGAGCCAGGTGCTTCTTCCTGGTCTCCTATGCGGGTGCAGGGGCTAAAGTACTTGGGCCATCCTCCACAGCCTACTTGGCACAGCAGAGCGCTGGACTGGAAGAGGAGCAACTGGGACTAGAACCTGGCGCCCATATGGGATGCCAGCGCCACAGGGGGAGGATTAACAAAGTGTGCATATTCAATAAAATGCCAATCAAATTTCAAACAAGATTTTTAACAGTACTCTAAAATATATGTTAAAATGCAAATAATTAAAAACAACTTCAAGAACAAAAATAAAGTATATGTACCATCTGTTGTCAATATACACTAAAGTTACCCTAGTGAAAAAATGCATGCAGACAAATAAATCATTATAAGTAAATAGAGCACATATATGGACAATATGTGAGCTGTCAGTATGCAAGCTAAATTTTCAGCTACCCTATAACTCCTCGCTAAAACCTTCTAACTTCATGTGCGTAAGATGAATGTACAAGGATGGTGAATACAGATAAAATCCCACCCAAAGCTTTCCATTATCTAACAGCAGAATTCTTAGGTGTTACATTATTTCAGTGGAATACTTATAGCACTGAGAATTAACTTCAATGAGAATTTATCCATATATAACATAAATATTGAGAATATTCTATAAATAATATAAATATTTATATCTATATTTATAAATATAAATTATATAATATAAATATATATATATATACATTTATAATATAAATATATAACATTTATATTCTATAAATATTCTTCTATAAATTAACAGGCACATTGATAGGCAAATTATTTTTAAAATTCATGTTGTGTTTTCCTCCAAGGGTAAGACAGTGAATTGTGGTTGTGAAGGGGCATGTGGGAAATTACCAAATTACCAAATTACCAACAACATACTTATAATTTATAATTTTGTGTATCAACTTGACTGGACTTCTGAGTTCCCAGACATTGGTTTGCTGTGGCTGTGAAGACATTTGTGGATGAGATTAACAGTGAATTGGTAGACAGAATAAAGTGAATCACCTCCCCTAATATGCATAGGCCTTCTCCAAATTGGTGAAAAACTGAACAACAAAAAAAATTTTTTTTTTCAGAGTAAGAGGAAATTCTACTGACTTGACTGTATTTGACCCAGGACAGAGGGTTTTTGTTTTGTTTTGTTTTGTTTTGTTACAGGCAGAGTTAGGGGAAGAGAGAGAGAGAGAGACAGAGAGAAAGGTCTTCCTTTCCGTTGGTTCACCCCCAAATGGCTGCTAAGGCCAGTGTGCTGTGCCAACCCGAAGCCAGGAGCCTGGTACTTCCTCCAGGTCTCCCATGCAGGTGCAGGACCCAAGCATTTGGGCCATCCTCCACTGCCTTCCCGGGCCACAGCAGAGAGCTGGACTGGAAGAGGAGCAACTGGGTCAGGACTGGCGCCCCAACTGGGACTAGAACCTGGGGTACCAGCACCACAGGTGGTGGATTAACCAAGTGAGCCACAGTGCAGGCCCAGGAAAGAGGTTCTTGCTCTGCCTTCAATGGAAACATTGGCTCTTCCCAGGTGTTGAACTTTATGCATGCATGCATATGTATTTATATGCACAAATAAACACACAATAATGAAATATAAGACATTATATTGTTTTCACAGTGTCTAGAATTAGGCATTTTGTGTTTAAAATATGGATTTTATTAGTTAGTTTATTAAAATTATAATTCAGTGACTTGAAACATTTGAGAAGCCGTAAGAATGAACTACAGTAATTTGGTTGTTAGAGAAATTTATACTTTTCAGAATGTTTTGACTTACTTGTGCCATTTAACCATGTTTTTATATTTTATAAAGCAAAATAGTATAATGCGTATGTCCGATCACTGATGCAGTTATTTTTGTACATAAGCATTCTGTTGGAAATAAAAGTGGCTCTCTGGGGAGCCACATGACATTTGTCAGTTTACAAAGAGATGTTTTAGTAATTTAAAGCATTTGTTTCTCAGTCTGTCATCAAGTATCTTGTGAATCAAGAAAAAATGTATGGAATCTATGAATTTCTACTTCCAAGTTAAACATAATGATGACTTAGTTTAGTTATAAACACATTGCAAAGGAGTGTGAAAGCTGCGTGTGACATTTCTGAGAGATGCAAATTGTTACAGGATTTGTCAAGTCTCTAGCAACAACACTCAAAGCACAAAAATTATAATAGGATTTGTTACATCTCTATAGTTTTCATTTGTCTGTCAAAAGTTATCAATCTTAATACAGTATCCTATCAATAAATCCAATATTTAAGAAGAGCATGTAATAACTGGCACCATTTGCAGTCTTAGAGAACTAGAATAGTGTAGACTATCATGATGGTTCTTCTATTGAGCATGTGATGGAAGCCATGTGCGTTCTCTCCAGAAATGCACTACATGAAAAAGGTGTATGAACCACAAGAGTTTAAAGATTCTCTGAGGCCACTGTAATAATGTGAGGGCTCATCTGCCCCACTGTGCGAAAAAGATGTGTGCTAGATTTACAGGCTGAGTTATATTTATCCAGTCAAGCAATATACCAGAAATAAGTTCCTCTCAGTAACTTTGATCTTGCCTTAAGCTAAAATTAAACTATGTTTTTTGATAGTATTAATTCTCACCCATGCTTCAATATGGGAAACTGTCTGCGTACGAGGCAAATATTTATATACCATTGTTCATACCCGCTCATTTAGGTAGTGAGTTTTACTTCTCGTAGAGAAATTAAATATCTGATAAAATTTTCAAAATTTAAGTTCTGGAAAATAATTCCTCTTATTGACTACCCAGTTCTATATTAAAATTTAAGACAGAATGTATAAGAAACCCTAGCAGAGAAAAGGTGATAGAAGATTAATAAGAATACTTCTATAGAAAAGATGATATTTTCCCTCCCTTATATGTTTCATCTTTTATTGTAATACATAGAAGATAAAACACATGTAGATTTTGAAGAATGATTCATGAACTTAAAATTCTTATAAGCACCCTTAAATTAACAAATTGTTTGCAGACCACAATAGTCAGGATTTTCCAGAAAAAGAGTTAATATACATACATATGCACAATAAAATACTTAATATATGCGTGTTAAATTGACATCTTGGGATTTGATTTTTGCTTATAGCCATTGTATATGTTTCTGCTCAACAGGGGTCTTTCTCAATTTTGTTTGTTAAAACTCTTTATTTGGTGCAGCATTAAGCCTGTGATTATAAAGTAAATTTAAAATGTTATCACAAAAATTTAAAAAAGAAAGGAAGGAGAAGAGGAGGAGGTAAATATTATATTCTTGGAATTGTATCTATGAACTACATGAAATTTGTTTTATTCATATTAATTAAAAAGAAAAAAATATTTATTGTAAGGAATTAGTTCACATAAATATAGAGGCTAGTATGACTGAAGATCTTCAGTAATCAGGCTGCAGACATCCATGCATATGTATATATATGAAGGAAATATGTTTAAATGAGCTAAAACCATAAAACATACTCATTGATTGTAAATTACAATCACACTCTGTAGGGAGGCAGAGGGATTTCTCTGCTAACATGACACATCCAAAACTGAGAAAACTTAGTCAAATGAGCTTTTCCTCAGTGTAACCATCATGAACCAACCTTACATATTCACAAAGCAAGTTGAAAACACTATACTGATATTGGGGATTAAGTTAAAAAGCTAAAGATGATCCTGATATATATTTTAGAAACTAGCCACCTAATTCTTCAGTAGGATGAAAAAACATTCACTTTCATTTTGTTTTCAGCATTGAATTCTTGCCTTGTTTGGAGTTTAATCCATGCCATTTTTACCATGGAACTACTTTGATTCACAGGGTAATATCCTTAAAATTCTTTTAAAAGAATATTGTAGAGGCTGGTGCTGTGGCACAGTGGGTTGAAGCCTTGGCCTGCAGCGCCAGCCTCCCATACAGGCACTGGTTTGAGTCCTGGATGCTCCACTTCTGATCTAGCTCCTTGCTAAAGTGCCTGAGAAAGCAGCAGAGGATAACTCAAGACACTGGGTCCCTGCACTCCCTTGGGAGACCGGAAGAAGCTCCTGACTTCCTATCAGCTCAGCTCCAGTAATTGCAGCCATTTGGGGAATGAAGCAGATGGTAGAAGACTATCTCTCTCTCTGTCCCTACCTCTTGCTCTGTCTTTCAAATAAATAAAATAAATCTTTTTAAAAATATTGTAATTGTACCTTCCTTGTTTATAATTTTCAATGAGCCAAATTAACTATTTGATTTTTATTTTCAAAAAATTACATTAATGTTTAAATAATAAAGGCTTGTCATCATAGATATCAAAAAGAAGCAGCAATCCCCAAGAGCACTATAAAACTGCTTTGTATAATATCATGGTTCCAAGAAAACTATTAGAAATGGACCAATACTTTCAGAAATGTTCTAGTTTCAATATACTTTTAAGGAAATTTAAGTATTTTATAGTGAAAAATCAGTAGTAAAAAAGGTAGTGTACATTGAAATTACTCTGATACATTGCTACTACTAGTAGAAATCTTAAGTACCTTAAAATTCAATAATTCTGAGGGTCAGGTGTTTGGCATAGCAGTTAAAACCCCACTTAGGACAATTCCAGCTCATATCAGAGTTCCTGGTTTCAAGTCTCTGCTCTGCTCTCAATTCCATCTTTCTGCTAGTGCACATTCTGAGAAGAGGCGGATGATGGCCCAAGTGGTTGAGTCTCTGCCATCCACGCAGGAATCCTGGATTGAGTTCCTCACTCCTGCCTTTGTTCTGCCACAGACTGGTTGCTGTGGGTATTTTGGAAATGACCAGTAGATGGAACATCTCTGTCAATCTGTCTGTTTCTGTGTCTCTCTGCCTATCAAACAAATAAAATAATAATTTTAAACCTTAGCAATTTATGCTATTTTTGAATTGCTCATATTTAATCTGGATTGAGTACATGTTTACTGCTGTAGTTTTTTGATAAAAGGTTTAGAATATGTTGGATTTTACAAGATTTCAAGGGACATATTAAGCATACATAAAAAATTATTTAATAACTCTAACGGGGTTATGATTAATTAAAATATTTTAAGAAAACAGTCTTAAAGATTTATTTATTTCCAAATTATTTTGTCACCAAAATTTTAAAAGAAACATAGATTTGTTTTTTTAAATGTTTGCAATATTTGGAACCAATACACTTTCCAAATATACTGAAAAAAATTATAATAAATCTAACACACACACACACACACACACACACACATATACTGGAAGTGAAGAGTCCACATAGGTCAGGAGGCAGGATCTGTCCATGGAGCATCACCCAGAGAAGATAAGGGAGGGTGGCAGCACCAATGCAAGATAGAACCTAGTCGGGTTCAATACATATGATCTCTGCAGTGACAGTATTTTTTCATATAGAGTTAAATAATTCATATCCATGAAGAACTGATATAAATAATCAATGCATCTGTGCCCTTAAAGGACATGTTTAGGTGCACTCCTATGCCACATTGGCCGCACTCAGCATCAGCAAAACCATATTCTGTCCAGAGGAGAAAGAAGAGAAGGCTCCTATGAACAGTATCACTATCTTTAGCTTTGTGAAACTGTTGAAAGCTCACTTTATCACAATCTGTGATTTTAACTGTGCTACCATGTTTCTGGGTTTTATTCAATGACCTATTTTTTTCCTACATAGACATTTTATATTCTCTACCGAATTTCAAAAGTCATCTTTAATTTCAATGTTAACCATCCTGATCATTATTTAGACCTATGAATGTTATTTAGGTCAATTTAAATTATACTTACTACCTTAAAATTCTCTCTCTATTTCTCTCTCTCTCTCTCTCTCTCTCTCTCTCCACACACACACACACACACACACACACAATACATACACATAAATACATAAATATATTTGTATATATAAATCTAAAGCTAGAGGTCAATTCCAAATCAATTAATTAGTTTAGCAGGCATTTTGCCTAGAAATACTAATTCACATTTTTGCAGTATTATGAATTTCTAGTGATATCTGAAAGTGAAAAACCTTTACCACTACAAAGTGAAAAGAGTATGTTTCATATAAAAGGGCTTGGTTTTTTGTGAAAAAAATCAGGGTAATGATTATAGGAGCTTTTATTCTTTTAAAAATTTGTCTTCTTTTTATTCTACACATATTTCATACATTAAAATGATAAACATCTTTAAAGGAAGAAAATCTATGATATTTTCATTAAATATATTTTAATGAAAAATCTCAATCCTAAATATTTAATAAAAATTTGTGCAAAATAAATTTGTGAAACTCCGTTTCAAATTCCAGCAATTCCACTGTTAACAACAGTGAAGAACAAATAAAATTGTTAAATTTACATTACTTCCTATGTCTAAAGCAGGAATTTATTATCTGAATGTGAAATCAATAGTCCCTTTAAGAAACAATGAATGAGTTTGAGGTTTTTGAAAAAGCAGAAATTTTATACACACACATTTATAAACATGCATATAGACATGCTCAATTTCTGTTAAGGGACTTAATTAAATTTTCAAATATATAATAAACCCAGGAAGGACAAACAAGGATAGAATTGTTTGTACACTTGGATAAAATCTGTAGCATTCCCATTAGAGTTATGATGGGGAAAAATGCCTACCTGAAAGTATTTGTTCTGTTAGCCTGAAAATTAGAATGACCGGATATCCTCCTTGATCCAAACAGTCCCAGTTCACACATGCTATGCCTTGTTAATTAGTTTCCTTTACTCTCTGGAGTGTGTCATTTTGCAAGTACTTCGCAGATACTCCAAATTAGATGATTACTTTTGTGTGGACAAAGATTGAAGCCGAAATATTTGCAATCAAATACCTGCTCTACCACTTCCCAGCTTGTGACTAGGACATTCTCAGTTTCTCCACCTCAACTGGAACTATTGATAATTACTTCATAAGGTTGCTATGTCTCTACTGCGGGGAGCAGTGCCTTTTTTCTTTTCTTTCACTTTTGAATTCTTTAGTTAGTGGAGAGTTAAGCTTATGATTATAAAATAAACTGAAAGTATGTCATTGTAAAAATTAAAAGAAAGAATAAGGAAGGCAGGAGGAGGAGGGTGGGAGTGTGGCCTGGAGAGAGGGTAGGGTAGGAAGTGTCACTAATGCTCCTAAATTTGTATATCTGAAATACATGAAATTTTAAAATGTAGGGAGGCTGGGCGGTGGCATAGAAGATTAATCCTCTGACTGCATCACCGGCATCCCCTATGGGCACTAATTCTGGCCCCAGGTGCTTCTCTTCCAATCCAGCTCTCTTTTATGGCCTGAGAAAGCAGTGGAAGATGGCCCAAGTGCTTGGGTCACTGCGCCCATGTGGGAGACCTGGAGGAGGTTCCTGGCTCCTGGCTTCAGTATGGCTCAGCCCAGGCTGTTGAGGCCATTTAGGGAGTAAACCACAATGGAAGACCTTTCTCTCTGTCTCTCTCTAACTCCACCTCACATAAATACAATATTTTTAAAAACTTTAAATAAAAAAAAAGAAAAAAGAATGAAGATATAGACATGCAATATAAGCATTTGTAAAATAACACATTTTAAAGAACATTGCTGTTATAAGGAGGAACTCTGATTTTCTACCCTCAAGCCTTCCCTCATTGCATTGCTTCTGAAACTACAAACCCTTTTCCTCTTCTTTTTAAATTATCATTTTCTTTGAACTCAAATTAACTCTGTATGTAAGTCCTTCCTTAACCCTCCATTTTATTCTGCTAAACATTATAATTCTCCAACTTTACTGAAATACTCCCTTAGAGAACTTTCATTTTGATATTACCTACAACTCTTACAAGATTATAATTTTGATAGCTCTCAAGACAAATATAGCCCCCTCCTCTTTTCTGTGCCCCTCGTCACCCACAATGGTTGAGGCTAGTCAGCAGGTAATACAGTTTTTCTGAATGAAAGAGAGGTACATTGAAACTAAACCCTTCCTTGGGAATATCTGAATTTTGTCAGGACTGGAAAAATTCACTTTTTATAAAGATTTTATTTATTGTCTTGAGAGACACAGTTACTGACAGAGAGAGGGAGAGGCAGAGAGAAAAGTATTCCATCTATGGTTCACTCTGCAAATGACTATAATGGTTAGAGCTGGGCTGATCCGAAGCCAGGAGCCAGGAGCTTCTTCTGGGTCTCCCATGTAAGCACACGGGCCCAAGCACGTCAGCCATCTTCCAAGGCTTTCCCAGGCCATACCAGAGAGCTAGATTCGAAGGGGAGCAGCTGGTATATGAACTGGTGCTCATACTGGATGCCAGCACTGCAGGCAGAGGCTTAGCCCACTATGCCACAGCACTGGTCCCATGGGAAAAATATTTAGGATGCCATAATAACTATGCTCAAGAAGAAGAAACTCAGAAATACTAGAGTTTTCTGATCACTACAGTAAGCCACAGTGAGTGTACTCAACCTCCAACCCAGGCCATTTGAAATTGATTACTCAAAGTATTAGAAGCAACCTTACTTTAAATACAGCAAGCTCTCAGAAAGAAAAAAAAAAAACCTTCAAACACCCTCTTCACAAATGCCTCGTTTAAAACCCATTATTTTTTTTACTTTGGAAATTTATATTTATCAAATAAAACTTTAAAAATTAAATACAGAATTGCTGAATGGTTATACAAATACAACTAAATGCTGCTTACAAGAAAATGACTTCACTTTTAAGGTCACACATTCAATAAAAGTCAAAGGATGGTATAAGATATTCTATGCAAATAAAATAATTCAGGAATAGCCACACTTCTATCAAATATAATACATTTTGGAGAGAGCGGCAAGATGGCGGAATAGGAAGGGAGCACACCGATAGTCTGGGGAGAGACAGTTTAATAAAAGTGGAGATACTGCAGGTTCAAGGAAGAGTAGGGGAAGAAACAGCAGAGAAAACCCTTCCGGAACTGGAGATTCACAGTGGACCTGCGTGGAGAGCCCGCAGTTTGGGACACCAGCAGCAGATTCAACACACCAGCGCTGGAACTCGAGGTGAGCAGAACCTCAATAGCCCAAGATACCAGAAGGGAAGCGGAAAAGGGAGCCTAGAGCGAACAAGGCTTGAACCCTGCGGGGAAAAGTTCACCAGGCTAACTAGAAGAGAGAGAGAGAGAGGAAAAAAAAAAAAGTGACCCATACGGACACGAGCTTCTCTCTCTCCGCTCACCTCTCAAAGGTGAGCAAGACAAAGAGCAGGCGCCATTTTAGAATACGTCGTAAGCAGGGCAACCTCGGGTCGGCACCGGCCCCGAGCCTAGCAGAAAAACCTGACTCTGGGTGGGAGGGGTGAAATAACAGGAGATTAGAACCTAATGAATGTGTGGTGCTAATGAACTGAGACTGTGAAAAAAGAGATGGTGGGGGAGAGAACTCACGGAAATCACAAATTCATGTGAGTACTCTCCAGAGACGCTACCGTTCAGTAGCCTTGGCAGCCCAGTGGGAGACTACAGAATCTCAGCCCACACAAAGGGCCGCAAAGATTCCTTCTCTGGTCCTTGGGAAAGAGCTTCCAATCTCTGGCTCCTGTGGGTAAATCATTCGCCTGCTAACCACCCACAATTCCATTCAGCTGTGTGGAATTACTTCCCTTTTGAACCAAAAAAAAAAAAAAAAGTAACAGAGAGAGATTTAAAACGCCTAACCTGGGAGTGTCTCCTTTGACACACCCTCAACCCTGAGGAACCAAACAGAGCTCTCAGGCCACACCCATCTCAAGCCTCTAAGGCTCCATCAAAAGCAGATAGTCCTCTTAATCTAGAGTCATACTATAACAAGAAAAAAACACCACAGTGAAGAAACCAATATGCCAAACAACAAACGCAAAAACCGAGGTAATAAGAACAAGGAAGACACTATGGCATCCCCAAATGAAAAAGACACCCCAATTCAAGATTACGAAGATGATGAGATAGAAGAGATGCAAGAAGCAGATCTCAAAAAATTGATAAGGACACTAAGAAGTACTCAAAAACAAATTCTTGAACTACAGAAATCCTTAATGGACAAGGTTGAAAATCTCTCTCGTGAAAATGAAATATTAAGGAGAAATCAAGCTGAAATGAAACAACTAGTAGAACATGAAACTGTGATAGTGACGAGAAATCATAATGAAGTGAAGAATTCAATAGATCAAATGAAAAACACATTAGAGAGCCTTACAAACAGAATGGGTGAGGCAGAAGAGAGAATATCGGACTTAGAAGACAGAGCACAGGAAACTATACAGTCAAACCAAAGAAAAGAAGAGGAAATTAGAAATCTAAAAAGTATTGTTGGGAATCTACAGGATACTATTAAAAAACCCAACATTCGAGCTCTAGGAGTTCCTGAAGGCATGGAGAGGGAGAAAGGATTAGAATGCCTTTTTAGTGAGATAATAGCAGAAAATTTCCCAGTTTTGGAGAAGGACAGAGACATCCTAGTACAGGAAGCTCATAGAACCCCTAGGAAACATGACCAAAAGAGGTCCTCACCACGACACGTTGTAATTAAACTCACCACAGTGAAACAGAAAGAAAAGATCCTAAAATGCACAAGAGAGAAACGTCAAATTACACTCAGAGGATCTCCAATTAGACTCACAGCAGACTTCTCATCAGAAACCCTACAAGCTAGAAGGGAATGGCGAGACATAGCCCAGGTAGTAAGAGAGAAAAACTGCCAGCCCAGAATATTATATCCTGCCAAGCTCTCATTTGTGAATGAAGGTGAAATAAAGACCTTTCATAACAAACAAAAATTGAAAGAATTTGTTGCCACTAGTCTAGCCCTGCAAAAGATACTTAAAGATGTGTTACACACAGAAACACAGAAACACGGCCATCAACATGAAAGAAGATAAATGAAGGGAACCTCACAGAAAAAGATCACAGGGAATTCAAAGCATACATTTGGATAAAGAAATTATGGGACATGTACTCTATAGAAAACTATACAGCAGTCAAAAACAATGAAATCCGGTCATTTCCAACAAGATGGAGGAATCTGGAAAATATCATTCTGAGTGAATTAAGCCAGTCCCAAAGGGACAAATATCATGTTCTCCCTGATCGGTGACAACTAACTGAGCACCAAAGGTGAAACCTATTGAAGTGAAATGGACACTATGAGAAACAGTAACTTGATCAGCTCTTGTGCTGACTGTTGTTGTACAATGTAATACTTTATCCATTTTAGTAATTTTTTTATTCTAGTACTATTGGTTGAACTCTGTAATTAACACACAGTTATTCTTGGGTGTTTAATTTTTAACTGAAAAGTGATCCCTGTGAAATATAAGAGTGGGAATAAGAGAGGGAGGAGATGTACAATTTGGGACATGCTCAATCAGACCTGCCCCAAATGATGGAGTTAGAATTGTGCCAGGGAATTCCAATACAATCCCATCAAGGTGGCATGTACCAATGGCATCTCACTAGTCCAAGTGATCAATTTCAGTTCACAATTGATCACACTGATAGGTCTAAGAGTCAAAGGGATCACACAAACAAGACTAGTGTCTGCTAATACTAACTGATAGAATGAAAAAGGGAGAGAATGATACAACATGGGAAGCGAGATACACAGCAGACTCATAGAATGGCAGATGTCCTAAATAGCACTCTGGCCTCAGAATCAGCCCTTAAGGCATTCAGATCTGGCTCAAGAGCCCATGAGAATATTCTAGGCATGGAAAGCCAAAACACTCTGGAAAAAAAAGAAGACCTAAATGAAAGATCTCTGTGAGTGAGATCCCAGTGGAACGAATGGGGCCATCAAAGAAGGAGGTACCTTTCTCTGAAGGGAGGAGAGAACCTCCACTTTGACTATGACCCTGTCGGAATAAGATTGAAGTCAGCGAACCCTAAAGGCTTCCATAGCCTTGGCGACTCATGACTAGAGCCTAGGGAGATTACTGATGCCATAAACAAGAGTGTCAAATTGTTAAATCAACATCAGGAGTCACTGTGTACTTACGTCTCATGTGGGATCTGTCCTTAATGTGTTGTCCAATGTGAAGTAATGCTATAACTAGTACTGAAACAGTATTTTAACACTTTGTGTTTCTGTGTGGGTGCAAACTGATGAAATCCTTACTTAGTATATACTGAATCAATCTTCTGTATATAGATAATTTAAAATGAAAAAAAAAATCTTGGTGTTAAATTGGAAATTGCCTAGAAAATTAATCATTTTTTAAAAAAAATATATCATGTAGGATCTCTGTCCTTAATGTGCTGTACGTTGTGATTTAATACTATAAATGGTACTCCAACAGTATTTTTCACTTTGTGTTGCTATGTGAGGGCAAACTGTTGAAATCTTTACTTCTGTATATAAAGAGAATTGAAAAGGAATCTTGATGTGAAGCAAGGGGAGAGGGAGTGGGAAAGGGGAGGGTTGCGGGTGGGGGGGAAGTTATGGGGGGGAAGCCATTGTAATCTATAAGCTGTATTTTGGAAATTTATATTCTTTAAATAAAAGCGTTATAAAAAAAACAAATATAATACATTTTAAGTAAAAACTATTAAAAAGAGACAATGAAGGCCATTATCCAATAATAAAGTTTTCAATTCAGTAAGCAGAAATAGCAATTATAAATATGTATACACCCAGTATTAGAGTACCTAAATGCATAGATTAAGTATTAAAAGACCTATAGGGAGAGATACACTTCAATACAATGATAGTAGGGAACTTTAACATTCCACTTTTAGAAATAGACAAACCATATAGACAGAAACTCAACAACAACAACAAAAAAACAATATGGATAATAAGCACAGTATTTGCATATAACTCATGCACATCCTCCTGTATGATTTAAATCCCATTATATTTTATATCTCATTTGAGAAGCTGCACTGAAAACATCCTAAATCAAAAGTATCTTCAGCAGAACAGAAAGATAACTTAAAATTAAAACTGTACCTGTAACCTCAAGCCCATAAAACTTTCTATCACGTTATAGTCTCTTAATTAATTTGGCCTCTGCAAATTATCTCTGAACCTTGTGAAATAGTATTCATGAGAACATTTTAAACTCATTTAGTGTTTGATTAGAACAGTCATGACAATTTTAGATGTGAAGAAAACTGGTAAGTATCTTTCCCTCAAGTTACATAAAGCTAGTATCTCCAAAATATTTCATCAGAAGTCTATAAAAATTTTGATGTCACATCTAAGAAAATAATTTATAAATGTATAAGTCATGTTTATCCATTATTTAAAATTACATTATATACTCTCAACAGAAGTGTTGAATATCATTGAAAGTATGTTTTATTTATTTTTAAAAAATAATTTATTTTATTTCAAACTCAGACTTACTGAAGGTGTGTGTGGGAGGGAGGGAGAGTGGGAGAGGGAGGGAGAGGAAGGAGAGGGAGGGAGAGGGAGGGAGAGGGAGGGGGGGAGAGAGAGAGAGAGAGAACCCTTCATTTACCAATTCACTCCCCAGATGGCCACAAAGGACAGGGCTGAGCCAAGACAAAGTCAGGAGCCAGAAGCCTCATCCTGGTCTTCCATGTGAGTGGAAGGGACCCACACACTTAAGCCATCTTCTTCTGCCCTTCCTAGGTCATTATCAGAGAGCTGGAATAGAAGTGGAGCAGCCAGGAAAAGAACGAGTATCTATCTATAAGGGATTCCAGAATCATAGGTGGCAACCTCATTCACACACAATATGCCACAGTGCTGGCCTTAAGTAAATGTTGTATTTTATTGATTTTTAAATATTCATAAAAACAAGACTTCATTTATAGTGCTTTATTTTTTGTATTTTATTGATTTTTAAATATTCATAAAAACTAGACTTCTTTATATGCTTTATTTTTTAAGATGCCTATGTCCTAGGATTGCTGTGAGAATTACATTAGCATATATATTCTAGTACCTAATCTAATAGCTCAAATACAAGCTACTCTAAGGTTCACTGTATTTCAATATATTGTATCTTACAGTGAGATCTACACACTCCACTTTGAAGATTACTCTTTTCAACTGTTGCCATTTTTGAAATTATATTTATTCTTGTTTTTTACTCAGTGTCTAAATTTTTACTTTGCCTAAAATTTTATTCTTAAATTCGAATTGAGAGAGCACAATTAATTAAAATATTCAATTTTTTACATTCACAGTATGAATTATCAGTCATTTAATTTTGACTGGAATACCCAAAGTAGATATTTTATCATTTGTAACTATAACTGTATACTTCCTTGCTAATTCAAAATACCTCTTGGAATAAATGGAATTTAGTATATGAACATTATCTGAAATGTACTGAGAGACAAAGAGTACAATATATACTAAGTACTTACTAGATTAGACACACTATTCTGGGTTCTTTCTATTAAAATCATGAATAAATCAAATGTTAATAAAATTACTATTATTACCTTATTCATTGAGAAAGTAACTATCTCTAGAAGAGTGTAGTAAATGGTTATGAAATATTTACCATAAATATAACTGTTTAACAGTTAAAGCTGTAATTGTAGTAATAATATGCTGGTAAGTATAATAGTGGATATGTTCAAGCCATACAAATTAAAATGATCTTCCTCATAATTTCTTCTTTTTTTTTTTTTTTTTTTTACAGGCAGAGTGGACAGTGAGAGAGAGAGACAGAGAGAAAGGTCTTCTTTTTTTTGCCGTTGGTTCACCCTCCAATGGCCGCCGCAGACGGCGCGCTGCGGCCGGCACACTGCGGCCGGCGCACCGCGCTCCTCCGATGGCAGGAGCCAGGAGCCAGGTGCTTTTCCTGGTCTCCCCATGGGGTGCAGGGCCCAAGCACCTGGGCCATCCTCCACTGCACTCCCGGGCCACAGCAGAGGGCTGGCCTGGAAGAGGGGCAACCGGGACAGAATCCGGCGCCCCGACCGGGACTAGAACCCGGTGTGCCGGCGCAGCTAGGCAGAGGATTAGCCTGTTGAGCCACGGCGCCGGCCCCATAATTTCTTCTTAAAAGAGCTTTTTGGTACTCTAAGAACATTTTTCTAAAACATTCATGAAGAATGAGAAATTGCAATGGAGGAAAACTTGCATAAGTTTTCATCTCTTCTTCAAATTCTGAGAGTTCTTCCTACCACCTCCATCAAATTACAAGTATTCAGGGTCTTTGTCTGCAGTTCTTATATCTTTCTTCCATAGTAAGTATATGTATTTATTTATTTTTTTATTTTCTCCAAAGAAAACTTGGAGGGTTAACATAGAAGAAAGGAGTTAAGAAACAGTAATATTAAGACTAATTTCTAACTACTTTATAAATCAATGTAGTTTTGTATATTAAGAATGTTATAAGTAATACCTAACTTAACAATGAAAGTATTGGGACTGGCACTGTGGTATATAGCAGGTAAAGCCACCACCAAGCAGTGCAAGGATCTCATACAGATGCCAGTTCGAGTCCCAGCTGCTCCTCTTTCGATCCAACTCTCTGCTATGGCCTGGGAAAGCAATAGAAGACTGCCCAAGTCCTTGGGTCTCTGTGCCTGTGTGGGAGGCCCAGCGGAAGCTCCTGGCTCCTGGTTCCTAAGCCCAGGTCAGGCAGTTGCAGCCATTTGGGAGAGTGAAGCAGGAGAGGGAAGACTCTCTCTCTTTCTCTCTCTCCCTCTTCCTCTCTCTCTCTCTCTTTCCCTCCCTCCCTCCCTCTCTCTTTGCCTCTGCCTCTCTGTAACTCTGCCTTTGAAATAAATAAATAAATCTTTAAAAAAAAAAGAATGAAAGTGTTTACACTTTGATACTTTAACAAGATGAAGTCATATCTTAATAAACCTCTAAAATTACAAAAACTGAAAATTGAATATCCATATGCAAATGAATAAAATTGAGCCTTTATTTTACACTATGAAAAAAAAAAACAATTTCAAACTGAATTAAAACTTCAATGTAAGAAGTAAAACTATAAACCTCATAGGAAAAAATTGAAAAAAATCTGTGACATTGGTCTTGGCAATAATTTCTCATATATAATACCCAAAGTGCAAACAATTGTAAAAAATACAAAACTTGTACTATATAAAAACTAAAACCACTGCACAGCAAAGGAAAAATCAGTAGAATAAATAGACATCATATATAATGGAATAAAATATTTTCAACTACATAACTGAAAAAATGATTAATTTCAAAATATATAAATTAGTTTTATAACTCAATTGTACAAAAGAAAATAAGCTGATTAAAAAATGAAAACAGGAGTTAATAGACATGTCTCCAAAGAAGAAATACATTTGGTCAGTAGTATATGCTAAGGTGCTCCACATCACTAATTATTAAGAAAATACAGACAAAAACCATAGTGAGATATCACTGAACATCTACTAGGATGGCTATTATAAAAAAAATAAAAAGGACAAAAAAGTTGCTATGTGAGCGTGATGTACCCTCATGATTTCATGCAAAATTTTCAACCCCAAATTGTAAGTTAATCATATTAAGAGAGTGGAAATGAGATCTGACTGTATTATTTAGAAGTAGGGCCTTTGAGATTTTATTAGATTACATTAGGTCACTAGAGTGGGGGTGGGGGGGCAAGATTGGACCTTGTGGCTTTGTAAGGAAAGGCAGATTACCACATACAGACATGCATGGTCTCTCCACAATGTGATACAGCCAAAGGGAACCCTCTTCAGAACCTCAATAAAGCCATTTTCATTTCAAAACTCTAGAACTGTAAACTAAAATTATCTTCTTTTTTGTTAAATTTAGCTTATCTAAGGCATTTCATTATAGCTTATATGCTATATATGTATGTGTGTAATATATACATGTATATTTATAAATGTGTGTATATGTAGAAAAACTGATGAATACACAATGCTGGTCAGAATGTGGAGACATTTTAACCCTTCTGTACTACTAGCAAGTACATAATATGGTTCTCCTGCTACACAAACAGTATGATGGTTCCTTAAAATACTAAAAGCAGAATTATTGTAGGAACCAGGAGTCCCATTTTCAGAATTACATACAGAAGAATATAAATCAGGACCATTTTTAAAAGATTTATTTATTTATTTATTTGAAAGGCAGAGTTCCAAAGAGGCATAGGTGGGGGCAGGGGTCTCCTATCTATTGGTTCACTCCTCAGATGGCCAGGAGCCAGGAGCTTCTTTCAGGTCTCTTACATGGGTGCAGGGACCCACGCACTTGGGCCATCTGCTGAGCTTTCCCAGGCCACAGCAGACAGCTGGATCAGAAGTGGAGCAAACGGGGCTCACACTGGTGCCCACATGGGATTCTGGCACTGCATACAGCAGCTTCATCCACTATACCAAAGCACTGCCCCTTAAATCAGGATCTTATTTTTTTTTTAAAGATTTATTTATTTATTTGAAAGTCAGAGTTAAGGAGAGGTAGAGAGAGATCTTCCATCTGCTGGTTCACTCCCCAGTTGGCTGCAACAGCTGGAGCTGCATGCATCCAATGCCAGAGGCCAGGAGCATCCTCTGGGTCTCCCATGCGAGTGCAGGGGCCCAAGCACTTGGGCCATCTTCCGCTGTTTTCCTAGGTCATGGCTAGAGCTGGTTAGGAAGTGGAGCAGCTGGGCCTTGAACTGGTACCCATATGGAATGCCGGCACTGCAAGCAGCAGCTTTATCTGCTACACCACAGCGCCTGCCCCAAATCAGGATCTTAAAAGATATACTAGCAGTTCTATATTCATTGAAACACAATTCATAATAGCCAAGATTTGGAATCAACCTAAATATCCATTAACACATGAATGGGTAAAGAAAATGTGATAGATATGTACATATATAGAATATTATCTAGCCTTAAAAATAGATATTGTTTCCAACTTATGAACCTGGAAGGCATTGTGATAAGAGAAATAGGCCAATCATTAAAGGACAGATCCTACACACAGATTCTGCATGATTTCACTTATTTAGTATAGTTTAAATAGTCAAATTCATAGAAACAGAGTAAAATGGTGATTTCCAAGCCAAAGAGAATATATTGATAACAAATAACCATGTGAAAAAACATTGAAAATTATTATTCTTTAGGAAGTTAAAAATTTAAACCACAAGAAATAATAAATGACCTGGCCGGCGCTGCGGCTCAGTAGGCTAATCCTCCGCCTTGCGGCGCCGGCACACGGGGTTCTAGTCCCGGTCCGAGCGCAGGATTCTGTGCCGGTTGCCCCTCTTCCAATCCAGCTCTCTGCTATGGCCTGGGAGTGGAGTGGAGGATGGCCCAAGTGCTTGGGCCCTGCACCCCATGGGAGACCAGGAGAAGCACCTGACTCCTGCCATCGGATCAGTGCGGTGCGCTGGCTGCGGTGGCCATTGGAGGGTGAACCAACGGCCTAGGAAGACCTTTCTCTCTGTCTCTCTCTCTCACTGTCCACTCTGCCTATCAAAAAATAATAATAATAATAAATGACTGAAGTTGAAAATAAATGCAATTAAATTCTGGAAATGTATGTGTTACAAAATAGAATTTGTAGATATTTCTAGATAATTATTATCAGCAAAGAACTTTCTGACAATTACTTTGGATTGCTAGTTTCTTATGAAGTTAAAAATATACTTAACAACTCTACACCTAGAATTTTGACCAAAGACAATGAAAACTGATATTCATAAAGATCATATACATATATATTTATAGAAGTTATTCTGATGATATCTCCCAAATGGAAACAACCTAAATATACCTCAAAAGCTGAAAGTATGAAATAGCCAAAAGAACAGAACAGTATTCAACAATGAAAAAGGATGCAACTATTTATAAATAAACACAAAATATGAAGGTGTCATAATTGTGTGCTAAATGAATGCATCCTCATTTATACTGTATGCAGAATACTATAAATTCCACTTATGCAAAATCCTGGAAAAGTCAAAATTTAGAGACAGAAGGCAGATCAGTGGTTGCCAGATTGCTGGGGTTGGTAAAAGGAATTTACTCAAAAGAATTATTTTAAAAGATGTGGGGTGACGGGATATAACTACTTTTAAGCTAGTACTTGAAACATTTATGCATATTTTATACTTCATATATTTGCATAAAAAATGTAAATGTCACTAAATGTAATTCATACTTTAGTAAACCTAATTTCACATACTTCCTCCAACTTTAGTAGTTTACATTGTCAATTACCATTGTATTTGTTACATTATCAAGTGTTTCATAAAGGGTAATATTCTTAAATCAAGTATTTTATATGTTTTGCACAAAATAGAATTTTTGTCTTTACTTTTTAAATTTTGCATTGAAAATATACCTAATAAAATTAGTGATTCTATATCCAACTCAAAATTGAGATATTAGAATTACTAAAACATTCAGGTGTTTCTCAATGATAGAAACATATTCTCAAAATTATAGTTTGTTGATTCCATCATTGTATGAATATTTCAGGATGTGCTTTACACATCTATGTGAAGCAGGTGACATAACTTCTTGATATATTCAAGAGACCCATGCAAGATGTACAAGTATGAGGCTTTTGCTTGTGTGACATGGCATGTTTTTTACTGCAAACTTTTTGCTTTAAATAAGTAGAAGAAATATATTCTAAAATAATGCTAAAAATAAAATACAGAAAATACATAAATCAATAATATAGTTCTTTATAATAATTAATCAAGTAGTTTCTATTGTACAAAATAGAAATTTGCTATGTTTATTTTGTTTTTAATTTTTATTTTATCATTTGAAAGGCAGAGTTAAACAAAAGAGAGAAGGGGCAGACATTGTGGCATGGCGGGCTGGGTCTCTGCCTGTGGTGCCGGCATCCCATTTAGGCACCGGTTTGAGTCCTGGCTGCTCCACTACCTGTCTGGCTCTCTGCTGTGGCCTGGGAGGGCATTGGAGGATGGCCCAAGTGCTTGGGCCCCTGCACCCACCTGGGAAACCTGGAGGAGGCTCCTGGCTTCCTATTGGCTCAGCTCTGGCCATTGCTGCCATCTGGGGAGTGAATCAATGGATGGAAGATCTCTGTCTGTCTGTCTGTCTCTCTGTAACTCTGCCTTTCAAATAAATAAATCTTTCAAAAAAAAATAGTGGCTAAGGTGAAAATTGGATTCACAGAACTGAAGACATAATTAATGATATGGTAAATAGATCTGAATATATTATCCAGAATGCAGCACAGTGATGTTTGGAAAGTGCAAAAAATAAACATAAGACAGCATAAAGAGAGAGAGACTCCAATACAATAATAGAGGATTTCAATGCCTCATTGTGATGATTGAGTAGATCATGAAGACAAAACTCAAAAAAAGACATATCTGAGTTGAACCACACAACAGAGAAAATAGACTTAACAAACTTCTACAGAACATTTCACCCAACAGCTATAGCACACATGGTCTCATAAGCACAAAGAATATTTTCTAGGATATATCATATATTATACCACAATTCAAGGCTCAGTAAATTAAGAAAAATTGAAATCATACCATGTATGTTCTCAGATCATGAATGAATAAACTATAAATAAAAAACAATAGAACAACTAGAAGGTTTACAAATTCATGGAAAAAGAGCAACATGATCCTAAATGATCAACGGATCAATGAAAAAATTTAAAAAGAAATAAAAAATTTTCTTGAAACAAATGAAAATGAAAACACAACATATTTAGATCAGGGATAATAACTGAGGCAGAATTACATGGGAAGTTTACAGCTATTGAATATTTAATTTAAGAATATAATCAAACAATCTAATAATACATCTCAAGTATTTAGAAAAACAAAAACAAGGGCTAATATTGTGGCTCCTCGGGTTGAGCCACCACCTGCATTGCTGCACTGGTTCTAGTCTCAACTGCTCCACACCCATCCAGCTCCTTGTGAATGTGCCTGTACCCATGTTGGAGACCTGGATGGAGTTCCAGTATCCTGCATGAGCCTTTGTGGCCATTTGAGGGGGTGAACCAGAAAATAAATGTTTTTTTTTTTTCTCTGTGCTCTCCCTCTATGACTGTGCCTTCAAATAAATAACACTTTAAAAGAAAAAAAAAGATGAAAAATAATGAATCAGAGCAAAACTAAATGAAATTGAAACTAAAAAGTGTGACATATCAATATAAAATCTTTTGAAAAGATAAAGAAATTAGATGAAGATTCAGCCACACCATAAGGGGAAAAAAGAAAATTAAAGATGATATGGGAGACATTAAAATTGTTACCACAGAAATACAAAAAGATATAAGAAACTACTATGAACAGTTCTTAAAAAATTAGGAAATTTTAAAGAAATGAATAAATTGCTAAATATATACAATTTACATATATTAAATCAAGAAAATATAGAAAATCTAAACAGACCACAAATAACAAGATTGAGGAAGTAAAGAAAATTCTCCCACAATAGGAAAATCCAGCACATGATGGATTTTCAGTTGAATTACATAAAAATGTTACAGATAATCTAACTCCAATAATTTTCGAACTATCACAAAACATTGAAAATGATGGTACAATGCCACTCTTTTTAGGAGGTCAACCTGACTCTGAGCAAAAAAAAACTGTGAAACATAGAGAAAACTACAAACTAATATCCATAATGAACACAGATGTAAAAATTCTCAACAAAACATTAGCAAACCAAATCCAACACTTCATCAAAAACGTTTTAAGGGACTCTATCCCAGATACACAAGGATGTTTTAACCTTTGCATATCAGTAGTCATAAGGCACAGTGACAGAATGAAGAACAAAAACATATCATCTCAATAGGTACTGAGGAATCATTTGATAAGATTAACATCCTTTCAAGTTAAAGAAAAAAACTCACAACCATTAGGTATAGAAGGAACATAACTCAAAATGATAAGGGCTATATAGGATAAACCAACAGCCAGTAACAGACTGAATGTAGAAAAGCATATAGCAATTTCCAATCTGAAATATGACAAAGATGTCCACTTTCAGTATAGTATTATATATATTAATGAGATATCTACTTTCGGTACTGTATTGTAAGAAAATTAATGACAGAAATTAGGGAAGAGAAAGAAATAAGTGATATCAAAGTTGGAAAGAAGGAAGTCAAAATATCCACATTTGCGAGTGACAAAATTCTCACATGTAAACACCTAAACAAGCCACATCAAAAATGTATAAGCTGATAAACCAATTCAGCAAATCACAAAATACAAAATTAGCATATAAAAGTACCAATTTTATATACCAATAATAATCTTGCTGAAGAGAAATCAAGACAGAAATCTCATTCACAATAGTCACAAGAAAATCAAATCTTTCTGAATAAGTTAAACCAAAAAAATGAGAGATATGTATGATGAATATAAAACACTGATGCCTTAAGTCATAAAGGACACACCAAGAAAAGAAAGATTATCCTTGTTCACGGAATTGAAGAATAAATATCTAGAGCTGGCACTGTGGTATAACAGGTTAAGATACTTGTTGCAATGCTAACACCCCATATGGGCACCAGTTTGAGTCTTGACTTCTCAGCTTCCAATCCAGCTCCCTGCTAGTGTGCTTGGGCAAGCAGTGGAAAATGGCCCAAGTCCTAGGGCCCCTGCACTCACATGGGAAACTTGGATGAAGCTCCTGGTTCCTTGCTTCATTCTGGCCCAGCCTTAGCAGCTGCGGCTATTTGGGGAGTGAACTAGTAGATGGGAGATCTCTCTCTCCCTCTCTCTGTAACTCATTCAAATAAATAAAAGAAATCCTTTTAGAAAAAAAAAAGAAATTTTAAAATGTCCATACTACATCATGACAAATATGCTAATTCAACGAAGTTCCTATCAAAATTCCAATGGCATTATTTACAGAAAAAGAATTTTAAAATTTAAATGGAAACACAATCCAAAATAACTAAGCAACCACTGGTAAAAAATCAAGCTGGTGGCATTACAATATCTAATTTAAAAGCATACCACAAATCTAAAGTAATGAAAACAGTAAAGTATTAAAATAAAAACTAATACACAGACCACTAGAGTAGAATAAAGTCCAGAAATTACTCTGTACTCAGCCACTGACATCTTAAAATTTATACTGTGTAAATTTTATTGTTCTATTCAAACAATTAAAAGATAAGTATCTCTTGTAGTATTTATATTGCCTAAAATTTTGATTGTCATTGAAACTTAACAACTGCTTTTGACAAAGGTGCCCAGATGCACCTTGGAGAAAGGATAGTCTTTTTCTTTGTGTTTTTCTTTTTTAATTTGAAAGTCAGAATTAGAGAGTGAAAGGGGAGAGGGGGTTTAGAGACAGAGAGAGAGAGCAAGATCTTCCATCTGATGGTTCACTCCCTAAATGGCCACAATACCCAGAGCTGGGGCAAGCTGAAGCCAGGACCCAGAAACTTCTTCTGAGTTCCCATGTTGGTGCAGGGGTCCAATGACTTGGGCCATCCTCTGCTGTTTCCCAGGTGAATTAGCAGGGAGCTGGATGGGAAGTGGGGCAAGCAGGCATTTGAAATGGTACCCATATGGGTTGCTGGCACTGCAGAAGGCAGCTTAACCCACCACACCACAGCGCCGGTCATAGGATAGTCTTTTCAATAAATGATACTATAAAAATTGAATATATACATATATGTATGTATGTATATATGTAGGAAATTACTTTTCCACCTCCCACAGTATAGAAAAATCAACTCAAGATGGATTAAATATGTAAATATAATACCGGTACTATGAAGTTGTTAGAAAAAGAACATAGAGAAAACACTTCAAAATTTTGAAACAGGCAATGCTTTATCAGATCAGACCAGCAAAAAAGGCAGAACCAAACAAATGGGATTATATCCAGCTCAGAAGCTTCCACACAACAAAGGAAACAATACAGTGAAGAGACATCTGACAGGATGGGAGCAAATAGTCCTTGAGATACCACTCATGAGTTGTTTGTCTTGAGCAAGTTACATAAACTTTCGGATTCATTGTCCCTTTCTGTAGAAAGGAAATATTATTAGTTTCTGCTCTATATGATTTTTGTGTAAGCAATGTAGTGCATATAAAGCATTTAATGTAGTATGCAGTACCTAATTTGAATATAACCTTAGTAAATGTTGACTTTCTACCACACCATCAGCATCACAATCTACCTACTTCCTTTACCACATCAGGGAATTATTGCGTATGCATCACCACTATGATTATTACACTGTTTGCAGGAAGTAACAAACTCCATTTGCTTTCACTGCTGTCTAATCAAGTTAATATGAATTGCCAGTGCATCATATGTTTAGTAAAGGCTTAAATATTTTGGATTTGGAAAACAAACACTGCTCTGTCCACATGCACGTATGAGACAAACTCATAATTTTTTTCTACAAATTATTATCTATAATATATCTAAAGAGACAGGGAAAACGACAGTGACATATGATGGGCAAACATAAAGAACAATGTAGTGGAGACATGGCAGAACTGAAACTCATCAGATACTTCTGATATAGGGGAAATGACAATTTTCCCCAAATCTTAAAATTAAAATACAGTGATCTTACAGATTTACTATGATCCTTGGAGTTTGCATATTGGAAAAAGCACAGACTTAATGATACTGAAACTATCTGAAAGATAATCTTTTTTAAGCCTTGACTTAACAGGTAATGGAATGGAGGCACAGAATATTGAATACAAACAATAGTAAATGCAGTAGAAATTGTATTGAGGGACAGAGTATTAGGTTCAGTAGCAGAAACATAATATGACAATTTTATTAACAGGATAGATATTCAGAGAAACTAGTATATTAAGAAACATGAAATTGAAGGGCTTTTGTGATCTGGCAACATTACAAGAAAGAAAAACCAGGAATATATTCATAGTCTGATGAAATGGAGCAAAGGACAAGGTTGACTGAAACACACAGGCACCTCCCTCGGTTGCCTTGGTTACAGGTTTTCCTTCTGTAGTTAGCCAAATACAATGAATACGGCAACCATGTAAAAATGAAGTAAACAATAATTAGCAATACAAAATCTTGAGAAAAATGGTATAAAGAGGATTTTCTTATCTTCAAGGCAAAGATTCCATTACAAGAAGATGGAATATCATCTTTGGTTTACAAAAGAGAGAGAGAGAGAGCAATGAGTCCACTAACTAAAGAACTTGAGTTCCGTCAAAATGCATGTTTCTGGCTTGTACAAATAAACTCAGGGCAGTGGCTATTGACTTCACCTGATGCCAATGACATATGGAAGGCTCCCAGGTTGGCCAAGGGAGCATACTTTCCGATCATCTGGGGGCAATTAGTTTAGTTACCAGCTACTTAATGCTTTTCTTGCATTTGAAAGAGATTGAATTTTTTTACAGTAGCATAAGATTATTTGAGAAAATTCATTAATAAAATACATATTGACCAAACTTGAATTGACAGGAATAATTCTGGTACTGGGAGCAGGCAGGGAACAAAGGAGTAAAAAATGTAGACCCTTACAATGTTCATATCTCAGTGATAGAAATAGATGATAAAGAATATAAGGTTATACTATATTTCTCCCTTCACATCATGCTAATAATAATTATTATGGATATAAAATAACTGAATCAAGAAAGAGAAAAGTGGGAGATTAAGAAGTAAAAGGGTGAGATGACAGTTGAATAAGATGGTCCAGTGATAATTTCCCCACAGAGACATTATTTGAAAACCTATTCTTATACCAACCAATTTGACAAGATATATTACAAGTGAGTTACCATAGTGCCTAATTATACTATAATAATAAGAAAAAACACGTTGCAAATGCAACGAAATGAAAGTTGGTTATGTCACCCTTCCTCCAGCTCCAAGTAGTGTGGCTTGAAGAAAAAATCCATGTTTTAGCTTTAGTAAAGGAGAGGGAATTAAGTCTGAATTTCAGAATTGAAATTCAGTACCAATTACACTGCTGTAAAATCCAGTTTTAGACAAGGCTCTGTGGAATTGTCCCCTGGCCATACCTACAGACTGAGTCTTTGGATCCTCCTTACCCAAGTGGCCATGAGGCTCCCTTCATCACCCTTCCTTCCGCCTCTGAAAGACAGTGGAGCAAACCACTGCCACTATGGTGTTGACTAGGAAAGTAGATCTAAGACTTTGCCCTGGAGTTCAGTGCCAGGCTTCTTTCAGGAAGCACACCAGATAAAATTCAAGTCTCTATCCCCAGGCCGTGCTTACAAGCAGAGCCTCTAGATCTACCAGGAATGCAACAGATTACGGGTTGATAACAGAATCGACAAAGAGATCAAGAAACTCCACAATATCAAAACAAACAACTCACTTAAGAGATGGGCCAAGGACCTCTAGATATTTTTTCCAAAGAGGAAATCCAAATGGCCAACAGACACACGAAAAAATGTTCAAGATCACTAGCAATCAGAAAATGCAAATCAAAACCACAATGAGGTTTCACCTCACCCCAGCTAGAAGGGCTCACATTCAGAAATCTATCAACAATAGATGCTGGAGAGAATGTGGGGGAAAAAGAGATAAAAACCCACTGTTGGTGGGAATGCAAACTGGTTAAGCCACTATGGAAGTCAGTCTGGAGGTTCCTCAGAAACCTGAATATAACCCTACCATTCAACCCAGGCATCCCACTACTTGAAATTTACCCAAAGGAAATTAAATTGACAAACAAAAAAGCCGTCTGCACATTAATGTTTGTTGCAGCTCAATTCACAATAGCTAAGACCTGGAACCAACCCAAATGCCCATCAACAGAAGGCTGGATAAAGAAATTATGGGACATGTACTCTATAGAATTCTATACAGCAGTCAAAAAACAATGAAATCCGGTCATTTGCAACAAGATGGAGGAATCTGGAAAACATCATGCTGAGTGATTAAGCCAGTCCCAAAGGGACAAATATCATATGTTCTCCCTGATCGGGCAAAAACTAACTGAGCACCAAAGGGGAAACCTGTTGAAGTGAAATGGACACTAGTGAGAAACAGTGACTTGATCAGCTCTTGTGCTGACTGTTGATGTACAATGTAATACTTTATCCATTTTAGTATTTTTTTAGTACTAGTGGTTGAACTCTGAAATTAACACACAATTATTCTTAGGTGTTTAAATTTTAACTGAAAAGTGATCCCCGTGAAATATAAGAGTGGGGATAAGAGAGGGAGGAGATGTACAATTTGGGACATGCTCAATTGGACCTGCCCCAAATGGTGGAGTTAGAAACGTGCCAGGGGATTCCAATACAATCCCATCAAGGTGGCATGGACCAAGGCCATCTCACTAGTCCAAGTGACAAATTTCAGTTCACAACTGATCACAATGATAGGTCCAAGAGTCAAAGGGATCACACAAACAAGACTAGTGTCTGTTAGTACTAACTGATAGAATCAAAAAAGGGAGAGAACGATCCAACATGGGACGCGAGATAAACAGCAGACTCATAGAAAGACAGATGTCCTAAATAGCACTCTGGCCTCAGAATCAGCTCTTAAGGGATGTGGATCCGGCTGGAAAGCCCATGAGAGTATTTTAGGCATGGAAAGCCAAGACACTCTGGAAAAAAAAGAAGACCTAAATGAAAGATCTCTGCGAGTGAGATCCCAGTGGAAAGAACGGGGCCATCAAAGAAGGAGGTACCTTTCTCTGAAGGGAGGAGAGAACTTCCACTTTGACTATGACCCTGTCGGAATAAGATCGATGTCGGTGAACCCTAAAGGCTTCCATAGCCTCAGCAACTCATGACTAGAGCCTAGGGAGATTACTGATGCCATAAACAAGAGTGTCAAATTGTTAAATCAATTTCAGGAGTCATTGTGTACTTACGTCTCATGTGGGATCTGTCCTTAATGTGTTGTCCAATGTGAAATAATGCAACAACTAATACTGAAACAGTATTTTTACACTTTGTGTTTCTGTGTGGGTGCTAACTGATGAAATCTTAGTATATACTGAATCGATCTTCTGTATATAGAGAATTGAAAATGATTTTAAAAACTTGGTGTTAAATTGGAAATTGCATAGATAATTAATCAATTCTTTAAAAAAATCATGTAGGATCTCTGTCCTTAATGTGCTGTACATTGTGAATTAATACTACAAAAAATAGTACTCCAACTGTATTTTTCACTTTGTGTCTCTTTGTGAGGGCAAACTTTGAAATCTTTACGTAATATTTACTATACTGATCTTCTGTATATAAAGAGAATTGAAAAGGAATCTTGATGTGAATGGAAGGGGAGAGGGTTGTGGGAAAGGGGAGGGTTGAGGGTGGGAGGGAAGTTATGGGGGGAGCCACTGTAATCCATAAGCTTTACTTTGGAAATGTATATTCTTTAAATAAAAGCTTTATAAAAAAGGTAATAAAAGCCACATTTGTTTAAAACTAATCCATAATTCAGGACTGTCACAAATTCAAATATACCCACCAACCTAATTCATTGGAATAAATGGAATTTTACAAGAAAAAAAATAGGAATCAAATGATTGTCAAGTGATTTCAGTCTGTAACATCTTTACTAGCCTGTTTGGAGCAGGCATATACCCATCAGACTACACAGGATCTTGGTACTGTTATACTCAGGTGCAACCTAAGCTTAGTGTCAACCTGGGCAGCCAAGAGACTACCCTCAGCACTCTTCCTCAGAGCCTGGGCAGACAGCAGTGAACAAGATTCTCATGCAAAAGTATGAGACAAAACTGGAGGCAGGGCAGTATCAGAGCTAAGCCAGTAAAATCCAACATGAGTCACCTTATCACTCTGAGCCTAGTTTTCCTTATATGTTAGATATGATAAAATACCATGTTCCATGGGTTGGTATTTAGTTTAGCCATTAAGACAAGACATAAGTTTAGATACCTACATGCCGTTATAAGAGTACTTTATTTGATTGCAGATTTTTTGTTTGTTTGTTTTTGCTAACACAGACTCTGAGGCAGGAGAGGATGGCTCAAGTAGTGAGGTCTCTGTCTCTCATGTGAGAAACCTGAGTTTCTAGTTCCTAATTTTGGCCTTGCCCAGTCCTAATCATCGTGTGTATTTGAAAGTAAACCAGCAGATAGAAACTCTGTCTCTCTCTCTCAAATTAATTATTAAGTTAATTAGTTAAAAAAAGAAAGGTCCCCAAGATAACTTATAGTAAGGAGCTTAATACAAGCTTTAAAAAATTAGCAATTTATCAAAATTTTGATAGAAATTAAAAAAATTACAAAATACTTATGAATACTAACAGATCATTGTTAGAAAATATTTGTGCAGACAACTGTAAACATAGATTCATAATTTGTGATAAGGAATGATATAGTGCTTTAAGAATTTATAAAGGTAAGCAGTTCAGATACACAGTTTAGGTTTATTCTACATTTAAGAATCAACAAACAAATTTCATTCTACATATGCCATGGAAGAAATGAAGAAACCTTGTGTTACTACACCTCTTTTCTCTTAAAGGTTAAATTGTAAATAGTTTCAAATTTTTGAGCACTTCTTCATAATTTTTAATATTTTATAGGTATATACAGGGACCACAGGAAACAAAAGAAAACAACACCCATTTTGGATATAAACTATCTAACAAATAGATTTAATGTTGGTGTTGATATAAAAACGAGAGGAAAAAATCAGTTTTCCCATTCCTACACCCCCTCCCATAGTGTATTGCTTTTGCCATTGTTAAGAAGTCACCAAGAAAATTGCAAATGTGACTGAAAAAGCAATATCATCTTATGTTAAATTGCTAAGATATTTTATAGCCAATACAAGAAACAGGTGCTTTTTTATGATAGCACTACTCTCTATAAGCATTGCAAAATAAAATATTTTATTAATACTAAATAATTCCAATGATGATGATGTAATGACCAATTAAAGATAATACGTTTTGCTTATATTCTGTGGTATAATGAATAAATTTTAGCAGTTATTTTCATAGTAAAAAGTTGATGATTTCCCTGTATTAATGGAATCACATCTTCTTAGAATATGTAAAATGCAAAAGAACATAAAATGTTACATCAATTTTACTCTATTAATTGTTTCCATAAACTCTTACACAGAGTGTTATTGCAGAACCCTGTTCATTGAATCTATTTTATGCTGCATATATTGTGGAAGTTATTGTTTATTCATTGCAAAGTTTCTAATTCAGTTTTTTTTTTAAGATTTATTTGTTTATTTGAAAGGCAGAGATCAGAGAGGCAGAGGCAGAGAGAGATAGAGAGAAAGGGAAAGGGAGAGAGAGAGAAAGAGAAAGAGAGAGACTGAATCTTCCATTCAGTTGTTCACTCCCCAAATGGCCACAATGGCTGGAGCTGGGCCATTCTGAAGCCAGGAGCCAGGAGCATCTTCTGCGTCTCCCACAGGAGTGCAGTACTTGGGCCATCTTCTACTACTTTCCCAGGCCAGAGCAGAGAGCTGGATTGGAAGTGGAGCAGCTGGGACTCGAACCAGCGCCCATATAGGATGCTGGCAGTGCAGGCGACAGCTTTACCTGCCACACCACAGCACTGGCCTCTGTCTAATTCAATTTTAAGATGATGTCACATTAGGACTTATCATAGGTAAAATGTTGGAATTAATAAAGAATAACTTTGATGTTCTACTACCTTTCTGTCTGAAATATCTTAAATTATTTTCACCTTCATGCCACTCAGCTATGGCAAAATATCTCTGAAATGGATGCTAGAAATAACTTAATCTTTCGTATTTGCTTTATACTAAAGTAAAATATGTGAGATTAACTTGCTCAACATTTTCTGTTAGGTATACTCCTTGAATTTTCTCTCTTATGTCTATGTCCCACCTCTAAGACCTCCAATTTATTAGTAACATGGTCTGAATCCTCTTTCTTCATTATGTACTTATACATTTTTATACACAGATCCCATTATTGAAAAGCCTCATTAAAAGTGATATTCATCTGCTTTCCTCAATATTTTCATGTGGTCTACTCTCCATTTATTGTCTAGTCCAGCAAAAATTTTAATGGCTGCATATTATATTATTGTAAGTATTATAATGAAATTACCAAATCCTACTGATTAGGTTTCATAGCTTTAGATTTTTCAATACTTTTAGATGCTGCTAAAATACTCTTCTATAAATATAGCTTTAGTAGCATGATGTTTGAGAATCACAACGTTCTTCTCATAAGTGTACAAATTCATAAAACACACACAACAAAATAAAAACAATAAGAAATGTAGTCAACCATCAAGAAATACAATATCAATTTTCTTCTGTATTTTCTGATACAACACATAATATCTTTTTTATTTAATTTATGCCACTGGAATATGACTATAAATCTCAAAATTTAATTTACTTGATTATTTTGAAGCTTAAATTTTCTACACACATTAATTTTTCAATGCCAATCAGTCTAGATTTTTTTCTATGTATGTTATGTCCATTCTCCATCCCCAGTAACAAAAACATTTTAAACTATTATTTTGGCTAAAAAATGTATTATGAAGATAAATTAGGAGGACAATACACAATTTCATGAATTTTTCATGATTACATGGATTTGCATTTTGCAGATACACATACAAATCACAGGAAAATGGAGAAATTATAAAATAAGGATAAATATATGGGCCTGAGCTCAAATGACATAGAAAATGATGAAACACGGACTACAAGAGAATTGGTCTAGAGTAAATATCATGAGTTTATTATTGGAAGTAAGGAGTTTAATATGAGAGTAGTTAAGAAGACAGACCTTACCAATCATTTATAGATAACTAACGCAACATAATCATATTTAGACACTAACAGCAGAGTTATTAATACTGGAATATACGTTATATAATCTCAATGTCACATCACCACCCAGATGGAGTATAAATTAAACAGGAGGAATTATATACTACTTATATTAATGTAGGAAACTAAAATCAGTTGTAATTCTAAAGAATAGCATCTGTATCCTGTCGTCTAAAGTTTTGATCAATGTATATTTGTATTCTACCAATGAGTAGTAATTTTTCTTTTTTTGACAGGCAGAATGGACAGTGAGAGAGAGAGACAGAGAGAAAGGTCTTCCTTTGCCGTTGGTTCACCCACCAATGGCCGCCGCAGCCGGCGCTCTGCGGCCGGCGCACCGCGGCCGGCGCACTGCGCTCATCCGATGGCAGGAGCCAGGTGCCAGGTGCTTTTCCTGGTCTCCCATGACATGCAGGGACCAAGCACCTGGGCCAACCTCCACTGAACTCCCGGGCCACAGCAGAGAGCTGGCCTGGAAGAGGGGCAACCGGGACAGAATCAGCGCCCCAACTGGGACTAGAACCTGGCGTGCTGGCGCCACAAGGTGGAGGATTAGCCTGTTGAGCCACGGCGCCGGCCATTAGTTGTAATTATTAAAATATGAGCAAATGACACAAATTATCATAGAAGGATTTAAACAAGATGGCTTGGGAAATTATCCAAATTCCTATTCTGTTCCGAAGTTATTATCCCCTTGCAACTGCAGAAACCAAACTGCCTCTCAAACTAGGATAAATAGCTGTGTAAACAACAGTAGCTTCCCTTGAAGTCTCCTCTGTAATTCTGTTTCATGCCTCCTGCCACAAACCCCACACCCCAGAAACATGGCATGCTGTAAGGGGAAATGGTGACTTGGCAAAAAATACAAGAGAACATAATGGAAAAATCTGACAGTAAAATGGCGATTGTCTCAATTTTGCCAAATGGCATCCAAGAAACATCTTGGAAATGTGAGTTTAATCTGCAAATGGCAGCCTCCAAAGTATCTGCAAAGACAGAGCAACTTAGAAGACTAAAGGTCCAAGACAATTCTTCCTGTCATTCAGGATTCACACCCTGCTCCCACTGAATTATATGTGTTTTGGGGAACTGAATGAGAAGCAAGTTCTACCTCTGAGTAAATAAATTATGATGAACAAAAAAAGGTACCAAGCTTATTTCTAATTTAATAGGCACAAATACTGGGAAATAACTGGATGAACATGTGCATGTGAGGACTGACAATACTTTTCTTATGCCTCATTTGAGGCCCTCTATGATGCTGAATGGATGCCAGAATGCTTCCTCAAGTAGGGATGTTCATGGATTGTAGGGCCTGGGTTGTATAGTAGACTGGTGGGCCCTGCTTCACTACAAACTTCTCTAATAGATTCAACAAGACCCTGAAACATGACAAATCCTTTGTATTATAACATTGCATGCCGTGGAGGCAAATAAAGGATACTGCTGTATTTTGGTTTCCACACAAAATAAAGCAAAAATACGTAATAAATATGCAATCACCCAGGTTTTTATTTATTTCTTCAATTATATAATGAAAGCTTATAAGTGTGGCTTATTTATTTTTGTTTGCTTTTGTCTAAAACAGAGAGGTGGGAAGGAGAGAAGAAGGTAGGAAGGCAGGCAAGCAGAAAGGAAAGTATCATTCATCTATTGGCTCAAACTCCAAATGCCTGCAACAGTTAGAACTGGGCCAGGCCAATACCAGGAGCCAGAAACTCCATCCTGGCTCCTTCATGGGTGGCAGGAACCCAAGCACATGAACTGTCATCTGCTGCCTTCCCAATGTGTACACAGGCAAGAAGCTGAATCTAAGTGGAGAAGGAAGTAAACTCCAGGCATTCCTATGTGGGATGTAGATGTCTTAACTACAGATTAATCCACTGCACTCCCACACCCAGCCCTATGTGAGTGGTTTAAAACATAGAAGATGGAAAACCTATAATCCATACAAATATAATCGAATATTAACATGAGACAAGATTTCAGAATGAATCTAATAAGTAAACTTACAAGCACTTTTTTTTTAAATTTTAAAACACTGTAATTTATGTCAAACATGCTGGAATTTTGACAGGCATTTTCTACATTTGTATCTCTAAATACCTTCATTTCTCCTCCGAATGATATTATATACAGAGGTGTAAATGTTCCCAATGTTATCACCATAAAAGCACTTTCATATATAACATGATCATTCCTTTATTGCTTTTTGGTGACTATAGAATCATTTCTTTTACAATACAGCCTATCTGTTTTCTAAACAGATCCTCTAGTAAATCAGTAGTATGATTTTATTTTTTCAATGTAGACTTAAGATTCTTATTGATTACTTCTGGAAAAGCAAGAATCCTACAAATTGCATTAGCTGAAAAGATCAATGGCCTATTAGACCAGCATTTTATAAAGACCTAGACTAGATGCTTTAGAGGAAGGCCAGAAAAAAAATTATGTTTCATAAAGCACCTGTCCAATTGTTCAATATTACACCATAGGGAAAAAAATTTTCCAAACTCCAGCTGGTTATCATTTTATGCTTTGAAACACAAGGATTGATGACCCTTGTAATTTTAGCGTGGATTGTAAAACTGCACATAGTATATTATTTATATTCACAAAAATGCTCACTTTGTTGTTTTAATCTTCCTAAGATATTGGCTACATAATTTTCAGGAGCAGCAGGCTTCAAAATAAATACTTTAAAATTATTTCAGAGAGAAACAAAATTTTGGACAGGAATTAAAACAAAAATATATGGTATGAGCATTTTAGATTGTCCTGTCAGAAATGAGAGATGAACAGAGAGGATAGAGGACAGTCATGAGTGGTTTCTCAGTCACTCTAAGCTCTTGTAATAATTTATTCGGCTCACTGCATATCAAATACTTGTATTTCTTTCTATATTCTCAACTAAGAGATCAGAAATATAGTGTAATAATCATGGCCCTGGAACATAATGGTTTAAGATTTGCCCTAGGGGCCAGCGCTGTGGCATAGGGAGTGAAGCCACCTCCTGCAGTGCTGGAATCCCATATGGGCTGAAGTTCAGATCCAGGCTGCTCCACTTCCCATCCAGCTCTCTGCTATGACCTGGGAAAGCAGTAGAAGTCCAAGTGCTTGGGCACTTGCATCCACGTGGGAGACCTGGAAGAAGCTCCTGGCTCTGGCTTCAGATTGGTGCAGCTCCAGCCGTTGCGGCCATCTGGGTGAGTAAACCAGCAGATGGAAGACTTCTCTCTCTCTCTCTCTCCTCTCTCTGTATAACTCTGATATTCAAGCAAATAAATAAATCTTAAAAAAAAGATTTGCCCTAATTGGTTCCTGATCAGCTCTACAACTTTGGAGGAAATAATTTTGTTCCATGAGTTTCTCTTCTTTCCTAGATCTTGCCATCTGCATTCTCTGTGTAGACTGACACTGCTGCCCAACAAATTTGGCTATGCTTACATTATATTCTTACCAAGAATTTCAAAATAAAATTATTAAAATCCAATATCTCTTAAGGCTGGAGTTGGCCCTGGATTATAATTACCAAGCTCCATTTTTACCTCCTCCCTACATTTTTTAATACCCTATAATGTAGTCTGTTGGTGAATCACATGCCCACAACCTTATAGAGTCTCACTGGGGCTCTGTTATTTTTATTTCTGTTTCCCTACGGCACTATCAGGATCCTTCTCTCCAGGATCCCAGACCCTAATGAGAACCTTGTTCATAGACGTATTGATCATGTGAAACAAGAGTCTCCACACATCTGTCCTCAGCATTTTCATCACTTGAGAAACCTGCACTGTGGTCCTAGCCATTACCAGGTGTCTTTTTCTACATCAAGAGAGAAATAAAAGCTATTTTAAAATATAAATTTAACACTTTTCTCAAAGGAAGCCCTAGAGCTTGCCTTGATTTTTCTTGAGTCGAATTCCAGCTTTTCCTCTCCCAGCAGCCTCCTAGGGAGTGCTCTGCAAGCTTCAAGACCATGATGGCTCATGACATCATGACATGATGCTTCTTATTTGTTATGTTAAAGGGTTGAATGAAATAAACTCTTAGACCTCACTTGTCCCTACTTTATATTATGTACAGTGTACAGTTTCAACACACAAGCTGAGCTTATCAAATATCTACTGATAAAAACTGGCACATTATGTCATACAAACAGCTATATTTTATAAAAAGGAGAACCTACGTTTTAAATTATTTAACAGAAACAATTCTGTCCTCAAGATATTTTATATTGTTAAAGTTTTGGGATTCATAGCTTAGGCTGAATGAACAGCAGAAAATAGTCATACTTTATAGAGATCTGCTCAAAGGAAGTTGCTGTTTGCCATTTCTTCAGCTGCACTGGTATGATTTTGGAAAGCAGATGTCTGAGGGAGAGAGGGGAAAGAGAATTGTTTTTCTTCCCGTGGAATGCATATTTCCATCAACATTGAAGGTTATCACTTAACTGAGTAGACAGCATTTTATGCTGTTCATGTTCTCAATGCTGTACTTCGGAGGAAGCCTGGAAGCAGTAAATTTTCAATCCTTTACACAAAGTAGTAAAGAAAGCACATTTTTGTGTAATTTCCATAATAGGAAACAGAATATTAGACACTACCCATGTTTCAATGACAGGAAAAGATATAATAAACATCATTTAATTTATATCATTATAAATAGTAATAGTTTAAATAAATAGGCTAAATGAATAAACTGAGTTTTAAATGTCATAGAGCTCACAGTTTTATTAAATATTATAAATTCTGGAAGTATTGTTAATAGTGTTTTGGCAAATAATCCATAGATATAGAATACTTAAAAATTTTCTGGCATTGTAATCCATGTTAAGGCTTTAAATTAATCTGTAATTTGGATCTGAAAACGTGCAAACTTGACCTATATTGTGATTAACAGTTCTGAATTCAAGGTTGGGGGGAAGAAGAGATGGACTGGTGCATATTTAGATATAACTGGGTTTTTTAGTGATTTTGATTTTAACATTTTGATATATTATGCTAATGTGTAACCAGTTCTGGTTTAGTGAATACAAAACAGTGTTATGATTTTCAAACTTCCTTGTGCATAAATATAAATTAAGCCTAAGTAGATTAACACAATCCCTGTTCAAAAAAAGCATATTCTATAGTGTGAAATATGGCTTATTACTCTATTATTTTTAAGAGCCTTTGTATCAAGTTCTTTTGCAAGATTATTAATTTCATCTATTTTAGAAAACATGATCAAATTGGTATTATTAGCAGAAACAGAAATTATTAATGACAAATCCAGCAGGAAGAAAATAAGGGCCTGGCTTAAAACATGCTGTAGAGGACATGTTCAGTGAAACTGAATATATAGAAATGGAATTTGTGGGAAAAAAATAAGGATTTTTAGAAGTTTGCAAATTACGTGGGGAGGAGAAAGAGAAGAATAGTTAAGCAAGTCCTCACGATAAGCAGCTATGAGATCTTCTTGGCGAATAGTCTTCTTGGATGAATCAAGCATTTCATTCTGTGTCCTGAGCTCTATTTCTGGTAGATTTCTGTCAATCTATTAAAATAAGAGTGTTTCTTCTTGCTAAAATTCAATGCCCTGCAAGTAAATTTATGAATTTTATAATTTGTAAAATCATACATTATTGAGACAGTGGTATTAAGATGATGGAGTAGGGAGGGAGCTTACTGCTCTAGTCTAGAAGATAGTTGAAAAAAGAGCAGAGTATAGTCTCAGGGAAGAGTTAAGGAGAAAACATCAGAGAAAACTCCACACAAATTAGAGGAACACAGCAGACCTACACGGAAGATGAGGACACACATGGCTCAGGACCCCAGCACAGAGAGCCTCTGCACCACCTTTGGACATGAGGTGAGACTACAGCAGCCCAAGCTGCAGGAAGAGCCTGGAGGAAACCTGGCTTGGAGCTTTGTAGGGGATATTGTACCTGTCAAACTAGAGGAGAGGAAAAAAAGGGGAGCGTAGTCACATTTCTCTCTCCCTGATCACCCTGAAACAAGCTGATAGAGAGCAGGCACAATTTTGGACATGTGTAACAGCTGTGCCAGCTCATGTCCATGCCCAAAAACTAGCTGAGTGGAGGCTCCTGAGTCTGGTGTGGAAAACTGACAGGGGGCTGGGTATCATGACTGTGGGAAGGTTGTGTGCTGGGACTGTGAAAACACAGGCTGTAAGTGAGGGCTCAGGGTGTGGCTGGAACTTTGGGCAGTTATTGTGGGAGGCACCACGTGCTCAGGGCTCCCTGGTTCCCTGTTGAGGGACACTGCTGGGGAATCTGAGCTTATACCAAAAACTACACAGATCATTTGTGTTTTCTTATGGCAGGAAAGATGAATATTTTACCCACTGGGGCTAGCAACCAGGCACTGGTCTCCTTTAAGGAGAGGAGGTGAGTTGAGTCTTCACTAACAAAGCAGAAAAAACTTTCACTCTGATTAAAAAACAAAAGAAGACACCTAACCTGGTGTCACCTTAGACACTGCCTTCACCCTGGGGCCCTGAACAGAGTTCCCTGGCCATCCCACCACACACCTCTAGGTATTCACTGAAAAAGTAGATATTCCAACATTCCAGAGGTATAGTCCAAATATAAAATCCACCACAGTGAAAAAACAAAGAAGAAACCAATGAGTATCTCCACAAATGCAGAATAACAAACACACCAATTCAAAAAACAAGAAAAAGGAACAAAACATCATGCCCCCAAAAGAATACAACACTTTAATACCAGATTAGGAAGATAAAGAGACTGAAGAAATGCCAAAAAGGGAATTCAAAAAATTGATTGCAGGATTATTTAGAAGTAATCAGAAGCAAATGCATGAACTAATGAGATCTGTACATGACATGAAAAAAATTTCTCCAACAAATTGATACCTTAAAGAGAAATCAAAATGAAATCTTGGAAATGAAGAATTCAATAGAACAAATTAAAAAATGCAGTGGAAAGCCTTAACAACAGAATCGGTGGAGCAGAAGAAAGAATATCCAACTTAGAAGGCAAATCACAGGAAATTAAACAGTCAGACAAGAAAAAAAGAAGAAGAAATTAGAAAACTAAAAAACATTGTTGGGAATCTATAGGATACCATCAAATGACCTAACAAATGGGTTCTAGGAGTTCCTGAAGGTGTGCATAGAGAAAGGATTAGAAGGTCTTTTGAGTAAAATAATTACAGAAAACTTCCCTAATTTGGAGAAAGAAAGAAACGACCAAGTACAGGAAGCACATAGAACTGCTATTAGACACAACCAGAAAAGATCTTCACAATAACACATTGTAATCAAACTCTCCAGAGTAAAACATAAAGAAAAGACTCTAAAATGTACATGAGAGAAATGCCAGATTACTTTCAGAAGATCTCAAATTAGATTAACAATGGACTTCTCATCAAAAACCCTACAGGCTAGAAGAGAATGGCAGGATATATCCCAAGTCTTCCATAACAACCAGAAATTGAAAGAATTTGTCACCATCCATCGAGCCTTGCAACAGTATTTAAGGATATGCTGCACACAGAAATACAGCAACATGGTCACCACTATGAAACAAGGTAAAGGCAGGAAAATCTCCCATAAAAGTACAAAGGAAATTCAAAGTAAAAAATACAGGAATATTTGTGGGAAAATGGCAGGGCAAAGTCATTACTTATCAATAGTCACCTTGAATGTAAATGGCTTCAACTCTCCAGTAAAAAAGACATAGACTGGCTGAATGTATTAAAAAATAAAATGCATCTATATGTTGCCTAAAAGAAACACATCTCCCCAACAAAGACGCACACAGACTGAAAGTGAAAGGATGGAAAAAAAGATATTCTGTGCTAACAGAAACCACATGACCACATGGACCACATGAAATGACGCTGGGAAACAGCAACTAGGGAATCTTTAGAACATATGCAAAAACATGGAGACTGAACAACATGCTCCTGAATGACCAGTGGATCCATTGAAGAAATCAAAAGAGAAATAACAAATTTATGGAAGGAAATGAAGATCACATTACAACATATCAAAACTTATGGGATACAGCAAAAGCAGTGCTAAGAGGGAAGATTCTATCAATTTGTGCCTACATCAAGAAATTAGAAAGGCACCAAATAAATGATCTATCAACGCATCTCAAGGATAAAGAAAAGTAACAAAAACCAAACCCAAAACTAGAAGGAGAAAATAAAATTAGAGAAGAAACTGAAAAAAAATTACAAAAGATCAGTCAAATAAAGAGCTGATTTTTTAAAAAATAAACAAGATTGACACACTATTGGCCCAACTAACCACAAAAAGGAGAAGACCCAAATTAATAAAATTAGAGATGAGAAAGGAAATGTAACAACAGACACAACAGAAATAAAAAGAATCATGATATTACGACAAACAGCTGTATTCCAACAAACCGAGAGACCTAGAAGAAATGGATAGATTCCTGGACACATACAACCTACCTAAACTGAGTCATGACAACATAGAAAACCTAAACGTCCATAACCATGTGTGAAATTGAATCAGTAATAAAGACCCTCCCAACAATGAAAAGCCCAGGGCCTGATGGCTTCACTGCTGAATTCTACCAGACATTTGAAGAACTAACACTAATTGTTCTCAAGCTACTCAAAACAATTTAAAGGAAGGGAATCCTCCAAAAATCTATGAAGCCAGCATCATCTTGATTCCTAAACCTGAAAAATATGTAACAATGAAAGAGTACTACAGTCCAATTTCCCTGATGAACACAGACATAAAACCCTCAACAAAACTCTAGCCAAACAAATCCAACAACATATCAGAAAGATCTTTCACCTGGACCAAGTAGGATTTATCTCTAGTATGCAGGGATAGTTTAACATTTGCAAATAAATGTGATGCATCATATTAATAAATTTTAAAAAATCATATGATATATCAATAGATGCAGAGAAAGCATTTGATAAAATACAACACCCTTTCATGATGAAAACTCTAAGCAAATTGGGTATAGAAGGAACATTCCTCAACACAATTCAAGGTTATCTATGACAATCCTACAACCAGCATCCTATTGAATGGGGAAAAGTTGGAAGCATTTCCACTGTGATCTGGAACCAGACAAGGATTCCCATTCTCACCACTGCTATTTAATATAGTCCTAGAAGTTTTACCCAGAGCCATCAGGCAAGAAAAAGAAATCAAAGGGATACAATTGGGAAGGAGGAAGTCAAACTTTCTCTATTAACTGATGACATGATTCTATATTTAGAGGAGCCAAAAGACTCCACTAAGAGACTACTAGAACTCATAGAAGAGTTTGGTAGAGTAGCAGGATATAAAATCATATACATAACAATCAATAGTCTTTGTATACACAGAGAATGCCATGGCTGAAAAAGAACTTCTAGATAAATCCCATTCACAATAGCTACAAAAAAAATTAAATTCCTTGGAATAAATTTAATCAAGGATGTCAAAGATCTCTGTGATAAGAATTACAAATTATTAAAGAAAGAAATAAAAGAGGATACAAAAAATGGAAAAATCGTCCATGAACATAGATTGGAAAAATCAGTATCATAAAAATGTCCATACTTCTGGAAGCAATTTACAGATTCAATGTGATACCAATCAAAATACCAAAGACATTCTTCTCAGATATAGAAAAAAATGATACAGAAATTCATATGAAAACACAGGAATCCCAAATATCTAAAGCAATCTTATACAACAAAACCAAAGCTAGAGGCATCACAATACCAGATTTCAAGACATACTACAGGGGCCAGCGCTGCGGTTCAATAGGCTAATCCTCTGCCTGTGGCACCGTCACACTGGGTTCTAGTCCTGGTAGGGGCGCTGGATTCTGTCCCGGTTGCTCCTCTTCCAGTCCAGCTCTCTGCTGTGGCTGGGGAGGGCAGTGGAAGATGGCCCAAGTGCTTGGGCCCTGCACCCGCATAGGAGACCAGGAGAAGCACCTGGCTCCTGGCTTCAGATCAGCATAGCTCTGGCCTCAGCAGCCATTGGGGGTAGAACCAAGGGAAAAGGAAGACCTTTCTCTCTCTCTCACTGTCCACTCTGCCTGTCAAAAAAAAAAAAAAAAAAAGACATACTGCAGGGCAGTTGTAATCTAAACAGCCTGGAACTGGTACAAAAAACAGATAGATAGACCAATGGAACAGAGTAGAAATGCCAAAAATCAATTCAAGCATCTACAACCAACATATGTTTGACAAAGGAGCTAAAATCAATCAGTGGATCACGGACAGTCTCTTCAAAAAATGGTGCTGGGAAAACTGGATTTTCACATGCAGAAGTGTGAAACAAGACCCCTAACTTACACCTTACAAAAGTCAACTCAAAATGGAGTAAAGACCTAAATCTACAACCCGATATCATCAAATTATTAGAGAACATTCAAGAAACTGCAAGCCATTGGAACAGGCAAAGAGTTCTTAGAAAAGTCACCAGAGGTATAAGCGTTCAAAGCCAAAATTCACAAATGGGATTACATCAAATTGAGAAGCTTCTTTACTGGAAAAGAAACAGTCAGAAAATTGAAGAGGCAACCAACAGAATGGGGGAACTTATTTGCCAATTATTCAACTGCTAAAGGATTATAACCAAAATATATAAAGAGATCTAAAAATTCAACAACAACAAAACAAACAACCCAGTGAAGAAATGGACAAAGAGCTTAGATATTTTTCAAAGAGGAAATCCAAATGGCCAACAGACACATGGAAAAATGCTCAGGATCACTAGCCATTAGAGAAATGCAAATCAAAACCACAATGAGGCTTCACCTCATCTCAGTTAAAATGGCTTTCATACATAAATCAACAAACAAAAATGCCCATGCCTAATCCACTGCTAGTGAGAATGTAAACAGGTAAATCCACCATAAAAGACAGTATGGAGCTACCTCAGAAATCTGAATGTATACCTACCATATGACCCACCCATCCTACTTCTGGAAATTTACCCAAGAGAAATAAAATCAGCATATGAAAGATTTATCTGCATCCCCATGTTTAATGCAACAAAATTCACAATAGCTACGTTATGGAGTCAATATAAATATCCATCAACTGAAGACTAGATATAGAAATTATGAGCTATGTACATTATGGACTACTACTCGCTGGTAAGAAAAAAAAAATGAAATCCAGACATTTGCAACAAAATGGATGAAGCTGGAAAACATCATACCATAATGATATAAGTCATAGTGAAATAAGCCAGTCCCAGAGGGACTAATACCATAGGTTCTCCCTGACCTGTGGTAACTAATAGAGCACTAAAAGGAAATCTGTAGAAGTGAAATTGACATTTTGAGAAGCAATGAGTTGAATAGCCCTTGTCTTGACTGCTGAGGAACATTTTTTTTCCATTCTATTTATGCATGCTTTACTTAACATAGAGTTAAACATATGTGTATAAGTCAATTGAAATCAGATTTCAGTAAAAAATAAGAGTTGCAATAAGAGACGGAGGAGGAAGAGGATTGGGAGTATAGTGGAAGGGCAAACAAGGTGGGAAGAATCATCATTTTCCTAAAGTTGTAATTATGAAGTGTATGGCATTTATAACTGTAAAGCTGTATTGTTCTGCATACATTTCTATAGACTTACTTTTAAGGCTCGAGTTTAAAAATTTGCCATGGGACTCAAATCCCTTAAGCTGGGTAATAAAAATACCATCTTAAGTGTTAAAATGATCATATGGATAGGATTAAGGGTCTGGTAATAATAATAGAATTAAAAGGGAGTGAATGCTCCAACATGGGAAGCATTCCACCCAGCAGACTCACAGAATAATAATCGCTATAGGTAGCACTCTGACCTCAGAATCATTCCTTAAGGCATTATGGTTTGCCTGAAAAGCCCACGAGAGCATTTCAGGCATGGAAAGCCAAGACACTGTGGCAAAAATTGTCCTACATGAATGATCTCTGTGAGAGAGTCCCCACTGGAAACAAGTGGTCATCAAAGAAGGAGGTACTTTTCTCTGAAGGGAGGAGAGAACTTCGACTTTGCTTATGGTCCTGTATAAATACTGACAGAGTTTGTGGATTCAAAAGGCTTCCATAGCCTAGGAAACTCATGTCAAGAGCCTCGTGTGATCACTGACATCATGCTTCAGTGTTAGTTGTGGGGACAGTGCTGTGGCACAGCAGGTTAACACCCTGCCCTGAAGCACTGGCATCCCATATGGGCGCCGGTTTGAGACCTGGCTGTTCCACTTCTGATCCAGCATTCTACTATGGCCTGGCAAAGTGGGAGGAGATGGCCCAAGTCCTTGGGTCCTTGCACCTGTGTGGGAGTCATGGAGGAAGCTCCTGGCTCCTGGTTTAGGATCAGCACAGCTTCAGCCCTTGTGGCCAATTGAAGTGAACCATCCGATAGGAGACCCCCCCCCACCTCTCCTCTCTATTACTCTTTCAAATAAATAAATAAATATATTTTTTTAAAGAGTGTTAGTTGTTAATTAACAGCAGGAGTCACTGTGAACTAACTTCCCATGAAGTCCTCAAAGAGCTGTATTATAATTATGTCTGTCTAAATGCTCACAAAAGATGTATCATTCTTGGGTGCTTCTTTAAAGTTAATTGTTTTTTTTTTTAAAGAAGTGAAATTAAAAAGATCATACATTTTCATCTACATATTCAATTTAATCAAGTAAACCTATAGCAACATGAATTCTGCTCTTTGACAACAATTCAATATGAATCAAAACTGTTTATAGTACTAATCCCAATGAAAGTAATTTTTTTTTTAAAAAATGGACTGAACTTTCGAATAGTGATTAAGACCCTGCTTGGGATATCTGCATCCCATACTGGAGTGTCTGGGTTCATATTCCAGCTCTAGTTTTGATTCCTGTTTTCTGCTAATACATACCTTGGGAAGAGCAAGTGATGACCCAAATACTTGGATGTCACCACTCAGGTGCAAGACCCTGACAGAGTTTAAGGCTGCTAGTTTCATCCCGGTCCAGTCCCAGCTATTGTGGGTGCTTGTGGACCAAACCAGTGAATGGTAAATATTTCTGTCTCTCCCTTCAAAATAAATAATTAATTTTTTAAATTCAAAAATACTTTGTAAAGACAGTTGTTATCCAGTCTTGAGGAAGAAGGGAGTTTCCCTCATTTGTTCTGTAGCTAATTTTAAAATTTATATAAAAGAGTAAGTTCTGAGAATCACTTACTGTCTTAGCCTTTGGCTAGTCTATAATCACTTTTCATTACGTCCTGAAATTAAGCAGATATAAAGTAGGTTTGATTTCATGACCAACAATTCAAGAACTTGAGAAAGTTAAAGGCAATATAAAATCTTACAGGCAGTGTTATTTTTTAATGCAAATGAATTTCACCTTTTTTTCCTCAAGGGAAAAAATGCACCAGGAATTTTGTTTTTACCAAAAGCAGCTAAAAGGCATCATGATAAGTTTGAATTTCTAACGTGAACCACAGTAATGACATACAAGTTCATGTAATACAATATGAGAATTTGTGTGGGCATGAAAAATGGAGGGTACCTATGTATTTTTTTAGCTATAATTAGACCTTTGGTTGTGTTCCCAAAAATATGCATAAAAGAATAAATAGCAGCATTACGCTCATCTACAAAAGCCTATACATTTCAAAGGGCATGTAAGTAATATGGTATACATATATACTCACAAGAAAGGCCTCCTTCATTTTTATATTTAAATACAAAGGAGCTACACACTCTATGGTCCATTTCACTCATATATAATAAATTTTAAAGTAATCAAATCAGTAAAACTGTAGAAGTATATCATTGTGAATCATTAATTTCACAAATACAGTTTGTGGAATATAAATATAAAACACAGTTTGACAAAACAATATTCACAGAAATACTGATACAGGCATTTATTTTTTAGTTTCTGCTTTTTAATTTTTTTTATTTTTTATGTATTCAGAAGTAAGATTATCTGTAATTAAATTTGTTAGTAACAGTATAAGTATACTATATGTTATATTATGGATTCTACTGAACTTTTATAAAGATATTTCTTAATTCATTTTATGCAATAGCAGTTATATTCAATCTCTTTTTAAAAATTATATGTTGGAATTTTCTTAACAGTAGTTTAAGTACTTTAAGTTTTTCTAATGGTATAATCTGTTGGTATATTTAAAACCCTTGGAATCACAAGTATAACATGATGTTATAATGTTGAGTTTTAATACTGAATGGAGACTTTGCCATTTCACTTTTAGAATAGATGTTTGCAACTTACTTCCAAAATCTTCGTAAGACTTAGTAAATTGAAGTCAAGCCTACAAATTTGTGATGTCATATTTGTTTTCTGATATTTTGGAGTAAAATAAAAAACATTTTACTAGAATGCTATGTAAAGAATTGCAGTTTAAAATCAACGTTAAATATGAGTTGAATTGTGGGGAACTCTGGGCAGTTTAATAAAGATTAATTCCAAAAATGCAAAAAAAAAAATACCTTCTACCTAAAAGGCCGAATATGTCTTATTTGTCTTTCTGTGTCTAGCATATTTCACTCAACATGGTGTCCTTCAGTTGCATACATTTTGATGCAAATGGTAGAATAGATAGACATATGTAGATAAATACACACACACACACACACGAACACACACACACATATATATATATCACATCTCTTTTATTTACTCATCTGATGATGTACTCCTTGGTTGATTCCATATTTTGGCTATTGTGAACGGTGCTGCTATAAACATGGTGGTACAGGTATCTTTTTAATATAATGTATTCATGTCTACAGGTTATATACTAGGTATGTGCTGGATCATATGGAATCTATTTCTGGTTTTGTAAGTCATCTACATACTGTTTTCCACAGTGATTGCTAATTTACATTCCCACCAAGAATATATAAGAGTTCTCCTTTCTCCATAACTTCACTAGCATTTGTTATTCTCTATCTTTGGGTAAAAGCCACTCTGACAGGTATGAGGTCTCACTGCAAATTTGATTTGCATTTCCCTGCTAAGTCGTGATATTAAATATTTTTTCATATATTTGTTGGACATTTACATTTCTGTTTTTTGATTTAGTAAATATAAATTTCCAAAGCACAGTCTGTGGATTACAATGGCTTTCCCCCATAATTTCCCTCCCACTAACACCCCTCGCATCTCCCATTCCCTCTCCCATTTCATTCACATCAAGATTCATTTTCAATTATCTTTTAATACAAATGATCGATTTAGCATATATTAAGTAAAGATTTCATCAGTTCATATCCACACAGAAACACAAAGTGTAAAATATTGTTTCAGTACTAATTATAGCATTACTTCACATTGGACAACACATTAAGGACAGATCCCACATGAGATGTAAGTACACAGTGACTCCTGTTGTTGACTTAACAATTTGACACTCTTGTTTATGGCATCAGTAATCTCCCTAGGCTCTAGTCATGAGTTGCCAAGGCTATGGAAGCCTTTTGAATTCGCCGGCTTTGATCTTATTCCGACAGGGTCATAGTCAAAGTGGAAGTTCTTTACTCCCTTCAGAGAAAGGTACCTTCTTTGATAGCCCTGCTCATTCCACTGGGATCTCACTTGCAGAGATCTTTCATTTAGGTCTTTTTTTTTTTTTCAGAGTGTCTTGGCTTTCCATGCCTAAAATACTCTCATAGGCTCTTCAGCCAGATCCGAATGCTTTAAGGGCTGATTCTGAGGCCAGAATGCTATTTAGGAATCTGCCATTCTCTGAGTCTGCTGTGTCTCCCTCTTCCCATGTTGGATCATTCTCTCCCTTTTGATTCCATCAGTTAGTATTAGTAGACACTAGTCTTGTTTGTGTGATCCGTTTGACTCTTAGACCTATCAGTGTGATCAATTGTGAACTGAAATTGATCACTTGGACTAGTGAGATGGCATTGGTACATGCCACCTTGATGGGATTGTGTTGGAATCCCCTGGCAGGATTCTAACTCCACCATTTGGGGCAAGTCCAATTGAGCATGTCCCAAATTGTACATCTCCTCCCTCTCTTATTCCCACTCTTATATTTCACAGGGATCACTTTTCAGTTAAAATTTAAACACCTATGAATAATTGTGTGTTAATTACAGAGTTCAACCACTAGTACTAGAAAAAAAATACTAAAATGGATAAAGTATTACATTGTACATCAACAGTCAGGACAAGGGCTGATCAAGTCACTGTTTTTCATAGTGTCCATTTCACTTCAACAGGTTTCCCCTTTGGTGCTCAGTTAATTGTCGCCAATCAGGGAGAACATATGATATTTGTCCCTTTCGGACTGGCTTAATTCACTCAGAATGATGTTTTCCAGATTCCTCCATCTTGTTGCAAATGACCGGATTTCATTGTTTTTTGGCTGCTGTATAGTATTCTATAGAGTACATGTCCCATAATTTCTTTATCCAGCCTTCTGTTGATGGGCATATGGGTAGGTTCCAGGTCTTGGCTATTGTGAATTGAGCTGCAACAAACATTAATGCACAGACAGCTCTTTTATTTGCCAATGTAATTTCCTTTGGGTAAATTTCAAGGAATGGGATGCCTGGGTTGAATGGTAGGGTTATATTCAGGTTCTGAGGAATCTCTAGACTGACTTCCAAAGTGGCTTCACCAGTTTGCATTCCCACCAACAGTGGGTTAGTATCCCTTTTTCCCCACATCCTCTGTAGCATCTATTTTCGGTAGATTTCAGTATGTGAGCTATTCCAACCAGGATGAGGTGAAACCTCATTGTGGTTTTGATTTGCATTTTCTGATTGCTAGTGATCTCGAACATTTTTTCATGTGTCTGTTGGCCATTTGGATTTCCTCTTTGGAAAAAATATCTAGAGGTCCTTGGCCCATCTCTTAATGGGGTTTTTTTTATGTTGTGGAGTTTCTTGATCTCTTTGTCATTTCTGGTTATCAACCATTTTCTGTTGCATAGTTTGCAAATATTTTTTCCATTCTTTCAGGTGCCTCTTCACTTTCCTGTTTCTGTTGAAGTACAGAAACTTCTCAGTTTGATGCAATCCCAACAGTTAATTTTGGATTTGACTGTCTGTGCTTCTGGGGTCTTTTCTAGGATGTCTTTACTGGTACCAATATCTTGCAGGGTTTCTCCAATGCTCTCTAATAATTTTATGGTGTCGGGTCATAGATTTAAGTCTTTAATCCATGTTGAGTGAATTTTTGTGTAAGGTGAAAAGGAGGGTCCTTCCTCATGATTCTGCACGTGGAAATCCAATTTTCCCAGCACCATTTATTGAATAGACTTTCCTTACTCCAGGGATTGGTTTTGGATCCTTGATCAAATATAAGTTGGCTTTAGGTTTTTGGATTGATTTCTGGTGTTTTTATTCTGTTCCATTGATCTATCCATCTGTTTCTGTACCAGTACCATGCTGTTTTGATAACTACTGCCCTGTAGTATGTCCTGAAATCTGGTATTGTGATGCCTCCGGCTTTGTTTTTGTTGTACGAGATTGCTTTAGCTATTCGAGGTCTCCTGTGTCTCCATATGAATTTCAGCAAAATTTTTTCCAGATCTGAGAAGAAGGTCTTCAGTATCATGATTGGTATCGCATTGAATCTAAAAACTGCTTTTGGGAGAATGGACATTTTGATGACATTGATTCTTCCAATCCATGAGCATGGAAGATTTCTCTATTTTTTTGTATCCTCTTCTATTTCTTTCTTTAAGGTTTTATAATTTTCATCGTAGAGATCTTTAACGTCCTTGGTTAAGTTTATTCCAAGGTATTTGATTGTTTTTGTAGCTACTGTGAATGGGACTGATTTCAGAAGTTCTTTCTCTGCCGAAGCATTGCCTTTCTATACAAAGGCTGTTGATTTTTGTGCATTGATTTTATGTCCTGCTACTTTGACAGACTCTTCTATCAGTTCCAATAGTCTCTTAGTAGAGTTTTTTGGGTCTCCTAAATAAAGAATCATATCATCTGCAAAGAGAGATAGTTTGACTTCTTCCTTCCCAATTTGTATCCCTTTAATTTCTTTTCTTGCCTGATGGCTCTGGGTAAAATTTCCAGAACTACATTGAATAGCAGTGGTGAGAGTGGGCATCCCTGTCTGGTACCACATCTCAGTGGGAATGCTTCCAACTTTTCCCCATTCAGTAGGATATTGGCCGTGGGGTTTTCATAAATTGCTTTGATTGTATTGCAGAATGTTCCTTCTATACCGATTTTGCTTAGAGTTTTCATCATGAAAGGGTGTTGTATTTCATCAAATGCTTTCTCTGCATCTTATTGAGATAATCATATGGTTTTTCTTCTGCAGTCTGTTAATGTGGTGTATCACGTTGATTGTTTTGCGAACACTGAACCATCCCTGCATACCAGGGATAAATCCCACTTGGTCTGGGTGGATGATCTTTCTGATGTGTTGTTGCATTCTGTTGACCAGAATTTTATTGAGGATTTTTGCGTTTATGTTCATCAGGGATATTGGTCTGTAATTATCTTTCAATGCTGCATCTTTTTCCAGCTAAGGAATTAAGGTGATGCTGGCTTCATAGAAAGAATTTGGGAGGATTCCCTCTTTTTCAATTGTTCTGAATAGTTTGAGAAGAATTGGAGTTAGTTTTTCTTTAAATTTATGGTAGAATTCAGCTGTGAATTCATCTGGTCCTGGGCTTTTCTTTGTTGGGAGGGCCTTTATTACTGTTTCAATTTCTTTTTTTTTTTTTTTATTTTATAAAGCTTTTATTTAATGAATATTAATTTCCAAAGAACAGCTCATGGACCACAATGGCTCCCCCCCCACACAACTTCCCTCCCTCCCCCCACCCTCCCCTTTCCCGCTCCCTCTCCCCTTCTGTTCACATCAAGATTCATTTTCAATTCTCTTTATACACAGAAGATCAATTTAGTACATATTACGTAAAGATTTCAACGGTTTGCCCTCGCATAGAGACACAAAATGATAATACTGTTGGAGTACTAGTTATAGTATTAATTCACAATGTACAGCACATTAAGGACAGAGATCCTACATGATTTTTTTTTTAAAAAATTGATTAATTGTCTATGCAATTTCCAGTTTAACACCAAGATTTTTTAATCATTTGCAATTATCTTTATATAAAGAAGATCGATTCAATATATACTATGTAAGGATTTAATCAGTTTGCACCCTCTCAGAAACACAAAGTGTAAAAATACTGTTTCAGTACTAGTAATAGCATCACTTCACATTGGATAACACATTAAGGACAGATCCCTCATGAGACGTAAGTACACAGTGACTCCTGATGTTGATTTAACAATTTGACACTCTTGTTTATGGCGTCAGTAATCTCCCTAGGCTCTGGTCATGAGTTGCCGAGGCTATGGAAGCCTTTAGGGTTCGTGGACTTCGATCTTATTCCCACAGGGCCATAGTCAAAGTGGAAGTTCCCTCCTCCCTTCAGAGAAAGGTACCTCCTTCTTTGATGGCCCCGTTCTTTCCACTGGGATCTCACTCGCAGAGATCTTTCATTTAGGTCTTCTGTTTTTTCCAGAGTGTCTTAGCTTTCCATGCCTAAAATATTCTCATGGGCTCTTGAGCCAGATCCGAATGCCTTAAGGGCTGATTCTGAGGCCAGAGTGCTATTTAGGACATCTGCCATTCTATGAGTCTGCTGTGTATCCTGCTTCCCATGTTGGATCATTCTCTCCCATTTTCATTCTATCAGTTAGTATTAGCAGACACTAGTCTTGTTTGTGTGATCCCTTTGACTCTTAGACCTATCAGTGTGATCAATTGTGAGCTGAAATTGATCACTTGGACTAATGAGATGGCCTTGGTACATGCCACCTTGATGGGATTGTATTGGAAACCCCTGGCACAATTCTAACTCCATCATTTGGGGCCGTTCTGATTGAGCATGTCCCAAATTTTACATCTCCTCCCTCTCTTATTCCCACTCTTATATTTCACAGAGATCACTTTTCAGTTAAAATTTAAACACCTAAGAATAATTGTGTGTTAATTACAGAGTTCAACCACTAGTACTAGGATAAAGAAAAAAAAAATACTACCATGGATAAAGTATTACATTGTACAACAACAGTCAGCACAAGAGCTGATCGAGTCACTGTTTCTCATAGTGTCCATTTCACTTCTACAGGTTTCCCCTTTGGTGCTCAGTTAGTCATCGCCAATCAAGGGAAACAAATGATATTTGTCTCTTTGGGACTGACTTAATTCACTCAGCATGATGTTTTCCAGATTCCTCCATTTTGTTGCAAGTGACCGGATTTCATTGTTTTTGACTGCTGTATAGTATTCTGTAGAGTACATGTCCCATAATTTCCTAATCCAGTCTACTGTTGAAGGGCATTTGGGTTGGTTCCAAGTCTTAGCTATTGTGAATTGAGCCGCAATAAACATTGCTGTGCAGACGGCTTTTTTGTTTGCCAATTTAATTTCCTTTGGGTAAATTCCAAGGAGTGGGATGGCTGGGTTGAATGGTAGGGTTATATTCATGTTTCTGAGGAATCTCCAGACTGACTTCCATAGTGGCTTCACCAGTTTGCATTCCCACCAACAGTGGATTAGTGTCCCTTTTTCCCCACATCCTCTCCAGCATCTATTGTTGGTGGATTTCTGAATGTGAGCCATTCTCACCGGGGTGAGGTGAAACCTCATTGTGGTTTTGATTTGCATTTCCCTGATTGCTAGGGATCTTGAACATTTTTTCATGTGTCTGTTGGCCATTTGGATTTCCTCTTTGGAAAAATGTCTGTTGAGGTCCTTGGCCCATCTCTTAAGTGGGTTGTTTGTTTTGATGTTGTGGAGTTTCTTAATTTCTTTGTAGATTCTGGTTATCAACCCTTTATCTGTTGCATAGTTTGCAAATATATTTTCCCATTCTGTCGGTTTCCTATTCACTTTCCTGACTGTTTCTTTTGCAGTACAGAAACTTTTCAATTTGATGCAATCCCAGTAGTTAATTTTGGTTTTCAGTGCCTGTGCTTCTGGGGTCTTTTCCAAGAAGTCTTTGCCAGTACCTATGTCTTGCAGGGTTTCTCCTATGCTCTCCAGTAATTTGATGGTGTCGGGTCGTAGGTTTAAATTTTTAATCCATGTTGAATGAATTTTTGTGTAAGGTGAAAGGTAGGGGTCTTGCTTCATGGTTCTGCACGTGGAAATCCAGTTTTCCCAGCACCATTTATTAAACAGACTGACCTTACTCCAGGGACTGGTTTTGGATCGTTGATCAAATATAAGTTGGCTGTAGGTGTTTGGATTGATTTCTGGAGTTTCTATTCTGTTCCATTGGTCTATCCATCTGTTTCTGTACCAGTACCATGCTGTTTTGATAACAACTGCCCTGTAGTATGTCCTGAAATCTGGTATTGTGATGCCTCCGGCTTTGTTTTTGTTGTACAAGATTGCTTTAGCTATTCGAGGTCTCCTGTGTCTCCATATGAATTTCACCATCATTTTTTCCAGATCTGAGAAGAATGTCCTCGGTATCTTGATTGGTATTGCGTTGAATCTGTAAATTGCTTTTGGGAGAATGGACATTTTGATGATATTGATTCTTCCAATCCATGAGCATGGTAGATTTCTCCATTTTTTGGTATCCTCTTCTATTTCTTTCTTTAAGGTTTTGTAATTTTCATTGTAGAGATCTTTAATGTCCTTAGTTAAATTTATTCCAAGGTATTTGATTGTTTTTGTAGCTATTGTGAATGGGATTGATCTTAGCAGTTCTTCCTCAGCCGTGGCATTGTCTGTGTATACAAAGGCTGTTGATTTTTGTGCATTGATTTTATATCCTGCTACTTTGCCAAACTCTTCTATGAGTTCCAATAGTCTCTTAGTAGAGTTCTTTGGGTCCCCTAAATAAAGAATCATGTCGTCTGCAAAGAGGGATAGTTTGAGTTCTTCCTTCCCAACTTGTATCCCTTTAATTTCTTTTTCTTGCCTAATAGCTCTGGCTAAGACTTCCAGCACTATATTGAATAGCAGTGGTGAGAGTGGGCATCCCTGTCTGGTACCAGATCTCAGTGGAAATGCTTCCAACTTTTCCCCATTCAATAGGATATTGGCTGTGGGTTTTTCATAAATTGCTTTGATTGTATTGAGGAATGTGCCTTCTATACCCAGTTTGCTTAGGGTTTTCATCATGAAAGGGTGTTGAATTTTATCGAATGCTTTCTCTGCGTCTAGTGAGATAATCATATGGTTTTTCTTCTGCAGTCTGTTAATGTGGTGTATCACGTTGATTGTTTTGCGAGTATTGAACCATCCCTGCATACCAGGGATGAATCCCACTTGGTCTGGGTGGATGATCTTTCTGATGTGTTGTTGCAGTCTATTGGCCAGAATTTTGTTGAGGATTTTTGCATCTATGTTCATGAGGGATATTGGTCTGTAATTCTCTTTCAATGCTGCATCTTTTTCTGGCTTAGGAATTAAGGTGATGCTGGCTTCATAGAAGGAATTTGGGAGAATTCCCTCTTTTTCGATTGTTCTGAATAGTTTGAGAAGAATTGGGGTTAGTTCTTCTTTAAATGTCTGGTAGAATTCAGCAGTGAATCCATCTGGTCCTGGGCTTTTCTTTGTTGGGAGGGCCTTTATTACTGATTCAATTTCTGACTCACTTATGGGTCTGTTTAGGTTTTCTATGTCTTCCTGGTTCAATTTAGGTAGCTTGTATGTGTCCAGGAATCTATCCATTTCTGATAGGTTTCCCTGTTTGCTGGCATACAAGTCCTTGTAGTAATTTCTGATGATTCTTTTGATTTCTGTGGTGTCTGTTGTTATATTTCCTTTTTCATCTCTGATTTTACTGATTTGGGTCTTTTCTCTTCTTTTTTTAGTTAGTTGGGCCAATGGGGTGTCAATCTTGTTTATTTTTTCAAAAAACCAGCTTCTCCTTTGGCTGATTTTTTGTAATGTTTTTTTGGATTCAATCCTGTTGATTTCTTCTCTGATTTTGATTATTTCTCTTTTTCTACTAGATTTGGGTCTAGTTTGCTGCAAATTTTCTAGATCCTTGAGATGCATTGAAAGCTCATTTATTTGGTGCCTTTCCAGTTTCTTGATGTAGGCACCTATTGATATAAACTTTCCTCTTAACACTGCTTTTGCTGTATCCCATAAGTTTTGGTATGTTGTGCTGTTATCCTCATTTACTTCCAGAAAATTTTTGATTTCTCTTTTGATTTCTTCAGTGACCCATTGTTCATTCAGGAGCATGTTGTTCAATCTCCATGTGTTTGCATATGCTCTAGAGATTCCTGAGTTGCTAATTTCCAACTTCACTCCCTCATGGTCTGAGAAGTTGCATGGTATGATTCTAATTCTTTTGAATTTGCTGAGACTTGCTTTATGGCCTAATATGTGATCAATCCTAGAGTAGGTTCCATGTACTGCTGAGAAGAATGTGAATGCATTACTTGTAGGATGAAAAGTTCTGTAGATATCTGTTAGATCCATTTGGGCTATAGTGTTGTTTAAATCTACTGTCTCCTTGTTGATCTTCTGTCCTGTCGATCTGTCAATATCTGTGAGTGAAGTATTGAAGTCCCCCAGTACTATTGTGTTGGGGTCTAAGTCTCCCTTTAAGTTTCTTAACAAATTTTTTAAATAAACCTGTGGCCTGTAATTAGGTGCATATACATTGAGAATTGTTATATCTTCCTGTAGTATTGATCCCTTAATCATTATATAGTGCCCCTCTTTGTCTCTCTTAACAGTTTTTGTGTTAAAGTTTATGTAGTCCGATATTAAGATGGTTACACCCGCTCTTTTTTCATTTCTGTTGGCGTGGTATATCTTGTTCCATCCTTTTATTTTCAGTCTGTATGGATCTTCGTTGGAAAGATGTGTTTCTTGTAGGCAGCAAATAGATGGTTTTTGTTCCTTAACCCAATCAGCCAATCTCTGTCTTTTAACAGGACAGTTTAGACCTTTAACGTTCAATGTGACTATTGATAAGTGGTAAGTTTGCCCTGCCATTTGCCAGATATTTTCTAATGTATGCTTTGAATTCCCTGTGATCTTTTGCCGTGAGGTTCCCTTCGTTTACCTTCTTTCATGTTGATGGTCGTGTTTCTGTGTTTCTGTGTGTAACACGTCTTTAAGTATCTTTTGCAGGGCTGGACGAGTGGCAACAAATTCTTTCAATTTTTGTTTGTTATGAAAGGTCTTTATTTCACCTTCATTCACAAACGAGAGCTTTGCAGGGTATAATATTCTGGGCTGGCAGTTTTTCTCTCTAAGTACCTGGGCTATGTCTCGCCATTCCCTTCTAGCTTGTAGGGTTTCTGTTGAGAAGTCAGCTGTAAGTCTAATTGGAGATCCTCTGAGAGTAATCTGACGTTTCTCTCTTGCACATTTTAGGATCTTTTCTTTTTGCTTCACTGTGGTGAGTTTAATTACAATATGTCGTGCAGAGGATCTCTTTTGGTCATGTTTATTAGGGGTTCTATGAGCTTCCTGGATTAGGATTTCTCTGTCTTTCTCCAAGCCTGGAAAGTTTTCTGCTAGTATCTCCCTAAAAAGGCCTTCTAATCCTTTCTCCCTCTCCATACCTTCAGGAACACCTAGAACCCGAATGTTGGGTTTTTTAATAGTATCCTGTAAATTCCCGACGATATCTTTTAGTTTTCTAATTTCCTCTTCTTGTCTTTGGTTTGACTGTTTCCTCTCCTGTTCACTGTCTTCTAGGTCCGATATTCTCTCCTCTGCTTCACCCATTCTGGTTTTAAGGCCCTCAAGATTGCTTGTCACTTGATCTATTGAGTTCTTAAAGGGCCTTTATTACTGTTTCAATTTCTGACTCCGTTATGGGTCTGTTTAGGTTTTCTATGTCTTCCTGGTTCAATTTAGGTAGGTTGTATGTGTCCAGCAATCTATCCATTTCTGATAGATTTCCCTGTTTGCTGGCATACAAGTCTTTGTAGTAATTTCTGATGATTCTTTTTATTTCTGTGGTGTCTGTTGTTACGTTTCCTTTTTCATCTCTGATTTTATTGATTTGGGTCTTTTCTGTATTGTTTACCTCCTTTGTTGTGCAGAAGCTTCTGAGTTTCATATAATTCATTTGTGTAGTTTTGCTTTTGTTATTTGTGCTTTGGATGTCTTATCTGAGAAATCATCACTTAGATCAATGTCTTGAAGTATTACCCATACAACTTTACAGTATCAGGTTTTAAATTGATGCCTTTTATCCATTTTGATTGAGTTGATATTTATATATGTGAGATGTGGTGATTGAATTTCAAGAAATATAGGTCTTTACAGTTTTAAAATACAGCATTTTGGTAAAATAAGAAATTCAAAAGGATTCAAAACTTTATGAATTGTGATTTTTCTTGGGTCATATAAAAATAGTCACAAGAACATTTTTATGTGTAAGATATCTGTTCAAATTTTCTTGTCATAGTGAAAGTTCCTAATGAATAAATTTATAGTATATTCATGGAATGAGTTTTTAAATGATGTTTATCGAAATCTAACGTAATGAGAAAACTAATATCACCTTAAATATAAAAGAAAAATTATTATAAGAATATTTTTTTCAATTTCTACCAATACAAACAAAATTTGTGAGGTATTCCAATAAATATTTTAGGAAGAGACTTATTATCTTATTTTTTGTATTTCTGAATTTAAGAAAAATCTATCCTAAAAGTTAACATAAAATTAGTCATGCACAGGAATATAAATTGGATAATTACCTCCATGGTGTTTTGACAAATCCACTTATTTGGTTATTTTCAGGTCTCACCCTTTGCACATTTGTGTAGAAAACCCTAAACCACTATGTTTATAACTGTGTCCTCAAAAACTACTTTGGGATTCAAATTGTCAAATTCCAATTTTTCACTTCTATAGATAACTCTTTCCTACTGATTTTTAGAGGATTTTACAAAAATGAGGCCTTGCAAGTCTGAAATATCACATTTAACTTTTGATTATCTTATAATTTATTTTAATTACATTTCTATGTCACTATATTAAATTTTCATATATACATACAGATCATTTGTTTCAAGAAAATCATGTTAAAATCCTATAGTGATTCTCCATTATAAGATAAACCACACTTAATTGTGTCAAACCAAACCCAATCAAGTCACATCAATTTGAAAAGCTTTTAAGAGTATCTGATGGGCCGGCGCCACGGCTGAATAGGCTAATCCTCTGCCTTTCGGCGCCAGCACACAAGTTCTAGTTCCAGTCGGGGCACCAGATTCTGTGCCGGTTGCCCCTCTTCCAGGCCAGCTCTCTGATATGGCCCGGGAGTGCAGTAGAGGATGACCCAAGTGCTTGGGCCCTGCACCCCATGGGAGACCAGGAGAAGCACCTGGCTCCTGCCATCAGATCAGCGTGGCGCACTGGCTGCAGTGTGCTGGCCAGGGCGGCCATTGGAGAGTGAACCAACAGCAAAAGGAAGACCTTTCTCTCTGTCTGTACTCTCACTGTCCACTCTGCCTGTCAAAAGAGAGAGAGAGAGAGAGTATCTGATGACTGACCTTGTATTTCTTTCCCTTTTTCTATTTTGTTGTTTCTACTTAAAAGAGAGAGAGAGAGAGAGAGAGAGAGAGAGAGAGAGAGAGAGAGAGAGAATTGGTATTTCTTATTGCTAATTCCGCTCTTCTCAGCTTCTAGAAAGGACAGTACTGGAATTTTATTTCCTTTTTTAACCTTTCTTCATTCCACTAGGTCAGAGATACTGTTTATTTCATAATGTTCTGTTACAAATACTTTTTTTTTCATTTGTGCTGATTGTGACTTCTAAATTGTTTGAAAATAATGTCCTTCAGTCTTGTTGAGAGGAGCATCCTTTACTCTACCATATGCCCTCTTCCAAGACTGAAAGCCAAGCTTTCAACTTTTCCGCATTCTTTGGTTTCCATCCCAGCTTCTACATCAAAATATTTGTTCAGATTTGGAACACAGAAGTTGTTCAAATAATAAGGACTGAATCACTCAGTAGTCATGACTCCTTCTAAAGTGTCATTGGAGCCAAGTACAATTCCAGTTGCATTTCTGCTATTTCATATTTAAGTACAATATGTTCAATGATTCCCTGTTATTGATGGTTTCACTTCTTACAATAGCATTTCAAATAGCCATTTAAGCTAACTATTTACTTCAGGTACCTTAGAAGGAAAGCTACTACCAAAATGGCATTCTGAACAGTGCTTTAATTTCCTGGCTCACAAGTTAAACAAAGAATCACAGTCTTATTCTGTTTGAAGGAACTTATGATAAGAATTATCAACTTTAAAGTACAGCCGAAGCTCTGAAGGTTGTCTGAAATTTAGAATATACTTTGTAACTGCTCATTTACATTTATGCCACAATAAAATCAATTTTGGAAAGGAAATAGATGTAAGAGAACTGGCAGAGGCAGAACAGAAATTACTGAAACTTAACTAGTGTGACTGCAAAAATTTGGTATTTCATAGCAAAGAAGAAAAAGAGAACTACAATGAATCATGTTCAATTCAAAAGAAAATATGATTAGTTTTGGACTTTATAATTATCCTTCATAGCTATCTAATATAAACTATATACTGGGTACTATATCACAGTAGACTTTTTGTTGTTGTTTTGTTTTTGTTTTTGTTTTTTTGACAGGCAGAGTGTAGAGTGAAAGAGAGAGACAGAGAGAAAGGTCTTCCTTTTTGCCATGGGTTCACCCTCCAATGGTCACTGCGGCTGGCACACCACACTGATCCAAAGCCAGGAGCCAGGTGCTTCTCCTGGTTTCCCATGGGGTGCAAGGCTTAAGGACCTGGGCCATGCTCCACTGCACTCCCAAGCCACAGCAGAGAGCTGGCCTGGAAGAGGGGCAACTGGGACAGGATCTGGCGACCCAACCAGGACTAGAACTCAGTGTGCTAGCACCGCAGCAGGCGGAGGATTAGCCTATTGAGCCACGGCGCCAGCCCACAGTAGACTTTATAAGTTAGATGTTGTTATTCTGGGATTTTAAGGTACATAAATCTTATGAAATCACTAGTCTTAGATCACAAGGATTCAAAATTGTTTGGCTGAGATTATGATGTAAATTTCATTCTCAAACCTAAGATTTCCATTTATAACCAGGTAAGCTACTTTTCTTAAAAACCTTTATGTATGTGCCCATATATATATGTATATTGTGCATGTATTTAGCTCATATCATGTCAAATATTAAATAAGGGAGGTAATGTGTGTTTTCCAGAATTAATCTTTAGAATCAATGCTATGTAGAATGTTGAGCAACATTAAAAAGAAAATGTGAAACAAAATCAGTATTTCTAAAAAAAGGAACAGGTAAAATGTTGTATATGTACCATAAAGTCTTAAACTAATCATTTTCTTTTGAATTAAACATGATTCATTGTAGTTCTCTTTTTCTTCTTTGCTATGAAACTGCTGATTTTTGCATTTTGATATATCTTACAATAATTTGTTTGTTCATTCTGATGGTTGGGACAGGATTAGGTATGGCAATTAAAACATCACTTTGCGTTCCTGCATCCTATATAAAAGTGCCTGAGATCAAGTTGCAGCTCTGTTACAATCGCAGCTTCTGAAAGCACACCCTGAATGGAAGCAGGTGATGGCTCAAGTAGTCAGGTCCCTGGACACTCATGTGGGGAACTTGAAATGAATTCTGGGTTACTGGCTTATTAAGTAAACTGTGAGTAATTCTGATAGTTTTTTGTTGGTGCTGTTAGAGTTGTCAATGTATATAAATCATATCATTTCCAAAAGAACACAAGTTTATTTAACTATTTCCAGTTTGAATTCTCTTTCTTTTTCTAAATATTTTGGTAAGGAGTTCCAGTAATGTATGTAGTATTTTTAAAATTTTAGGTATTCATTTAGCTTATAGAAATTAAGAAAAAAAAATAGAGAGAGATGGAGAGATCTCCCATTCATTGGTTCATTTCCCAAATGCTTGAAACAATTGAGACTGGTCAGGCCAAAGCCAAGAGCCAGGTGCTCAATCAGGGGCTCTCACACAGGTGACAGGGGCCTAAGTACTAGGCCAACACTTTCCAAAACCCAGAGTGTATATTAGTAGGACAGTGAGATCCATAGTGTATCTGGGTCTCAAATCTAGGCCTCTGATACAGGATATAGTCATCCCAAGAGGCATCTTAACCACTACACCAAAGACATCCTTCCAGTAGTATATTGAATAGAAGAAGCAAGAATAAACGCCCTTATTTTGTTCCGGGTCACACAGGAAAGGAATTTTTCAACTTCTACCAGTCGAATATATTTGTTAGCTCTGGTGACAGAGAAAGAAAGAGATTTGCCATCCACTGGTTCATTCCCCAGATTGCTGCAACAACCAGGGTTGGGTCAGGCTGAAGCCAGAAACCGGGAGTTTCTGGGTTTCCCACAGGGTGGTAAGGGCTAAGTAGTTGGGCGTCTTTCAGTATGTTTATTTCCACACATTATGAGGCTTTTTTTTAAATCATAGAATATATCCAATAAAATCTGATACAAACTTTTACAAGTAAAGTATACTGGAATTAGCATTCTTTCTATTGGTATTATTACAATTTGCTTCTGAAGGAAGACAAAACAATTGGATCAACAATTATATTTCCATTTTTTGAGTAGTCATAATGAGTACATAACATTTATTATGCATTATGTAATAGGTAGAAAGTTCATCAGAGATAAGGCCAGTTGAGAAAGAAACCCATGAGATCAAGATTGCCTAGGATGCAGTGATTGTACTGTAGGAAATATTGTCAATGCAGAGAATCCTATCTATGAACTATATTAAATTTGTTCTGCTTGTTATTAATATTACCTTAATAAAAATACAAAGTGTCTTGAAAAAAAGAGTCCAGATCAGGAGATGGAAAGCTGAATTGTATGGTTTCTTGATTAGGTTCTACTTTATAACTAAATTACACTCTCATGTTATCCTATCCAGTAAAAACAAATAACCAAAAAAAAAAAAAAAAAACCAGCTATGCAAACGATACCAAACACAGGAAATATTGTGTATCACTGTGGTCCTAAGATATAATATCCATCACATTTATCAATCATTACACTTTGGAAGGCAAATACTCTAGTTATAGATGTATATTGCCTTGTTAACAACATTGGAAGATTTGATGAGAGATAAAATCCCTCCCTTCATTTCTGTGCATGGATATCATGTCCAATAGACAGATCTATTTGTATTGGTAACTGTTTGTGATAAGTGTGCTTACTTTTAGGAAAACAGAGAAGAAAGTTTGAAAGTGAAGTCTTATGTCATCAGCATTTTAGAACTGAAGAACAACTTGAAATCATTCCTGATTTATGCCATCCCAATCACTGCAAAATACTCACCATTACCTCTACACTCTATTTTTATAGAGATGGATGCAATTTTGTGCTTTATTTCGGCAGGTATATAATTTGTGTTTGCATAAATGCTTTAGAGTGGCAGCCCATTTTACATATGATTACAAAGAGTCATTATTAAAATAAAAAATCAAAGTTCTAATGCATTTTTTGTGAATTAACAATGTTTTTGTAAAGAAAATTTAACATATGTATATTTATTCAAATAGACACAATATTGTACATAATTTGGGGTACAGTATGCTATTACAACACATATACACAGTATATATGATCAGATTAATTAGCATTTCCATTACCTCAGACATTTATCATTTCTTTGTGTTGGGAATACTTAGAATTCTCTCTGTGAGCTATTGTGAAGCACACAACTAACTATTTTTAATCAGTTATTTCACTGCGCACAGAACATTAGATGTTACTTCTCCCATCCAACTGAGCCCTTTTTTTTAAATGTGAAAATATGAGAGGACTTGAAAGTACATGAAAAATGTGTATTACATTTTAATCCCACTTTCCACAACCTTTTTTAAACCCCATCATATATATCAATTTTGACCACCATGCTTAATACAAAATAAGGGATTAATGAATTATGAAAAGAAATAGTAAGATGATCTCAGTGGTGTTTATAGTGTCTCTGAAAAGACTAACTTAATTTCAAGAAAGTACATATTCCTGAAATAAATTTCTCTAATGAATTTGGCTATTGCCTTATTTGGAACAGTCGTTACAATTTTTGAACTCATTGTGTGTCTTTTTGAAAAAAAAATCTATTATTTGCTTATATGTTTTCTACTTACTGCATACAATTTTATTCCAGAATTCATGAGGTAAAACTTTAAAAAATTGATTTGTATATCTTGAACAAGCAGGAACAAGTACGTTCAAAGCATTTATATTAAAATCCTTAAAGAAGGAGTTAGCATGATGTTTAAAATCAAGACCTCTTTTTCTACCAGCTAGCTGCTTGCTGTGTCATATCAAGCAGGTTTATCATTCACTGCTGGAATGCTCCAGCTGTGAACTCTCTAATAAGAGCTGTTCTTTGCTTCAAGCCACTTGAGAAGATACCTTTCTACTCCCACGATGTTAAAATTACTCTTCTGGCAATTATTCAGTCATAAATTTTTAGAAGAAAATACCCTTTTTATCAAAGGGCTAACCCCTACTGTTTTAACGAATATCATTTCTGCTCACCTAATGCTACAGGAAGAGATTTTTGTAAACAGAAGCTGTTTTATCTATATAAAATGATTTATAAACTCATGACTTATTTTTCTGGAAATACATTAAAGCAGTAGCACATCTGCCATGTGAAGATGATGAAGCATTATTCAAATAAAAACTATCACTTCACAGACATTAATGGATGTGACTGACACAGTCAACATTTAAAAACATAAATCTATTTTAAATTTTTAAATGTTTTTCTAAAATCACAGAACACAGTAGCCAGATTCATTCAAATTCTATTTTCATGTTCTACACACTGAATGCAATTATGCATTTTTAGAGTTTGTGGATTTGCTTTTCAGGATTCATAGCTTTTGTGTTTTTCTAATGGATTATTCCTTAAAACAACAACTTTTACTTTTCGAAGAATAGCTGAAGCACAGAGTACAGCTTTTCCAATTTATGATAATGCTCTTTTTATTCATCAGTGAAATATTTTATGGCATGACTATATCTATAACCCTAGATTATGGTGGCCTGTTGGAGCCAATGTTTTCCATTAGGACTCCAAGAGAGCACCGTAAGAAGCCAGTAACTTCAGCTAAACAAGGCAATAGCTGTGCAGCAATGTAAATTCAGGAAGCCTCTTTTCAATTTGTGTGTTAGTACTTATAATAGTATCTATCAGAACTTACTTAGCAAGAAAACAGAAGTTCTCAAAAGAACTTAAAAAGTATCTATTTGCTATAATAATAATAATAATAATAATTTCTCAGATCCTGTGCAATAAATCAGAGATTTGGTCTCCTCTGAAGCTTGTCCTTGAAATGTGAGGCATATGTACTCACTATGAAAGAGACTATAGACAGGTAGGTGTTGGCTCCCAGTGAGCGGGGACCTTAGAGAGAGCCTGCTCTTGTTCTGGAACCCACACAGACCTTGGAGCCTTTTAGATTGCTTGGTAAATGAGTCAGAAACATATGTCACAAAGGGGAACATATTTAAAGCACATTTCAAAAGGACCAGCAAGTAACGTGATTCATATTTTTCTTTCATTTATTTGACTGGTAAGTTATAGATAGAGAGAGCAAGCGAGAGAGAGAAAGGTCTTCCTTCTGTTGGTTCACTCCCCAAATGGCCGCTACAGCCAGTGCTGCACAGATCCAAAGCCAGGAGCCAGGTGCCTCTTCCTGGTCTCCTATGCGGGTGCAGGGCCCAAGCACCTGGGCCATCCTCCACTGCCCTCCCAGGCCACAGCAGAGAGCTGGACTGGAAGAGGAACAACCAGGACTAGAACCCGGCGCCCATATGGGATGCCAGCACTGCAGGCAGAGGATTAACCAAATGAGCCATGGCTCATTTTTAATGTTCAAACATTACCAACTCTCTTTTAGCTCTTTATGCAGTATATAATATATTATGATATATATCATGGAGTGTTATAAGATGGTAGATGTTAAGAACTGGCAACACACAAAGACACTAAAGGGTAAAAATGAAAGGTACTGAATATATAAATAAACTTGATTGTTGTAACCATTTTACAATGTATATCAAAGTATCATGTCATACACCTTTAATATTTACAGTTTTTGTCAATTGTATCTCAATGATGTTAGAATTTTTTTTAAATCCTCATTGTGGAACAATACCTCCACTGTAGAAAGTATAATACATTATCCAACAGACTTTGGTTAGCTAGCTAACTAGCTAGCAAGCTAGCTAGCAAGATTCTAGAATTCCATTGGAAATTAACATGCATTTGTGTTATGCCAAAATACTTAGGTAGGCCATTCTTTTAAAACATTAGATATACTGTAGGTCCAGCAATCAACACATAGATATATTTTCAAGAGTAATTATAATATAGGTCAGCACAACGACATTGGCAAGCATTCATCATATTATTCATAGTCATCCAAATGTGGGAATAACCAAAATGTCCACCAACTAGTGAATGGAAAATAAATAATGTGGTGTATCAATACAGTAGGATAGGAATGGAGTACAGATACATGGTAGAATTTTCAAAATTTTATGCAAAGTGAAATAAGTTAGGCACAAAAGGCCATCATTTCTGTGATTCTAGTATATGATACATTTCAAAAAGAAAGAGCATTGTGGCAAAGCAGGTAAAGCCACGGCCTGCAGTGTTGGCTGCCCATTTGGGCGATCCAGCTCCCTGCCATGGCCTGGAGAAAGAATGGAAAGATGGCCCAAGTCCTTGGGCTCCTGAACCTGCATGGGAAATCTGGAAGAAGCTCCAAGCGCCTGGCTTCATATTGGCTCAGCACCAGCCACTGCGGCCATCTGGGGAGTGAACCAGCAGATGGAAGACCTCTCTGTCTCTCTGACTCTGCCTCTATAACTCTGCCTTTCAAATAAATAAATAAATAAATCTTTAAAAAATAGAAAAAAGTTATAGAGACAGATTAGTATTTGCTTGAGGCAAGGGATAGGACTAGGAAATGACTGAACTAGTTAGGAATTTCTTTCTCAGGTGCTAAAAATATTCAAGAATATGATTGGTGACAGTTACACTCTGAAAATTAATTAAATATCATTGAATTGTACAATGAAAATACATGAATGTTATATTACAGAAATTTTACCTCAATTTGACTAAATCTAGTAATTCTATCTAGGGACCAGTACTGTGTCACAGCAAGTTAAGTCACTGCTTGTGACAATGGCAACCCATATCAGAGTACTGGTTCTAATACTGGTTGCTCCACTTCCCATCATGCTTCCTGCTAATGCACCTGGGAAAACAGTAGAAGATGACTCAATTACTTAGGCCCCTGCCACATACACACATAAGAGACTGGGATGCAGTTCTTGGTTCTTAGCTTGGATCTGACCTAGAATTGGTTGTTGTGGCCATTTGGGAAGTGAATCAGGGAATTGAAGATTCTCTCTTTCTCCCCCTTTCTATCACTCTGCTGTTCAAATAAATGAATCAATCATTAAAAATTCTATCCTAAAAGTAATTTCTTAAAGTTTTCCTAATAGCAGTCATAAAAATTCTCCTTCTACAATCACAAAAAGCACTTCGTTGCTTAGAACAGAAGTACCAATTCTTTATTAGCATTAATTGAGACCTAGCAATGACAGATTTAATAAGAAACATTTTCATATATTAAAAATAGATGTAATGTAAATCATTAAATATTTATGCAAGTTAAAAAGTTTGTAATTGCACTAATTTCATAAAATATCAAGCACTATCCAAAGCTGAAATGCTTTCTTCTTCACCATTTTTTTCATTCCACTAAGTGAGTTAAGTTAACCAGATTAATGAAAGTACACTGAATGGCTGTAATACAGAATCGTATGAATTGGATGAGGGGCCATCAGAAATAATAGCTATCAATATCCAGAGAAATATCATAGAAATAAATACTGTAGAACCACTATACTTTTAATGGAGAGACAGAACATTGATAATTATATTTACAGGACTAGAGGAACTAATTTGTTTAATTATACTGTGGTCCATCTAGTACAATATTCACTTGTTAAATGGCTGTAAAAGGGAAAGGAAGGTCTTACTAGTTACAGTACTCTATTTTACTTTGGTATCTATTTAGAGTGCTGTCGGGAATTCATTATATACCCTACCAATGCATCATATGTGCTCTAAACGTTTATTAACCTTCGTGTAAAGTGGTATTTCTTCTGCAAAGCAAAGCAAATGAAATATACTGACAAGATGTTGGGTTGCTGACTTCAAAAGATGCCAATATAAACTCTAATTTTACTGGTTAATTTGGTCATTGTTTATATTAATACTTTTAAAAGAGCTTATAAAATGATACTTATGCCTTTGCTTGCAAGTCTATTATTTTATTTTATTTCACCAGTCAGTAATTTGAGCATTGGCCATAAGTTAATGAAAAACATTTGACTAAAGCATAAGTCATTTTGATCTAAATATTTACTGTTTATGAATATTTTCAAAAGCGGATACATTCTGCTTTAGAAAATTTTCGAGGATTATAAACACAATTTTGTTGATTTACACTGCTAGTAATCTGAAAATAATTGTTAGACTGGGAACACAATGAAAGGCCCAATTGTAGAAGGAAATCAAGCATTTACATGTAGCCAAGCAAAGAGTAAAAAAAACAGTCAAAGCACTTAGACAGTTGGCTAATGTTCTTTTTAATGAGTGATCTGGGCAGTTGCACTCTTAGCTTGTGGGGCATAATCTAATAGACTATTGGATTGAACTTTCTAATTATCCTCACTAGTTCTAGGATGATAAAATTTACTCAAAATTACTATGGTCTTAGTCTCATACACCTGACTCTGGCTTTATATCCAATTACAAATCAATGAAAGCTTGTTGGGATTTTGTAAAATAGTTAGCACTATATCCAAGAATGCTATATTTACCAAAGTTTAGACAAGGGGAACTAAAACTTCCTGAAAAATTATGTCTATATTTGTCAAAGATGATATGTGTAAGCTACTTAGTTTACCTGTAAGAATTGAAATGGTTCAGTTGACATAATAATTTCTTGGTTGAATTAATGAAGTATTAGTAGTATTAGAGGAATTTTAAAATATCCAGTCTCATTATTGATGTGAAAAGAGTTATCTGCAGTCACAGAGAGAACCAGGGTCAAAACAAAAGTCCACACCATAGATAAATTTCAAACTTTCTACTTGAGTTTCAATATTGAAGCTACTCAAAATTAATCAGAATACATTAGAATATAATTATGTAGGCAATCCTCTATCCAGAAAGTTCAAATGCAAATCTTCCCTCTGCTCAGTACAGATACTGGTTAGTTAAGAGAACTGCAATGTAACTGAGAATACTAGGTCTTTACTAATTTATTCAAATTTATGTAATTATTGTCTAACTAATTCATTGGAAACATGATTTGCTGTTATTCATATGTGTAAAAATTCTACTCAGAATAAAAGACAGTGAAAAATGGTCTAGAGCCTCAATACAATTAATAATAGGAAGCTGATGATATTTACCAATGAAACAAATATAATTAATTTTGAGAATACTTTTAGTTAAATCATATGGAAAAAAAAAACAGAAATAAGTAAATTCTACCATTTAATTATTTAGAGGAATGTCATTTTAATTTAAGACAGTGAAGACTTTGACTATAACCTTGTCTAAATAAGATCGAAGTCAGCGAACTCATGAGCCTTCCATAGCCTTGGAAACTCATGACTAGAGCCTAGGGAGATTTCTAATGACAAACAAGAGTGTTGAGTTGTTAAGTCAACAACAGGAGTCACTGTGTACTTACTCCTCATGTGGGATCTCTGTCCTTAATGTGTTGTCAAATGTGAATTAATGCTATAACTAGTACTGAAACAGTATTTTACACTTGATGTTCTGTGTGGGTGCAAACTGATGAAATCTCTATTAATATATACTAAATCAATCTTCTGTATATAAAGATAATTGAAAATATATCTTGATGTGAATGGAATGGGAGAGGGAGTGGGAGATGGGAGGGGTGCGAGTGGAAGGGAAGTTATGGGGGGGGGGGACATGACTCCTGTTGTTGACTTAACAATTTGACACTCTTGTTTATGGTGTCAGTAATCTCCCTAGGCTCTAGTCATGAGATGCCAAGGCTATGGAAGCCATTTGAGTTTGCTGATTTCGATCTTATTTAGACAAGGTCACAGACAAAGTGGAAGTTCTCTCCTCCCTTCAGAGATAGGTACCTCCTTCTTTGATGGCCCCGTTCTTTCCACTGTGATCTCACCCTCAGAGATCTTTCATTTATGTCTTCTTTTTTTTATTTTTCCAGAGTATCTTGGCTTTCCATGCCTAAAATGCTCTCATAGGCTCTTCAGCCAGATCCGATGCCTTAAGGGCTGATTCTGAGGCCAGAGTGCTATTTAAGACATCTGCCATTCTATAAGTCTGTTGTGTATCTCGCTTCCCATGTTGGATCGTTCTCTCCCTTTTTTGATTCTATCAGTTAGTATTAGCAGACACTAGTCTTGTTTGTGTGATCCCTTTGACTCTTGGACCTATCAGTGTGATCAATTGTGAACTGAAATTGATCACTTGGACTAGTGAGATGGCCTTGGTACATGCCACCTTGATGGGATTGTATTGGAATCTCCTGGCAGGATTCTAACTCCACCATTTGGGGCAAGTCCAATTGAGCATGTCACAAATTGTACATTTCCCATTCTCTTATTCCCACTGTTACATTTAACATGGATCACTTTTCAGTTAAAATTAAACACCTATGAGCCGGCGCCGTGGCTCAACAGGCTAATCCTCCACCTTGCGGCGCCGGCACACCAGGTTCTAGTCCCGGTCGGGGCACCAGATTCTGTCCCGGTTGCCCCTCTTCCAGGCCAGCCCTCTGCTGTGGCCCGGGAGTGCAGTGGAGGATGGCCCAGGTGCTTGGGCCCTGCACCCCATGGGGAGACCAGGAAAAGCACCTGGCTCCTGGCTCCTGCCATCGGACGAGCGCGGTGCGCCGGCCGCAGTGCGCCGACCGCGGCGGCCATTGGAGGGTGAACCAACGGCAAAAGGAAGACCTTTCTCTCTGTCTCTCTCTCACTGTCCACTCTGCCTGTAAAAAAAAAAAAAAAAAAAAAAAAAAATTAAACACCTATGAATAATTGTGTGTTAATTACAGAGTTCAACCAATAGTAACAGAACAAAAATAAATACTAAAAGGGCTAAAGTATTATATGGTACATCAACAGTCAGGACAAGGGCTGATCAAGTCATTGTTTCTCATAACGTCCATTTCACCTCAACAGGTTTCCCCTTTGGTGCTCAGTTAGTTGTCGCCGATCAGGAGAACATATGATATTTGTCCCCTTGGGACTGGCTTAATTCACTCAGCATAATGTTTTCCAGATTCCTCCATCTTGTTGCAAATGACCGGATTTCATTGTTTTTGACTGCTGTATAGTATTCTATAGAGTACATGTCTCATAATTTCTTTAAGGAAGAGAGGAAATATTTTTATAAAAATTGATATAGTACCTTAAACAATTGACACAAAATTATATCCGGAATAAAAATTGACAAAAATTTCAAGGATGCTTGAGACACATGCACACAATTGCATAATCACCACTATAATTCACATATAGACTACTTCCATAACTCAAAATATTTATTTATAACACTTTATAGTCATCTCTCTCAATGTCTGAACACTGTAAACTATTGCTAGTTCTCCCTTTTTTGCATTCTCGTATAAATATTCATATCATACAGATTCTTTTGAGTTGACTTCTGTCATGAAGCATATTGCTTTTGTGATTCAACTGATTTCTTGTTTGTGCCTACAGACCATTCCTTTTGTTGTCCAGTAGAATTCCACTGTACAAATGCACAATGGCTTATTTATTCATTAATAAGTGGGTTGATAACTCTAATTTTTTGGTATTTTGAATAAAATACTATAAAATTTAACAGGTGATTAGATCATAAGTGTCCTCAGGAATGGATTATCATTATTATGAAAGTGGGATAGTTATCACATGAGTGACTTTGTTATAAAATTGAGGTCAATTTCCAGGGCTCATGCTCTGTTGCATGATTTCTAGTCACAGGACACACGCTATCATTTTAAGAAGTGTCAAGAAAGTCTTTACAAGATACCAGCATCTTGGTACTGGATTTACCAACCCTCACAATTGTGAGAAAAATAATCTCTTTTCTTTATAAATTACTCACTGTCCTTTACCACTACAGCAATACAAGAATGTCTAAAATAGTAGACGTGTCTTCTGGGCACTATGAAGAATCTTTGAAATTTTATGGAAAATACATATGAAAACACTATATATAGATCTCACTTTTGGCATCAAAACAAAGTTTTCATTCAATTTTCTATGAGCTTTTTGTAGCATTCTCTTAAGTTAATTGTATGCTAACTCTATAAGAAACTGTTATCAAATGGCTGTGTTGGTTTGCATTCCCTTTAATATTGCTTGAAAATTTCAGTTGCCTGGCATGCTTACCAACATTGATGTTGTCCTTCATTTTCAGTTTAAATGATGTATAATGCTATCTAACTGTGGTTCTAATTTGAATTTACCTAATATTGAACACCTTTTGTGAGGTTATTCATATTACATATATCTTCTTCAGGAAGTATCTTTTCAGATATTTTTCTTTGGGTGATAACAATTTAAAACATAATAATAAAATTTGAATTTCACTTATCTAAAATACTTGGGAACAAAATATTTCAGACTTTGTATTTTGTTAGATTTTGGAATATTTCCATGGATTTACTTGTTGGCTGTCCCTTAATACAAAATCCTGAAATCTGAAATGCTCCGAAATCTAAAACACTTGATCAAAAACAAGTCAGATATTCATCATTTTACAGAGAAGAAAACTAAAACTCAGGTAAAATAATGGGGCAATAAACAAGCAATAGTTAAATTAATGTGAGATTCAGTCTTGTATGCAGCCCTCCAGATTACCACATTAATGTTGTAAGTTGCTGTCATTTGGTTTGCTTTAAGTAAAGAAATGGTTATTTTAAGCAATTAACCTACTTACTAGTTTATATCACAAGAACACTGAGTAAAGGTTTTTAAATTTTATCTTTCTAACTACACAAGCTATGACCACATACAAATATTCTTTCCAAATATCACTTTCAGTTATCCAGAAGCACTTTTAATTTAGTGAGAGCTAAGTTACTCCCTCACAGATGGCCATGTAACAGTATGCACTGTCAGACATAATTTTGCCAGACTCCAATGGGCACCTCTGCTGTTTTATAAAGCATTCCTCTTCCCACCCTACTTGGGAAGTTCATTGTAAAAAGTTCATTGTAAAAACCATTTAGCTCTTCACGTGTCATTTCTTACCTCTTAGAGACAACCATAATTTGTCTTCCTAGGATTAGACAAGCTCTGGTATTTTACTAATAGTTATTTTTGTTACTGGGCTGATGCATGAACAATGTCATAATTTTTCTAGTAATGATGGCTAACTATGATGGTTTAAACAGTTATTAATTTCCTGAAAGCACTAGTTTAGACAGCTGTCTTATGGTTTGTAAACTTCCTTTTTGATTTGGATGTTAATGCCAAATTTCTTCTAACATTTTTTTCTAGCCCATTTAATGATGACCCAGGTTCATTAGTGTAATCTCTCTTTACTTGGTTGTATGTGTCTGGTTATGGCACTTTTTTTTTGACAGGCAGAGTTACACAGTGAGAAAGAGAGAGACAGAGAGAAAGGTCTTCCTTCCATTGGTTCACCCCCCAAATGGCTGCTACGGCTGGTGTACCACCCAAAGCCAGGAGCCAGGTGCTTCCTCCTGGTCTCCCATGCGGGTGCAGGGCCCAAGCATTTGGGCCATCCTCCACTGCCTTCCCAGGCCACAGCAGAGAGCTGGACTGGAAGAGGAGACTCTGGGACAGAACCGGCACCCCAACTGGGACTAGAACCTGGGGTACCGGCGCCACAGGCGGAGAATTAGCCTAGTGAGCTACTGCGCCGGCCGGTTTTGGCATTTTTGAGACCACTACAAAGGATATGTTTCAAGAAGCAATCCTTTGCCGGCGCCGATTCTGTCTCAGTTGCTCCTCTTCTAGTCCAGCTCTCTGCTGTGGCCCGGGAAGGCAGTGGAGGATGGCCCAAGTGCTTGGGCCCTGCACCCCTATGGGAGACCAGGAGGATGCACGTGGCTTCTGGCTTTGGATCAGCGCAAGGCATTGGCCATAGCAGCCATGTGGGGGGTGAACCAATGGAAGGAAGATCCTTCTCTCTGACTCTAAGTCTGTCTGTCAAAAAAAAAAAAAAGATATTTTTTGGTCATTCAGTTTGGGAGCAATATATATTATTCATGTTCAGGTGGATAAAACTACTGAAAGGTGAGACACACTTAGAAGATTCTGGAAGAAATTATAATAATGAATTCCAAAGAAATAGTTTTTAGGATAAGGGAGAAACATTCATTCCTTGGAACATGGAACTAATATTGCTTTCACAATTCCTGTCTCTAAGTACTACAGAATACACTGGAATTATATGTAAAACAAAGATAAACACTGAAAGGTGGAGAGAGAAAGAAGACAAACCAGTTGGGGACCTTGGGACTGATGCAACTCTGTGGTATCAAATTTTTTCAGTTATTTTTTTGCATTATGTGATACAATTTAGGAACTGGTAAGAATATCCCATCAACAACAACACAGAAAGATTTAAAAACGCCCTTAAAAGCCTACATTATCTAGCCAATTGACCAGGAAATGGTCATTGTAGCCAGACAAAAGCTTTTAGATATTATTAATATAACTGCAGCTAAACTCTAAAGAGGAGGGTAAAAGTCAACAGCAATTCAATTTTGAATCTCTACCCCACCAAGTAACAGTGAGGAGCTTGGATGTCTACCCTTGCATGGTAAAGATAGAGAGAGTCTAAAGGGGATCTGGGAATTTCATCCCCTGAGACAGTAGCAAAGGAATCTCCCCATGATAGCGTAATGGGAAACCTCTCTTGGAAGTATTGTAGCACTTTTCCCCCTCCCCATTTTGGTCATGTCAGAGGAGGATGAGTGGAAATTCAGTGTTTCCTTAACAAACCAATGCTCAGTAGAAATGTAGTCATTCTCTCACAATGTCAGTAGAAACCCATGGAAGAAGAAATAAGACACTGCCATTCTTGAGAACTGAAATGCATATCATGACTATAGAACATTCTTTCACAGTCATCATTTATATCCTTCCATCTACTCTCTCTTCAGATAACTTTTCAAAACTTGAGGATCACCAATAGTTTTGCCAATTTTCTTGCTAATGAAGAAGTAGTTTTAAGAATACATTTCCAGTTGTGTGAAATCTCAGAATAGAAAGGTTAAAAGAATACTTATGTTCATGATACATCAACTTTCTAAACCTGTGTCTCTCTTTATAAAACATGAATTAAAAATTATTTTAAATGATTATTTATATGGCATATGTATTTCATACTATTCCTGAAGATTGAATGCTATCATGCATATTGAAAAGAGTCAATATGACAGGAAGTATTTAACAGTTTAGATATTATAGAAAGCCAGTCTCTACTCAAATGCTTAAATAATTAACAAATTATTTAAAAATTTATTGCATAAGCTATATTCACTTAGTCATTATAGCAGATATTTTCCCTATTTACTTGCCTTAAAATGAAGCTATTAATTATCAGAGAAAATTTATTGCTGAAACACTAAGTAAAATGTAAAGATTTTGTCTTTAATCCCAACAGAATGTAACATGATTTTCTGGGACTCATCAAAACAGCATTTGTCATTTTCCATCCCCCAGTTTTGAAAGGCATACATATTAGCACATGAATATAATTTGTGTAGTTCTTCTCTTTTTAAATTTTTCATGAATTAATCAGTTCAAAGGGAAAGTGTGCAGATTACTCCACTTGATACTTAAAAATTCATAACTACAAGCTGACTTTTGAAAGACAGCCATAATTTAGTGCTATGCTTCAATAAATTACATAGCATTCAAGAAATGTTGTTTATCATTTTAAAAATTAGGCAACTCAGTTCCCCCTCAGGAAAAAAAAATAGTTGATTTTTTTGTACTAAAGTTAATTAAAGTGCAAAGTTATAATCTTCTCCTCCTTGCTAGACAGGGAGTTACTTTAATTCTGAGTATATATTAGTCATGCCAGAGCAATGAGAGTAATTATTGTCTTTTACCAACCAGTGGTTTTTGGAGTGTTAGCTCTTTGATAGATGAGAATGTGTTTTGCTTTACTTTGTATTCCTAATGATTGCTATGGTGCATAGCACAAAGCAAGCACTGAATATATGAGAGTACTCCAAAAATTGATGAAAAAGAGAAATATATTTTGTTGCAATTTATGCATAGTTTATTCATAATAAATATTTTCCATGTTTGAAGACAACTCATATATACTTTATACTCACTTTACTATTATAATACATTTTGAGACATGTGAGTTGTAGGAATATGACACCAACACAAGACAATAAAATTAAGACTATATACATATATAAAATATTTCCAATATGTGAAGAGCATAGTGGCTCTGCAGGTTAAGCTACTTCTTGGGATGATCACATTCCATATCCTAGTGTCTGGGATTGAGTGCTGCCTCTGTTTCAAATCAAATTTCTTGCTAATGCATTCATGGGAAGCAACAGATGATGGCTCAAGCATTTGGGTTCCTGCCCACCACAGAACTACAATCTGATTTCTACCTGGCCCAGTCTCAGATTTGCAAGTAGTTGGAGACTGAACAAGAAAATGGAATCAATTAATATCTCTCTCTCTCTCTCTCTCTTTCTCTCTCCTCCACTTTCAAATAAATAAAAATAAAATAAACTTTAAAACTGTTTCAAATGTAAGACTATGGGATTATACCTGCATGTCACTATTTGGGTTTAATTAAGGGTAGCATAATCATTGTATTTTCACAGTAGCAAATATTTATTGATTAAATACACATACACATATACCAAATACATGTTATATAAGCCTGAAAGTAGCTGCAAAATGCAGAAAAAAGTTATATTTTCTCTAGTAAGACAGACTCCTATTTCATTTCTGAGATTTGGCCTTTGTCACTAGAAGCAATCTAAGCACCCCACAATTTGGTTAACTGGAATAAAGAAGTCCCATTAAATGAATTATGTTGGCTATGAAAATACAGTTTATATATGAATATTTAGTGACGTGACATATTATGATTACTTTGATTACAAGAGTAGTTCACCAAACTACATATTCACAAGTGTGCTTGAAAAACTTCATGGAAAATAGAATTAAAAGACTAGCTTAGGGGTGGACAATGGGCATAGCAGTGAAGAAGCTGCATGGACTCCCATTCCCATAATGAGAGTGCCTGGGTTTGTGCCCTGGCTCCACTTAAAACCCAGCTTCCTGCTAATGCATAATCTGGGAAGCAGCAGAAGCTAACTCAAGTACTTGGATCCAGGCTACTGATTTGGAGACCTAAATAGACTTATGGACTTCTGGCTGTGGTCTATCCCAAGCCCTGACTATTGAAGATATTTGGGGCATAAATTAGCCAATGTAATATCTCTATTTCCATCCCCCACCCCTTCATTATGCACACACACACTCTCTCTACCTGTATTTTAGATAAAATGTTTTGAAACTTGTGCACAGCTTTTTCATATAAGCACTTCCACAAACTTTTTGAAGGACACTTGTATACTCATAAACACTTTGCAGGAAGTCTTGATCATATTTAATTTTTTCCATGTTATTTCTTTACTTCATATTACTTTTAATGTTAAGCAAAGCTAGTAAATATTCAAACAACCGTTTCTAAACGTAATTGTTGAATGTGTATATTTAGATCAATACAACTAATTTTTAAGATTAATAGCTATTTGCATTAATTTGGGAAAATAAAGTTTCATCTTGTGATAAGTCGCCTTCAGTGCTAGGCACATATATGGAATAAGACTTTGAATACATCATTCTGCTAAAAGTGTAATGAAATGGCTTTGTCTTATTTAAAAAATGTTTCAAATAGACAAAACTCTTTATCTACTTATGGAGTGTCATGTGATGTTTTGATCTGTAGGTTTTATCACGTGGGTTAAGTCAAAAGTAGCCTGCTAAAAAACATGTAGATTCTATCAATTACAGGATAGCAGAGACAGATTTAATCTCTCACTTTAGCCACTAGAGAATATAAGGAACAACTATTATGAAACGTAGGATGACAGACAGTTCTGGACTTACACCCTGAAGAGACAGGTGGCCAACATATGAGAAGAACCTGCAAAAAACCTAATTTTTGTATTAAGTCCAGAGTCAGAGACAGTTTTTGAGTTGACAGCAGGTTTAAAACGCGGAAGAATTCCCAAGATAAGGATCCATAATTGAAAAAAGTGCTCAAAATCTAAATAGACTGTACACATATATGGCTAAACATCAAACAAAAAATTAAGCAGTCTATCTATTCAATTTTTTGTTTGATGTTTAGCCATATATGTGTAGAATGAAGAATCATGAGTAGGGCCAATTACAAACTGAACATTACCCAAAGTTTTCCCAAAGTTAGGAGCCATTTGACTTTTAACAAACCATAATACATGCCTGCTGAGTAATCCGCACATTCACTGTATAACCCAGAATAGTCATGTCTTAGTACTGTGACTAGCTTATTTGTAGAATAAATACAATAAATGCTCACTTCAGAACAAATTTCAAATTAATCATATTGACCCACAAGTAACAAAACTGTCTACCAGAAGATATTACAGCCCATTAAGAAGGTAAACAAACCCAGAAAATCAACAATGTGGAATAGATAAACAGCCATCTAAAATCATTAGTTATGCCAAGGAAGAGGAAAATATTATCTATATCAGAATTATCAACTGGTGAAAACTTCTCAAGAATTGAGAAAGATGAAGAAGGATATAGAAGACAGGTTGATAACTATATTAACTATATTCAAGGACTAGAAAAAATGAACATAATAAAATGACAATTACAAGAAACTTTAAAAATTCAATATATTTTTCAGTGTCTAGGGAGATTACTGACCCCATAAACAAGAGTGTCAAATTGTTAAATCAACATCAGGAGTCACTGTGTACTTAGTCTCATGAGGGATCTGTCCTTAATGTGTTATCCAATGTGAAGTAATGCTATAACTAGTACTGAAACAGTATTTTTACACTTTGTGTTACTGTGTGGGTGCAAACTGATGAAATCTTTACATAGTATATACTGAATTGATCTTCTGTATATAAAGATAATTGCAAATGATTAAAAAATCTTGGTGTTAAATTGGAAATTGCATAGATAATTAATCAATTCTTTAAAAAAAATCATGTAGGATCTCTGTCCTTAATGTGCTGTACTTTGTGAATTAATACTATAACTAGTAATCCAACAGTATTTTCACTTTGTGTCTCTATGTGAGGGCAAACTGTTGAAATCTTTACATAATATGTACTAAACTGATCTTCTGTGTATAAAGAGAGTTGAAAATGAATCTTGATGCGAATGCAAGGGGAGAGGGAGAGAGAAAGGGGATGGTTGCTGAATTCTTTACTTAATGGAGGGTTCAGCAGTCAGAGGAGTGAAGGGATCACTCAGCATGATGCCACAAAGTGAAATAATCATATGACATCATCAAATAATTTTTTCTCTTTAACACTCATTTTCTGAAATTTTCTTTATTTTATATATATGTATATATATATATGACACTATAAAATTCCAGTACTTCCATCTGTATATTCCCAATTCAGAAATTTTTGGTTTTCTTTTTAAAAATAATCATTATTTATTTGAGAGGCTCTGAGATTGAGAAATAAAGAGAGTTACATGATTTACAGTAGTTACCCAGTTCATTCCTCAGTTGTGTGCAGTAACCATGATTGGACCAAGCTAACACCAGGAGATAGGTCTCTTACATGGGTAGCTAAAACCCGATTAGTTCTGATATTATTGCTGCCTTGTAGGATGTGTATAACATGGAAGCTGGAGTTAGGGGCCAGAAGAAGTATGCAACATGGGCACTCAGGTATGGGACACAGGCATCTTAAATATGAGGCTAACTGCCCACTCCCAGATATGTAATTTTGGCACTGAAAAATATATTTAATTTTTATTATATATATATATATAAATCTTTTATTTAAAGAATATAAATTTCCAAAGTACAGCTATGGATTACAATGGCTCCCCCCCCCCCATAAATTCCCTCCCACCTGCAACCTTCCCATCTCCTGCTCCCTCTCCCATTCCATTCACATCGATTCATTTTCAATTATTTTTATATACAGAAGATCAATTTAGTATATATTAAGTAAAGATTTCAACAGTTTGCACCCACACAGAAACACAAAGTGTAAAGTACTGTTTGAGTACTAGTAATAGCATTAATTTACATTGTACAACACATTAAGGACAGAGATCCTACATGGGGAGTAAGTGCACAGTCTGTTGTTGACTTAACAATTGACAATCTTGTTTATGGCATCAGTAATCACCCTAGGCTCTTGTCATCGGTTGCCAATGCCATGGAAGCATTTTGAGTTCACCAACTTCGATCTTATTTAGACAAGGTCATGTCAAAGTGGAAGTTCTCTCCTCCCTTCAGAGAAAGGTACCTCCTTCTTTGATGGCCAGTTCTTTACACTGGGATCTAGTGAGATGGCACTGGTACATGCTACCTTGATGGGATTGAATTGGAATCCTCTGGCACATTTCTAACTCTACCTTTTGGGGCAAGTCCGATTGAGCATGTCCCAAACTGTACATTTCCTCCTTCTCTTATTCCCACTCTACAGGGATCACTTTTCAGTTAACTTTAAACACCTAAGAATAATTGTGTGTTAATTAAAGAGTTCAACCAATGGTATTCAGTAGGAAAAAAAATACTAAAAGGAATAAAGTAGTAAGTTGTTCAACAACAGTCAGGACAAGGGCTGATCAAGTCACTGTTTCTCAGTGTCCATTTCACTTCGACAGGTTTCCTTTTTTGGTGCTCGGTTAGTTGTCACTGATCAGGGAGAACATATGATATTTTTACCATTGGGACTGGCTTATTTCACTCAGCATGATGTGTTCCAGATTCCTCCGTTTTGTTACAAATGACCAGATTTCTTTCTTTCTTTCTTTTTTTTTACTGCTGTATAGTATTCTATAGAGTACATATCCCATAATTTCTTTATCCAGTCTTCTGCTGATGAGCATTTAGGTTGATTCCATGTCTTAGCTATTGTGAATTGAGCTGCAATAAACTTTAAGGTGCAAACAGCTTTTGTGTTTGACAATTTAATTTCTTTTGGGTAAATTCAAAGGAGTGGGATGGCTGGGTTGTATGGTAGGGTTATGTTCTGGTTTATGAGGAATCTCGAGTCTGGCTTGCATAGTGGCTTTACCAGTTTGTATTCCCATCAACAGTGGGTTAGTATCCCTTTTTCCCCACATGCTCTCCAACATCTATTGTTGGTAGATTTCTGTATGTGAGCCATTCTAACTGGGGTGAGGTGAAACCTCATTGTGGTTTTGATTTGCATTTCCTTGGTCGCTAGTGATCCTCAACATTTTTTCATGTGTCTGTTGGTCATTTGGATTTCTTCTTTGGAAAAATGTCTATTGAGGTCCTTGGCCCATCTCTTAAGTGGGTTGTTTTTTTGTTGTGGAGTTTCTTGATCTCTTTGTAGATTCTGGTTATTAATCCTTTATCAGTTGCATAGTTTGCAAATATTTTTTTCCCATTCTGTTGGTTGCCTCTTCACTTTCCTGACTGTTTCTTTTGCAGTACAGAAACTTCTCAATTTGATGCAATCCCAAATGTTAATTTTGGCTTTGACTGCCTGTGCCTCTGGGGTCTTTTCCAAGAAGTCTTTGCCTGTGCCTATATCTTGCAGGGTTTCTCCAATGTTCTAAAATAATTTGATCGTGTTGGGTTGTAGATTTAGATTAAAGTAAGAGTTACACAGAGAGAGGAAAGGGGGAGAGAGAGAGAGAGAGAGAGAGAGAGAGAGAGAGGGAGGGAGGGAGGCAGGCCTTCCCTCCGATGGTTCACTCTGCAATTGGCTGCAACAGCCGGAGCTGTGCCGATCTGAAGCCAGAAGTCAGGAGCTCCTTCTGGGTCTCCCATGTTATTGCAGGATCCTAAGGACTTGGGCTATCTTCTACTGCTTTCACAGGCATTAGCTTGATGTAAGCCTACTTTCCATTTTTGCTTGGATTGCCTGTGGTTCTGGGGTTTCTCCAAGAATTCTTTGCCTATGCCAATGTCTTGCATATAATTTTTCACTGGATTGTCCTCTAGCAATTTGATGGTTTCAGATTATAGATTTAGATCCTTGATCCATTTTCAGTTTATTTATATGTAAGGTATAATTAAGGGGTCTTTTTTCATACTTCTGCACTCATAGATTCAATTTTCCCGCATCATTTGTTGAAGAACCTGTACTTTTTCTATAGATTAATTTGAGTTCATTTGTGAAATATTGGTTGGTTGTAGATACATGGATTAATTTATGGTGTTTCTATTCTGTTAGTCTACATGTCTAATATTTTGCCAGTGCCAAGCTGTTTTATTTGCCCCATAGTATGTCTTGAAATTTGGTATTGTGATGCCTTTAGCTTTTTGTAATTTAAGATTGCTTTAGCTATTCAGGGTCTCTTGTGTCTCCATATGAATTTTTCACATCATTTTTCAAGATTCCATGTCTACTGTATTTTGATTTGGATCAGATTGATTCTATAAATTGTTTTGTGTAGTGTGCATATTTTGATAACATTAATTCTTCCAACCCATGAACATTTAAGAATTTCCATTTTTTTGTGTCTTCTATTTCTTTCTTCAGTGTTTGTGTAATCTTCATTACAGAGATCTTTCATATCCTTGATTAAATTTATTACAAGGTATTTAAAAGTTTTGTAGCTACTGTGCATGGTACTGATCTTACAAGTTCTTTCACAGCTATGGCATTTTCTGCATATATAAAGTCTATTGACTTTTGTGTGTTGATTTTATATATTGCAATTTTACCAAGCTCTCGTAGGACTTCCAGTAGTCTCTTAATGGAGTAGCTTTGTTTCCCTATATATGATCATGTCATCTGCAAACAGAAATAATTCAAATCTCTCCTTTCCAATTTGCATCCCTTTGACTTCCTTTCCTTGTCTAATGCCTCTGGCTAAAACTTCATAAAGTACATTGAGTAGCAATGGTGAGAGTGGGTAGTTCATGGCTGTGGGCTTGTCATATATCACCTTGATTGTGATAAGGAATGTTCCTTCTGTATTCAATTTGCTTAAGGTTTTGTAGTTCATCAAATGCTTTCTCTACATCTACTGAGATAATTATATGGTTTTTATTCTTCAGTTTGTTAATGTGATATACCACATTTATTGATGTTCCTATGTTGAACCCTTCCTGCATACCAGAGATAATTCTCACTAGGATCTGGAAGAATGAGCTTCCTGATGTTCTTTTGGATTCAATTAGGTAGTATTTTCTTGAAGATTTTTGTATTTATATTCATCAGTGATGTTGGTCTATAGCTGTCTTTCTTGTTATATCTTTTTCAGGTTTTGGAATTAATGTGATGCTGGCCTCATAAAAGGAGTTTGGGAGGATTCCCTCTCATTTAATTGTTTTGAATAGTTTGAGATGAATTGGAATTAGTTCTTTAAAATCTGGCAGAACTCAGCAATGAAATCATCCAGTCCTGGGCTTATCTTTGTTGGAGGGTGATTATTACTAATTCAGTTTCATCTTGGTTGTTGTTCTATTTAGGTTTTCTATGTCTCCATGTCTCAACGTTGCCAGACTATATGTCCAGAAATCTATCCATTTCTTCTAGATTTTCCAATTTGCTGGCATATAGCTGTCTGCAGTACTTCCTGATGATTCTTTTTATTTCTGTGATATCTGTTGATACATCTACTTTCTCATCTCTGATTTTATTAATCTGAGTCTTCTCTCTCCCCCTTCCCCACCCTGTGTGTGTGTGTGTGTGTGTGTGTGTGGTTACTCTGGTCACTGGTGTTTCAATTTTTTAAAAATTTTTCAATAAACCAGCTCTTCATTTCACTGATCTTGTGCCTTTTTTTTGGTTTCCACTTTATTTCTTCTCTAATTTTAATTCTCTCTTCCTACTAATTTAAGTTTGGTTTGTTCTTGTTTTCTAGGTCCTTGAGATGTATTTTTAGATAATTTATTTGCTACCTTTCTACTTTCTTTATGTATGCACTAACTGCTATAAACGACCCTCTTAACACGGCTTATGCTGCATCCCATAAATTTCATATATTGTGTTGCCATCTTCATCCATTTCCAGGAATTTTTGGATTTCACATTTGATTTCTCCTATGATCCACTGTTCATTTAGAAGCATGCTTTTGGTTTTTATGTATTTGCATGTTTTTTAGTTTCTTAAATTGTTAATTTCCAGCTTCATTCCACTGTATTCAGAAAAGATACATGGTATTATTTCAGTTGTTTTTGGATTTGCTGAGGCTCACTTTATGGCCTAGAATATGGTCTATCCTAGAGAAAGTTCTATGCACTGGTGCAAAGAATGTGTATTATTCAATGTGGGATGAAATGTTCTGTAGGTATCAACTAGGGCCATTTGGTCCATAGTGTGTATTAGCTTTCTTCTTTCTGTTTTGATTTTCTGTTTAGTTGATATATCCATTGATGAATGTAGGGTGTTGAATTCCCCCATTACTACTGTGTTGGAGTCTATGTATCCTTTTTGATCCATTAACATTTGCTTTAAATATACAGGCACCCTCACATTGGGTGCATATACATTTACAATAGTCACATGTTCCTGTTTAACAGAAGGCTTAATTGTTACACAATGTCATTCTTTGTCTCTTGTAACATTTTTTATGTTAAAGCTTATTTTGTTTGATATTAAATGGCTATACCTGCTAAAAAGAAACATTTTAAATATATTGCTGGAGGATGATGAGCTTGATTTCAGTTCTGGTCTCATGTTGAAGAATTTCCCTGCAGAGAGGGATAGTGAGCAAAGCTAGATTTATTGAAAGTGAGAACCCTCCTGCCACAGCAGTCAGAAGGGGGATTTCAAGAGAAAAGCGGCCAAAGATGGTTGCCAAAACTGGCTCCTTTATACACAAAATGTCTTTCTCTTACTAACCACTCTGGAAAGTGAGTACAAATTTAACTAACTGATGGGGAGAATAACAACCAATCGGAAGACAGGGATAACAACCAATCAGGAAGCCAGAATAACAACTAATAAGGGAACTGACAGTGTATGCTAATGAGGCATGCTACATGAACCAATGTCTTTATTGAGATTTTTTTTTTAAATAAGAAACAGACAATAATAATTCAAACAAACAAAATCTGAGAGAATTCACCATTAAAAATATTATAAGAAGTCTTCATAAAGAAGGCAACTTATGGATGGGGACTTTGAGCTACATAAAAAAAAAAAACTTTTAAATGCAGAAATAGTATGCAAATAAGTGTAATAAATTGTCTGAAAAAGTTGAGGAACAGTTATATTTTCTTCTTAGTATTCGTTGAATACTTTACTTAGTGGAGGGTTAAGCTTGTGAATATAAAATAAACTGAAAATGTAATTGTAAAAATTAAAAGGAAAAATAAGCAAGGAGGGTGGGAACATGAGCTGGAGGAAGGGTAGGGTAGGAAGTATCACTATCCTCTTTAATCTATATATATAAACACCTGAAATATGTTTACCTACGTAAATAAAAATATCACAAAAAGTATAATATAGTTCACATTTAAAATTTTGATCTACAAAGTCCTTCATTATTTAATACAAAGTAACAATATTTTATGGTACTTTCAAAATGTGAAGAAGTAAACAACAGCAAAAAGTTGGGAAGGCTATAGGCAGTATGTTTTCATAATGTTATGTTAATAGATTATGTGGGGCCAGCGCCATGGCTCAACAGGCTAATCCTCCGCCTTGCGGCGCCGGCACACCGGGTTCTAGTCCTGGTTGGGGTGCTGGATTCTGTCCCTGTTGCCCCTCTTCCAGGCCAGTTCTCTGCTCTGGCCCGGGAGTGCAGCTTGGGCCATGCACCCCATGGGAGACCAGGAGAAGCACCTGGCTCCTGCCATTGGATCAGCGCGGTGCGCCAGCTGCAGCACGCTGGCAGTGGCGGCCATTGGAGGGTGAACCAATTGCAAAGGAAGACCTTTCTCTCTGTCTCTCTCTCTCTCTGTCCACTCTGCCTGTCAAAAATAAAATATACATATATATATATATAAATATAGATTATGTGGAAGACACATGTCACAAATCAAGAAAAAAGTTCTAAAAACTAAACAAAAATATAGAGTTTCCAGCAGAGTAAAATGGAATGATCAAAAATTCTTAATTCACCAGAAGGCAGAAAAGGAGAGAAAAAAGAACAACAAAAAGATAGTGTGTGTGTGTATATATATATATATATATATGTATTATATTATATACATATTGAGATGGTAGATTGAAATCCCACAATAAGATCATTAAATGCCAATGCTACAAATACTTTAAATAAAAAGTAGAGGCTATTCAGAATAAAAGTATAACCTAAGTGTCTGGATATGTAAAAGAACATCATTCTAAATGTAAAAGCACAGATAATAGGTAAAAGAATGGAAATGGCCTGCTGTACAGAAACCAGTCTTAAAAAATTAAAGTTGTTATGCTTACATGCACAAAGAGGTCTTCAAAACAAGAATATTCCCAAGTGTATAAAGAGATATTTCACATGAAAAAGGTGTTATTTTGAAAGAAAACATACAAATCCAATCTCAAATGAAATCAATAATTTTGTTTCGCCTGATTTCTTACACTTAGTAAAATGATTTTGAGATTTTTTTTCCATGTTGTATCCTGTATCTGTAATATCGTCAGGTTGCTGAAGTATTAGTTATGTAGATAGAGCACTATTTGTCTCTATTTATCTGTTGATGCCTATAGTTGGCTCATTTCCAGGATTTAGGACATTGCAAATAGAGATGTTGTAAATCTTCATGAACAAGACTTTGTGTGGACTTAATGCTTTTGTTTTTTCTGAGTAAGTATATATGATCAGGGTGATAGGGTACTACGAGAGTAGATATGAATATTTAAGAAACTGAAAAATCAATTTCCAGGGTGCATTATACCATTTCATACTCAAAATGATTGAGTATGTCAATTCTAAGTGTACTACTTTCTTGCCAATACTCAATATGGCCATTCTTTCAGTATTAGCCATACTGCTGAACAGGTGGTGGTATTCTGTGATACGACTAGAAATTTTAAAATTTCTAGTGATAGGCAGAATGAATTCTTCTGTTTATGTTCTGTCCATATAACTTCTTTGGTTATGTGCATAAACCTTTGCCAAGTTTTATTGGGGCATTTAGTTGAAAAAATTTTGTTAAATTATCTGGATAGAAATCTTTTTCCAGAAAAATGCTTCTCAAATATTTTCTCCTAGTCTTTGGATATTCTTTTATTTTGTAATTATATTAAGGTTTCATAGATTCTTTTAGACTTTCTATGTAGGTGATTTTTTGATAGATGAAAAAAGATAGTCTTTTATTTTGTTTGTCATTTTGCCTTATACAACATTTAACTGACATAAGAATAGTATCTTTGCTGTGTTTTTGATCTTTGGAGGAAACAATTCTTATCCTTTATTACAAGGAATAATGTACAGATTTACTTTGCCCTTAGGTATGTTTAAATGGTTTTAGAAATTTCAATTGTTATGATAAATTATCTTGAATGAGTTTATTTTATGTGAAGAGCTTTCATTGCTTTTGAATGTGATACATATTTCATTTCTTCTGAGATTATCATATATTTTAAAATTTATTAGTCTTTTAATATGAAATACATGCATTATTTTTAAATGTTATATTAACCTTGTACCTGAGGTGTAATTGATATGACATTGAATTTGCTAATATTTTCTTGCGAATGAGGTCTATCAAATCTATAGTTTTTATCCCTCCCATTCTGATGAATCTATCCAGTTTTTGAATCTGGGAAATACAAGTCCAAAAGGATGCAGTGAAGAATTCTCTAGCTTCTATCTTCTGAAAGATTCTGTGTAAAATTAGTATCATTTATTCCTATATGTCTGTAAAATTTCCTATTAAAGAAACTTAGGTCTGTTGGTTTTAATTACAATCATAAAAAGTATATTTGCAGGTTAACTAATTCTTCTTGACTGAGCTTATTTTCCACCTTTTAAAAATTGCAGGCATCATCTAAGTTATCAAACACATTGGAATAAAGTGGCTCATAATATTTCTTTTCGTCCTTTTAATGTTTGTAGGTCCTATTGTTTTTCATCTTTTATGCCTCACATTGGTGATTGAAACATCTGTGTCATTTAATTGGATTAGAAAATAATGTACATTTGTAAATATTCTCTATGCATTAAAATTAATGATTATCCTCCTATTTGATAGTGTATTGTATAAATATCATTAGGTACAGTTTATAATGTTGACTCTTCTCTACCCCATTGATTCTCTGTTTACATGTTCTGTAAATTATTTCAGTGGAGATGTTGAAATATCTAATTATATTTATGAATTTGGCCATTCCTCTTTTTAGCTCTATTTCATTTTGCTTCATGTAAGTGAAGCTCAAAATAAGTACATGTACATTTAAGACGATGGCTCCTCAAATAAGCGACTTCTATATTGTTAAGAAATGGCTTTGTTTAACCCTATAAAACACCTGACAAAACATCACATTCTATTCCATAAATAACAAAGGAATATATAATTAAAGAAATAAATAAGAAAATAACACAGTTTGGATGCTCAGTCACAATAAATGGCAAATATGTTCCAACTACAAATATTTTCTAATAGAAAATATATACCCTTAGTAGTTTAATAATTAAATAACAGTCAACTTTACTGATCTACTCATGGTGCTGAGTGCATTTTATAATCATGTTTTATTAATAATGTGATCTAATAATACCATCAACAAGATAAAGGAGAAAAGAAGGGAGCAAGAAGGCAGAGCAAGTATAACGGTGATTGAGAGCTATAAGGTAAATATTAAATGCTTTGAGGTCTGAAACATTTTGTTTATTTCATCCACATTTTTGAAATAATGTAAATTGTCTTATTCACAGGAGGCTATTCTAAGACAAAATTAGAAATAAGTTTGCCAGAGAACTTAAGCCATTTAAAGAAAACTCTAAGAATAACTCCATTAAAACTCAAATTTTGTCACTCAGGTATTATTTAACTAAATATTCCTAATTTTGTTTCCAATCTTTGAAGTCTATTTTACTTTCATTTATTTATACATGACTTGAGAGTCTATTTGGTACTAAAATAATTGCTTGTAGCATAATAAAAGCAGAAATTTATCAGGACTTGTTTTCTTAGTTTAAATCTGTTTTTTTGTAACAGAACACTGAATGTAAATATGTTATCTTTTCTAGATTTCAAAATATAAAAATTTCAGAAGTCTTCCTGAAATATCACTGGAAATATTTTTTTTGGCAAATTTTTTCTCTCTCTCCATCTCTGATGCAAAATCCATTAGCTAACATCTTAATCAGATTCATGATTTACATGTTTATAATACAGTACAATATAAAAATTCTCACATTTCAGATATTTATCTTTCAAATCATGAATTCTCTTAAATGTTGGATAAATATTCATTAGGATAAAGTTTTGTAGATTTCTCAAGTCCAACTGGGAATATAGTTTTCAAACAATTAAACTCTAAAATCAGTCTTTTTAAATATTTGCATTGCAAGGAGCACAAAGATTGTCATGGTATTCCTCAAATAACAAAATAGCAAAAATTAATAATTGCAATTTAAACAAGAAATTTAATATAACCACTACATGATTTTCAGTCAATATCTGTTTAGAATAGTCAATTCAGATTTATATACAATTGTCTGATATAGAGATGTGATTATATACGAAAGCTGTTGATTGTTTTAGTGTAGCAATTCTAAATTATAAATATTATTGTAAATTCAACAACACAATCATTTGTAGGGAATTATAATAATTTTGTAAGTAATGATAACTGTTACTAATTTATAAAATAAATTAAATTCCTAATTGTAAAATTCGCTTAAGTTTGTGACCCTAACAACAGTTTAAGCATGGGCATTGTTTTTACTTTTAATAGCTAAAATGATTCCACTTACAATATTCACTGCAAAATAATTATAAAAATTTTATTATAAAAATGTCAGAATACAATCAATTTAAATGCCTAACCAGGTAACATATTTTCAAATGTTAGAATTCTATCATTGCCACTTCAATAAAACCTAGCAATTTTTTTGTAGAGTAATTCAGATTTTCATATTTTGAGTATGAACTTAACTCTTGCTTGATTAAATATAATTTCCAATGCTCTCTCACTTTTCTCTCATGAAGTATTTCCTCTTTCCTCATTTAAGAAAAAATTTGTTCTTCTATATGTCATTTAAGTTGTATAAAAACTAATATTATAAATTCCTCATCAAACTAACTAGATAACCTCCATAATTACTCAGTTTAATCCAATGGAATATATTTTGTCTTATATAAATAAATGCTGCAAACACAGGCTATGAAAGCCATACTTAACAAATGCAGTTTTATAAAAGTTGTTCTTCTGGTCTCTAAGCAATACTTCTGACTTTTTGTAGCCAAATAAATAATCATTTTTATATACTCTTTCTTATTTCAATATTGGTTTAGTTCTCTGAAGCTAATCATCATGGTTACTTTATTTGTGGTTAATATTTTAAAATCAAGAGTTAGAGATTATGCTATTACATGATTGTACCATTTGTATAAATCACAATCATCAAAACAGTCCATGAAATTATACAATTTAATGATGAATAAAAGGAAATCAATATGTTTTTAATTAAACTATAGATGCTAATTTACCATAGAGTAATTAAATCCATTTTTCCTGTTCTGAAATTTTATTTTAGAGCTCAGTAATTTTGTTTTTTCCATAAAGACTAACTGTAAATATTTTAGGCTTTTCAGGCCACATTTGCTTTCTGTAACATATTCTTTTCTGTTTTTTAATAACACTTTTAAAACATAAAAAAAAATCTTTGCTGAAGGGTAGTAGAAAAGTATTTCCTGTCATTTTCCTCATGGGCCAAATTCTAATCTAAACAGTTTAAGAACATCTAATTTAATTTGCATTTATCCTATAAATAAAAAGGTAGTTCTGAAATATCTGAAGCAGATCTATTACATTGTCTTATCAACTTATTACTTTGTAATAAGCATAAAACAATGCCATGACAATATTTGCATATTACCCACTTGTTTATGGAGAAGTGTGAAATAGAAGAAGCAATAATTTAATTAGTGGGAACATTAACATCCATGGGTTATCAAAAAATATAGTATACCACAATTAGATGCATCAGAGCTGAATCTAGAAATTTAAAATAAAGATGTTAATACTTCCTAGAGGGTTAATTTTGAACAACAGTGGAGATAATGTAGATAAAAATCTGTTTGTGTAGAAGTTTGGCCAAAGAGTAAAGCCACCAATTGGAATCTCCACATTCCATATCAGAATAACTGGCTTCAAGTCCCAGCTCTCCTCCTATTTCCAGCTTCCTGCTTATGAGCCTTCATGGAGACAGAAAGTGATGGCTCAAGTGCTGGATCCCTGCAACTCACATGGAAGACTGGGCAGAGGTTCTCAATTGTCTGTTGTGGGCATTTGGGAAGTGAATTAAGGATTTGACTCTCTCTGTCTCTGTATATCACTGTCTCTCAAAAAAAAAAAAAAATCCCAATACTAAGCCATGGACATGGTAGATATTCAATAAATATCAATTTGTCTTTTCTTCCAGTAAAAATAAATTACTGAGATGATGTGTATTTAATATGCAAACGAACTGTTTTTGTAGGATTTTATTGTAAGAATTTGGATCACATTACATTTTAGTTACAAAGTTATATAAATCTGAAATTAATGAAAAAGTTGCTCTTCAATTTGTTACTGGCAAACTGGCATTTTTAATCAGGATCATATAACAAATGATTATACTGTTATTGAAACAGTACAAGATTCATCCTGTCCATGCACAAAAAGTATCTGCCATAGATTTCAATGTATTGATAAACATGAATAATATTTCATGGCTGCAGAAATGAAGAGAACTTAAGAAATAGCACATATGACCAGTGAGCTAACAGAGCTAATATTCCAAAATAGAAAGACAAAACACAAACAGAACATACACAAATGAAAAAAAGAGGGTAACAAGAAAGAGGATAGATTATAACTAAATGAGGCAATATGTGTAATGGCTTGAACTTAGGTATTGAAGATTGAGAATTTTATCCACTTTCATATTGAAAATTATAAAGGTTTCATAGAAATATGAGTTGTATCTTTATTTTAAAACTCCAACTAGTTTGCAATGGTTACAAAGTAGTTGAGATTTCAATAACAGAGAAAATATTAAGGTCTTGCAGCAACTTTTTAAAATTCTTAGAAAATTACATCATAATATATTATATAAATTTCATTCAAGCAACTCCAGGGATGAGCATAGCATAAACATGCCGAGGTGAAAGAAATCATCATTTTTATAAGCATTGTTTTCCAATATAATTAAGTCATCTACTTTATGTTTTTCTTTAGGTGCCAGTCCAGGAAATGAAATTTTAGTGCTACCTGCAAATATAGTAATTAATATTGATAGAGTAGGATGCCATCAGCAACTCACAAGGGCAGACAGGGGCAGGTGTCAGGAATACGGTACAGAAATGGCAAAAATAAACTCTGATCACAAATACCTGCATTTATATTGGGGTTGGCCCCAAAGCTCCTGAGGAACATATATTTTACTAAGACACATAAAAAGAACACAAACAAGAAGCAGGCCAACAGTACCAACAGGATGAAGGCACATGCCAAAGCTATCAAGACCCTTGCAATACCCAAAAAGGTTAAGTCCAAGATCCCAAAGGTATCAACCACAAACTCAATTGATTGGCATGTAGCACTCACCTCAAGTTCTGGAAGTATGCTCATGCCTACACTGCTTAGAATCTCAGGATGTCCTAGTAAAAAGCCACTGCCAAGGCTCAAAGTGTCCTAGTTCTAGGCCATGATTTTGGCTGTAGTACCAGGACTAGTTGCAGTTCTAGCTCAGACTCTAAAAGGTGCTAAAACACTTAGGAAGGCTCCACAGATAGATCACGCACTGTTTGCCAGTGTGAGGAAAAAAGTACTGGAGTGATCCCCTGGGCTGCCATCTGCCTGGGGCTGGTGTCCTTTGTGGTGTGTAAACAAATAAAATTGAAGCATAATCTCTTCAAAAATAATGACATTCTAGTTTTGTTCCTGTTACAAAATTATCACCTAAAGATTCTGCACTCAATATTTTTGCTGATATCTGTATCTAAGTATACAGATACAGATAGCAAATTGAAAACATTTTTATTGATCAATAAATTGTTACTATCTTATACCAAGGTCTGATACAAGTTACTGATATCAGGTCCATTTCTGTATCATAAACTTTACGGTTCTAGGGACATGGGTTTGCGACTTTATGACAACCATCAAATTAGTAACCATAAGCGCTGATGGCTACATTTTCACTTGGTCTCTTTGAAAAAGGACACAGGCTGTACTCTATAAACTTAATTATATAAAATAAAATCTATGTTTAAAATAGGACCACATAGCAACTGACTTGATTCTAATCCCTTTAATTCACTTACTGATTATTCCATTTCTCATCAATTTAATTAACATTACCATTTTTATGATAACAAATATAATTGCTGTTTTATAAAGAACAGTGGGTACGTACTTTAGAATTGGATTGAAAGATGGTTGAACAGTTTAAAACTGTAATAATGAAAACAGTACTGTAAAAGTGAGAGCAATGACATAATTGATTATTACCAGGACATCTTCAGCACAACAATTAGGCTGGATGTCCAGAACTTTTGGTTTCTAGCAATTGGTGACTTACTATCTTCCATCTCCTACATAATACCCCCAGAATTGAAAGTTCTTAGGTGTAATGCATTCACATCACCAGCTCCAGTAAAATTAATCCATTTTTAAGTTTATACTTTTTATCAGATTTTGTTTTGGTAGAATTAGTTTGATATTTCTTAAACTTGAAATTTACATTAAATATAGCCCAATCACAATCTAGTACAAATAGCATTAGAATGAATGAGTGGTAATCTTTTCTTGTTTCCTTTAAAGAAATAGTACATATTAAATCAGTCCTGTGGAAGCGAACCCTTTTTGAAAAATCAAGGAAATGTCAATCAATGGTCAACGCACAAACACATACCTCACTCTCAGAATTACAAACAGGTTACCATCGGCAGACATCATGACTTACAGATTTGTGAACTGAAATAGCTCATATCCATACTTTTTCTTTTTAGGATTGTGCCATGGAACTAAAATATTACTATCTCAAGTCAATGTAATATACTATCTCAAATCAATGTAATATATTGCATTAACAAACTGAAGACCAAAAATCAGATGGTTATCTCAATAGACGCAAAGGCAGCATTTAATTAAATACATTATTTCATGATGAAAACCATTAGCAAATAGTTATAGAAGGAACATACTTCAACACAATTAAAGCAATTTATGGCAAACCCATGGCCAGCATGCTATTGAATGGAGAGAAACTGGAAGAATTCTCCTTAAGATCCAGAACCAGAAAAGGATGCCATAGCTAACCATTGCGATTTGATACAGTCCTGGAAGCTTTAGCCAGAGCCATTAGGCAAGAAAAAGAAATAAAATGGATACAAATTGGGAAGGAGGAAGTCAAAATTTCTCTATTAACTGATGACATGATTCTATACAGGGGAACCTAAAGACACTGCTATAAGATTATTGGAACTCATAAAGGAGTGTCAGGATACAAAATTAACACACAAAAATTGATAGCTTTTGTATACACAATGCCATGCCTGAGAATTGGAGAAAATATTTGTAAACGTGAAACTGAGAATTAATATTCAAAATCTATAAAGAGCTCAAAAAACTCAACAACAAGAAAACAATCCAGTTAAGAAATGAGACAATGACTTGAACAGGCAGTTTTCAAAAGAGGAAATTCAAATGGGAAACAGATACAAGAAAAAATGCTTAGGATCAAATGCAAATCAAAACTACAATGAAGTTTCACCTCAGCCCAGTTACTACGGCTCTCATAGGGAAATCAACAACCAATAAATGCTGGCAAGGATGCAGAGGAAAAGGTACCTTAATCCACTGCTGTGAATGTAAACTGGTGTTGCCACTGTGGAAGGCAGTATGGAGAAACCTCAGAAATACAAATATAGACATACCACATGACTCAGCCTCACTTCTGGGCATTTACCCAAATTAAATGAAATCAGCACCTGAACGAGTTATCTCTACCCTCATGTTTATTGCAGCTCAATTCAAAATAGATAAGATATGGAATCAATCCAGATGTCCACCAACTAAAGACCAGATAAAGAAAATATAATATATGTATACACACACACACACACACACACACACACACAAAGAATACTACTCAGCAGTTAAAAAAAATTAAACTTTGTCTTTTGCAATAAAATGGATGCAACTGGATACCATCATACTTAGTAAAATTTGCCAGCCTCAGAGAGACAAATACAATGTTTTCCCTCATTTTTGTGGTAATTAATAGAATACCTGAAAGATAATATATGGGAGTGAAACTGACATTATGAGATTCAGTGATTATTTATAGCCCTTGTCTCAACTGCTGAGGTGCTGAGGAACAGTGTTTTTTTTTTTTTTTTTTTCATACTATTTGCTGAACTCTTTATTTAGTTAGGCTTAATCTTATGAGTATAAAATTAACTGAAAATAGATCTTTTTAAAATTAAGAGTGGGAAAAGCAGAGAGAAGAAGAAGGGTTGGAGTGTAGACTGGAGGGCCATAGGATGGAAAGCAGCACTATGTTCCTGAATCTGTATACATGGAATACATGAAACTTGTAGACCTTAAAGAAATCTTAAAAAAAAATAATAATAAGGGCTGGTGCCATGGCTCTATAGACTAATCCTCCAACTACGGCACCGGAACACTAGGTTATAGTCCCAGTCGGGGCACCAGATTCTGTCCCAGTTGCCCCTCTTCCAGGCCAGCTCTCTGCTGTGGCCCAGGAGTGCAGTGGAGGATGGCCCAGGTCCTTGGGCCCTGCACCCCATGGGAGACCAGGAGAAGCACCTGGCTCCTGGCTTCCAATCAGCATTGTGCACAGGCCGCAGCATGCTGGCCGCGGCGGTCATTGGAGGGTAAACCAATGCCAAAGGAAGACCTTTCTCTCTGATTCTCTCTCACATTGTCCACTCTGCCTGTAAAAACAAACAAACGTTTGTTTGTCTATGGAGCAAGTCAAATCCTTGTCTGTTCTTTATAAGCAAGATTACAAAATAGATGGCTGCTTTGGAAAATAGTTTTATTGTGTCTTATAAAGTTATATATAAGCTTATCATATAGCAAAATGTTTCTACTATTCAGAAGGTATAGAAGATAAATTAAAATATATAATCTCTACTTGAATGTTAATATCAACATTCTGCATAAGAGTAAAAACTGGAAAGAGGCCAGTGCTGCGACTCAATAGGCTAATCCTCCACCTTGCGGCGCTGGCACACCGGGTTCTAGTCCCAGTTGGGGTGCCAGATTCTGTCCCTGTTGCCCCTCTTCCAGGCCAGCTCTGCTGTGGCCCGGGAGTGCAGTGGAGGATGGCCCAAGTGCTTGGGCCCTGCACCCACATGGGAGACCAGGAGAAGCACCTGGCTCCTGGCTTTGGATCAGCACGGTGCGCCGGCCACAGCAGCCATTGGAGGGTGAACCAATGGTAAAGGAAGACCTTTCTCTCTGTCTCTCTTTCTCACTGTCCACTCTGCCTGTAAAAAACAAACAAACAAACAAACTGGAAAGAAATCAAATATCCACTAACCAGTAAATGATAATTATAAATTTGGATACTATTTGTAATACATATTAATGTGCAACTGATATATTTGCCATTATGGATGCATAATATTTTAAAAATTTTGTTGAAAGAAGGAAATCAGTTGCAAAGCCCATATGACGTGTTATTTTCTTTAAGGAAATAACCATCAAAAAAGCTTTATTTAATATGACACAAAGCAAGTCGGTTGCTACCTCTGATTTAAAAAAAATTGGGGTGAAAATTTATTGCAACCGATTTCAACAGAATTTAGGAGGATAACAGAAAACTTTTAAAGCTGACTTGCTTGATATACAGTCAACTATATAAACACACTAAACTCATTATTTTAATAATCAATTTTGGTGAATTTAATGGTATGTAAAACTGATTGCTTTCAATAAATTTATAAAATTGAACTGTTGGTTTAAATCCCTATGTTGAAATCCTTTCATCTCACTATATACTGATAAAGTAGATAGCACTCTCACATAGAAAATTCTGAAACATGGAAAGAAGGAAATCTTTCTCGCAATCTCCTACTTCAAAATCATTATTTATCAGTATCTAAGAGATAATGGGGAAGTATTCAATCTGTGTTGGCACCCATTTATACATTATTTCCCTTGAATCCTATGGTTGATCCCAGCAGTGTGACTTTTTACAACTGCATAGTATATTTCTTGTTGGCTGAGCTGTCCTAGTTCCTTCAAAGTCATTGATTTTTGGCCCTTTAAAAGCACAAGATTCTCAACAGTCAAGACAAGGGTTGTTCAAGTCATTGCTTCTCAAAGTTTCAATTTCACTTCTACATATTGCTTTTAGGTGATCTATTATTTATCACAAGTTAGGGAGAACAGAAGGGAATATTAGTGAGAAGGTAGGTTTGGTGGGATGAGTCACCATGTTCCTAAAGTTGTAATTACGAAGTATATGAAGTTTGTAACTGTAAAGCTGTACAGTTCTACATACATTCCTATAAACTTACTTGTAAGGGTACAGTCTAAAATCATGCCATGGGACTCCAAATTCCCTTAAGTTGGTTGGTAAAAACACCATCTTAAGCATTAAAGTGATCAAATGGATAGTATTAAGGGTCTGATAATAATAATAGATAGAATTAAAAAGGGGTGAATGCTCAAACATGGGAAGCATTCCACCCAGCACACTCATAGAATGACAATCGCTTTAGGTAGCACTCTGACCTCAGAATCAGTCCTTAAAGCATTCTGGTCTGCCTGAAAAGCCCAATGAGAGCATTTCAGGCATAGAAAGCCAAGATACTTTGGCAGAAAATGTTCTACATGAAGGACCTCAGTGGGTGAGACCCCAGTGGAAAGAAGTGGTCATCAAAGGAGGAGGTACTTTTCTCTGAAGGGAAGAGATAACTTCCACTTTGTGTATGGCCTTGTCTAAATACTGACAGAGTTTGTGGTTTCAAAAGGCTTCCATATCCTAGGAAATTCATGTCAAGAGCCTCAGGTAATCACTGGCATCATACATAAGAGTTCTAATTGTTAAATTAACAACAGGAGTCACTGTGTACTAACTTCCCATGAAGGACCTCTGTCTTCAAAGAGTTGTATAATTATGTCTAAGTACTTGCAAAAGATGTATTGTTGCTACTTAATATTAAAACAATTTCTAAAAAAAGTGAAATTAACTTCAAGATGCAAGGACTTTGAATGGCTCTTGTCTCGACTATTGAAGAACAGTTTTTTTCATGCAAATTGTTGAACTCTTTACTTAGTATAGACTTGGTCTATAAAGTTAATACAGTATATAGTTAATTGAAAATGGATCTTAGTGGTGAATAGGACTAGGAATGGGTGAGGGAAGAGAGGTTGGAGTGTGGTTGGGAGGTAGGTTTTGGTGGGAAGAATCAGTATATTCCTGAAGTTGTACTAATGAAATGAATGAAGTTTGTATTCCTTAAGTAAAACATTTCTTTGGGTAAAAATAATAAATATACTATATACTGTGAAAAATAAGGGCACGATTCTATTAAGCACAGATAACTTTATTTTATATTACATTTGAGGTTGGCACCTGTTTTCTACTATTTTCTGTAGCCTAAAACTTTATAAAGACTTATAACGCTAACTTATAGCATTAGGGAAATGAATCCCTTCTAGGAAATATTGATTAACATTCAAATTAACCTACTAAAGGAATACTGAAAGAGGGGAAGAAATAATCAAAACATAAGCATCCCATCATCCAATATAAGAAGATTTCACTCTTTATAACTAGATTTTAATGCAATTATTTTTATTTTACATAAATGTTTTAAGTAAGGGACTAGTGTTGTAGCACAGCAGGTAAAGCAGCCACCTGTAATGCTGACATCCCCCATGGGGTTGGTGCTGGTTTGTGTCCTGGTTGCTCTATTTCCAATTACAGCTGCTAATGGTCTGGGGAATGCAGAGGAACATGGTCCAAGTGTTTGGGCCCCTGTCACCCACCTAGGAGACCCAGATGAATACCTGACTACTTGCTTCAGCTTGGCCCAGCCCTGGTCATTGTGACCATTTGGGAGTGAACCAGGGGATAGAAGATGTTTTTCTTTTTAAAAAATGTTTATTTAGAGAGAGTTATGTGGTGGGGGGTGGAGACAGAGAGCAGAGTTACAGAGAGAGAGGGAGTAACAGAGAGATCTTCCATCTGCTGGGTCAATTCCCAAATGGCCGCAACAAGAAGCCAGGAGTTTCTGCCTGATCTTCCAAATAGATTCAGGGGCTCAAGCAATTATTCCATCCTCTGTTGCTTTCCTAGGTGGATTAGCAGGGAACTGGATTGGAAATGGAGCATCTGGGACTTGAACCAGCTCCCATATGGGATGCGGGCACTGCAGACAGTAACCTTACCCACTAAACCACAATGCCGGCCCCAATCTTTTTTTTAAAAGGTTTACAAGTGAAGTAAGCAGGCATATAGGTTGAAATTGATTAGGTTTTTGAGATGGAAGACCACGCCTTCAACACGCCCCTGTGTGACCTCAAGCCCTACCTGATACCTTCGCTATGCCCCTGTGTGACTTCATGCCCCTACCTGGCCACACCTGGGTGCCCACCAGCCAATCAGATTAATTAACCACTCCCCTTTGGAATTGAGTTAAAAGCCTAGGACAGGGTATGTCTCATCCTTCTCTCTTTTTTTCCCTAGCCTCTTGCCAGGATGGGGCTTGATGTAGCCCTGCACATCCAGGGCGCATGGCCTTTGGGCCACCAGCCCTAGGCTTCCTGGCCTAGATGCTCCTCCATGTAGCTGGTTCCTGGTGCTCAGTATGAACCCAGATTTACCCCCTCTCTCTCTTAGATAAAGCCTTCACTCTCCTATGCATCTTTCTCACTAAATAAAAGCTTAAAATGTACCATGCTGCCTCGTTCATCTGTGCCAGTATTTAGAATTATTCTCTAAGTATTAAGCAAGAACCCTCTTGGGCTTATTAATATTGAGGATTTATTAATAAGCATATGGTGATATCATATGGCACCCCAAATTCTGGTAGCACCCAGATGGGACTTCTGGGAACCTTAAGGGGCCACATTTTCATATATATTTTAAGGAGTCACTTCCAACATCACAATAAGAATAGTTTTGTTATCTTTTTTAATATGCAAGAGACATAATTAGCTCACCTTTCTCAGCATCATAATAATTACATTTGATTATATACACTTGTTAAAAGGGGCTTCACATTCATCAATTTCAAATTGTATCCTGGGAACATGGAGCAGTGACTGTTTCAATTAGATAGTTCAGACAGAAGATATCTTGAAGATGCCTAGTTTCTTACCAAACAGGTGGACAAATATTGACATAATTGAGGCCAGGGGAGATAAGGATGATAAAGTACTATATTTGATTAGTTTTCCATGTGAACCCTTGATCATGAATATTCTTGTACCTCCTTATTCTTTTCCATCCTCATATCTTGGTATCTGATATTTAAAAGCTACATGTTAATCATATCTGAAGTTTGTTACATAATCTATCGTAAACATACAAGCTCATACTGCAAGATGATAGAAAATGTACTGAATTAGCAGATTCTGCTTCTTTCTCATATTCTCCAATATTACATTAGATTTAATCTTTCATTACCCTTTTGGCTCTTGTCTCTAAATAATTTTTCCTGGATCCTAATAATTATCATAAACTTTTTGATCACCTTTATCATGTTACTCTGCTTTGCCTAATAATTGCATGTAGCTCTTGAATTGGGTAGCAATTAATAAACTACTGAAATCCCTGGCTACAGTTAAGGATAGGGGGAAAATGGCATTTTTATTATTGTGCTGAATTTCTTTTGATCCTCAACAATGAGGTGAGGTAGTTAAGATGTATATTTTTTAGCATACTTCACTCTATCTTGTAGGTAAAGATTATAAATCAAATCTTAAAAGCCATTAACATTTCAAAGTGGCTTCATTTGCAGGAACATAAAATTAGACTATTATATTTCAATAAAAATGTGTTCATTCTAAGGGACTGAAATAAACCTTAAGAATGCACAGAGCATTGTTATGATAGAGTTTCTACACAGGACAACTTCAGGCTAGGTCATCAATATCTGTGGGTTAATCAATATACTGCATGCACATCTCTTAAATACTTAGTAAAAACTACCTTTAACAGTCAACAGATGGCTTCATAGTTTGATTATGCCATATTTTCTGTTAGTATCTTGAATTTCATCACTAAACATGTTTAGCAGGTTTCTTTAGTTCATATCAGACCAAAATAACAAGACTAAGACACAATTTAGGTATTTGGCAAGGTATAAATTTATAGAAAATATTATTTAGAGATCTAACAAAATAAACATCATCTAAAATCTATAGTATGGATAATATGAAGACACAGTGCAATATAACAGGTTTTATGTTACATCAAGAGTTTCTTATGAATTACCCTAGCAAGTAACCTAACCTGAGAAGATCATAACCTCACTATATAACCTCCACTGCCAAACTGGCAGGAATATCCACCAAGAAATCTGATATACGGTCCCATAAAAAAGAGGGGAAAAGTAAATTCTGTTTCTAATATTAATTGTCAACACTGGCCAGGGAACATGAAATTGCCTAGTTCTTACCACGCAATGAATTTTATAGGGAACAATTTCAAATCAACAAAAATCAAAATGAGCATAGGATTTTTACCACAGAGATATTCAGATATTACAGGATTTCAGTCTCTAAAATAAAGCTACTTCAACTATGGTGACAAGTGTCAACGATCAGAACAAGACCAGCAACAAAGCTGACAGATTTCATAAGAGCATGTAACACAGGTGTTCCAAAATGTACAAACCTATTGCTAGGAGTTGTGTGAAAGGCTAGTTGGCTTCAGTTAGCTCAGTAATGTGTGGAGAAGAGAAATCAGGTGCCAGGATCACCATCCATCCACTGTACTCCACTGAGATAAAAGCACTTACATTTTACATTGCAGAAAGACCAGCTATACTGTGGCTGTGGCATTTTGACTTCTGACCTAAGCCAATAATCAAAACCCTGGCAGCTCTACCATGTTTAAAAGTGTCTGCTTTCTAATTCAAGGAGTTAACACTAGTACATTTATTTACCTTCTTTCCATCTCAGCAGAGGAGTTCAAAGGCCTAACAGGCATAAGACAATATGCAGTACATCTGCATTTCTTATGAGCAGCCATAAGAAAATGGCCCATATCAGGTAAAATACTTGTTACATCAAGCTTCTGAAGCCGTATGTCACATGACTCTATTCAAACACAAGCACATGGTAGCGATTGCAAATATTTCAAATGTAATTTAAGAAAAAACCCTTTAGATTTAAAACCCCTTTTAACTAACATCTTATTTGTGAAGCTCAACAAACTTTACCCACTACATAAATGTGTGACAGAATTAAAGGAAACCGATTTACAGAAAAAATACTTTGGGTTAGAATCTCAGAGTTGAAATCCATTGGTTTTATGCAAGTTTTCTATTGTTCCTGGTTGTTGTTGTTGTTGTTGTTTTAAATGACATTCCTGGCATCAAAAAGGATTCTATCTGGGGCCTGCACTGTGGCATGGCAAGTAAAGCTGCCACCTGCAGTGCCGGCATCCTATAACTGTGACCATCCAAGTTCTGGCACTCCACTGTGGATCCAGTCCCTGCTAATGTGCCTGGGCAAGCAATGGAAGATGGCCCAATTGTTTGGGCCCCTGCACCCACGTAGGAGAACTGGAAGAAGTTCCCGGCTCCTGGCCTTGGAACAGCTCAGCTCTGGCCATTAGGGACATTGGGGGAGTAAACCAGCAAATGGAAGATATCTCGCTCTCTCTCCCTCTGTAACTCTGCCTTTCAAATAAATAAATAAATAAGAGAGAGAGAGAGAGAGAGAGAGAGAAGAAAGAGAAAAATATTTTACTTGTAGATATTTCATATGCTTGGGATGGGAACAGCAATAGAAAAGGCTGATCGTGGAATAGGAAGTGCAGATTCAAGCCCCTTATTCTTGGACTTCCAGACCCTAGTGGAAAAGTCATGCTCAAGTAATTGTTTTGGTTCTTAATATGGAATAATAAGAATCAGAATCAGGTTCTTTAACCATTGTTAATTGAAAAAGTTCTCTTATATTACTTTATTGCCTATATAGAAAACAATCTATATCATCAAAATTCATTAATAAATGACTTATAATAAGAGCCCTCCACAAGTGAATGGAAATGTGTACTATGAAAAAAATAATTTTTAACAATTTTTGCACCAAAATAAATTTAGCTTTTAATTCTATTTTTCTGTATGCTTTTTGAAGTATCCTCATATAAGACATCAAAAAGATCAATTATCTTTGCATTAAAGAATCATTATTACCATGTTCTAAAATATACATCAAGCAAGGAAAATAAGTGAAACAAATGTAAAGACAAACATTTAATAAAATAATCATTTCAAATAAATGAAATAAAATTGAAAAGCTAACAATTAAGCAAATGGTAAAGGAGAGAAACAAAACCAGGAAAGGGATAATGAAAAATACATAACAAAATAAAATTCACATAAAAATAAACACAGTGAACACAAATTTTAAGACATTTTGTAGCAGGCAAATATATTTTTCACAAATAACATTTTAAGTTGTTAAAATCAATTTCTATTACCTTCCAGTAGGTACTAAAAAGGGCGATATCATACTATGTTTGTAGCAGTATAAACTATTTATGAAAAACTCCAGCAATAGGTAATAGAGGGGGCCAGCACCATGGCTCACTTGGTTAATACTCCATCTGCGGTGCCAGCATCCCATATGGGCGCCAGGTTCTAGTCCCAGTTGCTCCTCTTCCAGTCCAGCTCTCTGCTGTGACCTGGGAGGGCAGTGGAGGATGGCCCAAGTGCATGGGCCCTGCACTCACATGGGAGACCAGGGGGAAGCACCTGGATCCTGGCTGCGGAAGGAAGACTTTTCTATCTCTCTCTCTCTCACTGTCTAATTCTATCTGTCAAAAAAAAAAAAAAAAAAAAGGTATCAGAGCTCTAAAATCATGTCCACACAGTAAGGTAACCACAGATAAAAAGAAAGTACTATATATTTCAAAAAAAAAAATGTATTTTTGAGGTTTTATCATAAAGAAATGAAAAATGTTTGAGGAGGCAGAAACACTTACCCTGAAGTGAACATTACACAATGTACACATGTATATATATATCAAATGGCACCCCATAAATATGTACTTTTTGTATCAATTAAAAATTTTAAATAATTTTTATAAAATAATTCAATTTTAAGATAGTTATCCAAAATTATTAAGGATTTCACAAAAATTCTGAAGATATTAATTATAATGTTTAATATTGAAGTGCAAAATGAAATAATTTTAAATCACAATCTTTCTATAAATGAGTTTTTCACAGAATGTTAAATGTGGGAAATTATTTAATAGACCACTGAATGGGGCCGGTATTGTGGCACAGTGGGTCAAAGCCCTGGCGCGAGGTGCTGGCATCCCATATGGGCACCAATTCTAGCCCCGGCTGCTCCTCTTCCAATACAGCTCTCTGCTATGGCCTGGGATAGCAGTGGAAGATGGTCCAAGTGTTTGGGCCCTGCACCCACATAGGAGACTTGGACGAAGCTCCTGGCTTCAGATCAACGCAGCTCCGGATGTTGTGGCCATCAGGGGAGTGAACCAGTGGACAGAAGGCCTTTCTTTCTGTCTCTACCTCTCTCTGTAACTCTTTCAAATAAATAAAATAAATCTTTAAAAAATATATGCCACTAAATAATTAAGCAGGATATACTTCTGTATGTGATCTAAGTATCTAGAAGAAAGTGTGTGTGTGTAACTGTGTGTATGTTTGTGCGTGTGGAAAAATACACTTAAATTTCTATATGAGTTTATGTGTGTATTTTCAAATATTTTCAGTATAATATCTTTAGATAGCAAATAAAGAGAAATATATCAACACAATTCCCCCAAAAAAGCAAATAATTCTCCTTAGGCAAAAGCTTATTATAACAACTTGGCTTTTTATTATTGTTAAAAATAAATAAAGGCTGTAAATGTTTCCCTATGAACTGTTTTTTAATAAAAACAAATGATATTCAACTTCCCAAATTTATTTCATGTTCTACTCATTAGTTTTAAACTTCAATATAGTATACTGGATGATTTACAAAGGGTCTGCTTTGTGTCATGTTCTTTCTAATGGCAACACTCCCTTTATCCTCATCAAGGGTACATAAACACTTCCAATTTCATATTCCTGTCTACAAAATGCTTGAAACATTGTTGCATTGAAATTGAAGACCAAATTTTTATGAACTTTGAAATACTAATTTTCTTTTACTTTTTTGTTGTTGGAGAGACAGAGACACAAAGTGACAGAGAGAGCTCCTATTTGATGGTTTATTCCCCAAGTGTCTGTAATGGCAAGGGCTCAACAAGGCTGAAACCATGAGCCAGGAATTCAAACCAGGTCTCCCACATGGGTAGCAGTGACCAAAATACTTGAATCATCATCACCACATCTGCATTAGCCAGAATTTGGAATCCTTATTGGAGTCAAGATTGCACACAGGCATTCTAATATGGGATGTGGGCATCCCAACTAACATCTAAACAACTAGGTCAAAAGCCACCTCTAATTTTATTTGTTAAAGTCCAAGATACTTTTTTAAGATTATCAGTTTCAGTTTCTTTTAAATTCCAAGAAAATAAGATTTTGTTGTACACTGAGTAATGATTTTTAATACTGGAAAAATTAAGTATATAGATTAATGCAGTTAATATGTAACTAAAAATTTATAGCCCATCAAATATTAGTAAATCAAAAATTATTTATACACTCCAGGGAAATTCTATCAAAAATAATTCACTGATAAATTCTTATGTAATATAAGGAGCTATTTTAGAACAATAATAATCTTTCTACAATTTTTCTTTTATGTAAATCAGGAAAAATCAGGTTTTTCTACATTTTTAATCAAATTCCAATCAAAATCTTCTATGCCTTTAGAGCACTATGTCCCATCAGTTTTCAGTTGCCTAAGGATGAATTGGTTTAGATGTAATGTATTTCAGTAATTAGATATGTAATTAATTAATTGGGAGTAAGTCATTATCAAGAAGATTGAATTGTGCACTATACTCCTATTCACATCAAGTACATCTTTTCACTTTGCCACTATATTAAACAGTACCAGTGAACACAATCTTTTAAACTCGAGACATAAAAAAATTCTACGCATTTATGGTGTAACATGCAATATTTCAATACATGCATATACTGTGTAATGTATAATCAGGATAAACATTTGTCTTCTCAAACCTTAACATTTTTATAAAAAAACACAAAATATTTTCTTCTATATTTTTATAAAATTACACTATACATTATAATTATCTATAGTCTCCTTATGAGGAAATAGAATACGTGAACTTCTTCCTCCCAGCTATAGCTATAACCAATCCCCTCACTCCTACTTTCCCCGGCCTCTAGTAACCACCTTTGTATTTTCAGCTTCTGTGAGATCAACATTTTTTTAGATTTCACTTATGCAACTTTTACATATAACTTGAATCAAATGATGTGTTAAAACATACAAAGATGTGTTTAGTTTTGTTCTTTCAACTTTTATTTGCGTATTCAATTTTGTCCACCTTGGTAATACAAAGTTTATCTCCATTCACCAATTGTAAAATGTTCATACTTAGAGGCCGGCGCCGTGGCTCAACAGGCTAATCCTCCGCCTTGCGGCGCCGGCACACCGGGTTCTAGTCCCGGTCGGGGTGCCGGATTCTGTCCAGGTTGCCCCTCTTCCAGGCCAGCCCTCTGCTGTGGCCCAGGAGTGCAGTGGAGGATGGCCCAAGTGCTTGGGCCCTGCACCCCATGGGAGACCAGGAAAAAGCACCTAGCACCTGGCTCCTGCCATCGGATGAGCGCGGTGCGCCGGCCGCAGCGCGCCAACCGCGGCAGCCATTGGAGGGTGAACCAACGGCAAAAGGAACACCTTTCTCTCTGTCTCTCTCTCTCACTGTCCACTCTGCCTGTCAAAAAAAAAAAAAAATGTTCATACTTAGATGGGTGGACAACAAACAAATCTGTATTTTTTTTCAAATCTTTAGGAAGCCATGACCCACTATTCTTACACAGATGAGGAACATTAATTTCCTCAAAAATCAGAACTTCAAACATCAACCAATTTACCTTTCAACATCAGACTTCTCATTATCACCTGTTATGCTAACTAATTTGCCTTGGTCAAATGAGGGCCCTTGCTCTGGATTCAGACAACCAGGGATCAAATGTTCCCTTTTTTTTCTAGATTGTTAGTATTCTAAAGTTTCAGTTTTGTATTTGGGAGTTGGAGTGGGGTTGCCCATAGTTAGGAGTAAGAAATAGCATCCAATTTCAGGACTGGTCATTCACTAACACTCTCTCACTTACAGTCACATGCAGTTACTTATTCGTTCAATGTGTGTATATTGTATCCCTACTTGTGGCAAACACACTCCTAAATGATGAAGAATATATGATGCAAAGCTCCTGCTTTTATTTAGCTTGCGTGTGTGTGTGCGTGTGTACCTATTATTACCTATTATGTAGTAGGGATGATGCTGTAAGTAGTAAATAAAAAAATACAAGTAAATTTAGCATTGTTTCCAGGAGGAAGAAAGACGCAATAGGTAAATGTATTGCTGTAATTATCTCCCTCTCTGCATAATTAAAAGCTAACCATACTTTTGGTTTTTGCCTGTCAACTTATGTGACACTTTCCCTTAAAGAAAGTGTCTAAGAACTCCACTAGTACTCAATAAGCATGTCCAAAATTGGACTCTGAGTTCCTCTTCTACCCTAAAATATTATGAGTTTCTGAATGGCATTGAACTAATGACTTGTGATCTATGTTTTGAAAGCAAATAATTTTTAGCAGGAGAGATTTCGGTTTATCACCCTAGGTAACTCAATGAATTGAGTCAGTTTGTTTATTGACAGTAGGGTGGATATTGTTTACAAGTTTTAAGAGGTGAGATTGTGCCTCATCGTAAAGCTCAAAAGAAACACAGAAGCTACAATGAATCAAGAACTCTGGCCTTTAAGAAAGTGAGTTATAATATAATGATAGAAACTATAAGAAGAGTTCTCAATCTAACAGAAAAAGGTGATGAATCCCTCATTATTATAAGGATTTTTCATGGCAGCTAGTGAAGTTGACAGACAATTATCCTATAAACCAGATTTAGCAGCAAAACTAGAGACTACCAGAAATTTAACCATTAGGACTTTCACAAGTTCAGGGCTATATTTTATATTGCAGTCCCTTGAATAGCTTCCTGATTTCACTTACCCCATTTTCTTATTCTATTTTTTTTTTTGTCTGTGTGCACACATTAAGCTCTATTGTAACAACTCAGTATACCTGTGTTTCTGATCAGTTTTTTTCAGAATGCCTCTCCACAAAGAGTGGTCAGTCTAATACAGCCCTAAAATTCAAACTTTCCTTAGTGATTAATTTCAAAACGTTATTTTCTTTGGCCCCTGTAAAATCCTTAATTTTGTTTATCTATATACTGTTATAATGAGAGGGTCTAAATTTCCATTTTTGAAGGGAAATTTACATCTAAAGTGATTTTTATGATTTAGTTTTACATATGGTTGTCCATTTTTGTACTGAATTATATTATATATTTTGAATTTTGTATGGATATTCTTATATCTTACTCTTGATATAATCACTGTAAACTAGAATACTGTCTTAATGTATCTATAAGCAATCAATTGATGGGTCCTATATAATTTTCTAGACCAACTTATTGTCTGATCCATTTACATTCATATTAGTTTTAAACTAATAATGGGTTTTATTTAAGAAATAAAGTCCCTAAGGCCATAATATAGATGTTAGCTTTTTTTTTTTGGCATGATGCATAATAATCATATAGCCTCAAATGTGTCACCTGTGAATTTTTGTTCCCTTATTCTTTATGGCAAATGGGACATTACATCCAGTTTACCCATGACAGTTCTAGTGTACAATTATTGCCTCTAAAATTACTAATTTGTTCCTCTAAAAATGCCTTAATTTAAATGATAAATTTTATGATAGCTCATTATATAGCACTCAAGAGATTCTCTGTACTCATTGAATCAACCACATAGCCTATGTTCCACTGAGTCATTTAGGAAGGGCTCTTGATTTGTGGTCAGTCATCCTTTTCATATTATCTGTTATGTGTAGCTTTAAGTCCATGAGTGAGTATGGACTATAACTGAAGTGGTAACATAAAACACAGTGGGCCAACACTGTGGCATAGCAGTTAAAGCCGCCAACTGCAGTGCCGGTATCCCATATGGGCGCCAGTTCAAGTCCCAGCTGCTCCACTTCCAATCCAGCTCTCTGCTATGGCCTGGGAAATCAGTAGAAGATGGCCCAAGTCCATGGGCCCCTGCACCTGCATAGGAGACCCAGAGGAAGCTCCTAGCTTCTGGCTTTGTTGCGGCCATCTGGGGAGTGAACCAGCAGATAGAAGACAACACCCCCACACCCCGCCTCTGCCTCTGCCTCTCTGCAACTCTGCTTTTCAAATAAAATAAATAAATCTTTAAAAAAAAAAACACATGGTAGTCATACATCTCTTATTGAGGTTCTACTTTCAAGGAGAGTTACAATTATATATTTTATTTAGCAATGACTCAGAAAATGCAACTGGCAATAAAATATAAAAGGAAGAAAGGATGTGAATGTATTTGACTCAAAGTCTTTCACTTAATAAATTAAAACTAATATCAGTAAAGTAAGAAAAATGAAAAATTGAATTACTTATTAGAAAATATTCCTCTATAGAATGAGCCTCTTAGTCCATGCCTGTCTCCTAAAAGGTCATGGAAAAAAATTTTTCTGTCATGCATTAGGACCATAAATTTCTATATCAGTACTTTAGGGATTTGAATATGTTTCAACGAGTCTTAAAATAAAAAATAATAGTAATTTGCCATCAGCAGTACTGTAAATTAGTGATTTTAATATAATTTTATGTATTTGTTTTCTCCAAATGAATACCTGAAATGCAATAAATCTAATTAATCAGTTTCTTTAATTTAAAGTATACTTTATTATATTGTTTTAAAATCACTACCCACAGAACATAATAGTCAAAGTCAAATTAGTTGCCGGAAATAAAATTTGGTTTAAATAACTGCATGTTTATATTCTTGTTAAAGGATAAATTGTTCTAAATTTTTCTTTTAATTAACTACACTTGTTGAAAAACTCTTTTTGACATATTAAATTAGCAACTTTTTTTTGACAGATAAAGTTAGACAGTGAGAGAGACAGAAAGAAATATCTTCCTTCCATTGGTTCACCCCCCCCAAATGGCCGCTATGGCTGGTGTGCTGCGCCAATCCGAAGCCAGGAGCCAGGTGCTTCCTCCTGGTCTCCCATGCGGGTGCAAGGCCCAAGCACTTAGGCCATCCTCCACTGCCTTCCTGGGCCATAGCAGAGAGCTGGACTGGAAGAGCAGCAGCAGGCCTAGAATCTGGTGCCCATATGAGATGCTGGCGCTGCAGACGGAGGATTAGCCAAGTGAGCCATGGCCCCAAATTAGCAACTTCTTCAACATGTTTATTTATTAGGTTGTATAGCATCAGTTTTGTCCCTTTAACAAAATAAAAACTATTTCTTTTCAGTTATTTTTTTCTCAAATTTTAGAGTTGGAATTCGAGTGAATATTTTTTAATTCATCACACTATCTTACCAACGTTTTTGTTTTATTGCCTCTTTAAACACTTACCCCACTCTTCAGTAAAGTAAGTCACACCTATAAGTGGAGTCTTCAATACCACTAACTATAATATTCACTTGTTGGCTGTTTGGACTGGTTAGCTTTTCATATTACAAAAAACTCTTTTCCCATTCGCAGTTATTTTCAAAGTTTTGTTTATCCACCAGAATGAGAGCTCCATAAGATGTAGTATCAAGTCTCTTTTCTTATTGTTTTATATTTTCTTCAAAACAGTTTACAATTTTTAATTTACATAACTAGGATAATAATATTCTTCCATAACAGTTATATGGCCTCTATTATTAAATAAGATCAAAGATTCCCTGGAAGTTAAAATAAAATTCTACATGGTCATTTTTTTCTCCAACAATCATCTTTTCCATATCAGAAGCATGAAATCATTTTTTTTCTCTTGTAATTGCATTTTTTATATTGTCTCCTTTGACCATTTGAAAATAATAAGAGTAGCTACTCAAGGAGAATATGAGGTATAGGCGAGCAATATAATGAAGAGACGAGGGCTAACTAATTGTAAGTGAGCAAGAAAAATTAATTTCAGCATTCATTGTTTGAGGTACATTAGGCACATTTTTTAAATTTTTGAAACTTCTGAGATACTAACTAGTAATGACAACCTGGAAGTTTTAAGAGGAAGGGCAAATGAACATTCAATAATAGGTTATAGAAATAAGAAGGGGGTGGGTGGCACTGTAGCATAGTAGGTTAAGCGTCTGACTGCAGTGCTGGCATCCCAAATGGGTGCTGGTTTGAGTCACAGCTACTCTGCTTCTAATTCAGCTCCCTGCTGGATTAGAAAGCATGGAAGATGGCCCAAGTGCTTGGGCTCCTTCACCCATGTGGGAGATCCAGAAGCTTCAGGCTCCTGGCTCTGGATTTGGCCCAGTGCCAGTTATTGCCACCATTTGGGGAGTGAACCAGAAGATGGAATACCTCTCCATCTATCCTCTCTGTATGGAACTTTGCCTCCCAAGTAAATAAATAAATCTTTTTAAAAAAGAAATAAGGGAAAACAGAAAATAAATGTCAAAATCAAATGGAAAGCTAATTATCAAAAATCATAATTCAGTGATTATAGACATAATTATACCATTAGAAATTAGAAAAAATAAACAAAATTGAAACTGAAAAATAATACAAAAGATCAGTCTAAGGAAGAGCTAATTTTTTGAAAAACTAAATAAATTGTTACACAATTGGCCCAAAAACCAAAATAGAGAATACTGAAACCAATAAAATTCAAGATTAAAAAGGAAATTCAACAGAGACCACATAAGTAGAAAGATTTGATAGGAAATACTACAATAGTTATATGCCAACAAATTGGAAAATCTAGAAGAAATGGTTTACTGGACACATAGAATCTATCAAAATTCAGTCATGAAGACACAGAAAATATAAACAGACCAATAACCTAAATAGAAATTGACTTATACTCCCAACAAACAAAAGCCCAGGAACAGATAGCTTAACAGCTGAATTATACTATACTGTTACACAACTAATTTCAATTTTTCTCAGACTATTCAAAACAATCAAAAGTGAGGGAATCCTCCAAAATGCCTTCAAGGAGTCCAGGATCACCTTAATTCCAAAACCAAAAAAGATACAACAAAGAAAGAGAACTACAGAAAATATACTTAATGAGCATACAAGCAAAATTCCTCAACAAAATACTAGCTAATTGAATTCAAAAACACATCTAGAAGATCATTCACCCAGACTAAGTAGGATTTATTCCTGGCTTGGAGGGATTATTCAACATTCACATATCAATAAATGTGATATATCACATTAACAAAATAAAGAGTAAAACCCATATGATTATCTCATAGATGCAGAGAGCGCATTTGATAAAATACAACATCTTTTCATGATGAAATCCTTAACCAAACTGTGTATAGAAGGAATATTCCTCAAAACAAATATCAATAGCCTTTGTATACACAAAAAATGCCATGGCTAAGAAAGAAAGATCAGTCCCATTCACAATAGCTGGAAAAATTTTAAACACCTTGGAATAAATTTAACCAAGGAGGTAAAAGATTTATACATGAAAATTATAAGACATTAAAGAAATAAATAGAATAAGAAACAAAAAAAAAATGGAAGCTCTTTAGTGTTTGTGGAAGATTTAATATCATCAAAATGTCCATACTACTGAGAGCAATTACAGATTCAATGCAATACCAATCAAAATATAGAGGACATTATTCTCAGATCTAGGAAAAATGATGCTAAAATTAATTGGAAACACAAGATACCTCTAATAGCTAAAGTATTCATAAAACAGAAACAAAGCGAGAAGCATTACAATACTAGATTTCAGGACATACCACAGGGCAGTAATAATCAAAACAGCCTGGTACTGGCATAAAAATAGAGATGTAGACCAATGGATCAGGATAGAAATACCAGAAATCAATCCATGAATCTATAACCAACTAATCTTTGACAAAGGAGCTAAAATTAATCTCTAGATAAAGCACAGTATGTTCAACAAATTGTGCTTGGATTATTGGGTCTCCATATGCAGAAGTATGAAATAAGACCCCTTTCTTACAACTTATACAAAAATCAACTTAAAATGGATCATGGATCTGTACCTACAACCTGTTACCATCAAATTACTAGAGAACAATGGGGAAATTCTGTAGACTTTGACATAGACAAAGCTTTCTTGGAAAAGACCCCAGAAGAACAGGCAACAAAAGCAAACATGGACAAATGGCATTACATAAAGCTAAGAAGCTTTTGCACTGAAAATGAAACACTCAACAAAGAGGCAACCAACAGAATGGGACAAAATATTTGCAAACTATGCAATTGATAAAGGATTAATATACAGAATCCATAGAAGCTCAAGAAACTCAACAACAATAAAAAAAAAACAATCCAGTTATGAAATGGAAAAAAGTACTTTTACAGATAATTTTCAAAAGAAGAAATTCAAATGGCCAAGAAACACATGAAAAAAATGCTAAGAATCATCAGCTATCCAGGAAATCCAAGTAAAAACCACAATGGGGTTTCACCTAACCCCAGTTAGAATGGCTTTCATAGAGAAATCAATGAACGGTAAATGCTGGTGAGAATCCACTGTTGGTGGGAATGTAAACTAGTACAGACATTGTGGAAGACAGAGATGGAGATTCCTCAGAATCTGAAAATAGATCTACCACATGAACCAGCCATCCCACTCCTGGGAATTTATCCAAATGAAATAAAATCAGCATATGAAAGAGAATATGTACCCCAAGATTTTGTAATTTAATTCACAACAGCTTAAGATATGGAATCCACCAAAATGCCCATCAATTGACGAATAGATTAAAAAATGTGGTATTAATAAACCACAGAATACTACTCAGCCATAAAAAAGAATGAAATCCTGCATTTTGCAACAAAATGGATGCAACTAGAAGTCATTACACTAAATGAAATAAACCAGTCCCAAAAAGACAAATATGTTTTCCCTGATCTGTGGTAGCTAATAAGAATAAAAAAATGTGTATGAGCAAAACTGACATTTTGAGTATTGATTATTGTTTGTAGCCTTTGTCCCTAATATTGATGAACAGTGTTTTGTTTTTTCTCCCTATTTTCTGGATACTTTACTTGCTGGAGGGTGAAGCTTATGATTATAAAACACTGAAAATGTGTCACTGTAAAAATTTTAAAAAAGGCAGTAGGAGAGAGTGGGAGCATGGGAAAGAGTGAGGGTAGGGTGGGAAGTATCGCTATGTTCCTAAATCTCTATCTATGAAATATGTGAATCTGTTCACCTCATATAAATAACAAATTTAAAAAAGAAATTATTTTATCTCATAAAGCTAATATTACATTTGAAAAATATCACACTGAAAATAAAAAGAGATTAATGTCAAATATAGACCAATCATATTCACTTTTTTCATTTCTTTTGTTTTGTCTTGAAACATAAGTCCAGATGCTGAAAAGGAAGGTTACTTTGTTTTATCACATAATTTTTTAATTATAAAGGTCCTTAGAGTTATAGATTTTATTCACTTCATCTTAATTCCTTATTTATAGTTGAGCATTTTGTACAAATCATTTTTTTAGATGATGCATATCATAATGAAACGACTTTGATTATGGGTACTTAATCCTTGTGATCCCTTTGGAAATCTATTTTAGGAATTATAAGTCTTTCAACATTCAATTGACTTTCTCATCACTAACTAGCATTTATAAACCATTTTTATTTGTTTACTGTTATACCTTAATGTATTGGTTAATGCAAATTCAATATATAATTGCACTTTCCATGAAGAAACAATCACTACCTTCATTTCATTTCAGCCCAGTAGCTCAATTATTGATCTTTCATTGCTCTACAGTGAGTATTTTTCAGAGAATAAACTATGTTCTCTTACTCCTATTCTCACTTCTCTATAGAATAGACATTTTATTTTCCATTTTAGCACCATATGGTAATATATGGTTAGAGCAAAACTACTCATGTTTGAGCTAAATTAAACTTTGTTTTTGGTTATACTAAATCCTTGAAAGGAGACAAAAGTTACTATGAGATAGTTAGATATTTACATTCCTGAACACACACATATATAAATGCTCTCAATATTACTATTGACATACCAATAACTAATATTTTTTCAAGGTTCTTTCAGAATAATTTAAATGTTAATAAAATCAAAAGTTTTGAATACTCTTTTTGAAGAAAGGTAAAGAGAAAAATATTTTCATGATAAATGCTTTTTACCTCTCAATAATGACATAATTTTCTTTTGTTTGTACTGCTGAAATCACAAAAAAAATGCTATATGTGTTTACCTTGAAGAGATACATCCTCTAGGTTAAAGGTTACCTTGTGAGTGGTTCTTATCCTAATTAATTACACTCACTTAGCAATTTTATTTAAAGTTTTCCTCAGTAATAGAAAAATACAGGACAATGACAATTGTTTCAACAAATGGGAGATAAAATTTCTGTTAATTTAAATTTAATGAAAATCATTCATTTACTTAGATACAAATTCCTTATGAGAAATAAATTTGTTTTTGTTTTCTTTAAAACTAAAAAAATTATGAATACAATTTTTATATTTTCTATTCTTCAAGCAAATATTTCTAAACTATATTTTCTAGACTATTTTCTAGACTATATTTTCCTTAATATATAATAAATTTATTTCCAATTCTCTATGGACTTATATCAGGAATATGCTTGGATTTGTGATCTTTATTTTTCTGCCAATGAATATTTATTGAGTCTGACCATGTGTCATGTACTCTGAAAGTCACTGAACCTAATAGGCATGTATGATTAATATATGCAGTATCATACATATACTTTCCTAGGGAAAGAAAGGGAAACATCACCAAATGAAATACATAAAACCCTCAAATAAAAATTAGAAAATTCCAAATATTTGAGACTAATTTTCTTCTCTGCATTTTTTTTATTTTATTTTCCTAAAAATAACCTATTTCTTTGCAGAACAAGACTGTTAGTGAGTTAAAGAAAGGTGGCTATGGTCTGGCGCCATGGCTCACTAGGTTAATCCTCTGCCTGTGATGCCGGCATCCCATATGAGCACCAGGTTCTAGTTCCGGTTGCCCCTCTTCCAGGCCAGCTTTCTGCTGTGGCCCAGGATGGCAGTGGAGAATGGCCCAAGTGCTTGGGCCCCTGCACCTGCCTGGAAGACCAGGAAGAAGCACCTGGCTCCTGGCTTTGGCTCCTGGCTTCAGATCAGCACAGAGCCAGTCATAGCAGCCATTTGGGGAGCGAGCCAATGGAAGGAAGACCTTTCTCTCTGTCTGTCGATAACTCTACCTGTCCAAAAAAAAAAAAAAAAAGGAGGCTAACAGTGGTTGTGATGACCAATTTAAAGGTAAATCTAAAATCTGAATTTGCTGTGACATTATAAAACTTCCATAGGCAACTCCTTGTGTCACTGAGTAAGTTACTGCCCATATCACTGGTTTTCTCCTACCTACTTATTATACAAGAGCATGGACCTTTCCACTTACTGAGTAAAGTTGAGGATATGTGTGTGCAAGAATGAATTAATGCTAATATTTTTCTCAGTCCATTTAAAATTAATGTGGTGTGGAAGAGTCAGGAGACATTTCACTGTCTCTCTGATGGTTGTCCTCCTGTTCAATGAGTCCTGTTAAATGATCCCTGTAAGAGCCATCCTTCATTCCTGGCTCACAAAATCAAGCTCTGAAGAGCGATGCTTTTAGTGTGCAGAATTCAACAGATGGTACAAAATGACCAGTATTTGCAACAACTTCCTGAGGGTAGATCTCCAGCTGGGCCTCCCTATCAGCCTCATTCTCTGCTTTCACTGTGTGTTCACACATTTTTAACACTATCATGTTTAAAGTATTCATGGTTTCCATGGAAGTAGCTGTAACTGTGAATATCAGCAAGTCTAGAGCTTAAGTATGAGGACAGTAATGACAGCTTTCTGCCTGCCCCCAAACAATGTCTGATTTTTAAATGATCGTATTCACTTTAAATTCAAAATGGTGACTGCTTATCTTTTGCAATTCAGTTCACCTAAGGATACATTACAGTGAGCAATTTTTTCTTAGCTATCAACTGAGAGACACTCCTATCTTTGTTGCTAGACTGAAACATTCTTCACATAGTGCTTGTAAGACTCTGAAGTCTTTATTGGTACTCTGCACTCCTTCACACCCCCACAAGAAGAAAACATAGATTTATATTAGAAACTTCATTGAAAATTGTCTACTTCAAAAGCACTCAAAGGACTTTCAAGTTATTTTACTGCTATTCCAGAATACCTTCATGCCACTGAAATAACTTAGGCTAAGCAAGGAAGACAGTTTTTTTAAATTTGTGGGAAGTTACCTTGAAAAATATGATGGGAAAACAAATAGGCTATATCCTGCTGTTATTCATGTTAAGAGTCAGAGCTTTCTGGTAGTAAGTTACTGCTAAGTAGGAGGAAATATCTGAGCAGCAATAAAAGATGAGCACCAACCATAAATCTGATACCAGTAATTCCACACTTAAAATTCAAGTGAAAGTTCAATAGGGCCAACCACACACAAAATTCACACTTCCTATATAAAACATGCAGGACAATTGTAGCAAACATCACTTTGTTGCCATATTAAATTAAGTTGTACTATATGTGTAAAATAATGGTACAGCTAGGACTTATTTCTACCCAAAATGATTATTTGAAAATTTATTGGAGATATTAATATATTAAAATTAATATTAATTAATTAAAATGAATAATCAAAAGTAGTTAAATATTTTCAAATGCCCCACTCCTTACCTGATTTGTGAGGTCCTTCCTCTTTATTCTAGCTGTTCTGTCCCGGAAAGAACTATAGCAGTTTTTTCTTACATATGTGCCTGTATCTCTCACTACAGTCTGTCCCTGCATGGAAAGCAATGCTCTAAAATAAGCACAAACTCAGTCTCAAGCACATACAATCAAAAATATACTCACATCTTGCCTACAACACACTCCAGACACCATTATTTTAAACCAATCAAATCAAATAAGTTTCATTTGCTCATTACTACAAATTTGACTCTGCAACATATGAACAGGTATAATGACTTAATGTACTGTTGGATAAATCTGAGCAATAGTTTAGATTAACTGAATTGTTTGTTTTCAGTAAATGAAGAAATTTTATATTGTGGTTTAATATTAGTTGAACTATTCCTTCTTCTTGTTGGCTCAAAAGTTTCCTTGGCTTAAAGGAAACAAAATGATAACTGTATCTGACTGGGAATGTCTGCTGAACTCTGCATTTTCTTCTTGTAGAAGAGGGAAAAAATGATAGAACTGATCTGGTCTGATAATGAAGTAGGGAAAATTGTTTTTTGTGAGCTTCTTCACCTGCTCCTGGATCAATCCCTAATCTATTCCTGGCTTCTTCTCATGCAATATATTGGATCATGGGAATAATTCAATGAAAGGAACCGGAAATGATGCCAGAATACAGAACATAAGCATACTAGTCATTTAAGTGTTTACGAATAGAATTCAGGCCATAGAGAAATCATAAAATCAGCAGAAACTCATTCCAAGTAATAACAATTGCACATGCTTCCTTATACATTATTTATTTCTAGGCAGTTTTCCAACTGCTTTACATATATTAACTCATTTAATAGCAATGACTAACAAACAATAGGCTTATTATTTTCATTCCCCTTTTTATAAGTGAGGGAAACAACAGAGCAACTAAATACTTCGCACACAGAATGACTGGGAAAATTGGAACTTGAATGAAGTGGGCTGGCCCCAGAGATCTGGGCTTATATCATTTTAATCATTTTATCTGGCTGGCTAGTATCAACAAAAGCATCACTATAAACATGGACTTGACCAGACAAATCAACAACAAGAAGGCTGATTTCCTTTTTTTTTTTTTTTTGGGGGGGGGGCTATAAATAAAAGGAAAGCATATAATCATGTACACACAATGCCCACGACAAAGTGAACACAAACAACTGAGTCAATAGTGAGTGAAAAAATAATCCTCCATGTAGTATCTTCGAATAAATTCCCAGCTTTCTTTCTCATCTGCAACTATAACACTTTCTCCACAGAAGTATTCTTCAATTTCAGTTCACAATTGATCACACTGATAGGTCTAAGAGCAAAGGGATCACACAAACAAGACTAGTGTCTGCTAATACTAACTGATAGAATAAAAAAGGGAGAGAATGATCCAACATGGGAAGTGCGATACACAGCAGACTCATAGAATGGCAGATGTCCTAAACAGACTCTGGCTTCAGAATCAGCCCTTAAGGCATTCGGATCTGGCTGAAGAGCCTATGAGAGTATTTTAGGCGTGGAAAGCCAAGACACTCTGGCTTCCTATGCAACTCCCTCTTATATACCCTGGAAAGCAGCAGATGGCCCAAGTATCTGGTCTTCTGCCACTCATGTGAGAGACAGAGATGGAGCTCCTGACATCAGCCTGGCTCACACCTGGCATTGCAGCCATTTTGGGGAATGAACCAGCAGGTGGACAATCTCTGTCTCACTCTCCCTCTCTCTCTCTCTGTGAAATAAATAGGGGACACTCTCCTATATGGGGACCTGTTTCTGTCCCAGCTACTCTACTTCAGTCCCAGCTTCCTGCTAATGGTCTGGGAAAAGCAGCAGAAGATGGCCCAAGTATGTGGCCCTTGCCACGCATGTGGAAGACCCACATGAATCTCCTGACTCCCGGCTTCAGCCTGGCCCGGCACTGACAATTGTAGCCATCTGGGGAGTAAATGAGAGGTTGGAAGATCTCTCTCTCCCCCCTCTTTCAAATAGATTCACAAAGTCTTTAAAAAATAAATCTTTATAAATAAAATATAAAGTTAAAAAACTCATTGTATTCATTCATTTGAACACTTGCTATTGCTGTTTATTTACCAAAGAGCAAAATAAGACTATTTTTAGAAATACATATACAGAAGTAATTTTGTTGAGTTTTTTTCTTGGAATGCAACTGCAAAAATAATTCATGTTTTTTTTTTTTTTTTTTTTTGACAGGCAGAGTGGACAGTGAGAGAGAGACAGACAGAGAGAAAGGTCTTCCTTTGCCGTTGGTTCACCCTCCAATGGCCGCCGCGGTCGGCGCGCTGCGGCCGGCGCACCGCGCTCATCCGATGGCAGGAGCCAGGAGCCAGGTGCTTTTCCTGGTCTCCCCATGGGGTGCAGGGCCCAAGCACCTGGGCCATCCTCCACTGCACTCCTGGGCCACAGCAGAGGGCTGGCCTGGAAGAGGGGCAACCGGGACAGAATCCGGCGCCCCGACCGGGACTAGAACCCGGTGTGCCGGCGCCGCAAGGCGGAGGATTAGTCTGTTGAGCCACGGCGCCGGCCATAATTCATGTTTTTATCTAGAAAAACCATATACTCAAATGTATAAAAATAGCTTGATAGACATAAGTTTTTAGCAACTGTATAAAGGACAGAATTTAGGCAGAGAGAATGATCATTAGTTTTTAAAGGACACTTAAACCAGTTATTTTTAAAATTCCTGACAGGGTCGTGCATTATTAAAAAAAAAACTTGATTTTGCAATTCCAAACATATATATATATATATATATATATATATATATATATATATATATAAAACAGACATATCCATACATTATTTTCAAACTTTTCACAAAAACCTTCTTATGCTTGAAATGCAAAATTCATTCGATATGTTTCTATCTTTTTCCATTTCGATAAAAATGACCATTTTAATTCATTTCTGCCTCTAGTTGTATGCCCACTAGAAGAGTCATGACCTGCCATCTGAAAAGCACTGTTTTAAAATCTGTCTCTGGGATATTATTGGTTAGCTCTATGGGTGCTTTCAGGCTGGCTGAAGAACCTTGATCTATAAGGGAAGAAAAAATTTTTTCCAGATTCTAAAAAATTTGAAAACTACTTTCAGGACTTAGTCTATTTACAAATTATGGTTTGCCACATTTTCTTTAAAATGTCCATTTTTTGACTGACACACTTCAGTCCTCCCATGCTTGGAGAGATTAACTCAAAACAAAAGCTTTAAACTTCCCTATTCAGTGTCACACTAAGGTTAAACAATTGTATATTTCTCCATTAAGGACATTTCTTTTCTGGGACATAAAAAAGGCAGAGAGAAAGTTAAATCTAACATCTGTAGATACACTGCAGGAAATAAACACAGTTGGAAGACTTTTTAGAAAGTCACTTAACTTGTAGCACAGGATAATTTATTTTCACATAAAAAGTGAATCCCAACTAAAGACAATTTGCACTATTTTGCACCTACTGTTAGCAGCAAATGAGTTAAAAATATTTATTCTCATCTATACAATATTCTTTCAGTAAACCTTGTAAAAGGCTCATTAAAAGGGTCACATATTTAGAAACAACCATGCATTAATAGGAATGCAATTAAGTACTTATTGCTTTTGTCATTTAAAGTAAGTTAACCAGATGGCATGAAATACTCCAAAAGAGATTTTGAGCAAACAATGGAGATTTAATTAATATGCACCAGTTAACTCATTAAATATATAGCAACTAGCTCATTAACTTAAGGTAAATACTTATTTGAAATGAATGCTATATTACTTTTTATATTTATCTTCAGTTTTCTTGAAGGATCATATGATAAGTGGTGATTTTGAAAGCCAAAACATTTTAAAGTACAAATCTATTTTTGTTCTCATCTTTTTTTTCCTTAGTACCAGAACAGAATACGATGTTATTATCACAGAAAACACAGAATTCAATTAATACATTTTAACAAGAGCAGCAACAAAAATGGAATTATTATTAAATTTACATATTAAAATAAATACCCATTTGTTTAGAAACAGAGAGATATTCTGCATCCACTATTAGTAACTTTACATGGATTACAGAGTAGTACTCTCAGCGAATTTTACTTTTTTTATTCTTTTTAACAGGCAGAGTTAGACAGTGAGAGAGACAGAGAGAAAGGTCTTCCTTTTTCCGTTGGTTCACCCAAGTGGCCGCTATGGCCAGCACGCTGCGCCAATCCAAAGCCATGAGCCACATGCTTCCTCCTGGTCTCCCATGGGGTGCAGGGCCAAGCACTTGTGCCATCCTCCACTGCACTCCCGGGTCACAGCAGAGAGCTGGACTGGAAGAGGAGCAACCAGGACTGAACCAGCGCCCCAACTGGGACTAGAACCCAGGGTGCCGGCGGAGGCGGTGGATTAGCCTAGTGAGCCATGGCACAGTGAATTTTAAATAATTTTAAATAATTATCTAACCACCCTATGTTATGTCTTTGTGTTTCTTATAATAAAGTTTTGTTATGTAACTTTGTCCAAATAATGATTATCACTTATCTAGTGAGGTCTTCATCCTTGACCTTTGATTAAAATCACCCTGGAATACAAAGCGAAATAATACAGACATACTACTGACAACACATTACCCAGAAAAGCATGAAAGTGGAGTATCTTCTCTTCCTTTCTTGGCAATATTAAAGTTAATGAACAAATATTATACTCATTTCCTATTATGTATTTTAAACATTTATCTTTTTTTTAAAGATTTATTTATTGATTTGAAAGGCAGAGGCAGAGTAAGAGAGAGGTCCTCCACGTGCCACCCCCACCCCCTCAAATGGCCACAGTAGCTGGAGCTGGGCCAATCCGAAGCCAGGAGCCAGAAGCCGCCTCCATGTCTCCCAGTAGGCACAGGGACCCAACTGCTTGAACCTTCCTCTGCCTTCTCAGGCCACAACAAGAGAGCTGTACCAGAAGTGGAGCAGCCAGGAACCAAACCGGCACTCACATGGGATGCTGGCACTGCAGGCGGCAGCTTTACCTGCCATGCCACAGTGCCCTTCCCCTGGACAGAATTTTTAAGATGACCTCTTTTCTGCCTAGTTGTATGCCCTGAAATTGCCAACATATTCTAAGGTTTGTTTATGGAATTACTTAACTTTTTTTATATCAACATTACAGATGTAGTTAAACTTACAGTATAAATTGTCTCCATGGTCACTAATGGTGCATGTGTTATGAACGTTTGCTAACTAATGACTCTTTAATGTCATCTGAAAGAAAATCTGAATTGTTAGATAAAAGAATTAGATGTTTTCAGTTTCTGCTCAACTGTACAACTAAGAGAATGCACTTATCTATACATGACCAAATTTTCACGTATAATGTGTGTTGTATTGTGCTATGTATTTTCTTAGTATGAAAATAAAGGAGACCACTGTTGTGGTGTTCATATGGTCATTGGTTCAGTTGCCGGCGGCTCCACTTCTGAGCCAGCTGCCCACTAATGGCCTAGAAAAAGCAGCAGAACATAGCCCACATGCCTGGACCCCAGACAACAACGTGGGAAACCTGGATAAAGCTCCTAGTTCCCACAGAGGAGACCAGGATGAAGTTACTGGCTCCTGCCCTCAGCCAGTTCCAGCATCGGCAGTTGTAGTCATACGAGGAGTGAACTAGGAGATGGAACATCTATCTCTCTGTGTAACTCTGACCCTCAAATAAATAGCTAAATATTTTTTTTAAAAATCCTACTCAGAAATGTTTGAGGAAACCAAATGAAATCTTTAAACGGTTTCCAGAATTCAAGGCAACCTTTAAATTGCATCATTTAGGGGTTTAAACATTTCTATGTCACCTTTATTTTCTTACTCTTCTGAAAAATACTTAAATTCAACTGTCCCAGTTATCATGTATTCCATGTCGGCAGTTATGTGTAGCCAGAGTACGTCAGGGATCAGTCCTTGTTCCTGTTCTCTTTAAACTCCATCACCTGTTCATCTAAATTTTGCTTATGAATTTAGGACCTCCTATTTATGTCAAAAATTTTAAAAATTGTATCTCCAACATATATTCATATGAACCAATACATGCATTTGAGAGATCTTAAAAATGTTCAAGGAAAATGGATATTATGTGAAAGCTATTCATGGATTTTTACAATTTTATACCAAAAGGAACTTAGATTTAAATGCCATTTTCCATGAATACTTCAATGTATGCTTCTATAACCAACTTCACATTTAAGATTTACAATTTGATGTTTAATAGACACCTCAAATGTAACATGTTTGAACACTGAATTCACAATTTTCTAATCTAGGTTCAGCCTTCCCCACCCACATAGATAAAAATGCTATTCTTCCACTATTTGAAGTCAAAAGCCTTGAGAGTCTTTGACTACTACACTTTTTCCCTCACCTGCCAACTCACATTGTTTTCGTAACTTCATTTATATCACTCTCTGCTCACTTCTTGTCATCCATATCAGTATTACAGTTTCTTTCACATACCAAACATTATTCCTGATGTACTGACATCTGAATGGCTATATAGTTCACCTAGTTTGAGCCTGCTTAGATTTCACTTCATATTTGCTGAAATGTAATCCCCTTGATTTTTTTTATTTCTAACTTGTTCTATTTATCCTTACTCTATCTCCAGGTAATAGAATATATAAATTATTTATTATGTTTTATGTTAATTTTCTATTTGTCTTTACCATAAAGTTAGCTGCATGAAGTCAGATGAAGAGTGGTACTTCCTACTGAGGAGCAGTCAGTTTTCCCTGTTATGTACATTTTATTTATTTCTTTTGTTAGCATCACTGAGAATAGCAATTCTTTATCCTCTATTACTGCCTTGTGCTCACTTACTGATTCTAGCATCAGCTTCCCCCAAATAGAGAAGCTAACAAGAAACAAGTATGTTAGCAAGACTGCTTTGTAAAATGACATCATGGATACAATTAGACCAGGTGCTGTTCTTCTGCTCATTATCTCATATCACGGACTTACACTTGATATTATTAACATCTTAGTCATCATTATTTTATTGTGGTTTTAATGCTCCAGAACTAAAGTTCAATGCTCCTTATCTCTTTTTTATTCTCAAATAGCTCCATAAAATTTAAATCTCGTATAGTCCTAAAAATATTTTACTAGCATAATTGAGATCACTCTGCTATCATATTACAACAATGTTAAGAGATTAAGCCAAACCAGCAAGAATTCTTTAAGCATGATGGCTTGTGTGACGAGATATTCAAATAAGCAGAAATGGTTAAGTGCCTCTCTTAAGTTCTCAACTTAAAAACAGGAAAAGACATGTTGGTACAATATAAAACATTTCTGTAAGGCAATAAGTAATCCAGAATCAGTTGCCAGTATAATAATTTGAGAGGCTTAAAAACTTCTCTGCATATTCTTTGATACTCTAACAAACTTCAGTTCTTTTCCAAACATGAGCCAGCCTTAATGGCTTTTAGTGGACAGAACATGGCTGTATTGACACTTCATGAGGCTAAGTTATCTTCCTCCCATCTGTGTGTGTGTTGTCTTATAGCACAAGTAACTTAGGACCCCTGAGGGGCCAGGTAAGAAGTCTATTGACCTTAGACTCATCGTCATAGAGACATTCTGTGAAAAGCAGCACCAAAATAAAGAAAGACAACCAACTAGCATCAACTACTTTAAGATGCACCTGTGTGAGACTTCCTTCTTCATCTCCAGATCTGTGAATATGTAAGGCTCTAGATAATGCTAGCTGTGGCCACTATTTTAACGTTTGAGTTGAACCTCCAAGGAGATATCAGAGAAAACCATCCAGCTAAACCTAGTCAAACTTCAAAGCCATTAGAGAGAATAATAAAGTGGTTATTGCGCTTCGAGCAATACAAAATCAGTTACTCAATTCAGTGATACTTGACGTTCAGTAAAGAGTATAGTAATTATAGGTAAAATGCTTCTTGGTATGAGGATTAGATAATTTCAATACAGATACTTGATATCACTAGTTTTCCTTAAGCAGTAATGATTAAACATCATTTATTCAGAAAGTCTGATAATTTCAAATTCTAACAGTTACTATTAATCTAATAACTGTATAGATAATGTATCTTAGAATGGATTATAACACTTGTAACTATTTTCTCTGAAGAAGAAAGAAGATATTTTGGGAAAGGTTAATGTATATTGCATGTTACTGTATATTTAAAAACCTCATGCGATTTGTTTCTGACTTAAATATCTAAATACCTATATACAATTAAATACTTATATACACAAATGTGTAGGACACATGCTTTACTTACTCAGTTAACTCTGCCGAATTAAAAATAAGTGAAGAAGCTACCTATGCACTTAAATGTTTAGAATATCAGAGGTTTACAGATACTATCATATGCAGTGTTATTTATTCCATATAATGGTACTATGAGGTAAATGCTCTTATTTCCAACTTATTAAACAATAAACTAAAGCCTAAAGAAGTTAAACTATTTTTGCTCAAATTGACAAAGCCAATACATAACAGATCAAAGGCATATCCAATCCTCAACAGAGCACCAATCTTGCAAGTTAAAGGCTTAGGAACCAATTCCAGGGTCAGCTGAGAACACTGTGTGTACACTCTGGCACTCAGTAATACCCCCACTGTGGAAGCCACCAATGCCACCTACTGCAAGGGTAGGATAGCAGTTGGAGTAGAGTCAATGAAATGCAGGGACAGAAGAAGCAACAGGAGAAAAGCATTTCTTCCTTTTACCCTACAGCTCATCCTTAGCTCATGCACACTAACGTGCTTTTACTTTAAAGATGTTTCTAATGCTTGCTTTACTTGTCCATATTATGTTTAAAGCTCCAATAGTTAATATTTCTCAATCTCAATTATATTTTGCAACTATCTGGCATGTAATTGTGACTCTATAAGAAAAAAAAAAATCAGTCTATGCAAAGCCATTCTTGCAAAGCAAAGATCTGTTTTTCTGCTTCCTTCTTTCCAGCTTGACAATGAGAAAAGTGAACAAAAGGAAATTTTTCACAGATCATTCTATCCTGGATTGACAATCCTGAAAACTCAGGAGATCCCAGTTAAAACATCTCTCTTCCATACCACCAGAAATCTACCAAACAGAGAATTTTATGGAGGATTTACCAGATAGAAAGTGTGACTAAATTCTGAAAGTCTTTTGCTTTTTTGCATATAAACTCATAGATACATATGTGTATATATATATATATATATATATATACACATACATGCAAAAATACGCACCCACCTTAGCTGAATGGTGATCATAATATCATTGATAGGTTTATTAGGCTGTAATAGGCACAAACTATAAGCATTTAAAGTTTTCAATTTTTAAAAGGAAAAATAGTCATAATTAATATAATGAAAATATCATTTACAGTCCTTGCTTCTTGCCTCTCTTTTCCTTCTATTCCCAGACAGTACTTGTTTTCTGTCAAATGTATTAATTAGAATTTTCTTAATGTTATGTAAATTGAGGATTAAAGCATGTGCTTTGTATTCGTAATATGCCTTGTATCAAGATAATAATTTGGAATTCATTCTTGCTGTCATGAGCATCAATAACAGTCCTTTTTTTATATTGGTAATACTCCACTGTATATACATATTAAAATGTGTTCATCTACTTACTTGTTGAAAGACTTTGTGGTTATTTCGAGCTTTGAACTATCAGAAATTAAGCTGATATAAATATTCATGTACAAGTATTTGTATGGCATATACTTTCATTTCTCTTGGGAAAATAACTAGAAATTGGATAGCTGTGTTATATGGTATTATGTGAGTAAATTTATAAGCAACCTTTTAATTGTTTTTCCCTTTTATGTAATCGTCACTATATTAAAGTTCCAGTGGATCCTTATCCACACTAAGGATCAATATGTTTACTAATTTTAATTTTTTTTTTTTTGACAGGCAGAGTGGACAGTGAGAGAGAGAGACAGAGAGAAAGGTCTTCCTTTTGCCGTTGGTTCACCCTCCAATGGCTGCCACGGTTGGCGCGCTGCGGCCGGCGCACCGCACTCATCCGATGGCAGGAGCCAGGAGCTAGGTGCTTTTTCCTGGTCTCCCATGGGGTGCAGGGCCCAAGCACTTGGGCCATCCTCCACTGCACTCCCGGGCCACAGCAGAGGGCTGGCCTGGAAGAGGGGCAACCGGGACAGAATCCGGCGCCCCAACCGGGACTAGAACCCGGTGTGCCGGCGCCACAAGGCGGAGGATTAGCCTGTTGAGCCACGGCGCCGGCCACTAATTTTAATTTTTAAAATTATATTTGGTTGACGTTTTGTGATGTCTCTTTATTGCTTTAATGTGCATTTCCCAAATGCTTAATGACAGGCAAAATTTTTCTTATTTGCTTATTTTCCATACATAATTTGTTGGTTAAGAATGTATGTAAATTGCTGAACATTTTTTGTGAATTATATTTTACTGAATCTAAAATTATTTATAGTCTAGGTATAAATCCTTTATAAGATGTGTTTTTTTTTTTTTTCAATATCTTCTTTGAGTCTGAGACTGCTCTTTACATTTTCTTACTTTCACAGAACGGAAGTTTCTAATTTTAACAAAGTCTAATTTGTAAACATTGTAGTTGATTTTAGAAAATATGGTTTTCAGTTTATGTTTGCTAACTAAACAATAAAAGGACCTCAGGACTCTGTAAAGATGGGGATTATCTTTTCAATTATGCAATATATTAGTCTAATATTTTATTTTTGTGTTTAGTTTTAAATTAATTTTGTTATAATGTAAATATAGCCAATTAGACTCTAAAAAACAGACTACAATTCTCAGAGACCTTCATGAAGGAGGTTTAGTATGGAGTACTTTTTGAAAACAACTCATTTGAGAAATCGAACGTTGGTTCTTTGAAAGTAAACTATAGTGAATTTCCAACAATAATCTTAGCTAGTAACTGAAGTGATTCTGCATTGGAACAGCCTTCACAGCTGTCAAGAAGCAAATGGGCCTAGTCTATATAACTCTAGCAACCACTCACTGGTTTCATATTTCTTCTGTGCAAGGACTGTACTTTGAGCAAGGCAGCATTTATCATCAAGAACCAACACTAGAGTAGTTGGAGGATAATTTTTGAAGAGATTTAGACAATGCACATGCAGTATCATCAAGTCTTCTCTATTCAGAATCACAGCCTTCAAATTAATAATAAGGATACCTCACCAAGGTAAAGCTCCTTTAAGAAAGACCATTCCAGCTGGCGCCACGGTTCACTAGGCTAATCCTCTGCCTTGTGGCGCCAGCACACCGGGTTCTAGTCCTGGTCGGGGCATAAGATTCTGTCCCAGTTGCCCCTCGTCCAGGCCAGCTCTCTGCTTTGGCCCGGGAGTGCAGTGGAGGATGGCCCAAGTGCTTGGGCCCTGCACCACAAAGGAGACCAGGAGAAGCACCTGGCTCCTGCCATCAGATCAGCGCGGTGCACAGGCTGCAGCGTGCCGGCCGCTGCGGCCATTGGAGGGTGAACCAACGGCACAGGAAGACCTTTCTCTCTGTTTCTGTCTACTCTGCCTGTCAAAAAAAAAAAAAAAAAAAAAAAAAAAGACCATTCCATCCTGTCTCAAGGTCACAACTGATACTAATTATCTTCCTCCTGTGTTATCTACTCTAGAATTTCTTCAGGTACTTAAACCATTTCTGCTGGTCTAGGAAGTTACCTGGTTTAATCTAGACACTTGTGTATAAGAATTCTGAACCCCTAGTCAAAATGTCCTTCCCAGGCCACTGCTATTGTGTCTGTACATTTAATGCGCAGGGAAGGACTATCAGCTTCTACTGTGTATCAACAAGTCAGCTAACTGTTAACCAACTGTATTTTTTCCTGCCATAATTATAAAATCACCCTACTTCTTTCTGATGATCAATGTCAATGACCATGCTGTTCTGTTGACACAAGCCTGAGTGTCCCCCAGCAGAATAATTTTCTTTCTGGAAAGCAGAACCTTTAGGGAAGAAGAACCTACAGTAGCGAAGTATTCAAAAATTCCCACAATGGGTCACGAGATGTAACTGCAAATAGTTTCCTTTTGTTCCAAACCTTCCTATATAATGTTGACAGAACCATATCCTGATTTTAAATTCTGGATATATTCTATGTCCTGGAGGATGATACCCTATTATTACAGGATATCTTTTTCAAGTTAGTAAATTAACTGAGTATTCCAAAGACTTTTTCATTGTTCTATTAGACTTTTTTAGTGGTGTGCTATATGAAAAAAGCAGTGAATTTCACAGCAATTAATCTCTTTGCTTTAAACTAGATATTTTGGTGTGTTGCAATGTTATGCAAGCTTTCAAAGCAATGGACCAAACATTATGGAAGCTCGTTAGTGGAGTGTTGGCTAGGTCTCATTGGGCAGTGAAAGATACCTATGATGTGTATTGATTAAAGATTAATTACTTCTTCCTCCTCAGTGGGAAAGGTCAATATAAATTGAACCATAAAAAGTGTCTAGTTGGCCTCTGCCATGTTGCATCTGGAACTCAACAGTTATCTTCAAACTGGGCATCATCCATCAACATGAAAGAAGGTAAATGAAGGGAACCTCACAGCAAAAGATCACAGGGAATTCAAAGCATACATTTGGATAAAGAAATTATGGTTCATGTACTCTATAGAATACTATACAGCAGTCAAAAACAATGAAATCCGGTCATTTGTAACAAGATAGAGGAATCTGGAAAACATCATGCTGAGTGAATTAAGCCAGTCCCAAAGGGACAAATATCATATGTTCTCCCTGATCGGGCGAAAACTAACTGAGCACCAAAGGGGAAACCTGTTGAAGTGAAATGGACACTATGAGAAACAGTAACTTGATCAGCTCTTGTGCTGACTGTTGGTGTACAATGTAATACTTTATCCATTTTAGTATATTTTATTCTAGTATTAGTGGTTGAACTCTGTAATTAACACACAATTATTCTTAGGTGTTTAAATTTTAACTGAAAAGTGATCCATGTGAAATATAAGAGTGGGAATAAGAGAGGGAGGAGATGTACAATTTGGGACATGCTCAATCAGACTTGCCCCAATTGGTGGAGTTAGAAACGTGCCAGGGGATTCCAATACAATCCCATCAAGGTGGCATGTACCAAGGCCATCTCACTAGTCCAAGTGATCAATTTCAGTTCACAATTGATTACACTGATAGGTCTAAGAGTAAAATGGTTCACACAAACAAGACTAGTGTCTGCTAATACTAACTGATAGAATCAAAATGGAGAGAATGATCCAACATGGGAAGCGAGATACACAGCAGACTCATAGAATGGCAGATGTCCTAAATAGCACTCTGGCCTCAGAATCAGCCCTTAAGGCATTCGGATCTGGCTCAAGAGCCCATGAGAATATTTTAGGCATGGAAAGCTAAGACACTCTGGAAAAAAAAGAAGACCTAAATGAAAGATCTCTGCGAGTGAGATCCCAGTGGAAAGAACGGGGCCATCAAAGAAGGAGGTACCTTTCTCTGAAGGGAGGAGAGAACTTCCACTTTGACTATGGCCCTGTCGAAATAAGATCGAAGTCGGCGTACCCTAAAGGCTTCCATAGCCTCGGCAACTCATGACTAGAGTCTAGGGAGATTACTGATGCCATAAACAAGAGTGTCAAATTGTTAAATCAACTTCATGAGTCACTGTGTTCTTACATCTCATGTGGGATCTGTACTTAATGAGTTGTCCAATGTGAAGTAATGCTATAACTAGTACTGAAACAGTATTTTACACTTTGTGTTTCTGTGTGGGTGCAAACTGATGAAATCTTTACTTAGTATATACTGAATCGATCTTCTGTATATAAAGATAATTAAAAATGAAAAAAAAAACTTGGTGTTAAATTGGAAATTGCATAGAAAATTCATCAATTTAAAAAATATATATCATGTAGGATCTCTGTCCTTAATGTGCTATGCATTGTGAATTAATACTATAACTAGTACTCTGACAGCATTTTTCACTTTGTGTTGCTATGTGAGGGCAAACTGTTGAAATCTTTACGTAATATATACTAAACTGATCTTCTGTATATAAAGAGAATTGAAAATGAATCTTGATGTGAATGCAAGGGGAGAGGGAGCAGGAAAGGGGAGGGTTGCGGGTGGGAGGGAAGTTATGCGGCAGGGGGAAGCCATTGTAATCCATAAGCTGTATTTTGGAAATTTATATTCTTTAAATAAAAGCTTTATTAAAAAACAACAACAACAACAACAAAAAAAAAAAACTGGGCATTATCTACATTTAGCAAAGCTTGTAGGTAGGACAGCCTTAGTGAGTAGCAGTCATTGCTGTTAAGCCTCTTTGTTTTTCAAAATGGCTACTGCACTCATTAGTTCATTGTGTTACACTGGAGTAATTAATTACAAAAGCTGGATTATGCAGTTTATTTGTACCGTTTGGACTTCTTCTTGCTCCATTCAGTCAGTATATTATAAAGGATAGTTATTAGTCCTTCCCAAATGTAAGATCTGATTAGTCACTGAGACTATCTCGTTATGTGATCACTTATATTCTGTAGTAAGATGGTTGGACGGTCCAATGGCATGGATATCATTCCAGAATCTACTGTGTTTTTTTTTTTTCTTTTTTTTAGCCACACATAATTCTGTTAATAGATTAACAGGAACTCACCACAAAGTCCACATTCCATCTTTTCCATTCCAAATATTATTAAAAGCATACTGTCCTAATATGGCTATGTATCCAAACTGACAGTACTGATTGTATCACAACCTGTAGCCTATATTCTTTTAGTTGGTAAGAGGATTAAATAAATACTCTTTCTTTAAAGAGTTATTTATTTATTTATTTATTTATTATAAAGTCATAGTTACAGAGGAGAGAGAGAGATAGAGAGAGAGAGAGAGAGAGAGAGAATATGAATGAGAAAGAATGAATGAGAATATACCATCTGCTGGTTCATTCCCCAAATGGTTGCAATGGCCAGACCTGAGCTGGTCTGAATCCACGAACCACTTCCAGGTCTCCCACATGAGTGCCAAGGCCCAAGTACCTGGGCCATCTTGACAGCTTTCCTAGGCACTTTTGCAGGGAGCTGAATAATAAGTGGAGCAGCTGGGAATCTAACCTGCACCCCTATGGGATGCTGGTGTCACAGGTGGCAGCTTTACCTGCTACTATGCTACAAGGCTGGCCCCTGGATCAATATTCTTAAACGTGAAATGTTTTGTCTCATGGGTTCAAGGATTTCTTCTAGTCATGATGCTTGCTTCTTAGTGATTGAACAGCTGATAATTTAATTTTTTCCATTTAAATAGGTGTTCTAATATGAACTAGACCCTTGCACCCAAAAAATTTAAGGATTTAATGAGTCTCTATAAGTCTTATTTTTTACCATCTGGTAATGGTATTTTAACAAGTATCTAACATATTTTATCTTTGCTCATCTATTTAGATTTAATATGATATCATTGACAATGAAGATCAATTCAGTATTATGCTGAATGTCCAGGTAGAACCCTGTCTTTAGGATACATTATGACAAGAGAAGGATAGTCAACATAATCCTAGGACAAAACCATAAATATATACTATTTTCTATATCATTTGAATGAAAATCGCTTTTGGTTTCCCTTATAGAAAAATTTTTCAAAAACTCAAAACAAATATAGAGGTGAATACCTATACATCATATATCTGAGAAGGTGTTAATATATTTTATTTAAAATGTTACATCTGTCATAGCAGTTTCAACGGACAATACTACTTGAGTTTACATCAGCCCATTTCCATCTTTTATGATTTGGATTTCTCTAGGGGTTTCTGTAAGGTCAAAGTGATGAAATAATTGGGAATACGATAGGTGAAAACGTACCTGTGTCTTACAGTTCTCTGAGATCTGGTTATATCTTTTTCTATTCTGCTATGGTATTATTGTCTTTTGATTTACTATATTGACTTGTGTGGAGATCCATTTCAGAGATTTGGAATTAGCTGACTGTTCACATCAGACAGGCCAAAAGACATGGATTTGGACATTAACAAGTAATTCAATTTCAATTATATGTTCAAGAGTAGAAACAATTATTAAATTGATATGTGGACTTAATGTGCACAATATGAGATGGACTTGGATTAGTATTCCACTCATTATAAGGCATTCATTCACCCTAAATCAAATATTGTGGACATGATGATGTTTTGGAATCAATGTCAACTTAGATCTTGTGTCCATAGTTTTCAAAATGATGAGACATTCCCTTTTTTATCAGTATTACTACCACAGTGAAAGGTCAAAGTCCTATTAAAAAAAGACTAAGATAATATTTCTATATTAATAGGTCATAATAGTCCAGGGTTTCAGGGCCCCATTGGGGTACCCTGCCTCTACCATAATAATGGACCCTAAATCTGAAAAACAAACCAGTACCTAAATATGTTTCATAATAACACACCAAAATCTATATTAATTCTTGTTGCCTCTGACTTGAAAGTATGGGCATCCTGAGAACATTATACTCTTAGTCTTAGAGCTAAACACACACAGATTTGGCCCACAAGTTACAAGGAGGACTTAAGAGAATGTAGAGCAATGTAAGACTCAACTGGTAAATAACAACAGTGAGGTGAACCACTATTTGAACAAATAGTGTAATGGCTTCCAAATGGCTGGTATTTCACTATTGAAGTTATAGCTTTTTCAAAATATAGCATTATAATTTTTAATTTTTTCATTTTTACTGTTAAATAAAAATACCATTTTGTTGTATTATTTGTTTGCATTGAAAAATATTGTTAAGTGCCAGGTCAATATAAGGACTTATATGGGGTTATTTTATATTTTCTATATACACAACCATATTAATAAGTAATTATAATACTATTTCTCAGTTTAGAAGCTATTAAATTTCAATTTATTATTGTATGCATTATTAAAAAGTTATCTTTTGCATTTCATGTTCATTTGTTTTGTTTTTTTAAGTTAGTGTGACCTTTCACTTTAATACATTGTTTTTTAGTTTTACCTAACCCACTGTAATTATAGCTATTGTGGTTTCAAGACACAGTTTCTTGTTTTTGTTGTTTTCTGTTTCTCTCTTTCACTTACTATAACAAAAACAATTTCAATTCCCTTGCCATTTATCTTTTTCAGTAGAATAATCTGTCTGTTGTTCCGTTAATTACTTTTGCTCATCTTCTTGAGTATCTGATTATGTTTGTGTACTGTACCACTGTTAATGTTTTCAAATTAATATTCTCAGATCCAAAATAATGCTAAAAACTTTCTAGTTTTGCACAGATTTAGATCTACTTCAGGATCATTGTATTCCAAGTTCTGGAACTGTAATCTATAGATAAGTAACAAAGGTTAGAGGTATCCATATGTTTGGCATTAAATTTAGCTGAACTGTAGTTTTTTGGATTCCAAAGTACAGCCCACTACATTTTAAAGTCACATCTTTCATACACACAAACATATACACATAACAAATGAACTCAATCTTTGAGCCATATAGTCTGTTAACATCAAATACTGCCAAAATAAAACTGGACTAAATATTAACCATTTTTTCACATATGTAAATGAAAATATCATGTTGCACTACTTAAATACTTATATATATATCATTATATACATGTGTGAATAAATATATATTATATAAATATATACATATATAGTAAATATATAATATGTGTTTGCAAAACATCCCAAATCCTAGGACAGACTACTGCATTCATGTCCTCTCCCACACACTGATTTGTTAATTCCCATTATTTCACTGAATCATGTTATGCTTTTATAAAGGTTTTCTAAAATAAATTTTGACAAGATTATTCTTTTATCTTTAGTGACAAAATTCATCTGAATAACTTAGTGTTGTTATTGGAAACAGAATGCTTGCTACTTATTTTTAAATATGAGAACACTTAATAATCACAGTTATCATTATCACCAACATTATGATCATCTTAAGTCTATGAAATCAGGCAATTACAATTTCCATTTTCTTATGCTTTCTTTATGTTTTGAGGCTACCATCTCTACTCTTTCAGTTTTTTGTGTAATATATAATACATGTTGGTGAATTACAGTTATCCCACTGTGCTGTGGAACACCAGAACTTGTAACCTTGAAATGGGCTATGCAGGCAGCTAGGTAGGTTTGATGAGCTGGAGGTACCTTCAAGCCAGCAACCTCAACATCAGCAATAAATGAATCGAAGAGTTCATATTATACTTCACTAATGAAAATGTAAAATATGCAGATTATCAAAACAAAATATCATGAAAGTAACTAGGGAGCAAAAAAACGAATGCATTAAGAAACACAACTAGGCTAGTAGCAAAAGACTTATCAGCAACAAAAGATGCCATGAGACAAACAGAAATATCTTTCATATATCAAAGGGTTGTGAGAAAAAACAATGCCAATCTAAATATCTTTGTCCAGGTAGACCATTTTTCAACTTTAAGTGGTTAATTAATATATTTTCAATAAATAGTGATAGAATTTATCATTGGAGATATATCATTTAAATAACTACAAAGCTGGGATTCCATTAAGAATTAAACACTAAAGAAATCTGGACCAATGAAAGTGAAGGTATGAAAAGAAAGACTGGGGGCTGGATAATTTGCTTTTATTTCAGGCTGTTATCAAATAGTCCCATTATCCCAAGTAGGGCACTATAATTTCCTGCATTTAAAAAAATTGCAGTAAAACCTATCAATAGCAATCAAAATTGGAGTTGAGTTTTATACATTGTTACACTATTTCTGTTTCTTAAGTATTTTTAAACTTTTATTTCAAGATATTACAACAGACTCTAACTCAGAGGAAGCATAAATCACTGTCACTCAGGACAGTAGACTGGTATTCTTTTGTCCTGTCATTTTAGTTCTGTAAGTATACGACAATATGCTTTATTTCTCCTGAAATATATTTCTTGTAAAAATTAGTTTATTTTTATTCTTCTATCCATTTGATATGATTGCCCAGCATTTATATGCTCTGTGGTTTATATTTTCTAAGAAATATGTGCTGCATGCTTTTGTATGTGGGCCATTTTTTTTGAGAAATATCATCTCTAATATCTTTAGCAAATATCTTTGTAAGTAATGGAAGTGTTCATGATAAAGGAATAATACAATTGTATAATTATTTGAAAACATTTGATTATAATATCCTTTAGATTCGAGCACTTTGTTTTACAAAAATGCATTTAATAAAACTGGAAAATAATAGCTATCATTTTTGCTATAGTTTCAAGTTAATGAATTGTACATAAACAATTATTATTTTCATAACCAAATCAGATATTATAAGATAACATATTTGGTGTTGGTTTTTACAATATATATTCCAGGATATTTTAAAAGGTTCATCTTAATTGCACTGCTTTATCCTACAGTGTAGGTAAATGTTTGTTTTTTGTTAATTAAGAAGTCATTTAAACAGCTGTCTTTATTGTATGGCCTGCCTTTAAAGTGTAAAATGTGCTTTTCTCCTGAGAGCACTTTATGTTCCCAAGTGGCAATTTTAAAATAAAGTGTCTCTTTTTCAGATACAAAGTCTAATGTGTAAAGGTTTTGCCATCTGTTGTATGTATGTGCACTTATGAGCTAGTTGTTTCATTAGAAGAAATGCATAGACAATGCATCTTTAAATAAAGGACACTGCAAGCACTGCTTTTAGGAATTTTTTACTCAGGCGGCATTTTAAATTTTATTAAGGATTACTTGGATCTTTCAGATTCAGACAGCACATAGCTATGAAGTTGATTTCTAGACATTCAATTTTATTCCACAGATCTTTGTACATATTTGTATACCAATACCATCTTCTGCTGATTACACAAGGCTTGAGACATTTTAACATTAGGATGCTTATGTATGTCTTCCAATATATTTTATATTTGCTTTTACAGTACTGTGGTTCTCATAGGTTCTTCATATTCCCTTATCAATTTGAATTAGTTTGTCAAATTGTACAAAAAAAAATGTTGTGATTTTTTTTTTAATTTTTAAGCTTTTATATTCAGTGAGAGAAATGCATAGGAGAGTTAGGACTCCATCTAAAGGAGAAGGAGAAGTCTGGCAGAGAGTAGGCCAAAAGCCAAGCGCAGCAAGCCTTTGGTTTCAAGCACCTACTAGCAGCTTATCATGGGCAGCTAAGCGAAGGCAGAGAGCGCAGGCAGCACGAAGGTGAGAGCAGCCAGGGCAACAAAGGTCCATAACGGTGAAAAAGGGCGAAAAAAGGCGGTAAAAAGGCCCGACTCACATGTTTTAGGCCTTTTATCCACTTTCAAAAGGGAGTGGTCACACAGCCTGATTGGTAAGTTGGCATGCAGGTGGGGTCAGGTAGGGGGATAAGATCACACAGGGGTGTGGTGAAGGCCCAGTCTTCCAGCTCACAATTCTAATCAATGTTATCCTATCTCACTGTCTACATCATTCTCCCCTCAAATATTTTCCAACCATTAATCCTGAGTCAAATCTTCTATATCATATCTTCTATAGCTGCTAACTGCTTATGAGGGGTATAGTACAGGCCCAGCCTGTCCCAGGTCTGGAAGTTTCTATCTTATCTAACAAATTTACTTATGAGCTGGAGCAGTTTGAGTCATCGCCAATGCGTCTGTTTTTATCTTCTCAGGTCCCACAAAAAAATTTAAAGCTGTATAGCTCTGCATGCATTCCTACAGATTTACTTCTATGCGTACAGCTTAAAATTTTCCATGAGATCCCAAATCCCCTAGGGCTAGATGGTAAAAGTAACATATAAGTGTTAAAGTGATCATATAGATGGGATTAATTGTTAAAGTGATCAATAAATAAAGTGTTTACTGCTAGTAATAAATAGAATTAAAGAGGAGTGAATGCTCCAACATGGGAAGCAGTCCATACAGCAGACTCAGAATGGCAATTACTTTTTTATTTTATTTACTTATTTATTTATTTTGACAGGCAGAGTGGACAGTGAGAGAGAGAGAGACAGAGAGAAAGGTCTTCCTTTTCCATTGGTCTTCCTTTTCCCCCGATGGCAGCTGTGGCCAGCGCACTGCAGCCAGTGCACTGCGCTGATCCGAAGCCAGGAGCCAGGCGCCTCTCCTGGTCTCCCATGCAGGTGCAGGGCCCAAGGACTTGGGCATCCTCCACTGCACTCACAGTCCACAGCAGAGAGCCGGACTGGAAGAGGAGCAACCGGGACAGAATCCGGCACCCCGACCAGGATTAGAACCCGCAGGCAGAGGATTAGCCTATTAAGCCACAGCACCGGCCATGGCAATTACTTTAAGCAATTCTCAGTGATCTCAGAGTCAGCCCTAAAAGCATTCTGGTCTGGTTGAAAAACCCATAGTGGCAATTCAAGCATAGAAAGCCAGGACACTTGTAAAAAAGTGCCCCTGCATGGATGACCTCCCTGGTTGAGACCTCAGTGGAAAGAAATGGCCATCAAAGAAGGATATACTCTTCTCAAAAGGGAGGAAAGAACTTCCACTTTGCTTATGGCCTTGTCCAAATACTGACAGAATTTGTGTGGATTCAAAAGACTTTCATAGCCTGGGTAGCTCATGTCAAGAGCCTCAGGTGATCACTGACATCATACATAAGAGTGTTAACTGCTAAATTAACAACAGGAGTCACTGTTTACTAACTTCCCATCCAGGATCTCTGTCCTCAAAGAGCTACAGTATTATCATTAATGGTAAAACCTGTTCCCAAATATTTACCTTGTTCTATTGTGTTATAATCTTATATGTCATAAATTTTAGTTACATCTAAGTGTCAAACTCCATTGCCGGTATTATTCTCAGATGCTTTTTAAACTCTTAGATCCATGACTCTCTGTGATGCTCCTATCTGTTTTTTTTTTTTTAATTTATTTCATTTATTTGAAAGACAAAGTTACAGAGAGAGGTAGAGATAGAGAGACAGAGGTCTTCCATCTGCTGGTTCACTCCCCAGATGGCTGCAATGGATGGAGGTGCACCTATCTGAAGCCAGGAGCCAGGAGCTTCTTCCAGGAGGATCTCTCACATGGGTGCAGGGGCCCAGGGATCTGGGCCATCTTCTACTGCTTTCCCAGGCCATAGCAAGAGCTGGATCGGAAGAGGAGCAGCCAGGACTAGAACTAGTGCCCATATGGGATGCCAGCGCTTCAGGCCAGGGCTTTAACCCACTGTGTCAAGGTGCCAGTCCCTCTGGTATGTTTTAAGTAAGGTCAGATACAAAGTAAAAAATGGTTAAAGGCCTCAGGGTTTTTAATGAGATGGTCGTTTCAATACATCTTACTGTGTACTAAAACTTTGCCTAAGGGATAATTTCTTCTACATCCCACCAAACCCAAACTCTGGGAAAGTGAGAAGACAGAACTTCCCAAACAAAGCTCAGGTTTCTAAACTAGAGATAGATTACCTGGGATTTGTTCTAACTCCAGGAAAATGTGCTCTTTTAGTCAAGAAAAGGGAAGATAATCTATATTTTATATATATTTTATATTAAAAAAAGCAGGAAGGGATATTTCTGGGAATGGCAAGATTCTGTGGAATTGAATTCCCAATGTTTGGATTCCTGGCTTTTACATAAAGCTTTAAAAGGCCCTGATGCTGACACTGTGCTGGACAGGGACGCTACAAAATTTGTTCCGAAAATTAAGGAGATTCTAACAGAAGCTCCAACACTGGGAATTGCTGATGGCAGGATTCTATCGAATATGAATTCTAGGATTTGACTTCCAAGCCTTTGTATGAGGCTTTAAAAGGCCATGGCACAGACACACTGTGCTGGACAGGGGAACTACAAAATGTTTTCCAAAAAATTAAGGAGCTTTTAACAAAAGCTCCAACATTAGAAATTCCTAAACAAGCCACTCGTAAAAAGATCCTCTTTAGTTCAGTTGTAGATTAAATGGAAAAAACCTTACCAGGTGCTACTGAGCATGACCACCTCAGTGAAATTAGGATCAACCTTCTAACTCGAGTCTCCACAGGTGAATTCAAAATGACCTACCTGATTATTCCTGTAAGCCAATTAGAGATCTTAAGTACTTCTTTGAAAACAAAAAAAGATAAGTGCAGCTTTTGCTTTCATCATATCAAGAATGTTGCACCTTAAGGCAGGCATGCTGCACCTACCTCCTCTTATAATTCTCTCTGGGAACTGTTATTGATAATAAAACTCCTAGTGGGTTCTTCTATTATAATTATCTATGCTCAAGCTAAATGGGTTTATAATCTACATAAGGGTAGCCTTTTCATCTTATGGGGCACTCTTCTCCCAATTAGTCTTATTACAGCTTTGCTTACTAATTAACAAACTTCTATGTTTCAGAACTCAACAACTTCTGGAAATAACTGACCATACAGGGGACACAGCCATTGGGGGTGACTCAAACCTTTCATGATTTTAATAGGCATTTCATTGAAGCTGCAACTTAATTTGTAGAGAAAATGTCCTTAAAACTATTGTCTTCTAATTTAAAAAGACAGAATCTCTTTGTATATTGTATATTTAATAATTTTTCTCAGTAACAGCTTTTAGTTTTCAAATTTCAAGTCTTATACTTCAAAAAAATTCTTTTGTTCTTAGTTCAGTTTTTACTCATGGCCTACAGATGTTGTATTTGTGAATTCACCTACTTAGTGAAATGTATTTATGATCCCCAAACCAAAATTCATGGTGCACTCAAAATGAATCAAAGACATAAATCTACGATAGAATGCCATCAAATTACTAGAGAACATTGGGGACACTTTGCAAGACATTGACATAGACAGAGTTCTTGGAAAAGACCCCAGAAGCACAGGCAATCAAAGCTAAAATTGATAAATGGGATCATATCAAGCTGAGAAACTACTGCACTGCAAAAGAAACACTCTGCAAAGTGAAAAGGCAACTGAAAGAATGAGAGAAAATATTTGCAAACTATGCAACTAATAAAGGATTAATATCCAGAATTTACAAATAGTTTAAGAAATTCAACAACAAAACAATCTGGTTAATAAATGGGCAAAGTACTTGAACAGGCAGCTTTCAAGAGAGGAAACTTAAATGGAAAACAGACACTTGAAAAAATGCTCAGGATCCCTAGCCATAAGGGAAATGCAAATCAAAACTGCAATGAGGTTTAACTTCACTCCATTTAGAATGGCTCTCATATAGGAATCAACAAGTAAATGCTGGTGAGGATGTGGGGGAAAAGGTACCCTAATTATCTCTTGGTGGGAATGTAAAATCATACAGCCACTATGGATGAGAGTATGGAGATACCTCAGAAATCTGCATATAGACCTACCATATGATCCAGCCATCTCACTCCTGGGATCAGCATCTGAAAGTTATCTATACCCAGATGTTCATTGCAGCACAATTCACAATAGCTAAGATAAGGAATCAACCCAGATGTCCATTAACTGTTGAATGGATAAAGAAATTATGGTATATACACTACGGAGTACCTAATTATGGTATATATACACTATAGAGTATCTAAAATGTAATGTACTGGAGTGAAATTGAAATTTTCAGATTCGATGATTGCTTAGAGTCCTTCCCTATTCTATTGAGGAACACTGTTGGTTTTTTACTTTTTTAATTCGTACTATTTGTTGAACATTTTTACTTAGTGTAGTAATGTACTTATGATCATTAATTAAACTGAAAGTAGATCATTGTAAAAATTAAGAATGAGAATAAGAGAGGGAAGAGGAAGAAGGTATGGAGTGTACACGGGAGTGAAGGTAGGGTGGATAGTATCACTATGTTCCTAAATCTGTATACATGAAATACATAAATTAAATACATAAATATATAATTTTTTTAAAAAATTAAGAAAAAGAATACATTCAGCTACTATGGTTCAAAAAAATACTCAGTGGGCATTTGAGATCATCCAATAACAAAGGCACAGTTCTTAAAAAGTTTAATTTGTTCAACATGTGGGTGTCTAGGTGAGATCAGACAAAGCAGCATCTGTTTTCTTTCAACTTTCATAGAGATGATCAAATAATAGAGAAGGTAAAGATCAGTGCTTGTAATGTAAGAAAGCAACCAGTTTTGGTTTCAGTAGTCTAAGTTTGAATTCCAAATTTGGCATCTGTAGGTAGGAAGGCCTCAGGAAAATTCTTTAATAGTTATGAACTTTGTTTTCTCTTTTGTAATATTAAAAAAATAGAATCTACCAGAGTGATTGTTTGTAGAACTTAATATTATATCTTTTGCTTATGTATAAAATATATATGTATAATTATATTATTTCCCCTAGTAGCAATGATTTTATTTAATGAGTACAAACTTCGTAAGTACAACTTTAGGAATATAGTGATTCTTCCCATCATACCTGCTTTCCCACCCCGACTCCCTCCTCCTTCCATTTCCAGTCCCATTCTACATTAAGATTCATTTCCAATTTACTTTATACACAGAAGACCAACTCTATACTAAGTAAAGATTTCAACAATTTGCACACACACAAACACACACATAGAGAAGAAAAAAAACTGAGAATAAGTTTTACAGTTACTTATCATAATGCAATACTTTGAGGACAAAAGTCCTGCATGAGAAATAAGTGCACAATGACTCTTGTCATTAATTTAACAATTAACACTCTTATGTATGACGTCAGTGATCACCCAAGTGTCTTGACACGAGCTGCCAAGGTTATGGAAGCCTTTTGAATCCACAGTATCCATCAGTATTTAGACAAGGCCATAAAAAAAGTAGAAGTTCTCTCCTCCCTTCTTTGATGACCACTTCTTTCCACTGGGGTCTCTCTCATAGAGATCCTTCATGTAGGACATTTTCTTCCCACAGTGTCTTGGCTTTCCATGACTGAAATGCTCTCATGGGCTTTTCTGCCCAACTAGAATGCCTGAAGGGCTGATTCTAAGGTCAGAGTGCTGTAATGATTCAGTATTTACTAACTCGGTGCTCAAGAAGACTATATAAAAGGCAACTACTGCAAGTTATGAGAACCAATTATATATTTTTCCAATGCTATTGTGAATCAAACTGATTTAAAAGGTTCACTCTTTGAATTGTTTTAATTTAAGAAATAAAATTTGGTGCCGGTGCTGTGGTGTAGTGGGTAAAGTTGCCTGCGGTGCTAGCATCCCATATAGACATATGTTGCACTTCCAAACAAGCTCCTTGCTACTGTGTCTGGGAAAGCAGCAGAGGATGGCCTAAGTTCTTGGGCTCCTGGATTCCCATAGGAAGCTCCGGGCTCCTGGCTTTAGATCAGCCCAGCTCCAGCCATTAGGGCCATTTGGCTGTAAGTGAACCAGTGGATGGGAAGATCTGTCAGTCTCTCCCTTTCTCTCTCTCTCTCTGTATCCCTTTCAAAAAAATAAATTTTATTTATTTATTTATTTATTTTTTAATTTTTTGACAGGCAGAGTGGACAGTGAGAGAGAGAGACAGAGAGAAAAGTCTTCCTTTGCCGTTGGTTCACCCTCCAATGGCTGCCACGGTCGGCGCGCTGCGGCCGGCACACCGCGCTCATCCGATGGCAGGAGCCAGGTGCTAGGTGCTTCTCCTGGTCTCCCATGGGGTGCAGGGCCCAAGCACTTGGGCCATCCTCCACTGCACTCCCGGGCCACAGCAGAGGGCTGGCCTGGAAGAGGGACAGCTGGGACAGAATCCGGCGCCCCGACCGGGACTAGAACCCGGTGTGCCGGCGCCGCAAGGCGGAGGATTAGCCTGTTGAGCCACAGCGCCGGCCCAAAAAAATAAATTTTTAAAAAAAGAAATAAAATTTATTCTTATATCTTTATCTGATATGTTATCTTGCTAAACTCATTAATCAAGTTTAATAAATTTGTGTTTCATGTCTGTGTGGGTATGCAGTAGGATATTCATTATATGTAATAAATTTATTACATGCTAACAGTTTTACTTCTCATTATGTATCTTTTATATATACATATGTTGTACCATTTATATGTATGCATTTATTATGTATACCTTAATTTATGCTTGTGTTGTCTTCTTGTATTGATGGGAAGTCCTATTTCAATGTTGAATACAAGTGGCATATGTATTCTTTTTTCAATTAAAAGTTATTTATTCATACACTCATTAATACATTCATTTCAAAGGCAGATAGACAGAGAGATACCTTCCATCCATGGTTCACTCCTCAAATTACTAAGATACCCAGGGCAAGGTAATGTCAAAGCCAGAGCCCTGAACTCAATCTGGTCTCCCACATGGGTGGTACAGATTTTTAATTGATACAGATTGTGTCACATGCCCATTTCTGTTGTTAGAGAAAACTAATTTGTTAACTGATTTAATTACAGTTCCTTGTTATAGTGTTTAAATTTAATCTTAAAATGGATAGAACTAAGCTGGGAGATGAAAGTGGGAGTGAGGAGAGGAATTTGTTGAATTAAGAAAAAACAGCAATAGGAACCAGATTATTTTAGGGAAAATGTGAAAATTTGTTAAGCAACAAACTATATGAATTACAAGGTATCCAAAAGATACTAAACACTCAGACTACATGTGTTAATAATCACTCTCATAAGCATAATGAGTCAGGTCTTATATTAAGGTTGTTTTTTCCAAGATTTTTCCTTAATCATTTTCCTTCTCTTTTTATTCCCAGCCAAAATTAAGAATAATCTACTATATATCTGAAATAGAATCTGTTATCTATATTAACTTGCATAATCAAATTGAAAACAATTTTGAGACAAAGGTAAAATGAACACTGTAACTAATTATATTTGATAGTCATATAGTACAAACACTAAGGTTCAACTGTGTTCAACTTTCCATTTATTTTATACTTGTTAGCATTCAAAGGCCTTTCATACATTTAATTAGCTCTTTCTTCTTCCATTCTTGACAAGTAGAATATCATCAACTTAATAGAGAAAGATACTCATCCACCCTAAAATTTAATGAACTGACCAAGGACATAGAGTGAGACTGACAAAAATTTAGTGTTCATACCCGCAGTCTTAAAATTGCCTGTAAATCAAGCATAGCATAGTTGACTCAGAATTTGGGGTCACATTAAAGACTGATTACTCAGCAATAAGTATCAAAAAGCCATTAAGGCAACAAAACATAAAACTGACCATACAACAGTCTAAGATTTTTTTTTTTTATCAATTTAAGGGGAAGGCCATTATCTAGACCTGACATAAAGATAAAAGGGAAATAAAATAAAAGGCTATTTCTCCAGTTGATGCTCAAAGGAAGAAAGGGTATACATACTTATTTGTGCTAATTCCTTATTTACATCACTGAAGGAGTTCTTAATAGATTAATATAAGATTATTCATATTAAAGTGATTTTTTGAATTTGAAATATAGGATTGTTTCCAACCTAAATATAGTTAATTATAGTGTAGAGTAATTTTGTTAAGCTGCTGATAAAGTGAAACTATTTTAAAAATCACTGTCATAGCGTCTGAATGAGACAGATTCAAGTTACCTTTTGGTTTTTCAAGCTTAATTCAAATATCTTGGGAGGAACTAAGTATAATGTGTATATTGAACAAATGATCAAATCTAGCTGCATAGAACAAGTTCTACAACTCATGTCATGCCCCAGATGAGCTTTCAATTCTATGTTCAGGTGAGAGTTCCCTTCCTCATATCCTCTTCTGTTGTATTCTGACTTTAAATGTAATGCAGAATTGTGAAATGAGGATGTAATGAGAATCATGAAATCATGAGAAGGGACTTCTGTAGTCCACTGAAATAAAACTGCATGTATATTTTTACAGAATGTAAACATTATCAACAGGTAGAGGAGTAAAAATCTGAGAATGAACAGCATTTTTTAGAAACTCTGAGGAAAACTAGAAAGAAAATAATTTTCCAGCATACTTAAATGCTGAATACATTCCTAATATTCAAAAGCTTCTCTGACCTAATATTTTGTGTTAAATTCTGAAAATCAACTAGAAATGTTGATACACACAAAAATTAGTAATTAATATAAATATGCAATTTATAAAATAGGAAATCTATGAAGCTAATAAGCTTCATGGTTTTTAAAAATTTTTATTTGTTATACAAATTTTATGTATTTCATATATACAAATTTAGGAACATAGTGATACTTCCCACTCAACCTCCCTCCCACCTTCACTCCAACACTACTTCTTCTTCCCTTCACATTCCCATTGTTAATTATTATAAATACCTAACTTCAGTGCAGTTAATGATCATATAGTTAACCCTACACTAAATAAAGAGTTCAACAAATAGTAGAAAGAAAAGCAAAACAAAACAAAAACAAACAAAAAAACCCACTGTTCCTCAATGGAAGAGAAAAGGGTTGTAAACAACTATCGAATCTCAAAATGTCCATTTCACTCCAATACATTACATTTCAGGTACTCTATTAATTACCTTGGATCAGGGAAAATATACGATATCTGTATTTTTGGGGACTGGCTTATTTCACTAAGTATAATGGTTTCCAGTTGCATCCATCTTGTTGCAAAAGACAGGATTATACTTTTCTTTACAGCTGAGTAGTACTCCATAGTGTTTATATACAATAATTTCTTTATTTATTTATCCAGTCAAATGATGGAGCTATTTAATAAAATGGAAAAGACAACCAACACTGAACAGAAAGAGGTTTTTTTTTTAAAGATTTATTTTATTAATTTGAAAGACAGAGTTACAGAGAGAGGTCGAGACAGAAAGAGGTCTTCCATTTGCTAGTTCATTCAACAGATGGCTGCAATGGCCGGAGCTTTGCCTATCCTAAGCCAGGAGCTTCCTCCGGGTCTCCCATGTGGGTGCAGGGACCCAAGGACTTGGGCCATCATCTACTGCTTTCCCAGGCCATAGCAGAGAGCTGGATCGGAAGAGGAGCATCCGGGACTAGAAATGTTGCCCATATGGGATGCTGGCACTTCAGGCCAGGGCTTTAACCCAATGCGCCACAGCACTGGCCCCAAAGAGAAAAAGTTTCCATAACTCTAATAGATACAAAGAATACAAAACAAGTTGGCAACTGACTATATTTGGTTCTGGAACTTGGAACAAACCATCAATCACTTACTGATGTACTGGTGTACAATTAAATTTTTCTTCATCCTATGTGCTATTTCCACAGAGCTTAATCACTTGGAAATATTTATTGTACAATCACAGAAAAATTTCATATACTCAGATGTTAAGTGGATTCCAGTCTCATGAATACAATGTGTCTGATTTAACTGTAACATAGGATAACTGAAGCTTCTAACATACACAGAGGCATCTCTTACTTAAACAAAGGGGTATACATATTTTTGTGTGAAAGCCACTAAATTCCTTCAGAAAATAATACTTCAAAAATTATGACAATTTCAGTAAAATGAACAAGTATTCCAAAATTTCAAGTAAGACTTCCCTTATAAATGGGTCAAAAAAAGTATAAATTGATTTACAATGGTGGATAATGGTATAAGTCCTTGATTACCAGCGTAAACATCAACATAGTTGAAACATACCAATATGTAAACAATATAAAAAAAAATGAAAACCTCTACTTAATAAACATTGCATACAACATGATACTAGTTGGTCAGGACTTAATATACTGTACAATCATTAGATTTACATATACATATTATAATAGTACAACTCACACACAAAAATGGTAAATATTTAACCTAGAAATACTTTTTATTGATTTGTTGTTCTGCTAAAAGAGGAATCAATAAGTGGTATACTACAGTAATTTACTGTATATTTACTTTAATAGGTTCATGGTTGGCATATCTTGATGTGGTGACCAGATCAATTGTGTTACATTATCTATGAATTTGTATTTCTTAATAATTTACAGCATTATAAATGTGTGAAAAAACCTGGTAGAGATGCAAGTTAAGAATCATTTAGGGGGAGAGGGGTGAAGAATAAAGGAATAATAAAGGGGAAAAAGAAAAGGGAAGTGGGAAGGAATGGGGAAGGGAAAAGGAAGAAGGGAAAGAGGAAGGGAGGAAGAAAGGAAGTGGAGAAAGGGAGGGAAGTATCATTATGGTCTCAGAATTCTATGAACTACATGGAATCTGCTTTCTTTACATTAATATCATTTTAAGTTAGAATTGATGACAATTATGTTGTAGTAATTATTATGAGTTAACAGTGACCCTGAGAATCTGATATATTAATAAATTCCTTTTAAAAATAAAAAAATTCAAATATTAAAAAATCATTTGGTTGGGGCCGGTGCCGTGGCTCATTTGAATAATCCTCCGCCTGCAGTGCTGGCATCCCATATGGGCACCGGTTCTAGTCCCAGTTGCTCCTCTTCCAGTCCAGCTCTCTGCTGTGGCCTGGGAAGGCAGTAGAGGATGGCCCAAGTGCTTGGGCCCCTGCACCCGCATGGGAGACCTGGAAGAAGCACCTGGATCTGGGCTTCGGATAGGTGCAGCCCCAGCCATAGCAGCCACAAAAGGAAGACCTTTCTCTCTGTCTCTCTATCAATAACTCTACTTGTCAAATAAATGAAAAAAAATCATTTGTTGATAAAAATCTGTATTCATAATATATAGCATACACCCATATTTATAAATTACACTCATAAATGAAAAGCAAAAAAAGAAAACAAGACTCATGATAATAAAATGGGCAGAGATGTAAACATACTTGAGACCATTAATAGTAGGGAAATATAAATAAAAGCCACAAATAGAATCCATTTCATATCTGCCTAATGATTAGATTAGATTAAAATATCAAGAGCTAGTGAAGATGTGAAAGAGTAAAAATTCTCATATATTGTCAGGCATGTGAAAAATTGTACAGCTAATTTGGAAAACTTTGGCAGTTGCATATACTTTTTAAGATTTATTTTATTTATTTGAAAGAGCTACAGAGAGAAGTAGAGACAGAAAGACAGGTCTTCCATCTGCTGGTTCACTCCCTAGATGGCCGCAATGGGCGGAAGCTGTGCTGATCTGAAGCCAGGAGCCAGGGCCTTAATTTAGAAATGAAGAATGATGGCTGGAGCCGTGGCTCAACAGGCTAATCCTCCGCCTTGCGGTGCCGGCACACCGGGTTCTAGCCCCGGTCGGGGCGCCGGATTCTGTCCCGGTTGCCCCTCTTCCAAGCCAGCCCTCTGCTGTGGCCCAGGAGTGCCAGTGGAGGATGGCCCAAGTGCTTGGGCCCTGCACCCCATGGGAGACCAGGAAAAAGCACCTAGCACCTGGCTCCTGCCATCGGATGAGCGCGGTGCGCAGGCCGCAGCGCGCCGACCGTGGCAGCCATTGGAGGGTGAACCAACGGCAAAGGAAGACCTTTCTCTCTGTCTCTCTCTCTCACTGTCCACTCTGCCTGTTAAAAAAATAAAAATAAAAAAAAAAGAAATGAAGAATAAAATGTGAAAAAAATATTTAAATTTATTTCAACAATGGCAGCTGGATTTAAGTGGACTTAAATTAACCTCAATGAAAGTTCATTTTGATAAAAATCAAGTTTGAAAAAACCTCCTTTCCTTTCTCAATTTTGGAGGCAATCATAGCCATTATGGAACAAGTAAATTTATATGTGTGATTGGACATCAATGTGAGAAAAAGCTATGCCTTGAACAATGCTAACACAAGGTGCACATGTTCTAAGTGCAGTACTCAGAATATAGTTTTATAGATGTAGGTTTTTTGGGTGCATTTTTTTAATCATTATGAAGGGAATAAATTTTATGTAATTCATAGAATACATGTATTTCAAACAATCCTAAGAATATAGTATAGTCTCCTCTCTCCCTCCTCCTTCCTTTTTTATAATTTTTGTGATTGTATACTTTCAATTTACTTTATAATCACAGGTTTAATGATCGACTAAATAAAGAGGTCAATGAGTTCCGATTGGAAACCAGGAGTAGGAATGATGGTGAATCAAGGGAAGAAATTTTCCACAATTAAAATGTTCTATGTATTAATTTTAGTAATAACATTATCATCTAGAGCTTAGTGAACTTTACATTTCATGTCTGTGAACATTATTACATGTACAGTATGACCTTCATAAAAAATAACAATATTGTGGTACTATCAACATAATGTTAGCAACACTGAAAGAAAATGTTCTAGCTGCTGTTTTCTCAGTTTTGGAGGCAGACTCTGTGCCTCAGGGCTCTGACACCTAGCCTCTGAAACATTTTGGCCTTTCCTGGAATGTACCTAAGAGGAGGTTGCATGTTACTCACAGAACAGCAGAAGGTGGCTTAACAAATTTTGAACTATGACTGTCAAATGATGAAAAAGAATGTGTGTGCATGATCTGTGAAATACAGTAGTGTGTTTTGCCATGATTTATGACAGTGCTATATAAAACTGTAAAAATCTTAGGGCTTTGTATTTATACAACATTAAGCCCCATGATTCGTGCCTCAAGCTTGACAGGGCTGATTATTCCTTATCATTACTCATTTTCTGTTGCCAGTGTGTAACTGCGTTATTAATCACACATGACTTATCTGTTTCTTGATTCAAATCACTGTGGTATACCTGGTTCAGGTGACACAAATAGATTTTTGAATGGAAAGATATGTGAAACAGAAATTAAAGGATAGAAGAAAAATGAAAATGTTCCAGAAAAAAATAAGTGAAAATGGGTAAGTAAAAGGAGTGTTCTAATTTTTTAAAATAATCTCCAAATCTGTGTAAATCAGGAGGCAAATTAAATATTTGGAAAACTGCTATTTTATATTGTATATCTTCTTTCAAAAATCTCTGTAGAAAAAAATGGCTTTGACATACATTTGAGAAGCCCCTTCACTAGATGATCACTTAACAATGTGTGTACTACAATGAACACCTTGCTTCATTAATGTGTCTACAGAAAAATGCAAACTCCTATGAAGCCCTTGTTTCTGAGCTATGATCAATACAAGGGTCTAAGGTAGAAAAAGCATCAGCAGCAAAGGGAGAAATAAATGATGCCTACACTGTATATAAGAATGGAACTACGGGGGCTGGCCCTGTGGCAGAGTAGGTTAAGCCTCCACTTGCAGCACCTACATTCCATATGGGTGCCAGGTCACATCCCATCCTCTCCACTTCCCATCCAGCTCCCTGATGATGGCCTGAAAAGGCAATGGAGGATGGCCCATAAGTTTGGACTCTTACACCCACATGGGCGACCTGGAGGAAGTTCTTGGTTCCTAGCTTCTTTTTGGCCAGTCTCGGGCAGTTGTAGCCATTTGGTGAGTGGCACAGTGGATAGAAAACCTTTCTCTTTTTTTCCCTCTCTCTGTAACTCTACCTCTCAAATAAATAAAATCTTAAAAAAAAATTGAATGATGACCACAATCTAGCAGGTAACCATTCTTAGAAGCCAATCCACATTTCTGCAACAGTTGGTTCAAAATGATCAGAACTTGGGCAATACCTTCCAGTTTCCTTATTTTTTACTTCCCTTTCCCATTAATTTTTCAAATCAGGATGAACTAGAGAAAGCTAACTATCTGTCCTAAACCAAATGCATAGAATGTTGCATTTCTCATTATCCTAATTCCAGTTTTCCCATACCAACAACCTGTAGTCAGGGCATTGGGGAAACACTCTGTCCCACCTCCTCGCTTTAAAGTTTTCCCACTTCCCTGTCTGCATTTGGTGCCCTGTTAAACAAAAGTGATACTGGCTAATATTGTTGCTATATTAAGCTCTGAATAAATAGCCCATAATCGTTCTCATTTTGGTGGTCTTTATTTATTCCCACAAGGGACAAGCTAGAACCACAGATATACATACTCCAAAAACCAAACAGAAAATAGAATTAAAAGATACATTTATTTTGGTGCAAAAGCTTTTTGAAATCCATGAATTATAGTATCTCCTTCCATTCATTTCTCCCCTATTTATTTGAATGTGCAAGGAGGAGTGATAACTCAATAAAGATGACTCATAATAGCTAGTGTGAAATTTAGGAGGAGAGTTAAAAAACTGAGTCAAATAGTGTTCTTTTTTTAAAGGAAAGTGTGCTAATTACAACAGAAAGGGTAAACAAATTCAAAAAAAGAGTAAAAGCTGGAATTAGCATTTGATAGGCCTATTGACTATGAAAGAGCAGTTTTAAGTGCAATGGAAGAGAAACAAGGCAGAATGCCAATTATGATATAATTCAGAAGTGGAGGGTCTTGAGAGTGGAGTAAAAGGCTAATCATCTGACTGCAGTGCCAGCATGCAATATAGGCACTGGTTCGAGTCCCAGTTGCTCCACTTCCAATCTAGCTCCCTGCTAATGTGCCTAGGAAAGTAGCAGAAAAATGGTTCAAGTCCTTGGACTCCTGTATCTACATGGGAGACCTGGAAGAAGCTCCTGGCTTTGGCATGGCCCAGCCTCAGCCATTATGGCCATCTGGGGAGTGAACCAGCAGATGGAAGGTCTCTCTCTCTTTCTCTCTCTTTCTCCCTCTCTCTCTCTTTGTACCTCTCTACCTTTCACATATAAATAAAAAAAAAATCCTTAAAAAACAAGAAGTGGAAAAGTGGGAACATAGACTTTAAAAATACGCAGAGGACAATAATTAGATATTTTAAATGGTAGATGTCAGAGAACATGGTTTGGGATGGTGGGGAATATAGGCTTTAGGTATTGTTATAGTAGAGGTGAGAGACAAAGGTATCAGATTGGAATGAATTTGAAAAGAAAAGACAGAAGATTATAAAGACAAGAGTTGTGAAAATAATGCCTCTAATACTCAGACAACTCTTGTTCCTATAGGAGAATAAAACAGATACAAACTAACCAAGAGAAAAGTAAAATCAATGTTACATAAGCAAGGCACCTAGGCAGACTTCTAATTCTAATCCTTTTATATCATTTTAAACAGTTATTTATTTGAAAGGCAAAGTGAAGAGACAGGGAGGCACACACACACACACACAGAGAGAGAGAGAGAGAGAGAGAGAAAGAGAGAGAGAGAGAGAGAGACTACCCTCCAATTGTTAGTTCCCCATGTAACTGCAATGGCCAAGGTTGGGTCAGGCTGAAACCAGGAACCTGGAACTCCACCTAGGCCTCCCATGTGAGTGGAATGGGCCCAAATACAAATCCTTGGACCTAACTTCTGCTGCGTTCCCAGCACATTAGCAGGGAGCTGGATAGGATGTACACAAGGTGATACCTGAATCAGTGCTACAATATAGGATCCGAATATTGGTATCTTAACCCAATGCACCACGATGCCAACCCCAAAGTACATTGTTTAAGACATAAAATCAAAATGTTTATAAACCCATAGATTAAACAGGCAGACATGGTTGGGGGGGCACTAAAGATATATTGAGTCACAGATTGCCAAGGAATAGAGTGTACTTTTTCCTAGCATTACAGATTACTACCCCAAACTCTAAACTGCAGTGTTTTTTTGTTTTGTTTTTGTTTTTGTTTTTGACAGGCAGAGTGGACAGTGAGAGTGAGAGAAACAAAGAGAAAGGTCTTCCTTTGCCGTTTGTTCACCCTCCAATGGCCGCCGCACCAAGCCCGTTGTGGCCGACACACCATGCTGATCTGAAGGCTGGAGCCAAGTGCTTCTCCTGGTCTCCCATGGGGTGCAGGGCCCAAGCACTTGGGCCATCCTCCACTGCCTTCCTGGACCACAGCAGAGAGCTGGCCTGGAAGAGGGGCAACCGGGACAGAATCCGGTGCCCCGACCGGGACTAGAACCAGGTGTACAGGTGCCGCAAGGCGGAGGATTATCCTAGTGAGCCGCGGTGCCAGCCAAAGTGTTGGTTTCTAAGTTGTGTTAGACAAAATTTACTCATTGCTGGTTAGAAACAGAGTTGACATTTTGAAGTAAAAGTGAAAACATACTTTAAGAAGCAAGAAAATGTCTCAGGCTGCTGTTCGGCCCAGTAGTTAAGATGCCATGTGGTTGCCTGTATCCCATATGGAAGTGCCTACATTTGAGATCCAGTTAACTTCTGATTTCAGCTTCTTGTTCATGTGTACTCTGGGAGGTGACAGTTGGCAGCTCAACTGCTTGAGTTCCTGTCACCCATGTGGAAGACCCAGATTGAGTTTCCTGCTCCTGGCTTCAGCCCCACCTATTCATTTGGGGAGTGAAACAGGGTATGGAAGATCGCTGTCACTCTCTTTCTCTAATAAAAATAGATTTTTAAATAAAATGTCTTAAAAAGAAGATGAAGTGAAATTAGAATCCCTGCTGTGCTATTTACTGTCAGTGTAATTTGGGGTAATCACTTAACAATTTTAAATCTCAATTCTTTTTCTTCTAGAACAGAAGACTAGCAATATGAACTCATAGGAATAAGGGAAGATAATGTAAGGGAAATTATTAACATAACACTTGATTCAAAACTGTTTGTGAAAATGAGAGATTACTTCCAGATCTGATAAAATGAACTAATGCTGTTAATTTGGTTACTGTTTTTATACAAACATGTACATGTGTATACAACCACATACATATATTTATCTCAACAAGCAGGTAAGGTAGGACAGGAGTTGTTATCTCCATTTTATACATATACAAGTGGATATTGAAAGTAGAGTGATATAAAGCAATTTGCCTAGGATCTGATATTTAATAATAAAAGCAGAACTCAAAGCCATAACTTCTCATTTCCTGAGATCTTGGAAGCCTTAGATTTGTTGATATGCTTATGAGATCATATTCTTCTAAGAAATTAGGGTATTTTCTCAATGGTTCCAGAAAATCTTCATTAAGGTACAAAGAAACAGAGTGACAGCCAAGGAGCTCTGCTTAAAAATATTTATCCCTCAGACCAGTCTTGAACATCTTTCTGTAAATCAGAGCTCAGAAAGACATTTAAGGATCAACTGGTTTCTCTCTCATTTTGCATAGGATTAAAAAAATCTCCCAATGTCCAGCCAGAGAGCTCTTGGAGCCAGGTTGCCTATCCAGTAAACATATCATTATGCTGTGTATTATTTGTCAAATGTAATGTAGAAAATAGGTCCTGCTGAAATAATTTGCCAGAGAAATAACTGACAAGAAATTGAGTAATGGTGTCTAACGGGAAAATTCTATTTATACTTACAATTTTAGATACTTATTATCTCTGTAGATATTTTCCATATCTAAAATAGTTTCTTTTCTATTAACCACTATCATTTAAGGTGCATTTATTCTTGACCTATAAACATTTTGCTGACATAAGCCAGCAGTAATGCCCCAACTTTTAAAATTCCATGTATTTTTAAAAAGATAAATGCATAGTGACACTAAATAAAGCCAAGGAAAAATTTCTCACAAATATCTCTTAACTTGCATATTCTATTACTGAATTCACAGAACACTTATATAAAGCAATTAGTAATATTTCTATAGTTTACAAATATGTTAAACATGAATATACAATAGTTTATTAGTAAACTTAAAAAGTAAATATTATGGCAGAATTTTATAACTTGAGTATTTCAGCACACTTAGGATACAATTTATGGGGCCAGTGCTGTGGCATAGTGGAGAAAGTTGCCACCTGCAGTGCCAGCATCCTATATGGGCGCCAGTTCGAGTCTTGGCTGCTCCACTTCCAATCCAGCTCTCTGGTATGGCCTGGAAAAGCAGTGGAAGATGGCCCAAGCCTTGAGCCCCTCCACCCAGATGGGTGACCCAGAAGAAGCTCCTCACTCCTGGTTTCAGATGGGCTCAGCTTCGGCAATTGGAGCCATTTAAGGTGTGAACCAGTGGATGGAAGACCCATCTCTCTCTCTCTCTCTCTCTCTCTCTCTCTCTCTCTCTCTCTCTCTCTCTTTCTCTTTCTCTTTCTCTTTCTCTCTGCTTCTGCCTCTCTGTAACTCTGCCTTTCAATTAAATAAATAACTCTTTAAAAATATAATTTGTAAGAATAATGAAGTTATATATTCTCCACTTTACTAACCCAGTAGATTAGAGCTTCAAGTACATAGGAAGTATTTGAGAACATACTAATCATATGCACAGAATATGAAGACCAGTTACTTGAAGTCCAGAACTTAAATGTTTTCTAAAAACAGGAAAGGAAATTTTTTGAAGGCTAAAATACTGTGGACTATAGGAAAAAAAATGAAAGTTACTAAAGGAATGTAAATTCCAAGGAAGTAGAATTGGCTTTAATTGGAAAGATAAATATATAAGCGAAAACTGTAACATGTACTAGACTAGTTCCCTTACCTCAAAAGCAAAAGGAAATAAGGTAAACATGGTTGTATCTAACTAGGCACTATTTAGAAGAGACAGCCAGTGCAAGCACATAACTTGTGTTGTCCCAAATAAGGCATATGGTTACTGGGGACATAATATATGCACATTATCACCACCTTTTTTGTTTTTTTTGCCTTCTTTTTAAAGAATGTCCTTCAATCACTTTATGCCAAGTTAATCAAAATCGTTTTGGTCTCACAGGAATCTCCTCCATTTTCATCTTCAAATTAACTTGTATTTAGTCTATTGATTATATTATAAAAACATATTACATCATTTCATGATATTAGTGACACAATTTCTGAAAGAACAATTCAAGCATCTTAATTTTGTGTTTAATATTATACTATCTGTCCCCAGTGATTCATATAAGAAAGAAAACTCATAGTTAAAAAAATTTAAAAACATGATTCCTAATAGAGTAGACATATTCTTCCCCTGGAGGTATTAAGGCAAATGAGAATGACTCAGAGTTCAGATTGTTAGAGTTGTAGAAGAGTTAGAAGTGATATACGCATTGGACAGGAGTGCTTGATACTCCCTCATACATAATGTCAAACTAATAGAAGCAAACAATAGAATAATGGTTATCAGGGATTTGTAGTTTTGGGTAGATATTGGTTGAAGGATACAAAATTTCAGAGACACAAAAGGAATACATTCAGGAGATCCATTATATAATTTGGTCACTGTGGTTAAAACCAATGCCTAGGGACTGGGCATTGGGTTAAGTCACTGCTTATAGAAAATCTATATTTTTGAGAGTGTTTTTTAGAGTGATTGCCATGTTTTGATACATCCTTTAGTATTATAGTATATATATTATGTATATATGCAGTGTTGTCTATATGTGATATAGTTTTCCTTGAATGAGAAAAGTTATCAAACCTATGTCATGCTATTGAGAGATTTTTGAGAGGAGACTTGGAAATGTTTGATAAGGACTGGACATTCATTGTAATACTCTGGAGGAAATATGCAGTGACAATTAAAACTAAAAACATGATTCAGATAGATAACTGTTGAGCTGCCTAAGTAAGTGACCAACCATTTTATTATGGTAAAGATATATATTAAAGCAGTCACTTTTCATTTTTTTCATGTAGTATGTAGCATAAGGTTTTTCAGATAAAATACTGATAGAGGAAATCTTACTAACACAGTTTTCTCTTGCTTTGGATCCAAATTCATTAAATTCTTAGAAGAGATATCTAGGATGGGAAAATTATGGCAAGTAAGCTAAGATTTATGGTTGCCCAAATTAAATTTTCTTAAGGGACTCACACCTGAATTCCGTTACAGTGAGATGACATACCACATAAAAGAGCATACAGCCATTCACTTGCCTTCTTTCAAGGGACAAAGCTCAGAGTGAGCTCTTGGAAAAAATAACACTCTCATAGCATAATGATTCCTGAGTTAAAGTTTCATAAACATTTCAAAACCAATAGAGAAAGTTTGCAGTAAGTAAGATGAACTGATAATTGATGAATTAGGTCAACAAATCTCCTCTTACACAAATCAGTAGCAGGTCCTGTTTGTAGAGTCCAGTAATTTTTAGTCCTCTTTCTCCTTCAGATCTCTGTACTTACTCAGAACAGTTGACCTGGCATTATTTCTTCTCCCAATTCTGTGGAATATCTATTTTTTTCCATGATTCTTCATTATACTGGCTCTCCTGAAAGCCTATGGGTAGTTCATTCCTTGATTCTATGTCAGTTCTACATTTATCATCTAATTCTTGAAAAACAGTAAGAATCTTTTCACTGCCAGTATTTTATTTTTCCTTTGAGAGTTAATACAATGATATGTGTATTTTATCAATTATTATATATAGATTTCTAAATGCATGCACATATATCTGTGTGTGTTTCTATATAGTGTGTGTGTGTGTATATATATATATATATATATATAGTGGGTGAAAAATACAAACTAAATTTTTACTTATTTACATTTGATTTTCTGGGCATAAATGTAAACTGTTTGGACAAAACTACTTTTTTTAAAGATTTTATTTATTTATTTATTTGAGAGGTAGAGTTATAGACAGTGAGAGGGAGAGACAGAGAGAAAGATCTTCCTTCCATTGGTTCACCTCCCAAATGGCTGCAACATTCAGAGCTGTGCCAATCCAAAGCCAGGAGCCAGGTGCTTCTTCCTGGTATCCTATGCAGGTGCAGAAGCCCAAGCACCCGGGCCGTCTTGCACTGCTTTCTCAGGCCACAGCAGAGAGCTGGGTTGGAAGAGGAGCAGCCGGGACTGGAACTGGCGCCCATATGGGATGCTGGCGCTGCAAGCAGAGGATTAACCTACTGGGCCACAGCACTGGCCCCCAAAACTACATTTAAACTCGTCTTTCTTTTTTTGCTAATCTACTTATGCCCTTAACTGCACACATTTCAAAATAGGGTAGAACAGCCAGTGCTGCAGCTCAATAGACTAATCCACCACCTTGCAGCGCCAGAACACCAGTTTCTAGTCCCGGTCGGGGCACCGGATTCTGTCCCAGTTGCCCCTCTTCCAGGCCAGCTCTCTGTTGTGGCCCGGGAGTGCAGTGGAGGATGGCCCAAGTGCTTGGGCCCTGCACCCCATGGGAGACCAGGAGAAGCACTTGGCTCCTGCCATCAGATCAGTGTGGTGCGCTGGCTGCAGCGCGCTGGCCGAGGTGGCCATTGGAGGGTGAACCAACAGCAAAACGAAGACCTTTCTCTCTGTTTCTCTCTCTGTCACTGTCCACTCTGCCTGTCAATAAATACATAAATAAATAAATAAAAATAGGTTAGAAGAGCAAACTAGTTTGTTCCTTGAGAATTGCTACCAAATTTAGCTCTACACTCTAATTCTTAATCTCAGAAATATTTTTTAAGCTAAGAGGTTAAAACCTATCCAATTGATTTTACTACTTCGCTCATAGCTTTTCTTCAGATTCAGTTCTTATAACAGTATGTACTGAGATTAGTTCAGGTTCTCTTGCTGAGTTCTATGTATTCCTTTATAGAGCAACACTGACACTTTACACTCTCTATTAACAGAACCCTGTGTCTGTTATTTGGAACCAGATGTTAGAGGACGTTCTGGAGGCCTTTAACCACAATGATTCAGTCTTATATCCAAGTATCACCTGCAGAACACAGTCTGAGACTGAGAATATTCTGTACTTTACAGAGCTGCAACTGCTAAAATGAAATCTGTACCTGAAGCTTTCCACATAATTCTGTTATTAATATTGAGATTCAGTCATGCATTTATTCCAATTTTCCCATTAAAATGTCCTCACAAAACACAGGAGATAGACCATACCCTTTCAGGGTGAGCCAGAGCAGAGCCCAAAGCAGCCCAACACCAACAATGTATCTTAGAAGTCCTATATTTTATGTTAAGATTCTTCGGAAATTTACATTGTACTCCATCATGTATTTCTCTGTGTAAAAGCAAGTAGGTTATTTTTAATTATTCTGCACTGAGCAAAATGGGGTATACAGGCAGACAGTTGTGTTTCTGTTAATACGGTGCCATATTCCCTTGGATATATGAGCACACTCTAGAAGCCCAAGTTGATGGCCACTCCATTGAGAGAGATACTATCAAAATCTCATTGCAAGAAGTCTTTAGAAAGAGATATAGTGAAAATATATTATTCTTGAATAACACTAAGTTCTACAGATTTTTTAGGTGAAGTCAAACTGTTTTCAACAGGTGAGAGTTTTTTTTTTTTCCCCCAGGGGCATTCTTTCTAAGAAGGATAATATGAACGTTTAAAAACTTTCTTTTCTTTACTAAACTAACATATCCTTCTGAATCACCATAGACAAAATGAAATAAGCCAACACTTCCTGATCCCGGAGGCTGCAACTTTGAAATCAACCCGAAGTTCCTGAAATGATTCTTATGAAGACCTCAATGCCAATGACAGCACATCTCACCCATGACACTGAGCTAAGTAAGTCACCTGACAGCAAGAGTCTAAGTCTTTGCCCTTTAAACATTCTGTTGTTTTCTGCATTCAAAATCAGTGTTTCATCAAACATGCTATTATTTGTAGACATATTATTTTTTCAGAAAAGATCTAGTAAGCATGAGATATTCTAAATATTTAGTGTCATTATAATAAAAGGATAGCCATTCTCACCACTGCTATTCAATATAGTCCTGAAAGTTTTATCCAGAGCCCTTAGGCAAGAAAAAGAAATCAACCAGATGCAAATTGGGAAGGAGGAAGTCAAACTACCCCTATTTGCAGATGACATGATCCTATAAATAGGGGACCCAAAAGATTCCACTAACAGACTATTGGAATTCATAGAAGATTTAGTAAAGTGGCAGGGTATAAAATTAACATACAAAAGTCTATAGCCTTTATACACACACTATGCCTGGAATGAGAAAGAACTTCTAAGATCAATCTCATTCACAGTAGCTACACAAAAAAATTAAAAAAAAATTGGAACACATTTAACCAAAGAGGTAATGCAAAACATTAAACAAATAAAGAGAAGACAAAAATGGAAAAATCATTCATGTTCATGGATTGGAAGAATAAATATCAACAAACTGTCCATACTACCAAAAGCAATTTATAGTTTCAACAGGATCTCAATCAAAATACCAGCTATGTGGCAGCTATTGTCAAGAGCCACTGGTGATTACTGACATCATAAATAAGAGTGTCAATTGTTAAATCAACAATGGGAGTCACTGTACACTTGCTCCCCATGTAGAAGCTCTGTCCTTAATATATGTACTATGTGAATTAACAGTAAAACTACTACTCAAACAGTACTCTATACTTTGTTTATCTGTGTGGGTGCAAAAATCAAAAAAAGCAGCTATATTCTTCTCAGATCTAGAAAAAAATGCCTAACTCATATGGAAATATAAGAGACCGTGAATAGATAAAGCAATGTTATATAACAAAAAGAAAGCTGGAGGCATCAGATTTTAAGAAATACTACAGGGCAGTTATAATTAAAATAGCCTATAACTGGAAAAAAAATGGTTGTATGGACCAATGGAACAGGTGTAGAAACTCCAAAAATCAACCCATGCATCTCTAACCAACTTATTTTTGACAAAGGAGCTAAAATCAATCCCTGGAGCAAGGACAGTCTATTCAACAAATAGTGCTAGGAAAGCTGGATCTCCATGAGCAGAAATATGAAGCAAGATCCCTACCTTACACCTTATAAAAAATCCACTCAAAATTGATTAAAGACCTAAATCTATGATCCAATACAATCAAATTACTAGAGAACATCAGAGAAACTCTACAAGACATTGGCATAGGCAAAGATTTCTTGGAAAAGACCCCAGAAGCACAGGCGATCAAAGCTAAATTTGGCAAATGGAATTACATCAAGCTGAAAATCTTATGCACTGCCAAAGAAATACTCAGCAAAGTGAAGAGGCAACCTAGAGAATGGGAGAAAATATTTGCAAACTATGCAACTGATAAAGAATCTATAAAAATCTCAAGAAACTCAACAACAATAAAACAAACAATTCAGTGAAGAAATGGGCAAGGACTTGTACATTTTTCAAGAGAGGAAATTCAAATGGCTAAGAGATACTTGAAAAAATGCTGAGGATCCCTCGCCATCAGGGAAATAAAAATTTAATCCACAGTAAGATTTTACCTCATTCCAGGTAGAATGGCTCTCATACAGAAATCAACAAATAATAAATGCTGACAAGGATGTAGGGGAAACAGCACCCTAATCCACCATTGGCAGGAATGTTAAAACTTGTGTAGTCTTGGCCGGTGCTGTGGCTCAACAGGCTAATCCTCCGCATTGCCTTGTGGCGCCAGCACACCGGGTTCTAGTCCTGGTCGGGGCGCTGAATTCTGTCCCAGTTGCCCCTCTTCCAGGCCTCTTCCACTCCCTCTGCTATGGCCCGGGAGTGCAGTGGAGGATGGCCCAAGTCCTTGGGCCCTGCACCCTATGGGAGACCAGGAGAAGCACCTGGTTCCTGCCTTCGGATCAGCGCGGTGCGCCAGCCACAGCGCACTGGCCGCGGCAGCCATTGGAGGGTGAACCAATGGCAAAAAGGAAGACCTTTCTCTCTATTCTCTCTATCACTGTCCACTCTGCCTTTAAAAAAAAAAAAAAAAAAAAAAAAACTTGTGTAGTCACTTTGGAAGACAGTTTGGAGAAACCTTAGAAAGCTCAATTTCTCAGCCTTCCCACTCTTGACAATAAACAAAAATGAAATGACAAATGCATTTGTCCATTGCAGCTCAATTCATAATTGTTAAGATATGGAATCAACCCAGATGTCCATCAACTGAAGACTGATTAAAGAAATTATGAAATTCTGTCATTTGCAACAAAATGGATGCAACTGGAAACCATTATACTTAGTAATATAAGCCAGACCCAAAAAGACAAATACCATGTTTTCCCTGATTTGTGGTAATTAACAGAATACATGAAAGGTAATATATAGAAGTGAAATTGACATTTTGAAATTTGATGATTATTTACAGCCCTTATCTTGACTGTTGAGGAAAAACTGTTTTTCTTCACACTATTTGCTGAACTCTTTGATAGGGTTAATCATATGATTATAAAGTTAACTGAAAAAAGATCTTTGTAAAAATTAAGAGTGGGAATAGGAGAGGGAGGAGAAAGAAGAGTTGGAGCATGGTGGGATAGAGGGTAGGATGGAAATTATCACTGTGTTCCTGAATCTGTATATAGGAAACACGTGAAATTTGTACATCTTAAATATTATTTTAAAAATATTGTTAAGGGGCTGGCGCCGTGGCTCACTTGGTCAATCTCTGCCTGTGGTGCCGGCATCCCATGTGGGCACTGGGTTCTAGTCCTAGTTGCTCCTCATTAGTTCAGATCTATGCTGTGTCCCAGGAGGGCAGTGGGGGATGGCCCAGGTGCTTGGGCCCCTGCACCCACATGGGAGACCAGGAAGAAGGAGCTGGCCCCTGGCTTTGGATCAGCGCAGTGCTGGCTGTGTCGGCCATTTGAGGAGTGAACCAATGGAAGGAAGACCTTTCTATCTGTCTCTCTCACTATAACTCTACCTGTCAAAATAAATAAATAAATAAATAAAAATATTGTTAAAATAACATATCCATGTTTTAATATTTAATATTCTAAATAAAAGAAAACCAATGGTACTCTTCACTTGGGAAAACTTATTATACTATACACTTAGTAATGATTCAAGGCTTAAGGAACAATCTCATTTCTTTTAGATTTTAAATCAGGACCGTCAGGATACAAAATTTCCTTCTATGTCAACTTCAAGCTAATACTTTAATCTTTCTAGTTCATGCTAGTTATGCTCTTTTCAATAGTATTAAAATGGATCATATACCTCTATTGATTGAACTGGCTAAATTTATGAGGAAAAACTTCAGTATTTTAAAGCTATAGTTTATAATCTGAAATTGGCAGATTATTATTACATAGGAATAAGTCAATGGATACTCAAAATTAACAAAACATTTTAAATAGAGAATTCTAATATTCAACATTTGAAATCATGAGTTTAAACTTCTCTGAACTTCTAAGAGCCAAATAATTTGCTCTATTGTGAAGAATCCCACAGAGTCCCAAAAGAGTTACAGAGCACCATTAACCCAAACAGAAAAAGAAAAAACAAAACCAAAATGGAGTTACTTAAGCTAAGTAAAGCCAAAATAGAGTGACTTGAGCTAAGACCACTAAACACCAGGAACTGCCTAGATCATCTATCAAAACAGACATAGGTGGTGAGGCCTGATAAGGACTGGGGTACATTGCATCATAAAAAGAAGCCAAGCAGCTGGCTACTACATTACTTCACTCCTGCTACTATACCATCATTGATCACTCCTAGACACCTACATCTGGGTGGTGACACCCCAAAAGATGAAGCTTGTGATTGGTGACACCCCAGGGCACCTTTACCACCCACCTACCCCAGAGGGAGGATAAAATGACAAGTGTCACAAGTGTTCTTCATCTTCTCGGGGATCATGGCTCAGTACAAGTAAAACGGCCTGAGTCTCCACTGACTGAAGTTATGCTCGCCACTCTGCTGGAGCCTACCTCACCTGGACCTTTGATCAGCCTGGTGCCAGACCTGACATCGGAGCCGGACCAGACCTCTCATCAGGGGCTGCCAGACCTGATGTCAAAGCAGGACCAGACCTCTCATCAGGGGACCTCTACAGCTCCTTGGCCTTGCTGTCCATCTGGGAACTTCGAGCCTACTGCCCAGAGTGCCAGTCATCCCACGACTCCTTCCCATAAGTGACTGTTCTGAGATCTGTCTCTCCGAGTGGTAACGGAGACTTTGGACTCTAAAGTCTGGACTTTGACTTTTTTGTGATCATGAAATGAACCTTGAGAACACAGCATTCATATTACACGATAGCCATGAGTGTTTAGACTGGTTATGCTTTTATGCTTTCTATGCTTTATACTTATTAAGATTGCTAGATACTTCTGAAAATTGCCTTATTCCTAGATGTGTGTTATGACCTATAGAGTAATGACATATTGAGTGATATTGATCTTTAGATGTGTGCCATATATATATATATATATATATATATATGGATATTGATCATTGAATAATAAATTATATTAAAAAGACTATCACAATTCTGTGTGATTCTTCCCCATGCTCCAACAAGTCACATTAGCCTTGTCGAGCTGTGTGACAAGTGGCACTCACAACATCTATGAAAGTCAGAAATCAACAGTATATTCAACTATTTAAAAATGCCACTTCAGAATCACAGACATTACACTTCAGGTCATCTAAAATATGTTTTTAATGCTGAGAAACTCACAGCAGTCCCCTAAGATCAGGAACAAGACAAGGATGTCATTTCTCAGACCACTTTTCAATACCAAAAGTCTTAGAAAATATGATAAGAAAAATAAATAAAATGGATAAATATTGTAAAGGAAGAAGTAAAAGTATCTTTATTTGTAGATGATATGATTGTCCATGTAAAAAATTCACAAGAAGCCATAAAATGTCCTGGAATTAATAAATGATTATAGTAAAATTGCTAGAACTACTTCTAATATATGAATGTTATTTTCATGCAAAAACAGAAGTGAACAAGAGTTTGAATTTGGTGGTTTCTAAATATGAAACCTGGAACATAGTCCATGAAGAATTGATAAGCTAAATTTCATTAAAATTAAAATTTATTTTCTTCAACAGACACTGTCAATTTCATGAAAAAACAACTGACAGATTGGGAAAAATATTTGCAAGTTATATCTAATAAAAGCCTGTTCTACAAAATATGAAAGATCTTAAACTTCAATATTAAGAAAACTGACAACCCAATTAAAAAACAGCACAAATATCAAAGACAGTTTGAAATGAGATGTGTAATATCAAATAAGCATATGAAAGATGTTCATTATGTTCTATCATAACCAAAATGCAAAAATAAACACCAGCAATAAATACTTCTACACACCTGTTAGATTAGGTATAACTGGCAAAACCAATGGGTGAAGAGGTAGAGCAACATGAACTCTCATTCATTTGTAGTGGGAATGAATACTGGGGCAGCCACATTTGGAGACAGTTTGATGTCCTGTTATAAAACTCAATGTAATGCTACTATGTGGTTCAGAATCTGTGCTTCCTGGTATTTACCCAAAGGAGCAAACTTACATATGACTTATGTCCACACACACAAAAAATCAGAAAATAAATGTTTATAAAACTTTACTTATAACTGCCAAAACTTAGAAGCAACCAACTTGTCCTTTTCTAGCTATTTGATTAAATAAATGGTGGTACATCTAACAATAAAATAGTATCCCATATGAAAAGGTAACTAGCAATCAAGCCATGAAAAGAAACAGGAGAAAATTAAATGCACACTTCTAGGTGATCGACACTATCGTGAAATAACTATAAGTCACATAATTCCAACTATATGACAATGTGAGACAGAAAAAATTATGGAAAAGATAAAGATTATTAGAGGTTTAAAGAATTTCTAGGGAAGGTGAAGATGAACAGGTGAAAAAGAGGGTTTTAATGCAGTGAAACAACTCGAAATAATATTATAATGATGGTACAGGTCATTACAAATTCGTCTAAACCTGCAGAATATAGAGAGAGCTCCTGCAACTCAAAAACAACATCAATAACAAAAAACCCAAACAATATATTTTAAAAATGGCCAAAGTACTCAAATACAACTTTCTTCAAAAACATACGCAAATGGTCAGTAATCACATGAAATACATTCAATATCAGTAATAATTGGGAAATTTAAAACAAAACTTTGAAGGATATCTCATCATAATTATTAGCAAGTTATAAAAATTGGACAGTAACAAATGTTGCCAATGATGTGGAGAAATTAGAGTCTTTATTCAATGGTGTTAGAAATGTAAAATGAAAAGTGACAGAGCCATTGTGGAATACAGTATAGCAATTTGACAGGACATTAAAAATATAATACCCATATAAGCCAGCAATTTCACTCTGAAGTATAAACCCAAAAGAATTAAAGACAAGGTCATTGGAGATATATGTATGACCATGTTAATAGTCACAGTAACGTTATTCATACTAGCTAAAATGAAAAAACAATCTAAGTGTCTACTGATAAATGAATACACAAGCAAAGTGGAGTATACACATATAATGGAATGCTAAAGGAAATATTGCTTTTAAAAGCAAGGAGATTCTGAAGTATATGAAAACCTAGAAGAACCTTGAAAACATTATTCTAAGTGAAATAAAGTAGTAACAAAAACACAAATACTGTATTATTTAACTTATATGAGGAAAATACAGTAGCTAAAATCATCAGCTGGAGAGTGTGAAAACTGGAAGTTATGGTTTCCTTGGTATAAAATTACAGTTTGACAAGATGAAAAGGTTTAATGAAGATAAGAGGTAAATACTAAAGGTCATTCTGAATGTATTTAATTCATTCAAACATTAAGACAGCAATCTTTGTTTATGTATTTTACCACAACCAAATAAATTTAAAAGGCTGTAGCAAGCACATGTCCATCAACAAATAAACAGATACACAAAATACTAAATACACATACACAAACATACATATTATATCAGCTTTTGTATCTTACATATATATTTAAATCACAATATATGTGACAAAATTTATCACATTTAATTATATATGTGCTATAAATATTGCATTTTGCTTATTCAGTCATAAAGTGAGTGAAGTACTGATATGTGTTACAAAATGAATGAACTTTGAAATCATTATGCTAAGTGTAACAAGCCAGACACAGGAGATCACATATTATATGACTTCAATTCTAAGAAACATAAGGAATAAACAAATCCATGCAGACAAAACAAAGAGGGGCTATTAGCTTGGGTTAAGCAGATGGAGGGATAGGAAACAACTGCCTAATGGGTACAGAGCTTCCTTCCAGGGAAAGAATCTTTTGGAATTAGAGTTGGTTGTACAACACCATGACTGCTCTAACTGCCACTAAGTTGTTTGCTTATAAATGGTTAGTATTATGCTATGTGAATTTCAAAAAGAAAAGTATCAAGTTTTTAAAAATGAAAAAGAAGCATAATGCTCACTTGAATGTCAAAGACCTGAGCTTTCACCTCAGGCTTTAATGCTTATTACTCCAGAAAATATCTTGTTCCCCAAACTGAGATGCAGTTTTTCTCTTTTTATTATTGAATTTTATTTTATTCTTAGCTAATACATAAAAATTGTACATATTTATGGGGCACACTGTGATATTTTGATACATGGGCAAACTGTATAATTTTCAATTTAGTGAAAAATGTCTATCTCCTCATACATTGTTTCCTTATAATAAAAACATTCAAAATCTTTTCTTCTAAATTTCTTGTTTTTTTTTTTTTTAGAAAATTATTACTGATAGTCCCCCTAATATGCAGTACAAGAACTTCTTTCTCCTATCTAACTATAACTTAGTACTGAATATTTTCCTTCTGCCTCAAAACTCCTCTGGTTTGTATACTTTATTGAACTGATGTTACCGCCATAGGAAATCTAGTCTGAACTGCAGGGTGTAATAAGTTCTCTTGTTTTAAATCTCACACTGGTATGCATATATTTGAATATCAGTTCTAATCACATTGTATGGAAATTATCTATGTGCACACTTATCGTCCCAAAATGCCTTTAGTTATTTGAAGGCATGGATTGTATCTTAGTTAAGTTTGCAATTACAGCCCTTCTACATTACCTGGTGTCTTAATTCAGGTTGTTAGAAGAGAATACCATAAACTAGGTGGCTTAAGCAAACACATTTACTTCTCATAGTGCTAGAGACTGGAAGTCCAAGATCATAGTGTCTGAGCATGGCTGGATTTTGTGGAGAGCCTTTCTCCTGGCTTACCAAAGCCATATTCTTGTGATATCCTTATATAGAGTGAACTAGCTGGCTCCGTGACCTCTTCTTCATAAGAGTTTCAGTGTGTTCAAGAGTACTCCACTTTCATGATCTAATTAATCCCCAAAGATCCCCACTTCATAATACCATCATTCTGACATAGGCAGGCAGATAGGATTAAATAGATTATAGCTGGAAGACCAAGCCCCCTGTGTGATCTCAAGGCCCTATCTGACCTCACTTGGACACCCATCTGCCAATCAGACTACGTAATCACTCCTCTTTGGAAGTGAATAAAAGGCCTGGAGCATGGTGGGCCCCACCTTGTTGTCCGCACCTCTGGGCATGGGGCCCTCTGGCTGCCTGCTCTCTGCTTTCCTGCCTGCATGCTTATTCTACGTGGCTCTCGGCCTGCTCTCTGCCTGGTATGGACCCAACCTATGCTTCTAGACATTTTTCTGTTCTAAATAAAGCCCAAATTTTCCTATGCACAGCTTTCACTGAATAAAACATTAGAAACTCACCATGTCACCTAGTTTATTTTGAGCCAATATTCAGAATTCTTATCTGAATAGATGGCAAGAACCCACCAATATTATTAATATTAAAATTATTAATAAGGCTGGCTGATATCAATACAGGGATTAAAGAGTTTTGGAGGGATACAGGTATCCTATTTGTTCTACTTGTGTTAGACAGGCAGTGAGGGAGAGATGGAGAGTGCAGATTAAGGGGGAGAAAGAGAATGAATAATAAAGACATAAAATATAAATCAAACAAGGGAGAAGTCAGGGATCAATAAATGTGAGGGTAAATACTGAGCTACCTGGTAGCAATTGTACACCAACTGTTGCCTGATAATTGTTATTTTGAAAGCAAATATAAAAGCAAGTTTTCAGTATCAACTAAATATTCCCTCAGAACTGCTATGGTAGTAATTTCATTTATTTCAGGTAGGAACTCTGAGTACCTTTGAACAATATACCATCAGAGACAAGATTAAAACAAGGATAGGAAGTTTGGGTCATTCTTTTAGTAAAACTTATGGTTGGATTCTAGTACTTTCTAAATTTATCAACTTATCTCACTCTTTTTTAGTTTGTGTCTGTTACGGTTTGACCATTGTTCATCCTTTTATTTCTCCTCGGTTCTGACTGAAAAATTCAATGCAAACATACATTGTCCAACTAATAGTGAAAAAATCACTACCCTAAACCAGGATAACAGAAATGATAAAGTATTTTGTAGCATATATAATTTAATTTTCTCCTCTGATAATTAATTGTATTAGTTAAAGGTTATCTCCAGTATATAGCCAATCTACTGAGGCTCAGTGAAATCTAGTGTTTCTTGAGGTAATCAAATGAATAAGTGGTAAAGGCAGAGCTGAACTTAAGCAGATTTTGTCGCTAGTTGCCACATAACATTGAAAAATCAGCACATTCAGAAATGTTCAAAGAGTTAAGGACTCATAGAGAAATAAACTAGAAGGGATGGAGAGGTAGACACATGATAAAGTTACTCTTGCATCTCTTTGGTTTATTAAAACAGTCACAGGTTACCAACTTCAATTTGAAAGAAAGCTAATATGTTTGCATAACAATTAAACATTGTCTTTGGAATCAGAAAAATGTGTAATTGAATACTAAATTTCCATTTACTAGTTGGGCAAACATATGCTACCTGAATAACTTATCTTTCATTGTCTGCATTTCCTCATTTTCCCATAGTAATAACAGTTGCCATATTATAAGGCCATTAAGATCAAATGAGGTAATACGTGAAAATACCTCACATATATTAGTGCTCAGTGAATTTAATTTCATATAATGACACAAATTTCATTTTTTTAAACTTTAGAATAATTTCAAAATGTTAATCTTAAGATGTTTTCTGAATTTTCTTAAAAGCTTTTCAATACACATAAAATCAACACAAGAATTAAAATAAATTTGTGATTTGTGCTTGAGAAGAAGGAAAATCCAGGATCTCTTCCACATAAGAAAGGGAAGAAACATTTTAATTTAATTCAGAATAAGTAATGAATTGAGCTTTTTAAAAAGTTATATTTTAAAAACAGAAATAAAATGTGTTTGATAAGTGATTTATTCCTACATGAGCAGATGTATTCATTCATCTATTCACATATCAAAAGGGATGTAGAACATTTTTAATTTTCCTTCAAATACAACTGCATGCATGAATTTTGTTTCTAATACTAATATCTTCAGTTACCTAGTCCCAAATCCTATGTTCACATTTTACAGAATATAAAGGTAAATATATTCAATACATTGCCATGGATAGTATATTTTATGTATATACATATATATTTACACATATACAGAACATGTGTGTGTATACACACACACACATATCCACTTATACATTGAGGGACTGTAGAATTTCAAGTCAGAATGCCTGGCCTATATAAACATTTAGCAATTTACTTAACTTTTGTGAATCACATTTTTTTCATATCTGATGACTACAATGATGATAATATGTGGATTGGAGTATATCTATTCATATGACAAAATTTAATAAATAAGAAAATCAATTTATAAACTGAAGATTATTTATGTATATAGCTGTTAATTTTTATTATTCATTTTGAATCTGTTGCTGCCATGGAAAATTTTTTCCTGGCAGTCAAGTTCATTTATAACAGTCAGATTAGTACTTTCTTTTCACATGCTGGAACTGCCAAATTAATGGAGCCAAAGTTTCCCTCCAAGCATTTCCCTTCACCTTAAAACCAAAGTAATAAAATCTTAATTTCTTCTTCTGATATTTCCTTTTTTGTAAGCTCACTAGCCATCTCATAGAGGAATAAGCTCTCTCTACTGCAGTAGAATGGAAAACTACCATAAGTATGGCCATGGCAAGTGTTGGGATATGTTCATCACAGGAGGAATATCTATGCCACAATTGCTTCACTGAGTCAGAGTCATAGATGTATGCAATGTTTTATTCACTATTTCACTCATGTAAGGCTGATAACAACTCTAATGAGTTATTTCTTATTTCCTTATTTAAAGGCAGAAACTTTAAAGAAACAGATGCTTTATAAATTTGAGGAATCCTAATGAATTAAAGAATCAAGATTTAATTCTTACATCTTTAATCTCTATGTCAGGTAACAGTAAAACAAAGTTCAAATGATGAATAAGCCACAACTAGACCGACACAGATACCACTGACATCAGAAGGTTTGTTAGGGCTCTACACAACAACAAATCATAAGCCTAAAATAAAGTATCCAGCCTAAGACACCCCACTGTCAATATTCAGATATCCATACCTGCTTGCATTTCCAGCAACTTTTCCACAGTCAGAAACTGCACAAAGTATAAGATATGTCATTAACTTTGGCATAATAAGAACAATGAAAATTAATTTAAAACTCACTGCTAACCATTATTTTTCCAGATTCCATGTTCAAACTCCTATCGTTTCATGCAGTCTCATAGCCCTGATCTCATTAGTTGAGTTCTATGATTCATTGGAATTTTCTCTCTAATGTACAGCTTTTAAGATAGAAAGGAAACAATAAACATAATATTTTACCCTATTTTTTCCAATTTGTTGCCTGTTATTTTCTGGGACAGCACTTTTGTTATATTTTAACAAAATATCAACAGCAAAAGATACATTAAATATTATGCTGTGAAATATTAAATGGATTCAAATTCACTTGCATAAATTTGGTTCCAAAAAAGAAGTAAATCATAAATAACTGATTATTTCAAGTATGTTACTATAGCCTGAAAATGTAGGAGCAAAATCAATTCAGCTTCCTTCTAACCTTAGGGACCACCTGCCTTTTCTATTGTAAAGAGTACTAGGCATTTGCTTTCATGGAATTTAAAAATAACTGATAATTTTCTCATCTCAATTTATGCAAAAGGAGAAAAACATCCAATCTACAAAAATTGATTTTGTGGTAAAAATACAAGAGAACATGTTTTAAGAGTAGTTTCAATCATTTCCTCACTCTAATTAGTGCTCTCTGTCAAATACTTAAAAAATATTTGTTTGCCAAATAAGTTCATTGTGTTTGTAATGAGTGTAGTCACTAGCTTTAGGTTAACTTTCTGGTTTTTTATAGCATTAGGATTCTTTTGAAAAACTGAATGTGGGATACTGATGAATATAAAATAATTTAAAATATTCCTTTAATTTTTTTCTTTCTCCTCTAGTAATATGTCCTTTGATTTCTTTATTCTATTCTTAACAACAAACCCATGAATGACTCACTATCAGAAATATCTACTTTTTGAGAACACCTAAACATAATCTCAACAGCTACTTTGGACTACAATATACTTGTTTTGTTTTGTAAACCATTTTTCTGCAGATGATATGTAGACACAAAAAGAACAAATGAAAAGAACAAGCATCAAATGGCATTTATAAAGGACTAGCCTTTTATGTACATGAGAATTTCAGCTGCACTCACATGTCTCTTAAGCATTGCCTCTCATCCTTATAAATGACTTCACTGTGCTCTGTGAAATCATGTTCTTGTCTACCATGTGAAATCATTTTTAAACTTTTCTTTATTCAAATTTATGCAATGCTTTTGCCTGTGCCCACAGCAAAACTAATGATGGGCTACTCACTCACTTAGGATGTCATCATTCTTCCAGACGATTCTGCATTTTCTGAGATGACTGATGCTAAAAGTCAGAAAGAGGAGCCAACATTAGTTATTCCACTAAAGACATTTATATCCTTTTTATTCATTTCTTCCTACCAGAATTTTCAGAATCTACTGCAGATGTTATAGAAGGACATCATTGGCCCTGCTCTTCTAAGCCCAAGCAATGGATAGGTGAGGTGAAGATATGGCACTCGGTTCTAAATGTAATACTTTTATGTGATGGCCTAAATTGAAAAAAAAAAAAAATGATGACTTAGTACTTTCAGATTCCAAGATCATTTTGAGGCTTCTCCTTTACTTTCCCATTTTAAATATAAGGCAGTTGATTTCAATATAATTGTTAAAGACACCCAATTCTCAGTATTCAGATGTCTGGCAGATTGTGTTTTCCAGCAGACTTTTCACAGTAAAAAAATCCATAGGGTAAGTAGAACATTTGTCATTAACTTGGACCATAATAGGAACAACAGCACTGAATTTAAAACTCATTGGTAACCATAGTTTCTTTAAAATCTTTGAAACCCAATTAGCTTTTTCTTTTGTTGTTAAGAATACAGTTGTTTCCTTTGCCCTGCCCTCCAGTCCCAGTAGTTTAGCATTCGTCATGCATATATGTGATACTTATATATACATATATGTGATACACATATATGTGATAACTTAGAAAAGAATTCTGGCTACCCTGAACTAGAGCTGCTTCCACTCATTGCAGGCACTACAATCTTGGGTGAAGTTGTAAGTTGGGCTCCTGTCATTGAGGTATCTCCATTCTTAACAGTATCTGAAAAGGATCATTTTTGACTCCGGATCAAAAAGAACTTAAGCCTCTACAGATATTTTTCTCTAGTTATGCAAGTATCATGGCCAAGACTATAGGACAGAAAAGGGAACAAAATAAAAATAACATTTATTATTAGCTGAGCCCTATGTTTATTAAGCAAAGCTATTAGTGCTTACACTAACTCATTTCATCACTATGATGATCACTACTGACATGCAGATGCAGAGTTGAGGATAATGAGGCTCAAATTAGTGAAGAAACTCACTTAAGATCAAAGAGACAATAAGTGAGAAAGCTTTGCTTTGAATTTGTGCCTGACATATTTGGGAATTTCTTTTTTTCCCTCTCTTATCCTTTTTATTCTGACTTCTATTTTTTGTTTTATTGATTTCACTTATTCTCAGAATGACCACGAGGAAACCTTATAAATCTCCTTAAATTTTAGTTTAAAGATGGTGCTAGTGATGTGACATAAAGTGTTAAGTCACACTGTGCAATGCCAGCATGACGTATAGACACCAGTTCTAGTCCCAGCTGCTACACTTCCAATTCAATTTCCTGCTAATGCACCAGGGAAGGCAGCAGAAGATGATCCAAGCGTTTGGGTCCCTGCTCCCATATGGGAGACCCATATGAAGCTCCTAGTTCCATTCAGGCCCAGGTGGACCAGTAGATGGAAGACCTCTCCCTCTTCCTCCCTCCCCTCCCCTCTCTTCCCTCTCTCTCTCTCTTTTTCCTACCCCCTCCCTTACTCCATCCCTCCATCCCTCTGTAATTCTGCCTTTCAAATAAATAACATAAATCTTAAAGAAAGAGTACTGGCAGGAAATGACACCATAGCCATCTCCCAGTTCCATGGCAGAGAGAGGTCCTAGGAGGTGGCTCCACTGCTGTGAGACTCCAAAGGGGCAGTGAAAATGAAAAAATGGACCTCCCAAGAGTGTGAATCACATCGATATCCATGAAGGATGACGTGAAACGGACACTTCTGTACGTATGAAATGCATGAGACGTGTATAACTTAAATAAAATATTTGAAACTTTTAAAAGTGTTAAAAAAGAGTACTATACCTATCGGTTTAACATCACATCATCCAAAAACAAAAACATTTGTACAATTACTCTTGAGTGTGTCCTACGTTCAGTCTCCAGTTTGGTACTGGTTACAGAACTGTCCTAAGAATATCTTGTTAACTGTTTCACCAAAAGAACAAATGAGGAGACAACACTTGAGATTGAAAAGGCCTAGAATGTGCTATAGTGAATGAATGGATTGAATGTTATTTTGCACTCACGAACCAATGCTCCTAGAATGTGCTACAGTGAGTGAATGGATTGAATGTTATTTTGCACTCATGAACCAATGCTCCTAGAATGTGCTATAGTGAATGAATGGATTGAATGTTATTTTGCACTCATGAACCAATGCTCCTGTGTTTTCCATTTCGGTTGATTTTTAACTTCTATTCCTTTAGAATAAAGTGTTAACCTTTGGAATAGATAATAAGCCAGCTTTCATATTTAAATGAGTAAGCAAATTATGAATGCATCTACACTCAGGAAATCTTGCATAAGGTGAGCTAGAGAAACAAATTCCATTTCTGAGACAGGGAGGAAAATTGATATTTGGAAAGATCAAAACCTCATGCAAGGTGGAGTTCTGGCTTGTGGCATTTTGAAAATCCCTTTCTCAAATGATGTTGAGGTAGAAATGTATTACCCAACTTCTTGGGGACAAGGCCTGCAAACTTCTAAAAGGAGCACAGAAAAAGCCAGTTCAAGGACCAAAAGAAGAAAGAAGCACCTCCTGCAATGCATATCATATCTCATACTATGAGACTATCTTAGAATCCATGATTATGGACAGCTCAAGCTTCCTTGCATTTACATCATGAGTATGTTTGCTTTAAATAAATCTTACATTCCTGCGTACTTTTTTTTAAAAGATCTATGATTATGAAAAGTGGCGGGAATGTTATACTTGTAGTATAATATATTTTAACAACCTCTGTCATTAATTAACAAATGTTTACTCAACTTCTTGGTTGTTAAAAGAACATACTTGATTTGCCTATGGATGAGAAAAAGGGCAATGAACTGTTTTTAACAATGAAACAGGTCATCATATAAGAATGGCAACATATACAAGACTTGGGATGTGGCAACTGAACTTAGAAACATCCATTCCAAGGTGTTTGTTGGCCCAATAAAAACAAAGAGGGCATTAGCATAAATTAAGCAACTTTGTTCTTAATCTGAACTGCCCAGACTCTTAAAATTTGTGAAGGCATTCCTCTCTTCTTACCCCTTTAGTAAATTTATGGACTCATGGAAAGTATTTTAAATCACTTTTTCTCTGTCAATCTTCATTAAGTTCCTAGATGTACTATGATAAAACTGACTTTTTAGTTGAAAGAAAAAGATAGTGTGCACAACCCAAAATCTTTCAACAAGGAATGATGTGTCTAGAATGCAAACACAGGCCATCTTGATTCTAGAGCTCATGATCTTAAGCACTACAGTATATTACACAGTGAGAAGCCTACCAAGCTATTCACTGCTCATTTTTCAATGGATTTGCTCTCCTTTATAGTCATATAATTATAGTTAGCCTTATCTTATCTCAAAAATTCTGATCAGAGAGAATACCATAGTGGGAAATATCTGTAGCTTAAATTAGCCAATGTCAAAATTTACATCCAAACATTTATTGACTTTCAACAATGTAAGCATTACTGAGCTAAGCACCATATAAATCAGTATGCATTTGATAATAAAAATAATGCAGCAAATATTACAGAAAAACTTCTAGTCTAAGTTCATTTATAGGCAACCAATTTCATTTTTTCCTGGATCACCTGAAAGTTTCAACAGAATTAAGCAGCCTGATCACTAAACATCTAACTGAAAAAGAAGGGTTAAAGGTCTCAATATTGGGAACAGTAAATAAGTGAAAATAGGCCGGCGCCATGGCTCACTTGGTTAATCCTCCACCTGCAGCACCGGCATCCAATATGGGTGCCAGGTTCTAGTCCTGGTTGCTCCTCTTCCACTCCAGCTCTCTGCTGTGGCCCGGGAAGGCAGTGGAGGATGGCCCAGGTGCTTGGGTCCCTGCACCCACATGGGAGACCAGTAGGAAGCACCTGAGCACCTGGCTCTTGGCTTCAGATCGGCGCAGTGTGCCGGCCGTAGTGCCCATTTCGGGGGTGAACCAATGGAAGGAAGACCTTTCTGTCTGTCTGTCTGTCTCTCTCTCTCACTGTCAAACTCTACCTGTCAAATAAAATTAAATTAAATAAATAAATAAAAATAACTTAAAAGATTATGTGGTAAAAGCCTTCAACACTTCTTTACTTCACTGTTTATTCTTCATTCCAAACTGCTAAAAATATATATGCTGTTATTCTTGTACTTTGGACATGAAATTTGCTGTTCTAGGTCTCTGTTTCAGGTTTTTTTTTATGATAAAGGATATTATACTGAGATGTGCACCACAGCTTTTTCTGATTAGGCAAAACAAAATAAGCATTCAGCAGTGTCTTATCTGACCTGCTTGGTCCAACTCTGACCCCCAAGCTCCTGTCAATTTTGAAAGCACTAGTTCTTCCACGGCCACTCTGTTCTCAAGTCTGTTAATTATTTATTGGCATATTTCTTTCTTAGTATTGATTGCTAAAGAAAGGAATATCTGTTATTGGCTCCACAATTTTGTTTGATTCAAAGAAACAATTAACATTGGTTTTAAGAAAATGGTTTGTACAGCCAGACTGTGTTGCTGTATAAAACACAATGTGTTACCTTATACATCACACACTTCGATAAAATTATTTCGTGGACCTTGAAAAACATGTCCATCTAAAATAATCTATTCCTATATTAAGAATATATAAAAGTTTAGAATAGTATGGCAAGTGCACTGAAGCCTTAGCAATTATTATTTTTATTACATTGCATTTACATTATCAGGAAAACACGAAGCATATGAATAGCCCTCAGAGAAGATTCCTGGCTAAAGAGACTGAAAGCATTTTCTATAATTTTGTAGCAACAAATTTCATAAAATCATAACTAGAACTTTAGGGGAAGACTCTGAGACTTTATGTTTTAAGATGAAATGATAAGGATGCTTCCTTTTTTCATCCTTGAAACTAGAGGGAGGATGAGGAACAAACATGAAAACTCTTCAATCAAAATAGCGCACACTGTGAACTACAGGCCTAATGTGCAAGGACAGTTGACAGTTTGAGCAGACACATTCCCTGTCACATGTACATAAGACAAGACTGAAAGGATCCTGAAAGCTCCAGGCCAGTTGCCCCACCCTGATGGAAAAAACACCAGTACTGTTTTTAGCAATAATGGTATCAAAGGGTACAAACTGCTGAGGAGACTTGTCTGGACCCTGTTAGATGCGATAGATTAGAGTTGCTAGGATAAATAAAGGAATTTACCAACAAACCATCACTGAAGTTCCTATCCAAAGGGGAAGCAAATTGGAGAATAAACTGAGCTGCATGCAAGCCACTGCCTGTACAAACAAGGAAAGCCTGAGAACAAGGAAATCAAACCAAAGCACTTGCACTTATATGCTCCTGTTCTCACTCTCTCAAACAAAAAAGATACAACACACCCATACACTCACATTCACACATAAATGCACATTCTCTGTCCCAGGTTTAAATTTTCTGTATCAGAATGTTGGCCTTTGCCCTCTAGAGACGGCTTCAACATAGACTGTCTTGGAATAATGGAATTAGTAATAATCATTTTTTCCAAACAAGAGCTTAAAAAAACATGGCAGGGGAAGAGCATGAAAAATTAGCTGAGATGGTTGAAGAAGGAAGTTGAAGAGGAGTCTAATGGTTGTGATGCGGGTTAGGATGCCCTCATCCCACATTGTGATACCTCGTTTGATGCCAAGCTCTGATTCCTGGTTCTAGCTTCCTGATAATATAAAACCCTGGGAAGCAGCAAAGATAGCTCAAGTAATTGAGTTTCTGACACCCATACAGAAGAACTAGTAGAGTCCCTGACTCCCACTTCCATACCTGGCCAGGGGTTGTTGTGGGAATTGAGTTAATCAGTGGATAGATTTATGCTACTCTCCATGCATTTTGACATATAAAAATAAGAGACTAAACACAACAAAACAACAGTTGAGTGGGGTTGGTAAGACTAAGAAACAAACAGCAAAAAATCCAGAGAATAGAGATCGGCGGGAGCAGCGAAGGGGGCAGCAGGGATCCCGCGAGCTGCCGACGGGGAGTGCGTGGACGACCCGTGTGAAACGAACCTGGAGCCCCACGCTTCAACCCAAGGGAAGCCGGACAGTTAGGTCAGACCAACGGATAATTTGGTGGAAATTTGAACACATTGATGCGAGATGCAGAGGTGAGAGAGCGCATTTGCCCGGTCCCGCGGCGCCGGCCAACCCTCCCCCCATCCCGCCCTGGGACGGACACGGGGACGTGCACGGCTGAGCGGGAGAGAAATGTGAAGGGGAACAGGGCGTGGGACACCCCGCGGGAAGAGAGCGCTACGGGGGGGAATCTAGAAGTCTAAATAAGACAAGACCCCACAACACCTCCACCCCCCCCCATATCGGAGCGGCAGAAGGCGGGAAGCGGCCATCTTTTTTGTTTACATTCGGACCTAAAGAGCGCCAACATCTTAAACTGGCTGCTCGCAGCGGCTGTCGGAGCGGCAGAGGGCGGGAAGCGGCCATCTCCTTTTTTGTTTACACTCAGACCTAAAGAGCGCCAGCATCTTGCACGGCTGCTCGCAGCGACTGTCGGAGCGGCAGAGGGCGGGAAGCGGCCATCTCTTTTTTTGTTTACACTCGGACAAAAAGAGCGCCAACATCTTGCACGGCTGCTCGCAGCGGCGCGCGGCGGCGGGGGCGAGCGGCGGCGGGGGCGCGCGGCGGCATCGCGCAGTGGAGACGCGCGGCGGCGGGGACGCGCGGCGACAGTGCGCGGCGGTGGGGAGCAGCGGCACGCTGCTGCCACCTAGCGCTAACCGAGAGTGGTGCATCCATACACGATAAATCCAGGGGAGGAAAAAAAAAAAAAAAAAAATTTTCCTGAAAAGCGCCTGCGACGCTATACACATAGAAGCTAGAGATTAGAAGCTAACTATCATCAACTCTGCACAACTGGATGGTATTACTTCCCTCCGGAGAAAAGAACAAAAAATAATAAAAATTAATAAATAAATTGAGATCTATCACAACTAACCCTGAAGAAACAAGCAGAATCCTCAGGCTACACCCATCCCAAACCTCCAAGGCCCCACCAACAGCAGGCAGCCCGCTTAACAAAGCCATAGTATATCAAGAAAAAAAAAATCACAGTAAGGGAAGAAGAATTAAAAGAATCCCTCCAAAATGCGAAACAACAAACACAGAAGTCAAGGAAACAAGATTAATGAACACCTAATGATACCTCCAAACGAACAAAACACCCGAAGTCAAGAATATGAAGATGATGAGATAGAGGAAATGCAAGATATGGATTTCAAAAAATTTATGATAAGATCATTTAGAAGTCTTCAAAAGCAAATTCTTGAACTACAGAAATCCTTACTGGACAAGATAGAAAATCTCTCCCGGGAAAATGAAACTTTAAGGAAGAACCAGAATACGATGCAGGAATTAGTAGAACAGGAAAGTATAATAGTGAAGAGAAACCAATCAGAACTGAAGAACTCCATAGATCAAGTGACTAACACTTTGGAATCCCTTAGAAACAGAGTCAGCGAAACAGAAGAGAGAATATCGGACTTAGAGGACAGAGCACAGGAAAATATACAATCAAACCAAAGAAAAGAAGAGGAAATTAGAAATCTAAAAAACATTGTTGGAAATCTACAGGATACTATTAAAAAAACAAACATTAGAGTTCTAGGAATCCCTGAAGGCATGGAGAGAGAGAGAGGATTAGAAGGCATTTTTAGAGAGATACTAGCAGAGAACTTTCCAGGTTTGGAGAAGGACAGAGAAATCCTAGTACAGGAAGCCCATAGAACCCCTAATAAGCATGACCAAAAGAGAACCTCACCACGACATGTTGTAATAAAATTCACCACAGTGAAACAAAAAGAAAAGATCCTAAAATGCGCAAGAGAGAAACGTCAGATTACTTTCAGAGGATCTCCAATTAGGCTCACAGCTGACTTCTCATCAGAAACCCTGCAAGCTAGGAGAGAATGGCGAGACATAGCCCAGGTACTAAGAGAGAAAAACTGTCAGCCCAGAATATTATATCCTGCAAAGCTCTCATTTGTGATTGAGGGTGAACTAAAGACCTTTCACAACAAACAGAAACTGAAAGAATTTGTAGCCACCCGTCCAGCCTTACAAAGGATCCTGAAAGATGTACTACACACAGAAACACAGAAACACGGTCAACAATCTGAAAGAAGCTAAAGGAAGGAAACCTCACAGCAAAAGACCACAGGAAACTCAAAGTATATATAAGAAACTATCTTTGGCAAATGGCAGGGCAAAATGACTACTTATCAATAGTCACATTGAACGTGAATGGTTTGAATTGCCCAGTCAAAAGACACCGTTTGGAAGACTGGGTCAGGAAACAAAACCCATCTATTTGCTGCTTGCAAGAAACTCATCTTTCTAGCAAAGATCCATACAAACTGAAAGTGAAAGGTTGGAAAAAGATATACCACGCCAGCAGAAACGAAAAAAAAGCGGGCGTAGCCATCTTAATATCAGATAACATAAATTTTACCACAAAAACTATTAGGAGAGACAAAGAGGGACACTATATAATGATTAAGGGATCCATTCAACAGGAAGATATTACAATTACCAATGTATATGCACCTAACTACAAGGCGCCGGTTTACTTGAAAAATTTGCTAAGGGACTTAAAGGGAGACTTAGACCCCAATACAATAGTACTGGGGGACTTCAATACTCCACTCTCAGAGATAGACAGATCACCAAGACAGAGGATCAACAAGGATACAGTAGATTTAAATGACACCATAGCCCAAATGGACCTAACAGATATTTACAGAACTTTCCATCCTACAGAGAAACAATTTACATTCTTCTCAGCAGTACATGGAACCTTCTCTAGGATTGACCACATACTAGGCCATAAAGCAAGTCTCAGCAAATTCAAAAGAATTAGAATCATACGATGCAACTTCTCAGACCATAAAGGAATGAAGTTGGAAATTAGCAACTCAGGAATCCCTAAAACACATGTAAAATCATGGAGACTGAACAACATGCTCCTGAACGAACAATGGGTCATAGAAGAAATTAAAAGAGAAATCAAAAATTTCCAGGAAGTAAATGAGGATAACAGCACATCATACCAAAATTTGTGGGATACAGCAAAAGCAGTATTAAGAGGAAAGTTTATAGCAATAGGTGCCTACATCAAGAAACTGGAAAGACACCAAATAGATGAGCTCACAGTACATCTCAAAGATCTAGAAAACCAACAGCAAACCAAACCCAATGCTAGTAGGAGAAAAGAAATAATTAAAACCAGAGAAGAAATCAACAGGATTGAATCCAAAAAAACATTACAAAAAATCAGCCAAACGAGGAGCTGGTTTTTTGAAAAAATAAACAAGATTGACACCCCACTGGCCCAGCTAACAAAAAAAAGAAGAGAAAAGACGCAAATCAGTAAAATCACAGATGAAAAAGGAAACATAACAACAGACATCACAGAAATCAAAAGAATCATCAGAAATTACTACAAGGACTTGTATGCCAGTAAACAGGGAAACCTATCAGAAATGGATAGATTCCTGGACACATACAACCTACCTAAACTGAATCAGGAAGACATCGAAAACCTAAACAGACCCATAACTGAAATAGAAATTGAAACAGTAATAAAGGCCCACCCAACAAAGAAAAGCCCAGGACCAGATGGATTCACTGCTGAATTCTACCAGACATTCAAAGAGCAACTAACTCCAATCCTTTTCAAACTATTCAGAACAATCGAAAAAGAGGGAATCCTCCCAAATTCCTTCTACGAAGCCAGCATCACCTTAATTCCTAAGCCAGAAAAAGATGCAGCATTGAAAGAGAATTACAGACCAATATCCCTGATGAACATAGATGCAAAAATCCTCAATAAAATCTTGGCCAATAGAATCCAACAACACATCAGAAAGATCATCCACCCAGACCAAGTGGGATTTATCCCTGGGATGCAGGGATGGTTCAATGTGCGCAAAACAATCAACGTGATACACCACATTAACAGACAGCAGAAGAAAAACCACATGATCATCTCACTAGACGCAGAGAAAGCATTTGACAAAATACAACACCCTTTCATGATGAAAACCCTAAGCAAACTGGGTATAGAAGGCACATTCCTCAATATAATCAAAGCAATTTATGAAAAACCTACAGCCAGTATCCTACTGAATGGGGAAAAGCTGGAAGCATTCCCACTGAGATCGGGCACCAGACAGGGATGCCCACTCTCACCACTGTTATTCAACATAGTGCTGGAAGTCTTAGCCAGAGCTATAAGGCAGGAAAAAGAAATCAAAGGGATACAAATAGGGAAAGAAGAACTCAAACTATCCCTCTTTGCAGACGATATGATACTTTATTTAGGGGATCCAAAGAACTCTACTAAAAGACTATTGGAACTGATAGAAGAGTTTGGCAAAGTAGCAGGATATAAAATCAATGCACAAAAATCAACAGCCTTTGTATACACAAGCAATGTTACGGCTGAGGAAGAAATTCTAAGATCAACCCCATTCACAATAGCTTCAAAAACAATCAAATACCTTGGAATAAACCTAACTAAGGATGTTAAAGATCTCTATGATCAAAATTACAAAACCTTAAAGAAAGAAATAGAAGAGGATACCAAAAAATGGAAAAATCTTCCATGCTCATGGATTGGAAGAATCAATATCATCAAAATGTCCATTCTCCCAAAGGCAATTTACAGGTTCAATGCAATACCAATCAAGATACCAAAGACATTCTTCTCAGATCTGGAAAAAATGATGCTGAAATTCATATGGAGGAATAAGAGACCTCGAATAGCGAAAGCAATCTTGTACAACAAAAACAAAGCTGGAGGCATCACAATACCAGATTTCAGGACATACTACAAGGCAGTTGTTATCAAAACAGCATGGTACTGGTACAGAAACAGATGGATAGACCAATGGAACAGAATAGAAACACCTGAAATCAATCCGAACATCTACAGCCAACTTATTTTTGATCAAGGATCCAAAACCAACCCCTGGAGCAAAGACAGTCTATTTAATAAATGGTGCTGGGAAAACTGGATTTCCACATGCAGAAACATGAAGCAAGATCCCTACCTTACACCTTACACAAAAATTCACTCAACATGGATTAAAAACCTAAACCTACGACCCGACACCATCAAATTATTAGAGAGCATAGGAGAAACCCTGCAAGATATAGGTACTGGCAAAGACTTCTTGGAAAATACCCCAAAGGCACAGGCACTCAAAACAAAAATTAACTACTGGGACTGCATCAAATTGAGAAGTTTCTGTACTGCAAAAGAAACAGTCAGGAAAGTGAATAGGAAACCGACAGAATGGGAAAAAATATTTGGAAACTATGCAACAGATAAAGGGCTGATAACCAGAATATACAAAGAAATCAAGAAACGCCACAACATCAAAACAAACAACCCACTTAAGAGATGGGCCAAGGACCTCAATAGACATCTCTCCAAAGAGGAAATCCAAACGGCCAACAGACACATGAGAAAATGTTCAAGATCACTTGCAATCAGGGAAATGCAAATCAAGACCACAATGAGGTTTCACCTCACCCCAGTGAGAATGGCTTACATTCAGAAATCTACCAATAATAGATGCTGGAGAGGATGTGGGGAAAAAGGGACACTCACCCACTGTTGGTGGGAATGCAAACTGGTTAAACCACTATGGAAGTCAGTCTGGAGATTCCTCAGAAACATGAATATAACCCTACCATACAACCCAACCATCCCACTCCTTGGAATTTACCCAAAAGAAATCAAACTGGCAAACGAAAAAGCCATCTGCACACTAACGTTTATTGCAGCCCAATTCACAATAGCTAAGACCTGGAACCAACCTAAATGCCCATCAATAGTAGACTGGATCAGGAAATTATGGGATATGTACTCTATAGAATACTATACAGCAGTCAAAAACAATGAAATCCTGTCATTTGCGACAAAATGGAGGAATCTGGAGAACATCATGCTGAGTGAACTAAGCCAGTCCCAAAGAGACAAGTACCATCTGTTTTCCCTGATCGGCAACGACTAATTCAACACCAAAAGGGAAACCTGTTGAAATGAAATGAACACTATGAGAAAATAAGACTTGATCAGCTCTTGTCTGGACTGTTGATGTACAATGTAAATCTTTACCCATCTTAGTATCTCTCTTTGATGCTCGTTTTAGTGATAGTACTAATGGTTGAACTCTGCAACTAACACACAGTTAGCCTTGGGTGTTTAAAGTTTAACTGAAAAGTCAACTTTGAGAGAGGGAAAAAGAAAGGGAAGATAGGTACAATTTGAGACAAACTCAATTGGACTTGCACCAAATGATGGAGTTAGAAACACGCCAGGGGATCCCAATAAAACCCCATCAAGATGGCATATACCAATGCCATCTCAACGGCCCAAGTAAACAATTTCAGTTCACAACCGATCACACTGAAAGGGCTAAGAGTCAAAGGGAATATACAAACAAGACTAGTTTCTACCAATATAAACAGATAGGACCAGAAAGGGAGAGGACGATCCAGCATGGGAAGCAGAGTCACAGAAGACTCATAAAATGACAGAAGTCCTAAATAACACTCTGGCCTCAGAATCAGCCCTTAGGGCACTCAGATCTGGCTCAAGAGCCCATGAGATTATTATAGGCATGGAAAGCCAAGACACTCTGAAAAAGGAAAAAAAGAAGACCTAAAGGGAAGACCTCAGCGAGCGAGATCCCAGTGGAAGGAACGGGGCTACCAAGGAAGAAGGCACCTTTCTCCAAAGGGAGGAAGGGACCTCCACTTTGACTGTGACCCTGTCGGAATAGAAGCAAAATCGGCGAACCCTAAAGGCTTCCATAGCCTCAGCAACTCATGACTAGAGCCTAGGGAGATTCCTGACGCCATAAATAAGAGTGTCAAATTGTTAAATCAACACCAGGAGTCACTGTGTACCTATATCCCATGTGGGATCTGTCCTTAACATGTTATCTAATGTGAGGTAACGCTGTAACTAGTGCCGAAACAGTATTTTTACACTTTGTGTTTCTGTTTAGATGCAAACTGATGAAAATTCCTACTTAATACATACTGAACCGACCTACTCTATATAAAGATAATCAAAAAGGGGGGGAAAAAAAAAAAAAAAGAAAAACTCAGTGTTACATTGGAAACTGCATCAAAAAAAATTTATCAGTCTCAAATATATATATATATATATATATCTCATGTAGGATCTCTGTCTTTAATGTGCTGTACAATGTGACTCAATGCTAAAATGAGAACTCAAAGACTATAATTCACTTTGTGTTACTATATGAGGGCAAAGGGACGAATTCATAACTTAACACATACTAAATTGATCACATGTATACAAAGAGAATTGAGAACGAATCTGGATGTGAACAAAGGGGTGGAGGGGGCGGGCAAGGGGGGAGGGTTGTGGGGGGAGAGGGAAAATATGGGGGGAAACCCATTGTAATCCATAAATCATACCTTGGAAATTTATATCCTAAATAAAAGTTTAAAAAAAAAAAAAAAAAAGAATACAGGCTAATTCATTTTAACTGACAAAAAAAAAAAAAAATCCAGAGAATAAAAAATTTAAAATATATAACTGGACATGTGATCCTCAGTGAAATAAGAAGAAAAATGAAAAATATTTTCATTTATAATTAAGAAGAATATTCATAAATAAATGGAAACCCTAAATTCAACATTGTATAGAGGGAATATGTCATGACTCTATAACCATTAAGAAAAAGTGATAAACTCCAAGACACATTCTATTAAGGTGCTATGATTTTTAAGATGAGAAAGATAGAGATGGAGGGAGAGGGAGACAAGCAGGGAGTGATGGAGGGAGGGAAAAAGAGAGGGAGAGAAAGAGAGAACTAGACAGATGTTCTGTCATATACAGGCAACAAATATATGCTGCTCTCAGACATGTCTATAAGAAATTCCCCAGGGTAGAAGATGAGGAGTTGTGAATCTACGAAAAATTATCATAGATGGAATATAGAAGAGTGTCAAGTAGAAACTCCAAAAAAAACCACAGTTGTCTCACCAAGTCAAACAGTATTTTCCTCCTCTAGTGTTACAGAAGTGTAGCTATTCCTATCTGTATCATAGTTATTTGTGCGCTTGACTTTCTTGAGCTCTTCACTGGCAGCATTGTCCATGCCTGGCCCACTTCCTTACACACCAACTGAGCTCAAGATAGCCTACTAAATTGACTTATTCTATGATTAAAGGGACCAGGGCTTCCAAAAATACTGATAATCATTCAAAAAATCCATCCAAAATTGGGCTTTCCGAGAAAACAAAACAGGAAAAAGAGCAGATTAACTCATAAATATTACTCCATGTTTTTGTTTTAACCCATTATCCAAAGTTGCAGTGTCATATAAATATTTTGACATTAAAATCTAGAACAGGTTAGGCATTGTAGCAGGAGCAGGTTAAAGTGCCTCTTAGGATGCTCAGATTTCTAGACTCTGCTACTGTGTTTCTCACCTAGCCTCCTGGGAATACACTGAGGTGGCAGCAGGTAATGGTTCACGTATAGGGGTCTCTGACACCATGTGGGAGACCTGGATCTAGTTCTAGCTGCTAGCATCAGTCTGCTTGAGGCCTTGATTTTATAACCATTTAGGAAGTGAAGCAGCAAACAGAAGCAGACTCTTCCCCCTTTTCCTCTCCCTCTCTTTGTCTTTCCTCCTACCCCTCTGTCATTCTTTCAAATGAACAAATAAAAAAAAAACAGTTTTTTTCAATGTCAAATTCAATATCACTTTACTACTTAGTTGTAAAACTCTTGACATAAAGTTAAAAATAGTAATTATCTAGGTCATAGCTTTTTGTCAAAACAGCTTATATATTAAAAAGTATATGAGCCTAGAGGTTATTGGAGTAATAAGAGAGTCATGTAAGATTTTATTACAGTTATTGGTTCAGGCATACATTACACAAAAGGAATATTCCAAAAAGTTGAGCTGCTATTTGTTTAACTAACAAGGTAAGTCAGCCTCTCAGCCAGTTTCTCACTGAGTTGAATATCTCCTGTGCTGGTGCCTACAAGTCTTGACAAATGTTTCCTAAAATGGGATTCTCAGAAAGATCCTCTGAATCTTGAGTTTCTATGAATGCTAAATGGTAATATAAAGAAGAGACAAAGAACTAGCTTAGGTTCTTTGTTTGTCCTGTCAAGAAATTTCAAGGATAACTACAAATAAAGAACACATTTCAAACCTGATCTATTAGCTATTTCTACCTGGTAAGATTAAAGTTGAAATGTACAGTATAAACAAGCAAATCAGAACTCCAGAAGAAACGAAAAGAGAGAGAAAAGGAATAAGAGTAAGAAAGAGAGGCGGAAGATAGTGAATAGAAGGAGGGAGAAGGGAAGACAAAATGGAGAGAGAGAGAAGGAGAGAGAAACAGGTAAGTTAAATAGGTTCAAGATCTGAATCAAACACATGTACTACTTTGACATGATGTTACAGAGAGAATTAAATAAAAGATGCTGGAAACATCTAATCACATTGGTACAACTGCCTAAGGCTAACCTCTATGAATCAATTTCACAAAACACAGTCCTTGAAATATCATCTTCATCAATTAATATTAATCGAGCAAGTCCTAAGGTACATGACACATGAACAGATATGATTAACTTTCTTTCCTTCCCCCTTCTCTGTAGAAAAGGAAGCTAGTACAACCTTCAAAATATTTGCCTGAAGGGGGAAAATGGACTTGCTCTAACAACCTGAACAAACATTATATTAGGAAATAATTTTCCACTTATCTGGCTCTTGCCATCCATATTTTCAAAATCCTGTGATGTCTCAGAGCAATTTAAACTTGCAAGTCACTAAGGACAAACTGGCATAGTCAAGAGTACAGTTTGTGTCCACTTAATTTTTTTAATGCTTTACGTTGTAAAATTGTTTTTCATAGCAATTTACTTACATTAGGCAAGGTAGCTATTATTTTCCATAATTTACAGATGGAGATTTCTAGAACTATGTGATTTATTCTAAGCCTCCTAGTTTACCTGGTCTTTATATTTTCTGATATCAACTCCTATGTAAATAAGGACTTCTGTTTCTCAAAAATATGTTATTTACTGCACAGTAATATTTTTCCTTGTTTATCAACAACTAGTCATCTACAAGTTGAGAAAGCTAATGGAAGGGTATCTGACATCAAATATATATTAGTGCCACTGCTCTGTCAAACATTTTTAGTTTGTTATATTTACATTCAGAAAAAAAAAAAAAACTGTGACAGCCATTTGGACTTCTCTTATTTTAGATGAACTAGTTGACACCAATTAAAATAAAGTTGCCTATTAAGTGGCAGGTTGTGAGACTCCAACATCCAAATTAGGAGTTGTTTCAATATACTGGTCCTTCCTACGTTATGGAGGCAATTGAATTGGATTTATATATCCTCCATTCTGTGTATTATTTCAGATGACACTCATATTTTTATTACTAGTTCATATAGACTATATATGTCATATTTTCTAGATATATTGATAAATGATTTTTAAATGACTGACAATCACTTTAGAAACATTTTAAATTATTTTATATACCCCATATGTGCCTTGATCTCAACCTAAGTCAATGAACATATAAATGAATGCACTGTGTAGAAAGAAATTATACACGGAACTATGAAATCAAGGAATGAATATAATAGATTTCCTAGTTGAATGATAAATAATATACTATTGTAAAATCCCACTAAACAAATTTAAGTGGTTAATGAGCATAGTTCTTTTTCTAATATATGTGTTATAGTTACAAATCCAAATGATATGACAAATCAGATCAAACATCAAATCAAAAATAAAACAATATTTTTTCTACCCGTAGAACAGTATAAATTGCATAAAGAGCTTCCAGTATAGAGCAGTAAAAAGTTTTAAGAATTTCTTGTACAATTTTACAACCAAGGATATTCTAAAATATAGGGCTATAACATTTTATCACTTTCTTATTGTAACACCATGTTATTTCTCCCATAATGTACTTGGTGGCAAAATCTGAAATAGAAAATTTTACAATATTTCTCATGGCAATTGTAGATCTACACTTTCATTATTAAGTTCTCAGTTTTTGCTTATTTGTAATTTTCATTAATTAATAATAGTACTAATGCCTTACCATCTAGTTTCACAATTATAAAAATTAATATCATAAATTTTCACAAAATACTCAACAAACAAAACCAAAAAAAGTATTTCTTCTTATAAGCTACTGGAGGGTTGAGAATAATGTTAGGAATAGACAGATACCATACAAATTATATAAAGATGCTGGCATTAATTTGTTCTTTGTTCCTAGAATCATAGATTAATTATGTGGCTCCACTCTTCTAGATTTTTAAGTTTCTCTTTCTTAAAAAATCTCTAACCAAATAACATTTTGTTTTAGTTTCTCAAGGCATAATTATGTTTTACATGACTTAGAAATAATACCTATTACTAGTGGTTGAACTCTGTAATTAACAAACAATTATTCTTAGGTGTTTAAATTTTAACTGAAAAGTGATTCCTGTTAAATATAAGAGTGGGAATAAGAGAGGGAGGAGATGTACAATTTGGGACATGCTCAATCGGACCTGCCCCAAATGATGGAGTTAGAATCATGCCAGGGGATTCCAATACAATCCCATCAAGGTGGCTTGTACCAATGCCATCTCACTAGTCCAAGTGATCAATTGATCACAATGATAGGTCCAAGAGTCAAAGGGATCACACAAACAAGACTAGTGTCTGCTAATACTAACTGATAGAATCAAAAAGGGAGAGAATGATCCAACATGGGAAGTGGGAGACACAGCAGACTCACAGAATGGCAGATTCCTAAATAGCATTCTGGCCTCAGAATCAGCCCTTAAGGCATTCGGATCTGGCTCAAGAGCCCATGAGTGTGTTTTAGGCATGGAAAGCCAAGACATTCTGGCAAAAAAAAAAAAAAAAAAAAACTAAATGAAAGATCTCTGCGAGTGAGATCCCAGTGGAAAGAATGGGGCCATCAAAGAAGGAGGTACCTATCTCTGAAGGGAGGAGAGAACTTCCACTTTGACTATGACCCTGTCAGAATAAGATCAAAGTCAGCAAACCCTAAAGGCTTCCATAGCCTCAGCAACTCATAACTAGATAGCCTCAGCAACTCATAACTAGAGCCTAGGGAGATTACTGACGCCATAAACAAGAGTGTCAAATTGTTAAATCAACATCAGGAGTCACTGTGTACTTACGTCTCATGTGGGATCTGTCCTTAATGTGTTGTCCAATGTGAAGTAACGCTATAACTAGTACTGAAACAGTATTTTATACTTGGTGTTTCTGTGTGGGTGCAAACTGATGAAATCTTTACTTAATATATAGTGAATCGATCTTCTGTATATAAAGATAATTGAAAATAAAAAAAAAACTTGGTGTTAAATTGGAAATTGCATAGAAAATTAATCAAATTTTTAAAAAATATCATGAAGGATCTCTGTCCTTAATGTGCTGTACATTGTGAATTAATACTATAACTAGTACTCCAACAGTATTTATCACTTTGTGTTACTATGTGAGGGCAAACTGTTGAAATCTTTACTTAATATCTACTAAACTATATAAAGAGAATTGAAAAGTAATCTTGATGTGAATGGAAGGGGAGAGGGAGCGGGAAAGGGGAGGGTTGCGGGTGGGAGGGAAGTTATGGGGGGGGGAGCCATTGTAATCCATAAGCTGTACTTTGGAAATTTATATGCATTAAATAAAAGCTTTAAAAAGATAAAATAAAAAAATAAAAAAGAAATAATACCTATTGCTTCATTTATTTATTCATTCAACAAACATTTTATCATGTGCCAAACATTGTGCTGAAAACATTATATATAATGGATGAGTGGGGTCAAAATTTCCCATGCCTCATTACACTGACAGCCTATTGTGGGATCCAGATAAGCTAATAGTGAATAATAACATAATCAATTAGAGATACTGACAGGGTCCTAGAGAATATCATGGGGGTACATTTAGGAGAGAAGCATTACTCAGTGTTTGCGATGTGTGCTTAATTATGTATAAGGATGCAAAATGTACAGGGAAGTATGCCCCTGATATGCTGAGATGTCAAGCACGCATCTGTCTTGTCACCCAAGAATATTAATTAGTGATGATTTCATGATACAATTCAATAAATGATGGTTAGAAATAAGGAGAAAACTACCAGGAATTTTTGGGGCCAGTGAACAGTCCCTGCTGAGTTCTGTGACCATCTCAAGATATTCACACCTTTAGGTTTCTGAGTAAAAACAGTTTCGTACTATGCAGAGTTGGTGCAGTTTGAGAAAGCAAGGACTACTTAGAAATTAATAGATGTCTCTGAGCTAACCTGATTCTCTGGTTCTTGTATGGAATTCATAGCAGGATTGGTGCTTCTCAGAATGGAAAGACGACATAATACTGCATTACTCAGGACTAAAAGAATGAGTTGGAGATTATTTCTTTTAATACTTTTACTGTATAAATTTCTATATGCACAAAACCCAGAATCTCTGCCAACATGTCAAAGTAGTGATTAGAGAATGTTTGCCTCCTATGGTACAGAACATAAAAATCTACAGATTCAAAATTTATGAAAAATGTATGCCCCACACCTTAACATATTTATTCCAACACGAAATGGATAGCATGTTGTTCAGTCTCCATGTGCTTGCATATATTCTAGAGGTTCTTGAGTTGTTGATTCCCAGTGTCATTCCACTTTGGTCAGAGAAGACACATGGTATCATTTTGACTTTTTTGTATTTGCTGAGACTTGTTTTATGGCCCACCATGTAATCTATAATAGAGAAAGCTCCATGCACTGGTAGAGATTGTGTTTTCTGCAACTACAAGATGAAAGGTTCTGTAAATATCCATTAGGTCCATTTGGACTATAGTGTCAATTAACTCTGTTGTTTATTTCCTGATTTTCTGTCTGGTTGATCTGTCCATAGATGAAAGAGGAGTATTGAAGTCCCCTATTACTATTGTATTGGAGTCTATGTCTCCCTTTAGAGGCATTCACATTTAAATAGCCAGGTGCCCCATAATTAGGTGCATACATGTTTAAATAGTTACATCTTCCTGTTGAATTGATCCATTAGTCATTACATAGTGTCTTTCTCTGTTTCTTTCAATGGTATTTGTGTTAAAGTCTATTTTGTCTGATATTAGGATGGCCACACCAGCTGATTTTTGGTTTTTGTATCACAGAATATCTTTTTTCATCCTTTCAGTCTGTGTGCATCTTTGTTGGTGAGATGTGTTCGTTATAGACAGCAAATAGATGCATATTGTTTTTTAATCCAATCAGCCAGTCTATATCTTTTAACAGGAAAGTTGAGGTCATTTATATTCAAGTGACTATTAATAACAAACAATATGGTGCTACCATTTTTCCATATTTAATATTAATGTTTATTTTGGATTTCCTTTATACTTTTTATTCAGAGATTTTCTGCCTTCATCTTCCTTCATAATGACAGCTATCATTCTGTGTTTCTGTGTGTAGTACATCCTTAAGCATCTTTTGTAAGGCTGGATAGTGGTGACAAATTCTTTCAATTTCTTTTTGTTATGGAAGGTATTTATTTCACTTCATTCATAAATGAGAGCTTTGCAGGGTACAGTATTCCGGATTGAGTTTTTTTCTCTTAAGACTTGGACTATATCTCTCCCCTATCTCCTACCCAGTAGGATTTCTGAGGAGAAGTCCTCTGTGAGTCTAATTGCAGATCCTTTGAATGTAATCTGGCGTTTCTCTCAAGTACATTTTAGAATCTTTTCTTTATCTTTTACTGTGGAGAGTTTGACTACAATGTGTCATGGTGAAGATCTTTTCTGGACACGTCTATTAGGAGTTCTATGTGCTTCCTGTACTTGGATGTCCCTTTCTTTCTCCAAATTAGGGAAGTTTCTGTATTATTTCATTAAAAAGGCCTTCTAATCCATTCTCTCTTCCCATGCCTTCAGGAACTCCTAAGACCTTATATTGTACTATACATTTCCAACACTGTTTTTTTTTAGTTTTCTAATTTCTTCTTTTCTTGATCTTACTGTAAAATTCCAGAGATTTGTCTTCTAACGCGGATATTCTTTCTTCTACCTCACAGAATCTCCTATTAAGGCTTTCCATCACATTGTTTATTTGTTCTATTGAATTCTTCATTTCTAATATTTCATTTTTATTTCTTTTTTTATATAAAGATTTTATTTAAAGAATATAAATTTCCAAAGTACAGCTTATGGATTCAATGGCTCCCCCCCCCCCCATAACTTCCCTCCCACCTGCTACCCTCCCCTTTCATTTTTATTTCTCTTTAAAATCTCAATTTCATGGGAAAACTTTTCATTCATATCATGTATGGATTTATCTTATGGATTTGCTTCTGAATACTTCTAAGTAATCCTACGATCAATTTTTTGAACTCTGTTTCTGGCATTTCAACAATCTCTTCATCTTCACATTCCATTACTGAAGTGTTGTATTCTTTTGGGGGCATCATGTTGTCTCCCTGATTCTTGTTGCTTGAACTGTTGCATTTATTATTAGCCATTTGTGGAGATACTTATTGATTGTTTTTTGTTTGCTTGTTTTTCCCCCTGTGATGGTTTTTATCTTTGGGCCATTCCTCTGTGGTTTAGTAGAGCATCTGCTCTTTCAGTGAATACCTAGGGCATGTGTTGTAGACACAGAGCTCTGTTCAGTGCTCCAGGGTGAGGGGAGTGTCCAAGGTGACACCCAAATTGGGTATGGTAAATCTTTTTTTGACAGGCAGAGTGGACAGTGACAGAGAGAAACAGAGAGAAAGGTCTTCCTTTGCTGTTGGTTCACCCTCCAATGGCCGCCGCAGCCAGCGCGCTGCGGCAGGCGCACCACACTGATCCAATGGCAGGAGCCAGGTGCTTCACCTGGTCTCCCATGTGGGTGCAGGGCCCAAGCACTTGGGCCATCCTCCACTGTACTCCCTGGCCACAGCAGAGAGCTGGCCTGGAAGAAGGGCAACCGGGACAGAACGGTGTGCCAGCACCGCAGGCGGAGGATTAGCCTACTGAGCTGCAGCGCCGGCCGGGTATGGTAAATCTTTATTATTTTGAGGGAAGTATGCTCCGCTTTGTTGGCATATTCTCACATTCATCTCCTCTCCTCAAAGGAGACTAATGCCTGAGCACTAGCCCCAGTGGGTACAATATTTGTCCATTCTCCACATGAACCACACAAAGGATCCATGTAGTCCTCAGTGAGCGCATGGATCCCACAGCAATGACCCTCACCCTGGAATCATGGAGCCCCGAGTATATGAAGCCACCCAAATGACTGCCCAAAGTCCCAGTCACACCCTGTGCCCTCAAAGACAGCCACAGTGTTTTCATAGTCCCAGCACACAAGTCTCCTATAGTCATGAGCATCCAGCCCCCTCTCAATTCTCCCAGCCAGCCTCAGGCATCTCCTCTCAGCTGGTTGCTAGGCACATGGACACAAGCTGGAACAGCTGTTACATATGTCTAAAATTATGCCCACTCTCTGCTAGTTATAGAACACCAGTACCAGGTAGTCAGGGAGAGAGAAATGTACCCCATTTTTCCCTCTAGGTTGGCAGGTACACTGTCCCCTACAGGGCTCCAAGCTGGATTCACATCAGGCTCTTCCCACAGCTTTATTGCAGTGGCTTGGGCTGCTGAAATCTTGTCTCATTTCACTCCAAAGCTGGTGCTGAGGCTCTCGACTGCTAAGGTCATAAGCTGTGCACATATACACCCTCCATGTAGGTCCACAGTGTCTCTTTAACTTGTGTAGAGTTTCCTATGCTGCTTTCTCCCTAACTCTTCCTTGAGATTGCACTCTCTCCATTTTTTTAAAAACTATCTTCCCATAGACTAGAACAATAAGTTCCCTCTCCATTCCATCATCTTAAAAAAATCCAGAATACAATTTAAAATACATAATATAAACTATCTCAAAAGCCTACTATGTAATCATTCACCACTAAATAAAATAGTTAGGAAAGCACAGTATATAAGTGAATGAAACTGTAAAATAGTATAAAACAATTTTTAAATTTCATATCATATTTCATGGATAAGAATATAAATCCTAGCTGGGAATAGGGGAATGGCTAAGAAAACAAGCCCAATATATTCAGAGGTTTGATTTTACAAAAATGCTATTATAACTCAGAAAAACTATAGGGTCCTGCCTTTCTTCAAAATTTTGTTTATTTATTTAATTTATTTAAGGAGCAGAGAGAGAGAGACAAAGACACAGACGGAGACAAAGAGAGAGAAACACAAATGGAGATGTTCTATCTGCTGATTTACTCCCCCAAATCCCACAATAGCAAGAGCTGGGCCAGGCAGAATTCAGGTTTCCCATATGAATGGCAGGGATCTAAGCACTTGAGCCATCACCTGCTGCCTCCCAAGTTGTATATTAGCAGGAACCTGGAATCTGGGATGGAGCCAGGAATTGAACACAGGTACCCTGATTTGGTACGCAGATGTCCCAAGCAGTGTCTTAACTGCTACTCCTTGACTTTTTCCATAAAAGAAATTGTTCCAAGAATGTTTTAATTTATTTTGTCACCACTTATGACCAAGTAAACTGCTATACAGTATCTGTCATAAAATACAATAAGTTAGCACATATGAGGACACAGAGTGAAGATGTGGTACCCTCACCTGATGAAACAGGACTAAAGAACATTTGATGGAGCAAAGGAGGAAGAATTAGAAAGTATAGGCAAGAGAAAGAAAATGAAAGAAAAGGTGGAGAATATCTTATTAATAACTCACACATAGCATTCACTCATAGCTTAAAGAAAATAGGCAGGGGCCCCCACTGTGGCGCAGTAGGTTAATCCTCTGGCTGTGGTGCCAGCATTCCATATGGGCGCCAGTTCTAGTCCCGGCTGCTCCCCTTCCCATCCAGCTCTCTGCTATGGCCTGGGAAAGCGGAAAGATGGCCCAAGTCCTTAGGGCCATGCACCACATGGGAGACCCAGAAGAAGCTCCTGGCTCCTGGCTTTGGATCAGCACAGCTCTGGATGTTGCAGCCATTTGGGGAGTGAACCAGCAGGCAGAAGACCCCTCTTTCTGTCTCTCCCTCTCATTGTCTATAACTCTACCTCTCAAATAAATAAATAAAAAATCTTAAAAAAAAAAGAAGTACGGAAAGAGGAATTAAACACTAAAAGAATGGAATAAAACATGTGATACCTTAAATTTTGATGTAGAATGAATACCCTGACAAGTTTTCTTCATATTTCTATCTCCTCTAAAGCAAGAATCTTCCTCAAATCAATCAAAATACATAAATTCTTTCCATTAATACTACTTGTATTAATGTTCACTTTATCTTTCTCTCTTGTAATCATCTCTGTGCTTCTCCAGTATCAGTCCAATGGCTTCCTATTTTGAAAAGAGGCTACATGGAGCCAGTGTTGTAGCACAGCAAGTAAATGTATAGCCTGATATGCTGGCATCCTATATGGGCCCTGGTTCATGTCCTGGCTGTACAACTTCCAATCCGGCTCCCTTCTAATGGCTGAACGGAAGATGGCCCATGTATGTCGGCACCTGTACTCACATTGAAGACCCACATGTTATTCCTGGTCCTGGCTTTGGCCTAGACCAGAGCCTACCATCATGGCCCCCTGCAGAGTGAACCAGTGGATGGAAGACATATCTCTCTATGTAACGTTTTCAAAATATATAAATCTTTAAAAAAAAAATCTGAGTTACCATTATTATGATGAAAAATAGTTTCAGCTCTATCTTCAGAAGTCTTAAGCTAATTGTAGACACTGGGCCCTTTGGGAGAATTTGCTTTGTCTCAGGGTGGGGAACGTCCAGCCCACAGGCCTACACAAGGCCTGGACAATCATTTGGTCTCACCCGGCCAAGACAAGTGCAAGTGGAACTCCAAATTTAATAAGACTATAGTCTGATCATTTTTAAGTTAATAATTTTGTATGGCCTGCAAATGATGTTATAAATATCCAAATGGCCCTTGGCAGAAAATAGCTTCCTCTCCCCATGTAAGGATACCATCAGATCAAGTATTCAATCTATTGCAGAGAGTAGGATTGTCTTGCAAAGGTGAGAACAGTACCAAGAAGATATTTAGACTAAAACTTAAAATCTCCCAGAAAAGAAAAGGTATCTTTTAGAAAGGAAGGGAAGAAAATTTCATCTCTCTAATAAATAAAGAAGGCATAAAATATCTGTTATTTATTTTTCAAATGGAGGTCAAATGCCCACCATTTTTCAAAGGTTAAAAAAAAATACCATACTTTCATTTTAATTAATCTTGCAAAACAGTCAATATATATTTTGGGGAAACATTACTGGTATCTATAAGGGCAAAATTGCTTTAAAATAAGTTTGTTTTTATATTAAAAAAAAATGGAGACTTGTGAGGTATTTAGTGCTCCATCAAATTTCTAGGTCAAGCATCTAAAAGATGAATTCTTGAAATGTAGCTCAAAGCCTAACTTGAGCACTCTGTTCATCTTCTATGGCTCTGTACAGGCAATGTCCAGAAGTTTCACAGAGCAAGGCCAGTCTTCTGTAGCACTGATAAAGTTATCTGTCCTCCTTTTGAGATATTAATAAAAGTATTCTTTTTGGCTCATTACATCCTTGGGTTATGTTAGTCTAGTCTTTAACTTATCCAAAGGCAGAACTGCTACAGAATACTGTGATTCTGAGATCCACAATTAGAAAACTAATACAATATTAATTTTCAGATAATCCAATTGAAGATCTAATTATGGTACTCACACAGGGAAGGCTTTTTCTAACAAGGGGGTTGGATGACAGCACTGTCATTAGTTAAAGATGTTTCAAAATTTCCTTGGGAAAGCAAAAATAAATTGAAGAACTTAGTACACAAACAGTAAAGAAATATGGGCCAAGAGAGATTTAAATGATACAATTGATTCTAAACACTAGCATCATGAAAAGCAAGAAGAGTACTACCACTTGAGTTATTGGGTTCAAATGTTATTCTTAATAAAACTACTAAATATATTGAACAAAACATATGAAGGTCTTCCACACAAATGAATGTACTTAGCCGAACCTCCAGTGGACATATTTCAAGACTGTGTCTGAGACTGATCCCTTGTTGAAGAATATTTAAAACTCAGCATCATAATTAAGTTATTCATCATTGTAGAAGAACTGTTCAATTTTAATGAGTATCAAGAACTATAATTAAGTCAGAAAACAGAAAAGAATCTTGAATAACTAAATCAGTCTACATTAATAAGTCATTTTTAAAGAAGGATTAGTAATAGAGATTTAACATATAAAACATACACTTGGAATTAAACTGTAGAAAATTCTTTAAGGATAAAGCCTAGAATTAACACAAGTCTTTACACAAATATGAACTGTTTCATAATTAAAATTTATTGTCATTACTAGAGATAGAAGACATTAGAAGTATTTTGGAGTTAAATAAACCAAATCTGTTAATAGAAAGTTCAGTAGAGACTGCACATAGGAGATGCTGAAAGCCAAACAGCCATAGTGCTCAAATTTTTGCATATTATGTGAGTTACTGAATACTAGCATCCATAATAAATTGCCAGTAATAATCACAGGTTTAATCAGAGTATATGAAAATGTTTACATTACAAACTCACACCTGTCTCTATTGACTCCTTCCTTATTAAAAGCGAGAAAGATGGAGGGAGATAAAGAGAGAAAGAAAGAGAAATAAAGAAGAAAAAATAGAGGGGCTGGCATTGTGGCACAGTGGGTTAAAGCCCTGACCTGAAGTATCAGCATCCCATATGGGTGCCAGTTCTAGTCCTGGCTGCTCCTCTTCCTATCCCGCTCTAGCATGGGATAGCAGTAGAAGAGAGTCCAAGTCCTTGGGCCCCAGCATCCATGTGGGAGACCCAGAAGAAGCTCCTGGTTCCTGGCTCCTGGCTTTAAATCGGCACAGCTCCAGCCTTTGCAGCCATCTGGGGAGTGAACCAGCAGATGGAAGACCTCTCTCTTTGTGTCTACCTCTCTCTGTAACTCTTTCAAATAAATAAAATAAATCTTTTAAAAGAAGAAGAAAAGAGGGTTTCTCTGAATCCACTAGCCATTTATCATGTGGATATCCAAATGTTGAATGGTTTATGATGGTCCCAGTTTCATACTGGATTGCCAGCAGAGTATAGATTGTTGAAATACCATGTCAGCCATGCTGAATGCAAATACTCAGAATACTCAAAATAAATGTATCTCTCACTGCAGCTGAGAAAAGTACTGGTAAATGGGAACAATTCAGAAAAGTTTACAAAAATTCTTTTCAAAGTACAAAAAAGACAAACCTGAAATATATAGAATCATTTCCATTATAATGACTAAAAAACTACATGAAATAGGGACTATGTGACTAAATTAAACCGTTTCAACTAGACAATGCTACCAACATTTCCTGGAATATTTTAGATACTGGTGTGATATGAAACCTTACATCATGCATTGTTTTGTTTTTCATTTATTAATTCCATAATGATTTTATAAGAATAGCTATATTCAAGGTACACAACTACAGGATGTAGAGATTCCAATACTAAAATGACAGCACACATTCTGCCATAGGGCAGCTGAAACTCTTGAGGGGCAAAAGGGAGATCAGCACAGAATAAAAATGGCTACAATGTAGCAAAACACATTATGCATGCAATGACAAAGGTACAGATAAAGAGCTATACGATTGAGGCTGAGTGATAGTGATGAGATAGGTTTTTTTTTTTTTTTTTTTTGACAGGCAGAGTTAGACAGTGAGAGCGAGAGACAGAGAGAAAGGTCTGCCTTTTGCCGTTGGTTCACCCTCCAATGGCTGCCGTGGCCGGCGCACTGCGCTGATCCGAAGCCGGGAGCCAGGTGCTTCCTCCTGGTCTCCCATGGGGTGCAGGGCCCAACCACTTGGGCCATCCTCCACTGCACTCCCAGGCCACAGCAGAGAGCTAGCCTGGAAGAGGGGCAACTGGGACAGAATCCGGCACCCCGACTGGGACTAGAACCCGGTGTGCCGGCGCCGCAGGTGGAGGATTAGCCTATTGAGCCGCGGCACCAGCTAGCAATAGGTATGCTTTTAATAGAAGCTGGCATTTGACCTGTTTTATTTTGTTTGTTTTTTTAAGAATTAATTCATTTAAAAGGGACAGTGACAGATAGGGAGAGGGAAAGAGAGTGGTTTTCCATTTGCTGGTTCACTCCCCAAAAAACTACAACAGCCAGGATGAGTGAGACTGAAGACAAGTGCCTGAAAATCCATTTAGGTCTTCTGTGTGGAGAGCAGGAACACGTGTACTTGAACCATCACCCACTGCTTCCCAGGCTCTTTAGCAGGGAGGTGGTTCCAAAGCAAAATAGCAAAGACTCAATCCAGATGTGAATATCCCAAGTGAGGCTTAAGCCACTGCACCACAACATTGGCCTTGAGCTGGGCTATTTTTTCTTTTTTGGTAAATATTTATTTATTTATTTGAAAGTTAGATGAGAGAGACAGAGAAAGAGAGAGACAGAGAGACAGAGAGAGGTCTTCCATCTATTGGTTTACTACCCCAGTGGCTGCCACGGCCAGGGATGAGGAGCCAGACCAAAGCCAGGAACCAAGAGCTTTATCCATTTCTCCCATGTAATTTTCAGGGGCCCCTACACTTGAGTCATCTTCTGCGGCTTTTCCCAGACCATTAGCAGGGAGTTGGATCAGCAGTGATACAGCTGGAACAGGAACCAGCGACCACATGGGATGCCAGCATTGCAGGTAGCAGCTTTACCCCCTAAGCTAGGATTTAAATGTTGGGCCCAAAGCATTAGTGGGGTGAAGTTCTCCGTATCAGTGGCTACAAAGGTAGAGAAGTTACCTATTTACAAATTAAAATGGATATGTAACAAAACAAAACCTGAAGATATTTTAGAAATAACTTGTCCATTAACACAGCAATTTTATGTTTCAGTAACTAATCAGAAAAGTATTAACACATATACACAAAGCAGTAGGTGTAAACGTGTTGCAGATTTTTAAGATTATCCTAATAAGAACAAAAAATGAGTCCAGATAAGTATAGTATCATTTCTGGAAAGAAAAATTACACATGCAACCAAATATGTATACACATATGATTATGCAACTATGTACATTTTCTGAAAGGAAACTAATCAGATTAACTGTGTTTTCCTATAAGTAGAGTATAGGAAGGAAATAACATTACTTTATTAGTGAAGAGAATGGATTTGTACATTTCCTGTATAATCAAAAACTAATTAAAGTATAATGGATATTAAACAGTAAATATAAATAATTTACTTATGTCCATGTAGCCAAAAAAAGAGAGATGATCAGATTTTGTTCTCAACTGTCAGGAATGACCCTTTTTTCTTGGATATTTACTGATTAAATATCTGAGTAAAATATCTGAGTAAATATCTATGCTTCTCATGATTTAGTATTTTCCTTAAGTAACTTATGGGTAGTGACATCCTATCTTTTACTTACAACAAAAGTTGCCTATTAAAATTTAACACAAAGTAATCTTCAGTGTCAAAGAGGAACAGATGGAGAACAAAACAATGTTGGATTACTATAATTTTTCCCCTTTCTATTTTAGGAACATACTCTACTTGGAAAGTGGTGGTTGAATGTTTCAATATATCAATTCACAATGTATCAAAAGAAATACAATCCATTGTTTAAACTGCTGGCAGACCAAAGATGAACAGAAATGCAATTACCATATTGGACTATGGCCAGGATACCATGATCATTTCTCTGACAAAAAGTGCATGAAATCCATTTCAGGTGCAAGGTCAGGACCTTCATTTTGCATCTCATTAGATATCATTGCGTTCATCAGTACAGCAGGTACTGATGTGTTCTGAGGATTGTTCTCAGAACAATCTGTTTTGGACAGGTCTGAGCACAATGGCAGTTAGTGCTTATTTCATTCCCAATTTCCTTCTCCTCTTTACCAGCCCCCTTTATCCCTGAAGAAATCTCCAAAGTGGGGATTGTCAGGACCCTGAGTCCATGGGAATGACAGCCTGAAGCTGCTCAGAGCCAACTACTGTCAGAAAAGGCATAGTAGCAAGGGAGCAGACAGCAGGAACCCCTCTGGGGATTCATTTCAAATGGTATATTCCTGTTTGTATGTTATTTTTGGTAATATATAGAGGACTTCAGCAAATACATTTGAGATGAGAAAAATTAGCATAGCTTTGGGTTTTATTTCAACTTGTTAAATATTTAAATTTTCCTCATATACCCTTCTAAATAATGTAACTTGCCTTTATTATGCATCTTTGCTATTTCAGTCTTTGGTCTCTGAACATCATTTTACCTTTTGAATTATTAAATCAAATAGGAAAATAATCTGTTACTTGGGATACTGGCCTAATTATAGAACTATTAGTATACCTGAAATACTGTCTAATAATGAAAAAGAATCCTGGAAAGCCATATTTGTATAAACCAAAATCTTGGCTCCCTGATTTTCCAGAGATGTGCATAAATATATCAGTACTAAAGCAACTCTGTGTGGTGCCCTGTGGGCTGGCACTGTCCAATTCCTAACAAACCCTAGGAAGACTACTGTTATTGCACTTCAAGCTGGCACTGTCCTTCTGTGTGTTATTACAAGAAAAAGCTGAATGCCAGAACAGGGAGGCATTTTGTGGAATAAACACCAAAGGAATACTTAGATCAGAGCATTTGCTGATCCATATGTTTTTACTAAAGCTGTTATTTTCATTATTCACAATGGAAGGTAAGAAATCTGCTTTATTAAAAAAATGATCCTGAAATTATTTCTGCCTTATTTAGGGATTTACTTGTGAACATAATAAAAGATAAATACACAGAAATATCTCTTGAATTAAGAGAATGTTTCATTTAATTTTTATATGTGCATTTGTATTTATGCTGCTAGCTACAGCTTAGACAGTGTCATGATGTGTAAATCCAGTTTCTCTAGCTTTAACTGTGTGAATGTGGTGGATGTGATTGCAGTGGGAACAATAGTCTAGCTGGCTTTATGTTGAAAAATAAGGTTCTACTATAGGTACAGTAGAGTGTAATAACAGAGAACTGACGGCAGAAAACAAGGAACACACAGGAAAGAGAAATAAATCCACAGATGACAAAAGCTGAAACTATTCTGAAACATTGAAGGGAAATGTGTCTCTTCTTAAACTTTTCTTTTTTTATAAAGATTTATTTGAAAGGCAATGTGTGAGAGAGAGAGCAAGAGAGAGAGAGAGAGAGAGAGAATATCTTCCCACCACTGATTCACACCCCAAATGGCTGCAACAGCCAGAGGCCCAAAGACTTGGACTATCTGTCCACTGCTTTCCTAGGCACATTAGTAGGGAGCTGGATCAGAACCCACTACATAACAACATTGTACCCTCTCCTCAAGTTTTTCTGATATATGTTTACAAGATTATAAATTTAAATTACTTCAGACAGGAGATAAAAGCATCCTTTTCCTGCAAAAATGAAACATAACTAAAAGAATGCCAAAAAAATCTGTATTCCACATATGTAAATACTAAAAAAAAAAAAAAATGGGCTAAGCCAAAGCAATAAAAATTTATTGGGACAATTTTTCTTAGATGCATGGAGCTGTGGAATCTTTGTCCATGTGAATATCCAGAGGAAAATATTCAACAACAATCTGTTTTGAATATTTTGCCTTTCAGTAACCTAAGGTAAGGACTAGACCAAATGACTTTTTGAGGTCCCTTTAATGTCCAACTCCCTTGAGTTTCCTTTAATATCCAACACTTATAAAGAGGAGCTAGTCCCCCAAAGAGTTCATTGAAGGGTCCACTATGGTAGGTGGTGCCTAATAGAATATTCAGATAAGGCAGAGTTGGGGCAAGGCTGCAGTGCACATGGTGATCTCTAAGGGCTTCATGGTTTCTGGTGCAGGTGTGCCTGTAGGGAATGTGCTGGAATCTAGGAAGCTTCATCATGTCTGGCTCATGATGGGAAGTTAAGGCTCAGCTGCATTATAGAGAGAGTGGAGATGTCAAGCTTGGAGCCATGCTGCATTTGCATGGAAAGGGTGAGATTTGGGCAATGCAATCCTCAGTTCCTCCTTGCTAACTTCCCTGCTTATAGCAAGCAAACTAATCTAAATGTTAAAATAAAATGAAATGGAAATTCTTGAACTAAAGGATAAAATTATTTGAGTAAGAGAGTTATTGGATAAGACATAGCAAGTTGAAAACTGAAAAGACAAAAACGAATCTGTGAAGTTGAAAAAAGAGCAAGAGAAACTATCCTGGTAAACATTTAGAGAGGGGAATGGGAAGCTAAGGAAAACAGATTTTGTCATCCATGGGGAAATACTAAGAAGTCTAACAATTTGGTGACGTAGAAGACAGAGTACACAAAATATCTGAAGAAATAATGCTGAAAAGCAGTCACTTGTGATGAAGCCTATCAACACACAATACAAAAATCACAGTGAATCCTAAGAATAAGTAATGAGAAAATGACATGAGGTGTTTAGTACACAAGAAGTATACTAATAAGCAAAGATACAGAGAAAATATTAAGAGCAACGGAATGTTAAAGAAATTATGTGCTATATAACAATGATATGAAATATTAAATAATTTTCTTCATTGAAATGTAACCATAGATTTCAATGGAATGACATTGTTAATATTCTGGGGGAAAATGTTGTCATTCCAGAATTTCTTTTTTTTTTTCTTTTCTTTTTTTTTTTTTTTAATTTTTTGACAGGCAGAGTGGACAGTGAGAGAGAGAGAGAAAGGTCTGCCTTTTGCCGTTGGTTCACCCTCCAATGGCTGCCACGGGTCGGCGCGCTGCGGCCAGCGCACCGCGCTCATCCGATGGCAGGAGCCAGGTGCCAGGTGCTTTTTCCTGGTCTCCCATGGGGTGCAGGGCCCAAGCACTTGGGCCATCCTCCACTGCACTCCTGGGCCACAGCAGAGGGCTGGCCTGGAAGAGGGGCAACCGGGACAGAATCCGGCACCCCAACCGGGATTAGAACCCGGTGTGCCGGCGCCACAAGGCGGAGGATTAGCCTGTTGAGCCACGGCGCCGGCGTCATTCTAGAATTTCTAATCAAATGAAAATGCAGTATAGAAAAATATCAATATGTGACCAGATTTACCAGAAATATTATAAATTATTTTTCACTTATATAGGATATAATGCTAGATACTATCTGGATGTGTATAAATGGATTAACAGCATTTATATAAAAGGACTAAGAACATATATAATATAGATGTGTGGAGATATATTTTTCTATTGCTTCTTAATTTTTAAAAAATAACTGCTTAAAGAATTAAAGTATTAACAGCATATTGTTATGGTTTCTAACACATATAGAAGAAAAACATGATATTTATAATACAGATAATAAGAAAATGTGTACCTAAAATAGCACAAAAATAAAGGGAAAGGGGCCGGCACTGTGGCACGGTGGGTTAACGCCCTGGCCTGAAGTGCCAGCATCCCATATGGGCGCCGGTTCGAGACCTGGCTGCTTCACTTCTGATCCGGCTCTCTGCTATGGCCTGGGAAAGCAGTGGAAGATGGTCCCAAGTCCTTGGGCCCCTGCACCCATGTGGGAAGAGGCTGGAAAAGGATCCTGGCTTTGGATCGGCACAGTTCTGACCATTGCAGCCAATTGGGGAGTGAACCATTGGATGGAAGACTTCTCTCTCTCTCTCTCTGCCTCTCCTCTCTCTCTGTAACTCTGACTTTCAAGTAAATAAATAAATCTTTAAAAAAATGGGAAAGTACATTAAAGTAGACCTTCATAGAGTTTTTAGATTAAATATTATAAAAATTCAAATAATTTTTGTTATAATAAACAGAAAAAATGTTTAAAAACAAAAGAAGTAAAGCTAAGTGAAGGTGATATATTAAATTTTACTCAATATATTGGAAGCATGAAAAGAGGAACAAAATATAGATATTTAGAAACAAAACGAAATTTAATGGCAAGATGGTGCAGTGGAATCCAAGCTATCAATTAATTATATTAACTATACACGGCATTATATCACTTAGTATTTAGAAAGCTGCAAGAGTATTTTACACCTTCTGTGTCAACAAAAATATTCAAGATAATATATAAACTCACAACTTATTTTGCCAATGAGAAACCTGGAACTGCAAGGCAACCATGGAAACTGAATTTCACAGCTGATTTTCTAAATTGGCATAGTATTTATAAATATGTATGGGGTATAATGTGACATTTCATTACATGTATATAATCTTTAATGATGACATCATGATAATTCACATATCTATCAGTTCAGAACTTTATCATTTCTTTATGTTGGGAATATCCACAATTTTCTCTACTAGCTTTCTGGAAACAGTCAATAAATCTTGGTAAACTGTACTTATGCAACTGTCATTCAAAACAACAGAATATTGAAAATTATTCCTCTGGATCAACTACCTCCTTGTGCCAATCAATCATCGTATCTCTATCAATCATTTCCCCATACTTTTTCTAGATTTTGGTAATCATTTTCCTATTCTATTCCTCTATGTGATCAAACTTTTAGTTTCGTAAGAACATACAATATTTGTCTTTCAGTATGTGCCTTACTTTCTTAGCATTAATGTCCTTGAGTTGTATCCATGTCAAAAAAAAAACGATAGAATTTCATTCTTCTTAATAAATAACATTCCATTTTGTACAGACATTACATTTTCTTTACCCATTCATGCAGATAAATACCTAGGTTTATATGATATTAAATAGCTATTGTGAAAAGTGCTACAATAAACACTGGAGTGAAAATGTCTCTTCCACACACTTATTTGAATTCTTTTGGATATGTACAAGTAATAGAGTTTCTGAATCATAATACTTTTGCTTCTAGCATTTTTGAGGAACTTCTACCATTTTCAAAAATTTGTGTAATAATTTAAAATCCTACCAACATTGAATGAGTTCCTCTTTCTCCACATTTTCACCAGGATTTGTTACTTTCTTTTTGATAATAATCACTATAACAGGAGTGAAATGATATCTCATTATTATTTTGACTTGCATTTCTCTGTTTATAAGGAATGTTGAGTTTTTTTTATATAACTATTAACTGTTTCTTTCAGGATCTCCCCCTCCGGGAACTGGCTGGGTTGCCACGAAGAAAGAGTTGAGGAGACTGAGGAAAGTCAAGCCAAACACATTTTATTGGTACTCTAGGCGACTAGGAGGAGAGATTGCTCAAGCCTACTCCTGTGGGCACTAGGCGCTATGGACTAGGAGCTTCTCCCTGCGGGCACAAGGCACTACAGACAGGGGAGAGAGGCTGAACAACCTCTGCTTTACATTGTCTGAGGGTCCCCTTATAAATGGTTTCTAAAGGTCAGCCCCGCCCTCACGCCGACCTCCCATGGTCTCATAGTCATAGCAACAAAGATTATGACAGTTGATTTGCGGTTTGCCGTTAGGCCATTATAACAGTTTTGCAGTTAGGCAGTTTCCTCTTTCAAACTGTGCTACAGCGCAGTTATTTTCTCTGCGAATGGGTCCCTAACCGTTTATCTACTTTTGTAAAATGTCTACGCATATCATAAACTCACTTTTTAATTGGATTACTTGATTCTTTTGAGTGCTGGGATTCTTAATCATATATTCTGAAAAAAAAAATCCTTTATCACATGAATAGGTCACAATTATCGTATTCTATTCTGTCAGTTGCCTCTTCACTCTTCTGATTATTTCTTTTGCTGTGCAGAAGCTTTTTAGTTAGAAATCCCATTGTTTAGTTTTGCTTTTGTTGTCTGTGCTTCTGTGGCCATACCCAAAATATTTGCCTTACCAAGGTTCTCTAGCATTTCCCCTATGGTTTCTTTTAGTAGATTTATAATATTGAGTTTTGTGTTTAAGTCTTTTGTTGATTCATTCTTAGTTGATATTTGTATATAATGAGAGTCATAGAGAAAATTTTATGACTTTTTAAAAGGGCAAATAATATAGTTCAGAATACCTAACAGTCCTAAATATGAGACAAGTTCTCATTATATCACCAGCTCTACTGCACACTGCCAGATGCTTACAAGAAAATTGAGGGTAACGTAAGATACATGGAAGGGCCTGCTTCATTACTTCATAGGTACCAAACACCATTGATTTTTCTATATTTTTTTCACAGGCAGCACAACCTAAATCATCAAGGAAGAGAAAAAAAAAATAATATCCTCTTTCCCCAAGCAAAGTACACAACTCTAGGGAAGATTCAGAAGCCAGAAAGGAAGAAAATCTTCCTTTCTAACCGCTTTGTGAAAGTCCAGTGGAAATGAGGGAAGTTAGGAATAAAAGGTTAGGCCTGACTTTCCAAGACCACTGAGAAAAACCCATATCAGTGGAGCCTTCTGCCCTCATAGAAAACAGAAGACTGGCCTTGGGTGACTGCGTAAAACACAATTGTATCCACACTGACATGAATCACATGACTCCAGTTGTCATGGAAAAGATCACAGAAATTCTGATTAAGTCGCAACTAGGTACATGGAGCCTTCACAACACTGAACATGGAAGAAAAGATTCCAAAACATCTCTATTCCTCCCTCAAAAACTTGTACTAAATAATAAAGAATAACAGGAGGGGAAACTACAGAGAGACTTCTCTGTGGTGCAGACATGTCAGGATTCTGAAAGCTGAAGCTGATTCTACTATGATGGGAAAAACAATGAAGCATGCTTAAGGGAGCAGAGTCACATTTCAAGGAGAATGTGAAGCTTGTGGTGAAGTAGAGTAACTATAACAATACCAAACCTCAAATGTCAAGCTCAACACCCCAAAGCAAACAAAAGAAGAAGTGTACCTGTTTCTGGATGTAATTGATATTTAATTCTGTCTCTAATATACTGTATTATATATCAGACACTTAATAAATCATTATGAAATGCAATAAAAACCAAGAAAAAATGACCTGCTGTGAAAACATGCAGCAGTCAACAAAATGAGAATATGTTGAAAATTTCAGGCAGGGATTTAAAAATGACTGTGATTAATATTACAATAAAAAGTACATGATGTAGCTATGTAGTATGGGATTTCAGCAAAGAAATTATAAAAAAGCTTCATGTAGAAATTCTGAAATTAGGAGAAAAATATTAGAGATGAAAAATGCTTCAAAGCACTTCTCAGCACACTGAAATGTGACAGAACAACAGAATCAGTGAATTCTAAGACAGGTGAACAGGAACTGTTCAAATATAAACAAGAAAAATTTTTAAATATTTTTAAAAGATTAAAATCACAAAAGCACATTCAAGAAGAATAAGGAAATATCAAAGTTCTAATATTTGTGTAAACTGGAATTCCAGATGAGATGAGGTAGGAGGGGCAAAGAGGACATTTCTAAAAAGTAAAGGTCAAAAATGTTCCAAATAAGATGGTCAAATATGAAGAAAATGATACCAACGTACTTAACAATTAACTATGTACAACTGATAGCCTTAAAAGCCAGAAAAACAGATATAGTATCTAAAAAGTAAAGGAAAACAGCAGACTTCTTTATGTTTTTTACTTTTTATCTTTGAGAAAATATATATTCAACTCACATTATAGTCAAAAGTTAATGTTCCATTAAATAGAGTTCAACAAATGAAAAGTTACAAGACCACAATTCATCAGGAATATAGGCAAGAACTATGAACAATAATAAACATATGTAAATTTCACTCTGACCCAACAAATTATAAAATAGTCACAGATCATTAAAACTATGGTACTACATAGTTTTTTTTTTTATGTAAAAGATTTATTTATTTCAAAGGCAGAGTTTAAGGGAGAGTCAGAAAGAAGGGGAGGAGGAGGAAGAGAGGGAGGAAAAGAGGGAGGCAGATTCTTCCATCTGCTGGTTTGCTCTCCAAATGGCTCCACAGCCAGAGCTGTGCCAGAAGCTAGGAGCTTCATCTGGATCTCCCACATGGGTGTAGGGGCCCATGGACTTGAGCCTTCTGCAGATTTCCCAAGTGCATTTAGTAGGAGCTGGATAGGAAATGGAGTTTCAAACCAGTGCCCATATGGGGTGCCACCTTCAAAGGCAGAGGCTTAACACACTGCACCATAATTAGCCAGACCCATATCATTCTTAACAATTTGTTTGACAAAGATTTGAAACAATGTTTTACAAAGCCGTATATTCCTAGCAAAAATGAAACTTTAGGCATTTCTTTCTTTATAGTTTTTGCTTTTTTTAAAGATATATTCATTCATTCAATCAATCATTCATTCGTTGGCTTGCTCCCCAATTGGTTGCAATGGCCAGAGTTGCACCAAACCAAGGCCAGGAGCCAGGAGCTTCTTCCAGGTCTTCCACGTGGGTGCAGGGGCCCAAGAACTTGGGCCATTTTCCACTGCTTTCCCAGGCCATAGCAGAGAGCTGGATTGGAAGTGGAATAGCCGGGTATTGAACTAATGTCCACATGGGATGCCGGTGCTTCAGGGCAGGGCGTTAACCCACTGTGCCACAGCATCTGCCCCAGTTTTTTTTATTATTACTTTTTAATATAGCTTACACAATCTTACACAACAAAAACAAAGCCAAAGGCATCACACATATGATATCTGCTTTCCATGACTTGCTTATTTTATTCAACATAAGTTCCCCCAGTTGCAATCATTTTTATGCAAATGGTAGTATTTCAGTATTTTTTAAAGATGAATAATATTTCATTGTATGCACCACATTTTCTTTCTCCATTCTTCCGATGATGAGCACCTAGGTTGATTCCATACTTTAGCTATTGTGAACAATTCTGTTCTAAAGATGGTGATGCAGGTATCCTTTTTGATACAATGTGCTCATATATTTTTTTTTTTTTGACAGGCAGAGTGGACAGTGAGAGAGAGAGACACAGAGAAAGGTCTTCCTTTGCCATTGGTTCACCCTCCAATGGCCGCCGTGGACAGTGCATTGCACTGATCCGAAGCCAGGAGCCAGGTGCTTCTCCTGGTCTCCCATGGGGTGCACGGCCCAAGCACTTGGGCCATCCTCCACTGCACTCCCGGGCCATAGCAGAGAACTGGCCTGGAAGGGGGGCAACCGGGACAGAATCCGGTGCCCCGACCGGGACTAGAACCCGGTGTGCCGGCGCCGCAAGGCGGAGGATTAGCCTGTTGAGCCACGGCACCGGCCTGAAAGCCATTCTAACTGAGGCTAGGTGACAGTTGCAGACTACCAAAAGCAATTTACAGATTCAATGTGATTCCAATCAAAATACTAAAGACATTCTTCTCAGATTTAGAATTCATATGGAAACATAAGATTCATATGGGAACAGAGGAAACCCCAAATAGCTAAAGCAATCTTACACAATAAAAACAAAGCCAGAGGCATCACAATATGATTTCAAGACATACTACAGAGCAGTTATAGTCAAAACAGCCTGGTACTGGTAAAAACACAGATGCATAGATGAATTGAACATAATAGAAACTTCAGAAATGATTCCATACAACTACAACCAACTTACCTGTGACAAAGGAGCTAAAATCAATCCTTGGAGCAAGGACAGTCTCTTCAACAAATGGCGCTAGGGAAACTGGATCTCTACATGCAGAAGTATGGAACAAGACCCCTAACTTACACCTTACACTTAAAATCAAAATGGATAAAATACCTACATTTATGACCCAATACCATCAAATTACTAGAGAACATTGAGAAACCCGGGAAGATATTGACATAGGCAAAAAAAAAAATTCCCAGAAAATATGCCAGAAGCACAGACAATCAAAGTGAAAATTGAAAAATTAGATTACATCAACCTGAGAAGCTTCTGTACTACCAAAGAAACACTTTGCCTATTTCTTAATTGGATTGGTTGTTTTTTTTGTTGTTGTTGAGGGTTTGTTTTTCATTTTTTGAGTTTCTGATGTATCACAGATATTAATCCTTTGTCAGATAAGTAGGTTGGAAATGTTTTGTCTCCATTTCTCTGGGTGTTTCCCCACTCTACTCATTGTTTCCTTTGCTATACAGAAGCTTTTGAATTTTACTACAGTCCTACTTATTTAGTTTTGTTTTTGTTGTCTGGGCTTTGGGGTTCTTATCAAAGAGGTCAAATTGCAGATCACAAAATAAACATACCAAAGAAGTAGTCTTATTTATACACTAATGATGAACTCCCTGAAATAGAAATCAAGAAAGAAATCCCATTCACATAAGCCACCAACATATCAAATATTTACGAATAAATTTAACCAAACAAGTGAAAGATCTCCACAATGAAATTACAAAGCATTGATAAAATAAATCATCAAGGACACACAAAATGAAGATATTCCTTGCTTGTGGATTGGAAGAATTAGTATCATTAAAATGTCAGTAACATTATTTACAGAATTAGAAAAAAATTCCTAAAATTCATATGGAATCACAAAAGACCTGAAGAAACCAGAGGGATCCTGTGGAAAAAAATCAAGCTAGAGGCATCACAATACCTGATTTAAAGCATAATAAAAGGCTACAATAATGAAAACTTTATGGTACTAGCATTTAAACCACAATATAGGAGCCAGCATTATGGCATAGCAAGTAAAGCCACTGTCTGCAACATCAGCATCCCTTATGGATTCCAGTTTGTGTCCCAGGTGCTCAACTTCCTATCCAGCTCCCTGACAAAGACCTGTGAAAAGCAGCAGAACATGGATCAAGGGTTTGGCCCCTTTCACCCACGTGGGAAACCCAGATGAACCTCCTGGCTTTAACCTGGCCCAGTTCCAGATGTTGGGGCCATGTGGGGTGTGAATAAGGGGATGAAAGCTTGTGCTGTCTGCCTCTCTCAAAATAAATATGTGTATGAATATATGTGTGTGTGTGTGTGTATCAGAAAAACACAAATCAATGGAACAGAATAGAGCCTAGAAATTAATCCCCAAATATATAGCCAACTGCTTTTTGACAAAACTGCCCAAATCATACATTAGAGATAGGATAATCTCTTCAATAAATTGTACTATCAAAACCATATGCATATATGTAGAAGAATGAAATTCAATTGCCTACCTCTTACCATATGCAAAAATTAACTCAAGATGGATGAAAGACCTACCTAAATTTAAGACCTGAGACTATGAAGTTCCTAGAAGAAAATTAGGGGAAGCACTTCAAAACATTGGTGTAGGAAAATAGCAGACTTTTAATCAAAAACAAGGGAATTCAGGACACAACAGAGAAACATATTCAAGTATGGATTAAAATAATAATAACAAATAAAAGTGCCAACTTAGAATTATACTGCCAGAAGAAATATGCCTCAAAAACAAAAGGCTCAAATTGTAGAACTCTTTACTTAATATGGAGTTGGTCTTCCGTGTATAAAGTTAAGTGAAAATGGATCTCAGTGAAGAATGGTACTGGGAATGAGACAGGGAGGAGGAAGAGGGGTGAGAATGCAGGTAAGAGGGCAGGTGTGGTGGGAAGTATCACCATATTCCTAAAGTTGCACTTTGAAATTCATAAAGTTTGTATTCCTTAAATAAAAGGTTTCTTTAGGAAAAAAAAAATAAAGAATGTCTTCCGTGTTAAAAAAAAAAAAAAAGGCCATGGGTGGCCCTTTGGTTTAATGGGCAAGACACTGCTTAGCATGCCTTATTCCATATCTGAGTGCATGGGTATGAGTCCCAGATATGCTTCTAATTCTGGTTGCCTACTAATGCATACCTTGGGAGGCAGAAGGTGATCAGTGAAGCAGATCCCTACCACTCATTTTTGGCAACTAGATGAGTTCCTGGCTAATAGCTTTGGCGTGATCCAGTGGTAGCTACTGCAGACCTTTTAAGGAATGAAGCAGTGAATGGGAGGTCTCTCTTTCTTTATACCACCCATTTCAAATAAATTTTTAAAAAGTTAATTTAGGTGCTTGACGAGGCCAAGGCAACTTCAGCTGGCTGACAAGGTCACAGCAGAAGGTCTGTCTCAGCAAGGCATGAGAAGGACAGCTGCGGTCCTCTTGGTGGTTTTAGGTTTGATGGGAACTACAAGCTGGAGCTTCCTAGTGGTCCTGCTAATAATTGCTATATTCCTAATTTTACGGAAGAGCACTTAGTCTCAACCTCCAAAATGTCCATTGTCTTGTAGAATTTTAATCAAGCAGAGTGTTGGTGTAGAAGAAAGGTTTAATGCATTTTGCAAGGTTGAGCTGTTTGTAGAAAAGAATTAAAAGGCAACAGGCTCTATGGTATATACTTTCCACTAGAATAAAGATAGATGTTAATAAAGCTTTAATTCACTATATGGTACAAATACTACAATGGTTAGGATGTCAAAACTGAAGAACAGATCTAAGTAAACCTTTAAATAAGTGCAATAAAAAAATTAAAGAATTACAGAAAAAATTGCAAAGAGGGGATACATTTTAAAAAGGGTTTGCTTTGAACTTGGGGCTTCTAGTAAAGATTAGATTAGGAAGGTACTATTCTAGCTTATGTAGCCAATTTCTGCATAGTTCAGCAGCACTCGAGGCCTTGGCTTGTGTGGGCAGCCTGTTATCTTGCACCTGTCTGTGATTGTAACCCATGTTCTGAGCATGTCCTTGAAAATAAAAAAATTGTAATTAGAAAAAATGGACAACAGGCTTTTCATTGTAAGAAGAAAAAATCATTATGTGGCTTATGATATAAAAATAAGGTCTGGTGCTCAAGAGCCAGAGCCATGACATCAGCCTTGCTGTGAGTGTCTCTCATTTCTTTAAGCGCCAACACCTCTCACACCTTGGGGCCCCTGGACTGGCTGGAGCTGGTCTCCGGCAGGTGCTGACTTCTGCTGCACATATACTAAAATTGGAACAATACAGAGATTAGCACGGCCCCTGCACAAGAATGACACGCAAATATGTGAAGGGTTCCATTTTAAATAAATAAGTAAATGTTAACTTAGAACAAAACACAGAACCAATGAAGACTTTTTAGATATACAAAGGCTAAGAGAAATTATCACGAAGAGAAAGCACAATAAGAAATGCCAGAGAATATTCCTAAGGCAGAAAGAAAATGAACTTTGGCAGGAACTCAGAAATCTAAAAAACAAAATGACAAAAAAAAAATAAAAACAGAGTATGTTAGAAGTGGTCACTAACAGGTTTTTTTAATTTTGTTTAATGCAAAAACAGTAACCATGAAATCTGTGGTCTGTGACATATGTAGAAATAAAAGAAGTACAAATAATACTAAAAGTAATGGAGGAGAATAATGTACAGTTTGTACATTACATATGAAGATAAATAATTGTATTTGAGTGTGGGCTGTGATAAGTTCCAAATAAAGATACATTCTGTAAATCCTAATGTCTCAAATAAAATAAAAAGAAAACCTGGAAATTATAAGGTATCATAAATATATGAAAAGACAGTCATATATAATTTCTAATTAATTCAACTGAAACCAAAAGGAGAGGAAAATTTTTACAAAGTATACATTGGATGAAAGGAAACAACTAATATGATGGTAACTTACTGTATCACCTTAGTGATTATGTAAATAAATTAGTAACAGTAATGAGAGAAAAGGCACAATGATATATTATATGATATTATATGATATCATACAAGCATTAAGATAACAAGAGATAATCATGAGTGTGCTTATTCCAGAAAATATGTTAACTTACATGAAGTAGATTCCTTGAAAGGTTCAAACTATCAAAGTTCACTCATTTATTATTAATATAATTGATAACACTCATAAATAACTGCCATTTGGAGAACTCCAGGCCCCAATCACATCACTGAAGAACATAGCTATACATAGTAGAAAGAAATTTTACTCTACTCAAACTTTTTTATAACATAGTGCAGGAACACTTTTTAAGTCTTTAAGGAGACCAACATTACTCTGTTAATACCAGAAGAAAAATCATTTGCAAATGAAAGAAATTGTAGGCCAGTAGCTTTCGTGCACATCATTCAATCATTGAAACTCTTTTTAATTGTAGTACTTAGGATCTGTGCATGTCACTGTATATAATTTTATCCTTCAACGTTTTAATCAAAATTATATTAAAGAATAAAGAGAACAGAGTTTATCAATATTTTCATTAGTAGACATCCTTAGAAAGCATAAAATTCATCATGAACATCTATTTGCTCTTGGTTTAAGAAACATAAATGACAACATGAATATAGTTATATAGTTTGCCACTCCATTAACAACCAACAGCAATGAGTAAAAGGGATATAGAACTTGATTCAGAACAAAATTATTTGAAATTATGAGTAAATGGATAGCACTGACTTTCTTTTTCTGACCATTATATGCTGCACCCTAAAGAAAAGTCCCAATATACAGATCGAGGTAGGATATAGTTCAGTGCCTTTACAACATTTAGTTTAATTAAAATTGGAATTGACTGAAATAAAGTATAAAAATTCCCTTCGCCTATATGTAATTCAACAACAGACTATCCTCTCTGGGTTTTTTCTGACAATAGGCTGCAATCCAAGGTGTAGAACTTGTAGGCATGTGTTCAATTAGATTATGGTCTATTGGGCTTTCCACAAAACTTACTCATCTATTCTCATTTATATTTTCAAAGTAGTTGAAAAAAATACCAATGCTTCAACTTTGAGTGTTTTATATGAACATTTTCTTCATTAGAAGAAAACCTAACCTACTTATTTCAAAAAAAATTTATAATTTTCAATCTTCTTTTTCTTCCAAATAGCTGAGGTGCTCTACAGCTTCATTATGGTACTAGAAGATACAAAGGCAATCTTCTATAATGACAGAATAAAGTCAGAGAGGGCTATAGAAGATCTCATATCCTCCTTGTCCCCAAACACGACACATATTTTTGTAATGCAGTCTTACTGAGACTGATTTCATTGTCTTGAAAAGATCCCTTGGTTTCCCTTTGTGAACTGCTTTGCATCTTTTAAGATCTCAAGTCAATTTTTCTATAAAGCCTCTCTGATAGTTCTCCATCTTTCAAATCTTCCTCTTCCTTTCTACCAGGTTGCTTTAAAGCATTTGTTACTACACAGTATATTGTCTGGCATTTTTTAAAAATATATATAAAGCTTTTATTTAAAGAATATAAATTTCCAAAGTACAGCTTATGGATTACAATGGCTCCCCCCCCACAAATTCCCTCCCTCCCGCTACCCTCCCCTTTCCTGTTCCCTCTCCCCTTGCATTCACATCAAGATTCATTTTCAATTCTCTTTATACACAGAAGATCAGTTTAGTACACATTACGTAAAGATTTCAACAGTTTGCCCTCACATAGAGACACAAAGTGAAAATACTGTTGGAGTACTAGTTATAGTATTAATTCACAATGTACAGCACATTAAGGACAGAGATCCTACATGATTTTTTTAAAGAATTGATTAATTATCTATGCAATTTCCAATTTAACATGCTTAACTTTATGCATAACTTTGAGCTCCCACGTAGCAAGATCTTTATACTTTAATCTTATCCATAGAGTACTGAGTGCACTTAGGTGTTAAATCAATGATTGAAGTATGAATGAACAAATTTTAGATCAGAAAAAGTGTTATACTTCATTTTCCAAAAGTTGAGCTGCATTTTTAAAACAGTTAGTTCGGAATAGCTTTATTTAGATATATTTACATACTCTAAAATTCACATATATTTTATTTTATGTACATCTAAACTGTATTTATCCATTCATCAGTGGATAGTTGGATTGTTTCTAATTTTTAAGCACCATGAAAATGTTACCACACACATATGCATGCAGATTTTTTTTAAAGGTTTACTTTCTTATTATTTGAAAGGCAGAGCTACAGAGAAAGAGAGGGGAAGAGAAAGGGAAAGAGGGAAAGAGACGGAGGGAGGGAGGGAGGGAGGTTAATTCCCCAAATGGCCACAATGACAGAAACTTAGGGCAGACCCACGCCGGGAGCTTCCTCTGGGTCTCCCATGTGGGTGCAGGGGCCAAAGCACTTGGAGCATCTTCTGCTGCTTTCCCAAGCACATCAGCAGGGAGCTGGATTGGAAGTGGAGGAGCCAGGACTCTAACCAGCGCACATATGGGATGCAGATGATGCAGGCAGTGGCTTAATCTGCTATGCCACAGCAGCGCCAGACCCACAGGTTTGTTTTTTTTTTCTGTTGGAATACTTAATTTTTTTTTATCTTTTTAACAATATTTATATAAAGTGAACAAATTTCATGTATTTGATTTTTATAATCATAAGATTAACACTCCACTAAATAAAGAATTCAACAAACATTAAGAAGAAAACAACAGTTGCACAACAGTAGAGACAAGGGCCACAGATTTCTTTTAAAAAATTATTTCTTTCAAAAACACAGAGAGACAGATGGAGATACAGACAGGGAGAGACAGAGATCATCATTCACTGCTTCACTACGCACATGTCCACAACAGCAAGGCTGGGTTCAGCCAAAACCATGATCATGGATCTCCATCCAGGTTTCTTACGTGAATGGAAATGGCCCAAGGGCTTGAGACATTTTCTGCTGCTTCCAAGGCCATTAAAAGAGAGCTGGATCAGAAGTAGATCAGCAAGGACAGATGCTGTGCTACAATGCTGCAATATTGATAAAGATTCTCTTGTATGCATATCTGTGCAACAGCAGAAATACATGTATAACTTTCTGAAGGAAAAACAAATCCTTTTAAAAAGTGGCTGCACCATTTTACAATCTTGCTAGTAATATATATGCATTCCAACTGGCTCACAATCTCATCAGCACTTACTATTGTCTTTTTCACTTTACTCACAAAGAATACAGTTGTTTTTTCATCATGGTTTTTAACTGTATTTCCTTAAAATAACCCAGGGATGTGAAGCATCATTTCATGCACTTAATGGCAATTGGCTTATCTTCTTCAAAGAGATATCTACTCAATGTCTTTGGTGTTGCCATATTGCTGAACTCATTATTAACAGTAATAATTGTGTGAACATTGATTCCTCAAGATTTTCAATATAAATGTTATCTGAAAATAGAAACAATTTATCTGTTCTTTTCCAGTATGAATATACTTCAGATATTTGCCTTTCCAGTTACTTTAGTTGGAACTTCCAGGGCAATGCTGAACAGAAGCAGCAATGACAGCGGCAGGCATTTGGCAGAGAGATGCAAGTCTCTGCTTGGGAGACACATATCCTATATCAAAATGCCTAGCTACTCTGCTTCTTACACCTTGGGAGGCAGGAGATGATGATTCAAATACTTCATTTACAACAACCACTTGGGAAACCTCTATTAAGTTCTAGTCTCCTGGCTTCAGTCCAGAGCAGCCCTGGTAGTTTTAAGAAGTGGGCAGTGGGTTAATGACTTATATCTCTCTGCCTTTTAAATAAAATGAAAATAAAATTTTAAAAGAAGTTGTAACAGCAGAAATCTTATGTTATTCTTGTTCTTAGGGTCAAAGCATTCAGCAGTACATCATTAACTACAATGTTAGTTATAGACTTTTCATAGTTACATTTTATTAAGAAAGTTCCCTTATATTTTTACGTTATTAAGTGTTTTCTTTTATGCCAAAAAAGTTGTTATATTTTCTTTTATACCAAGAAAAGTTGTTAAATTTTGTCACATTTTTTTTTCCACTGTGAGTTAAGATGAATATGTGATGTAGGTTTTTCTTGTCCTTTATTCTTTAAGTGTGTGTTTTATATTAATTGACTTTCATGTTAAACCTGTCTTGCATTCCTGGGTATTTACGACTTGTTCCCCATGATATCCTTTTAATATGCTGTTGGGGGCCTGTTCTGTGGTGCAGTGGGTTAACGCCCTGGCCTGAAGTGCTGGCATCCCATATGGGCGCCGGTTCTAATCCCGGTTGCTCCTCTTCCAATCCAGCTCTCTGCTGTGGCCTGGGATAGCAGTGGAAAATGGCCCAAATCCTTGGGCCCCTGCACCCATGTGGGAAGAAGAAGAAGCTCCTGGCTCCTGGCTTCAGACTGGTGGAACTCCAGCTGTTGCAGCTATCTGGGGAGTGAACCAGCAGCTGGAAGACCTCTCTCTGTCTCTACCTCTCTCTGTAACACTGTCTTTCAAATAAATAAAATAAACCTTTAAAAAAATTTGTTGTTGGATTTGGCAAGGTTTCTTCTCTACTATAAAAAAGAAACTTGATAAATTTAATTATTTATAGAAAAGTTTATGGGGCTGGCGCTGTGGCATAGTAAGTTATATGGGTGAGGGTTTGAGAGCCAGAGGCTCCACTTCTGATCCGGCTCTCTGCTGATGGCCAGGGAAAGTAGAGTAGGACGGCCCCTGCACCCACATGGGAGACCTGGAGGAAGCTCCTGGTTTCAGGCATCGGATCAGCCCAGCTCCAGCACTGCATCCATTTAGGGAGTGAAGAATTGGATGGAAGACATCTCTCTATGTCTCTCCCTCTCTCTGTAGCTCTGTCTCTCAAATAGATAAATCTTTAAAAAAATCATATGCAAATTATCTAAAAGTTATTCTGTATGATATAAAATGTCTAAAAAAATAACCCACTCCAAATCAGTAAAAAATTTCCACTGGTTTGCTTTCATGTGTAAGCATTTCATAGCTAGCAATTTATTTAATTATGAAATATGTTTGAAATACTTCATTTATAACTAAAAGTTTAGTGAATTTTTATCCCATCACTTCATCAAAATTGGTTAATTCTTAAATGAGTAAATATGATTACAATTTACCCTGAATTGAAAATTTTTAAAAAGTTGAATAAATTACATATATAAACAGAATTTTCTCACTCAAAAGTTGTTTGTTGCATGTGATTGGTATAGATCACAAAACATATGACCAACTTTGAAAATTAAAGTTACTCATTTTTAGTTGTAGGCAGTCCAAATAACTCTCTGAAGAGCAACCTAACTATTAGACCAGAGCCAGATATTAGAGTTCCTTGAATAAAGGGGCAGGGATTGAGTGCTATCTCATAGATAACAAGGAAATACAGAAAGCTGCAGGAAAATCAGCTTGGGTCAGTGCTGTGGCACAGCAGGTAAAGTCACCATCTGTGGTGCCGGCACCCTTTACGGGATGTGGAGTCCAGTTGCTCCACTCACAATCCAGCTCCCTGCTAATGTGCCTGAGAAAGCAGCAGAAGATGGCCCAAGCCTTCAAGTCCCTAAACCCAAGTGGGAGACCCAAATGGAGTTTTTGGCTCTTGACTTCAGTCTGGACCAGTTTCAGCTGATGTGGCCACTGGGGAAGTAAGTAAGCAAATAGATGGAAGATCTCTCTCTCTCTTTTCCATTCTCTCTGTAAACTCTGCCTTTCAAATAAATAAATTTTTGAAAATCCACTTGATGTTAGCAGTATACAAAAGTCAATAACCTACCTTCAAAAAAGTGTCAATAACCTTCATTATTCATGTATTAAAATTTTCTGCACAAAATAAATGTCTTCAAATATTTAAAAGATATCAAAGGAAAACAAAATATAAGGAACTTTGGAAGGTAAATGATGAAAAAAGAGGGAGGATTCAAAAATATATACACAGCTTTCAAACAGGCATGTCTAGAAGTGTAATGATTCAAATGACAGAATTAAGTCACGCATGCCAGTGCTGTGTCACAGTACATTTTTGCTGATATTAACAAATGCCTATTAAAACACTGGAAGTGTATCAGTGGTTTTTCTTTGGCCATCTTCACTGACATATAGTCTACAGAGGGGTTATAGAATATAGATTAGTGAATGGCATTGATATATTCTTTTGCAATATAGTTCACAGCTTCATAAAACTGGACATTTAGGACCATTCTTTGCATTCTATTAAAATAAGACATCAGTGAAAGTCCTTTGACATATTTTACATGTGTGAAAGTTAACTATAGGGAAGGCTAGTAAAGAAAGAGTTAGCAAGAAAATCTCCTGAACCCTGATACCTAAAAAAACTTGGGGTGAGGTTGCTGACCTAGGTTCAAGATGAGCATTACTAAAGAAAGCCCCCTGCTAGGGACACCACTGAGTTGAAAAAGATATCACTGAATTCTCAGAGTCATGTGGAAATTGACTCCTATCTAGTTTTATTTATTTGTTTTTTTATTTTTGACAGGCAGAGTGGACAGTGAGAGAGAGAGAGAGAGAGAGAGAGAGAGAGAGAGAAAGGTCTTCCTTTGCCGTTGGTTCACCCTCCAATGGGCCGCCGCAGCTGGCGCACTGCAGCTGGCGTACCATGCTGATCCGATGGCAGGAGCCAGGTGCTTCTCCTGGTCTCCCATGGGGTGCAGGGCCAAGGATTTGGGCCATCCTCCACTGCACTCCCAGGGCATAGCAGAGAGCTGGCCTGGAAGAAGGACAACCGGGACAGAATCCGGCACCCTGACCGGGACTAGAACCCGGTGTGCCGGTGCCGCAAGGCAGAGGATTAGCCTGTTGAGCCACAGCGCTGGCCCCTATTCAGTTCCGATGAAAAAAAAGCTCCCAGAGCCTCCTTTCAGGACCTGTGCCCAGAAGTATCTCCAGGTTTTCTTTGTAGGAATGTGATCTTCAAAGTATTTGTTCTGAAATTTGTTTTGCTTAGAAAAATAACACATTCTGGCCGGCGCCGTGGCTCAACAGGCTAATCCTCCGCCTTGCGGCGCTGGCACACCGGGTTCTAGTCCCGGTCGGGGCGCCGGATTCTGTCCCTGTTGCCCCTCTTCCAGGCCAGCCCTCTGCTGTGGCCCAGGAGTGCAGTGGAGGATGGCCCAGGTGCTTGGGCCCTGAACCCCATGGGGAGATCAGGAAAAGCACCTGGCTCCTGGCTCCTGCCATCGGATGAGCGCGGTGCGCGGGCCGCAGCGTGCCAGCCGCGGCGGCCATTGGAGGGTGAACCAACGGCAAAAGGAAGACCTTTCTCTCTGTCTCTCTCTCTCACTGTCCACTCTGCCTGTCAAAAAAAAAAAAAAAAAGAAAGAAAGAAAGAAAGAAAGTGGAAACTCAGTGAAGTTTTGAAATCTGGTTTTGCTCCAAAATCTAAGACAGGTCCACTGAGTGGCTTTTTTCATGGACAATTTGTGTATTTTTTAGATACAGAAAACTGATGACAAAAAAAAGCCAAAATTATGATCTGAAATGACATATATTTGGCAAAATGCAATCAGCAATTTTATTTTCCCTGCATCCCCCAACACATTGAGGATGATAAAAATGGGAGTGAATAAGTACCTATTGGAGTGGAGTTTTTCTTCCCAGCTGCCTCTGCACTCAACCCTGGAGCTAAGGTAGGAGATCGAAAACAAAACTATGAATAAAATAACAACAATCAAGAAAATGATAAATCTTACTATATTCAGATTCTGTCCCTAGTAAGACTGTCATTTAAGTGTTCAAAGAGTTGTGGCCATATTCAGTTACCAGATGATAAAAAGTAAATTTGTTAATGGAAACCATTTCATCAGAAATCCAACTGAGGGCATACCACAGGTGAGGTGGATGACTCTCTTCCTGCTTCCTTATCTCTTTAAACCTGTCTATTCTGGCTAACTGTAATAGATTAAATTATTTCACACTATAATATTAATGAGTAGTAGTAATGTAACAACAGTAGTAATATGTCAAAATTCATTAAACACTTAGGATAAAATAGGTACTGTTCTAAATGCATTTTAGACATTATCACATTTAATACTCATAACAATCTTTCGATGCTGATACTATTTATAATTCTAGTCCTGAGAATGTTTATTAAATCGCCTCGAGTTGTATAGCTAATAAGAGCTGTAACAGAAACTCAAGCCCAAACTGATTAGAAAGCACACTCTCAACCCTTGCACTAAACTACAGCAATATTTATGTCTTCCAATACACTCAACTCTCACACAGAGGCTGGATAATTTGCCCCTCACTTTAGGTATAATAGCAAATTACTGAACTCAGCTTCCTTCCCTGAGTAGAAGAGCAGACAATCCTGGATTGTTTTCATGGGGGCTGCAGTAGTTCTGCAAGTGTCTCCATAGTAGAGGTAAACAGGCCTCTAAAGAACTACTGAAGCAGAAGCCCCATGCCCACAAATCAGTATCAGGCAGCTAAATTCTCCCACTTGAATGATTCCCATCACATAGGAAACAAATGATCTGAAATTCTGGAACAAGGTAGGAGGATTCAATGACTTCCCTGAAGTTCACTGGAGCTTGTGGTTTAAGTAAAGGGTTGAGAGAAAGCACTACAGAAAGAATCAAAAACACTGACCTAAAAGTGAGCATCACTGCAGGAACAGAGAACACATTCTCTAGCCTTCATAGCCAAAAAATTTCTTGGCAAACAAATACACTTCTTTATTACTCCAATCAAGTGGCAGTAAATCGATAGCCAGCTATCTCTTGCCAAATGTCAATTGTGTTCTAGTCCTGAAAGATAACACCCTGTCCCAAACTACACAGCTATTTCAGCTGTCTCACAATAAATTATGCACATTAAGCTATTATTGTGAAAGAAATGACCACAGTTTTCAGTGTGGCAAATCTAAAAACCCATAGAAGAAAACCATTGTGTTGCCTAGGTAGAAAAACCATTACCTTTGCTGTCAGCATTTGGAACATGCACCAGCTTGTTTTAAAAATAGTTAAGATGGCTGGCGCCGCAGATCAATAGGCTAATCCTCCACCTTGCGGTGCCAGCATACCAGGTTCTAGTCCCGGTCAGGATGCCAGATTCTGTCCCACTTGCCCCTCTTCCAGGCCAGCTCTCTGCTATGACCTTGGAGTACAGTGGAGGATGGCCCAAGTCCTTGGGCCCTGCACCCCATGGGAGACCAGGAGAAGCACCTGGCTCCTGCATTCGGATCAGTGCAGTGCGCCGGCCGCAGTGCGCCAGCCGTAGCAGCCACTAGAGGATGAACCAACGGCAAAGGAAGACCTTTCTCTTTCTTTCTCTTTCTCTTTCTATTTCTCTTTCTCTCTTTCTCTTTCTCTCTTTCTCTTTCTCTCTCTCTCTCTCTCTCTCTCTCTCTCTCTCTCTCTCTCTCTTTCTCTCCATTATTCCTGTCAAAAACAATAGTTAACATATTTAGGGTACATAAATGAGATTAGCCTACTGACTGGCAATTCAAACTCTGTTTTTTCATTTTAATGATACTGTGAGAGAAAAAGAGATAGGATATGAGCACAGGACAAGAAAATGACCTAAAAGGAAAGTGTGCCATTCTTTAGAAGCATATTAGGAAATTGGTGAGCACAAGATAAGCTGGGATGTGCTGGAGGCAGATCTCTATCTTCTATGAAGTTAGAGAAACAGACCAAATCTGGAAGTGATCATTCCTAGCAAGAACTTTTGTAGCCATGAGCCAGTTCATCCAGTGGTTAATCTTTGAATGAGAACAGTGATTATTTCTTTTTGATAATGCTTAACTATGCTATTATTTTAGCAAATAACCACTTTCTTAATCGAAATGGAAACTGTAAAGACTTATAGAGAGGATTCCAAAATGGCAGAATAGGTAAGAAGCCTACTGCTCTAGTCTAGGGGAAAATAGTTTTTTTTAAAAAGTGGAGAAATTGAAATCTCAGGGAAGAGTTGGGGAGAAAATTGCATTGGAAAATTTAGGGAAGTTACAGCATGTGCACAGAAACAACACAGGACCCCAGCAGCTGAGAGCCTCACCAACGGCTTTGGAAAGTAAGGTGAGACCAGACTGCAGCCAAGCCACTGGCAAAGCCAAGCCACTGCCACTGGCAAAATAGCTACAGGGACTTGAATAAGTCCAGCCTGGAGCCCTGTGGGGAAAGTGTATCTGCCAAACTAAAGGAAAAAAGGGTTATGCTTCTCTTTTCTCAACCCCTTGAAAATGGCACACTGCAACTAGCTGACACAGGGCAGGCACCATTTTGGACACAGATAACAACTGCGCCAGCTTATGTCTATGCACCCAGCAACAACATGAAGGAGACTTCTGAGTCTTATTAGAAGGATTTACATGGGGCTGGACACCCACATAAGACGGGTGCCCCAGCCTCCCGGCACATCACAGGCTCTGGGGCTTAGACTGCCTGGACACAGTACCAACATGCAACTGGTTTTGGGAATGTATCTGCCTCTCTGCAGACAGGATGGACTGGCAGGGGAAAGTGGATCCTCGCCACCCTGTGACTCTGGGAACCTTGTGTGCTGAGACTGTGCAAATGTGGCTGCGTGGGAGGGCACAGGGTGTGGCTTTGTCTCTGGAAAAGTGCTATGGGCAGCCTCACATGCTCCAGCTCCCTAATTGCCTGGGGTGGGTCATTGCTGCAAGATTCCTGCTCACACTGAGCACTGCACAGATCCTTTCTGTGGTCCATGCGGCAGTACTGATGAAAACTCTACCAACTAAGGTTAGTACCTGGGCAGTGGTCACCTCAGAGAGGAGAGATGGAGAGAGAGAGATTAAACCAACAGAACTGATCAAACAAAAAGAGGAGATATACCAAGGCCAACCTGGGGTCAGATTAGATTCTCCCCTTACCCTGGAACACTGAACGGAGCTTCCTGACCATACCCAGCACATGTTTCTGGATATTCACTGAAAGAGCAGACACTAAACTAAGCCACAGAAAGACAGTCCAAAGATAAAAGCAATCAGAGGAAAAAAAAAAAAAAAACCAACAAGTATCCCTAAATGTGCCTAAAATAAATGCAGAATTTCAAAAAATAAGAATAAGGAAGAAATATGACACCCCAATGGAACACAAGACTTCAATAGAATGTGAAGATGAAGAGATTGAAGAAATGCCAGAAATGAAATTCAGAAAAGTAATCATAGAATTACTCAGAAGTAATGAGAAACAAATCCATGAATTAAAAAAAAAATCCATACATGACATGAAGGAAAATTGTTCCCATGAACTTGAGATTTTAAAGAGAAATCAAAATGAAATATTAGAAATGAAAATTCAACAGTTCAATAAAAATGTGGTGGAAAGTCTTATCAACAGATTCAATGATGCAACAAAAGAATATCCAAGTTAAAAGACTAATCTCTGGAAATTTTACAGTCAGACAAAAAAAAGTAGAAAACTTAAAAACACTGTTGGAGGTTTGTGGGATAATATCAAATGACCCAATATATGTGTCTTAAGAGTTCCTGAAGGCATGGAAATATAGAATGGATTAGAAGGCCTTTTTAGTGAACTAATTATAGAAAACATACCCAATTTTGAGAAAGGAAGGGACATCCAAGTACATGAAGCACAAAGAACTCATAGACATGACCAGAAAAGAACTTAACCATGATACATTATACTCAAATTTTCCATAATAAAACATAAAGAAAATGTTCTAAAATGTACGAGAGAGAAACAACAGATTATTTTCAGAGGATCTCCAATTAGCTTCACAGCTGACTTCTCATCAGAAATACTACAGGCTAGAAGAGAATGGCAAGATGTGGTCCAAGTCTGAAGAGAAAAAACTTTTTTTTTTTTGACAGGCAGAGTGGACAGTGAGAGAGAGAGAGAGAAAGGTCTTCCGTTGCAAGAGAAAAAACTTTAAACCCATAATATTGTACCTGGCAAAGCTCTCATTTATGAATGAAAGTGAAATAAAGATGTTTCGTAACAAACAAAATTGAAAGAATTTGTCAATACTAGTCCAGGCTTTCAAAAGATGCTTAAGGATGTGCTAAACACAGAAACATTCTCATCACGATAAGACTGAGAAGGTGGAAAATTTCCTGGTAAAAGTACAAAAGAAATCCAAAGTAAACAACAGGAATATTTATGGAAAACTAGCAGAGCCAAATCATTATTTTCAATAGTCACCTTGAATGTAAATGTCCTAAAGTCTCTAGTTAAAAGTTACATACCAGCTGAATGGATAAAAAACAAGACCTGTCTATTTGCTGCCACAATAAATGAACAAAGATATATGCAGACTGAAAGTGAAAGGATGCAAAAAGATATTCCATGTTAACAGAAACCAAAAAAAGAGCTAATGTAGCCATGCTATAAGACAAAATAGACTTTAACACAATAACTGTAAAAAGAGACAAAAAGGAGAACTTTGCAATGATTAAGGGATCAATACATTAAGATTTGACTAATAAAAATATATGCTCCCAATTACAGAGAACTTGGCCATTTAAAAGAAATGTTAATGGATCAAAAGAGAGACATATAGACTCCAATTCAATAGTAATAGAGGACTTCAATACCCTTTTCAGCAATGGACAGATCAACCAGACAAAAAATCAGCAAGGAAACAACAGAGTTAACTGACACTATCAACCAAATGAAACTGATGGATATCTACAGAATCTTTCATCCTACAGTTGCAGAATACACAATTTTCTTAACACTACATGGATTTTAATCTAGGATAGACTACATGCTAGGGAATAAAGCAAGCCTCAGAAAATTCAAAAAAATCAAAATCACACCATGTATCTTCTCAAAAAAATCAACAAAAAATCTGGAAATAAATGAAGATGACAATACACCATATAAAAACATTAGGATACAGCAAAAACAGTGTTAAGTGGGGTTTATAGCAATTGATTCCTGCATCAAGAAATTAGAAAGGCACCAGATAAATGAGCTAACAACAACAAACCAAACCCAAAACTAGTAGGGGAAAAGAAATAATTAAAATTACAGAAGAAATCAACAAAATTGACACCAAAAAATCATACAAAAGAGTAACAAACAGTTGGATTTTTGAATAAACAAAATTTATAAATAAAATAAATTAACCAAAAAAAGAGAGAAGACACAAATCAATAAAAATCAGAGATGTAAAAGGGAATGTAACAACAGACACCACAGAAATAAAAAGAATCCTCAGAAATCACTGCAAAGAGCTGTATGCCCACAAACCAAGAAACACAGAAGAAATGGATAGATTCCTAGACACAAGCAACCTACCAAAATTAGCCATGAAGACACAGAAAATCTAAACACACCAATCACCAACTTGGAGACTGAATCAGTAATAAAGACCCTCCCAACAAGGAAAAGCACATGACCAAATGGCTTCATTGCTGAATTTTACCAGATATTTAAATAACTACAATTCTTCTCAAGTTTTTCAAAGCAATTGAAAGGGAGGAAAACTTCCCAAACTCTTTCTATGAAGTCTGCAACATTTTAATTCCTAAAACAGAAAAAGGTACAACAGAGAACGAGAACTACAGATCAATTTCTCTAATATACACAGATACAAAAATCCTCAAAAAAATACTATCTAATCAAATCCAACAACACATCAGAAAGATCATTCACCAAGAATAAGTGGGATTTATCCCTGGTATCCAAAGATTATTAAACATTTGTACATCAATAAAAGTGATATATCACATTAAAAACTGAAGAAAAACCTATTGAGAAGATTATCTCAATAGATGCAGAGAAAGCTTTAATGAAAAAAAAAATCCTTTAATGATGAAAACCTTAGGAAAATTGTTTATAGAAGGGACATTTCCCAAAACAAGGCAATTTATGACAAACACGTAGCCAGCTTTAATTGAATGGGGAAAAGCTGGAATTATTCCCACTAGGATCCGGAACTAGACAAGGTTGTCCACTCTCCCAATTACAATACAATACAACCCTGGAAATTTTAGGCAAAGGCATTAAGCAAGAAAAAGAAATCAAAGAGTACAAATTAGGAAGAAGGATGTCAAATTATCCCTATTTCCAAATGACATGATTCTATATATAGGGGATCCAAAAGACTCCACCAGCAGACAATGGGAACTCATAAAAGAGTTTACGGTAAAGTACAGGATATAAAATTAACTCACAAAAATCAATAGCCTTTGTATAAACAGACAATGCCATGGCTGAGAATGAACTTCTAAGATCAACTGCATTCACAATAACTAAAAAAAAAAAATAAATACCTTAGAATAAATTTAACCAAAGATGTCAAAGATTTCTACGATGAGAATTGCAAAACATGAAATAAATAAATAGAAGACGACACACAAAAAAATGGAACAATCTTCCATGTTCATGGATTGGAAGAATCAGTATCATCAAAATGTCCATACAACCAAAAGCAATGTATAGATTTAATGTGATCTCAATCAAAATACCAATGACATTCTTCTCAGACCCAGAAATCTCTTTGTATACACAGGAGAGCACAAAAAGCAAAGCAATCTTATACAACACAAAGAAACCCAGAGGCATCACAATATCAGTTTTAATCAAAACAACCTGGTACAGACACACACACACACACACACACACACACAAAAATGAATAAAATACCAAATCTTGGACCCAATACCATCAAACTTTTAGAGAACAGTGGGGAAACCATGCTAGGCAATGACAAAAGCAAAGAATTCTTGGAAAACACCCCAGATGCACAATCACGGCCAAAACTGATAAATGGGATTACATCAAGCAGAGAAGCTTCTGTACTACAAAAGAAACAGGAAAGTTAAGTGGCAACTGACAGAATGGGAGAAAATATTTGCAAACTATGCAACTAATAAAGGATTAATATCCAGAATATATAGAGATCAAGAAACTCAACAACAAAACAAACAACCCCATTAGGAAATGGGCAAAGGACTTGAACAAACATTTTTCAAAAGAGGAAATCCAAATGGTCAACATATCATTGAAAAAATGCCATCAGGGAAATGCAAATCAAAACCACAATGAAGTTTTACCTTAACCCAGTTAGAATGGCATTCATACAAAAATCAACAAACTCAAATGCTGGTGGGGATGTTGGGAAAAAATTACCCTAATCCACAGTTAGTGGGAATGTAAACTGATGTAGCCACTGTGGAAAACAGTATGGAGATACCTCAGAAATCTGAATACAGACCTACTATGTGATCCAGCAATCCCATTCTTAGGAATTTACTCAAGGGAAATGAAATCAAATATGAAAGAGCTATTTTACCCCCATGTTTATTGCAGTTCAATTCACAATAGCTATGATATGGAATCCACTCAGAAGATAATCAACTGAAGACTAGATAAAGAAATTATGGGATATGTACACCAGGGAATATGACACAGCATTAAAAAAATGAAATCCTGTCATTTACAACAAAATGTATATAACTAGAAACAATTATAAGACAAATACCATATATTCTCCCTGATCTGTTATGACTGGTAGAATACCTAAATGGTAATCTATAGAAGTGAGATTGACACTTTACGATATATTGATGTTGAAGAGCCTTGTCTTGACTGTTGAGGAACTTTTTTTTTTCCATACTACTTGTTGAACTCTTAGTGCAAGGTCATTCTTATGTGTATAAAGTTAATTAAAAATAGATTTTAGTAAAAAAAATAAAATGGGAATAAAATCAGCAGAGGAAAAAGGGTGGGAGTATGGGTGAAAAGGAGGATAGAATGGGAAAAATCACTAAGATCCTAAATTGGTATATATGAAATATGTGAAGTTTGTATACCTTAAATAAAAGGTGTCTAGGTAAAATAAAATAAATAAGTATAGAAACTATGGCCGGCGCCGTGGCTCAACAGGCTAATCCTCTGCCTTGCGGCGCCGGCACACCGGGTTCTAGTCCCGGTCGGGGCACCGGATTCTGTCCCGGTTGTCCCTCTTCCAGGCCAGCCCTCTGCTGTGGCCCAGGAGAGCAGTGGAGGATGGCCCAAGTGCTTGGACCCTGCACCCCATGGGAGACCAGGAGAAGCACCTAGCGCCTGGCTCCTGCCATCGGATGAACGCGGTGTGCCGGCCGCAGCGCGCCGACCGAGGCAGCCATTGGAGGGTGAACCAACGGCAAAGGAAGACCTTTCTCTCTGTCTCTCTCTCTCACTGTCCACTCTGCCAGTAAAAAAAAAAAAAAAAAAAAAAAAAAAAAAAAAAAAAAAAAAAAAAAGAAACTATTTAATTCTCATTTCAACACCAGGACAGAAATTTGCTATAGGGATAACCCTCAATAGTATTTACCCAGTCTCTGGTTGAATATTATTATTGAGAGACTGACTTTACTTTTGGGAGTATTCTGTTTGATATATGAACTTGTCTAATGGTTATAATCTCATATTTAAAATTAGCTAAAATTCAACTCACTGAAAACTACATTTGAGCAGTTCTAATTCTTTGAGTTCCATATTAATTTTAATTCTTCTTGTTTACCCATTCCTATTTTGAAAGAATTAAACTTATCGTTTTAAGAATTAGATTTTTTCCTCCAAAAATTATCACACACTTAAGAATAAAAGTACTATAGGATTATTATACAATAGTTACCAGTGATTCAACAGTGAATGAGACACGAGATATTAAAGAGTTCTCAGCCTAATGAAGTTACAGAGAAGTAAACAGTTTAGTGAACAAACACAAAACATTCTAGTCCAATGACAGCACTTTTGAGCGGCATCTTAACAAGCTTAGCATTTCACATGCTCCTTGTGGGGCTTATGGGCCTTTTATATTTTCAAACCATAAATTGTTCACTGTCTTTAGTAAGAAGTACTTTTAATACCGCAATGTTGATATGACATCTACCTTAACTCAACATGATAAAATAGCTATTAAACAGTCTAAGAAGTTAATTTTACAGTAATAGTAGAAAGTCTCTTTCCATGTGAACTTTTATCCAACCAGAATAACATTGCTACATAATTATACCATGTTTTAAAATCCATATCCTAGATAAAAGCACTCATCCACATTTAAGCTTATCTTGTGGATTTAGGCCAGGAAATAAAACCAACTTACATTTTTCTTCTATCATTTTTATATTAATTACATATTTGATTTTTAAATGAGCATCACCACTCCCCACCCATGACACTATCTATTTTATGATTAAAGATCTATGTTCCTATAATTAACTTTTAAATTTTTTCTCTATTCCTTCCTTTTGTCCCACCTAGTGGATAGAAACAGAATAATGAACAATTGAAGACCTAAATAGGGCACTATCACTTAGGTCTGAACATGTACACAAATGGGCAGGCACAGACTGGGCTTAATAGGTTAAATTGATAGAATCAGTAGTAATAATAGTAACAAAGGTAAACACTGAAACTATTAACTCTTCTGATTTGAAAATCTGGTTTCTGAAAGATGAAAATTCAATAATTTTCCTCGATAGTTTTAATTTTCTGGTACATTTCTATCTTTTCTGTCTTTCCATATACACATTAGATTAAATGAGGCCAAATATTGTCACTCTTTTTCATAAATAAAAGTAGAGTAATAAAATATAAAATAGCCAAAGTGTTAGAAAAGGATGCAATACCAGTGTTGTTGAAATATGCTATAACTTCAAAAAATTTTGTCTTTGTGTGGTATTGATGTGCTTACAAAGAAAACCATCACTTTTGATTTTATTATTGAAAATGTCATGCCACTGGCTAATGATAAAATAATAGCACCATAGTACCATAGTAGTCACTAATCATGGCTAACTCAGATATGTAATTAATTAGAAACTATTCAGTGCATTTGATTATGATTTTTAAGCAAAGCACAAAAATGGGCACCATATTCAGAAGTTAACAAGTTCAGAAACTTCAAGTTGACCAGTATTATATAAACCTTGTTGACATTTAGATTTCTTGGCAAAATTCTCACATTTAATAAAAGGTAGTAATTCCTTAAATAAAGCACTTATGAGCATTTATCATACTATAAAAGAATCTAAAAGCAAACCACTTCAATTCTTCAAACTCTTCTTTTACTCTTTCCTAACAAGAGAACTATAAACTGAGACTTCAATAAAATCCAAGCCTTTGATGTGGCCATATATTTTCAAAAACATTCTGTAGCATACCAATTGCTGAATCTAGAAGCACTCCATTGATAATCCATTTAATAAACTAGAAAGCCTCACACATTTATTTTAAAGTTCAGGTTTTAATTAAAAGGTAACACTAGAGTGACAGAATGGCAAGGGAAAAAGAGACGTTGATTTTTTTGGTTTATTATAACCAAGCAGGTGTTTTATTTTTAACTAATCTCCACTAATGTCAAATCAAAAGGCAACACTTCTTATGAGCTTTTTCATTTGCCTTGATATCTGCTTCCCTTAGGAAATTACTATCATTTCCTCATTCTGAGTTGAAATCAGTATGAGCCCATTATTATCTAATTGAAAGTGGTGAGAAATAGTTGACATAAAGTTTACTTTTGCAATTGAAATTCCTGAATTTATTTATTCAGCAGTATTTGTTAAGTATCTACTAGGTGTTATACTGAAATATTATAAATGAATAATTCAGCATGTCAAAAATACAGTGGTATTCCTTAACAACAGACATGGTGAGGCAGAAGAAAAAATATCTGAGCAAGAAGACAAATATTTGAAAATGTATCATTCATACCCCAAAAAAAGCATAAACAGAAACAAAACAAAATAAATAAATAAATATCTAAAAACAGTGTTTGAGATTTATGAGATACCATCAAATGACCCAACATATGCGTTTTTGAAGTTTCTGAAGAAATGAAAAGAGAGAATGGATTAGAAGGCCTATTCAGCTAAATAATTATAGAAACTTCCCTAATTTGGAAAAAGAAAGGATATCCAAGTACAAGAAGCACATATAACTCCTAACAGAGAGGATTAGAAAAGATCTTCACTGCAACAAACTTTCACCAGTAAAACATAAAGGAAAGATTATAGGGCTGGTGCTGCCGGCAGCTCTAGCATCCCATGTAGGCACTGATTCAAGTCCCAGCTGCTTCACTTGCAATCCAGAGGCCTGCTAATATGCCTGGGAAAGTGGCAGAAGATGATCCAATACCTTGGGCCCCTGAACTCACATGGAGACCTAGAAGAAGCTCCTGGATTCAGACCAGCCTAGCTCCAGCAGTTGCAGCCATTTGGAGAGTGAACCAGCATATCAAAGATGGATCTCTCTTTCTCTTTGCCTCTTCCTTTCTGTAACTCTGCCTTTCAAATAAATAAATCTTTTTAAAACATGTAAGAGAGAAATGCCATATTAACTTCAGAGGATCTCCAATTAGACAGATAACTGATTTCTCATCAGAAACCCTACAGGCCAGGAGAGACTGGGAGAAATAATTCAAGTCTTAAAAGAATTAAACTGTCAGTCCAGAATACTGTACCCTGCAAAGTTCTTATTTATGGATGAGGGGACTTTTCATAACAAAAAGAAATTGAAAAACATTTGTCACCACTTGTTCAGCCTTACAAAAGATGCTTAAGGAACTGTAGAACACAGAAACACAGAAAACATACTAATAATTATGAAAGAATATGAAAATCACCTCATAGTAAAATCACCTCCTAGTAAAAGTGCAAAGAACTCCAAAAAAAGCAACAGTAATATGTATGGGAAAATGGCAGGGACAAGTCATTAGTTACCAGTAATATCCTTGAATGCAAATGTCCTCAATTCTTCAATTAAAAAATAAAAACTGGTTGGATGGATTAAAAAACAAGACCCATCTATTTGCTGTAAGAGACACATCTACCAACAATGATACATGCAGATTGAAAGTGAAAGATTACAAAAAGACATTCCATACTAATGGAAAGCAAGAAAGAGCAGGAGTAGCCATCCTAATATCAGATAAAATAGACTTTAACAAAAAACTATCTAAATAGATAAAGAAGAGCATTATGTAAAGATTAAGGGATCAATTCAACAGGAAGATGTGACTATAATAAATGCATATAAACTCAATTACAAGATTCCCTGCCTATTTAAAAGAAATGCTAATGGAGATAAAAGGAGACACAAATTCTAATACAATAGACTCCACAATGAGACAATTGGAACTCATAAGAGAGTTGGGTAAAGTAGCAGGATATAAAATCAAATCACAAAATCAATAGCTTTTGTATAAACCAACAATGACATGCCTGAGAAAGAATTTGAAAGATTGGTATCATTCACAATAGTTTTGAAAAATTTTAAATATCTTAGAATATATTTGACAAAGGAGGTGAAATTTTACTACCATGAAAATTATAAAACATTAAAGAAAAATAAAAGACACAAAAATTGGAAGAATTTTGATCAAGTAAATTGTATTTTTTTAACTTTTATTTAGCAAATATAAATTTCCAAAGTACAGCTTATGGATTACAATGGCTTCCCCCCCTCATAACTTCCCTCCTGCCCACAACCCTCACAACTCCCACTCCCTCTCCCATTCCATTCACATCAAGATTCATTTTCAATTATCTTTATATACAGAAGATCGATTTAGCACATATTAAGTAAAGATTACAACAGTTTGCACCCACACAGAAACACAAAGTTTAAAATACTGTTTGAGTACTAGTTGCAGCATTAATTCACATTGAACAACACATTAAGGACAGAGATCCTACATGAGGAGTAAGTGCACAGTGACTCCTGTTGTTGACTTTACAAATTGACACTCTTGTTTATGGCATCAGTAATCTTCCTAGGCTCTTGTCATGAGTTGCCAAGGCTATGGAAGCCTTTTGAGTTTGCCGACTTCGATATTATTTAGACAAGGTCATAGTCAAAATGGAGGTTCACACCTCCCTTCGAAGAAAGGTGCCTCCTTCTTTGATGGCCTGTTCTTTCTACTGGGATCTCACTTGCAAAGATCTTTCATTTAGGTTTTGTTTTGTTTTTTTTTTTTTTTTTTTTTTTTTTTTTTTTTTTTTTTTTGCCAGAGTATCTTGGCTTTCCATGCCTAAAATACTCTCATGGGCTCTTCAGCCAGATCCAAATGCCTTAAGGGTTGATTCTGAGGCCAGAGTGCTGTTTAGGACATCTGCCATTCCATGGGTCTGCTGTGTATCACACTTCCCATGCTGGATTGTTCTCTCCCTTTTTGATTCTATCAGTTAGTATTAGCAGACACTAGTCTTGTTTGTGTGATCCTTTAGACTCTTAGACCTATCAGTGTGATCAATTGTGAACTGAAATTGATCACTTGGTCTAGTGAAATGGCATTGGTACATGCCACCTTGATGGGATTGAATTGGAATCCCCTGGCACATTCCTAACTACCATTTGGGGCAAGTCTGATTGAGCATGTCCCAAAGTGTACATCTCTTACCTCTCTTATGCCCACTCTTACATTTAACAGAGATCACTTTTCAGTTAAATTTAAACACCTAAGAATAATTGTGTGTTAATTTCAGAGTTCAACCAATAGTATTAAGTAGAATAAAAAATACTAAAATGGATAAAGTATTAAGTTGTACATCAACAATCAGGACAAGGGCCGATCAAGTCACTCTTTCTCATAGTGTCCATTTCACTTCAACAGGTTTCCTTTTTGGTTATCAAGTAAATTTCAAACTCTGTAAAATTAAGTATGCTAAAGTAAAATAAAGTTAACTGATTTTTTGAAATAGACTAAAGAATAATTTGTTGTAAGAGTCTCTGCTTAAGGGATACTGATTAACACAATGAGTAATCTATGATTTAATGAAAGAACTACTCAAATGTATGCATCTACATTTGAATCTTTATAAAGGAGAAAGTGTATTGTTAAAGTGTAGCTCAGTGAGAGGCTGAGATAATTATGCCTTAGGGTCTATTACATACTGGTGATCTAAATTGATATAAGAAAAGCAATTTGAGAGAGAGCCAAATGGGCATGCAATCCCCCCATTCAGGTATTCTTCTTCGCGAATACCACAAGTACTTGGCAGGTGTTAAATTGCAGTAAATTCATGACTGAATTCTGTAGCAAATACATATACCACCAATAATATATTGTGCTGGTTAAAATGTAAGTCATACACTTTAATTATTCTGACAAAGGCCCTGTAACTATAAATGAAAAATCAGAGGAGACAGATTTTCCCATTAAGTTATGGTAGCAGAATAAGGGTGAGCAGGCACTGTCCCAAGGTTAAGTAACTAGGATTAGACTGCATCTTCACCTCTGTCAATCTCACCCACAGGATTACAAATGAGGCCCATGGAACTCTTTCCTCCTGAAGTCCCCAAATACTTCAGTAATCCCCCACGAAAGTTTCACTAGGATTTATGGCCTGTGTTTTTTTTTTAGAGTCTATAAGAATTTATAATTTTATGTTCAAATCAATGCTAGAAGCCTGTCCCAATATCACATAGCAATTAAACACCATTCTTTCTATTGCCTTGTTCTTTTTGCTGTGCACTCTCAAACCACTGCCTCCTGTCAGCAAGACCTCTATTTTATTGCCTCTCAAGTTTCCCTTCATTCTTTTTTCTAAATGTAAAGTCAGTGTTCATTGAAGACACTACATTACCCCTTAGCCCTCTCATGGTAATTGTTTTCTCAGTAACATACCTGCAACTTGACCTATACAAAGGTGAACCATCTTACTCATTTCTTATTGCCTCTTCTCTGAAACAAAATACAATACACTAAATCATATGCCACAAATCATATGCCATCAGATAGAACAACCATGCTTCTTTTTTAAAAAAAATATTTATTGGCTGGCGCCGTGGCTCAACAGGCTAATTCTCTGCCTTGTGGCACTGGCACACCAGGTTCTAGTCCCGGTTGCCCCTCTTCCAGGCCAGCTCTCTGCTATGGCCCGGGAGTGCAGTGGAGGATGGCCCAAGTGCTAGGGCCCTGCACCCCATAGGAGACCAGGAAAAGCACCTGGCTCCTGGCTTCGGATCAGCGCGGTGCACTGGCCGCAGCACGCCGGCTGCAGTGGCCATTGGAGGGTGAACCAACGGCAAAGGAAGACCTTTCTCTCTCTCTCTCACTGTCCACTCTGCCTGTTAAAAAAAAAAATATATATATATATATATATATTTGAGTTACATGGAGAGAGGAGAGGCAGAGAGAGGTAGAGAGAGGGAGAGAGGGGGAGGGGAAGGGGAAGGGAGAGGAAGGTCTTCCATCTGCTAGTTCACACCCCCAACTGGTGCAACAGCTGGAGTTGTACCAATCTGAAGCCAGGAGCCAGGAGCCTCTTCTGGGTCTCCCACGTGGGTGCAGTGGCCCAAGGACTTGGGCCATATTCCACTGTTTTCCCAGGCCATAGCAGAGAGCTGGATTGGAAATGGAGCAGCTGGAACTAGAACTGGCACCCATATGGGATGTCGGTGCTTCAGGCTAGGGTGTTAACTCACTGAGCCACAGCGCTGGCCCCAATCATGCTTCTCTGAAGTAAAAAAGAGATTAACCCTGTCTCCACTTTGCTAACTATAGACAATGCTCATTTTTCTTAGGCATTCACTCTTTCATAGAATGTTATTTTGTACTTAGCTGACTAGCCTTTCTCTGTTCTTATTTCTGTTTTAATATAAGGTGTACAAATTTAATGTATGTCATGTATACAGATTTAGGAACATAGTGACACTTCCAACCTTACTGCCTCTCTCACCCACACTCCCAAGTTCCCTCCTCTTCCCTTTCTTATTCCTTATTTTTATAACATACTGTCAATTTATTTTATAAACATAAGCTCACCCTTCACTATGTAAAGAATTTAACAAATTGTAAGAAGCAAAAAGAACTGTTTGGCTAGAGTGAGATAAGGGCTATAAACAATAATCAAATCTCAAAATATCAATTTTGTTTGTATTTTTTGCAATCCATTAGTTACCCCAGATCAGGGAAAATATATTTGTCTTTTAGAAATTGGCTTATTTCACTAATTATAATGGTTTCCAGTTGCATTCTTTTGTTGCAAATGACAGGGATTCACTTTTTATGGCTAAGTAGTATTCCATAGTATGTATATACCACATTTTCTTTATCTATTCATCAGTTGATGAATATCTGGTTTGATTTCATACCTTATATACTGTGAATTGAGCTGCAATAAACATGGGGGTACAGATAACTTTTTCATATGCTTATTTCATTTTGTTGGGGTAAATTCCCAGGACTGTGGTGGCTATATCAAATGATAGATTCATTTTCTGATTTCTAAGGAATCTGCATACTGCCTTCCACAATAGCTTGACTAGTTTATATTTCTACCAATAGTGGATTAGAGTATCTTTTCCCCACATTCTCAGCAGCATTTATTGCTGATTTCCATGAGAGTCATTCTAACTGGGGTGAAGTTTAACCTCATTGTGGCTTTTATTTGTATTTCACTGATATCTAGTGAACCTAAACATTTTTTCATGTGTCTGTTGGCCATTTGAATTTCCATTCTTAAAAATGCCTGCTCAGTTATGAACTCAAGAGGCTTCTATAGCCTTGGCAGCTCATGACAAGAGCCTCAGATGATGACTGACGTCATAAATAAGAGTGTCAATTGTTAAATCAACAACAGGAGTCACTGTACACTTGCTCCCCATGTAGGATCTCTGTCCTTAATGTGTTGTACTATGCAAATTAACGGTGAAACTACTACTCAAACAGTACATTATACTTTGTGTATCTGTGTAGGTGCAAACTATTGAAATCTTCACTTAGTAGATACCATGTTGATCTTCTGTATGTAAAGATAATTGAAAATGAATTTGATGAAGAATGGGATGGGAGAAGGAGTGGGAGATGGGGTGGTTGCATGTTGAAGGGAGGTTATGGGGAGAAAAGCCACTATATCCAAAAGTTGTACTTTTGAAATTTATTTTTACTAAATAAAAGTTTTAAAAAAAACTTAAAAAAAAGAAATGCCTGCTAAAGTCCTTTGCCTGTTTCCTAATTAGATTGCTTGTTTTGTTTTTGTTGAGTTTCTTGAGCTCTTTATAGATTCTGTGTATTAATCCCTTATCATTTGCATAATTTGTTAATATTTTCTATATATTGTAGCCTCTATAATTTTGTACTCTCATATACCACCTTACTCCTACTGTCTCTGCTGCTCCTCAAAGACCCAGATCATCTTGTGCCTTAGGACACCTGCACATATAACATCCTATACTTGAAATTCTCCCTCAAAATATTCTAAGATTTTTTCTTCACTGCATTCAGACATGTGTTCAAATATCACCTTCCTAGTAGTACTTGGCTAGTAACCCCAATATCTGTACCCCAATTCTTTATTTCTTGAATCTCTAACACTATATGTTTATACCATTATTTTTATCCACTTATTCCAATTAAATATGAAAACAATAACTTGGTCTTAGTGTCATACCTATAGCAAATAAAACATACCTAGATATATTGAAATCACTTAATAAATATTTTTAAATAATTGAATGCATGTATGAATTGATAGAAGAGAAATAAGCAGTGGTGATTTCAAGGATTTACATGTGGCCCAGACCAAGGATCAAGCTGGGTGTGAGAACACTGGGAATTAATGAAAAGAGTGGAGATCCAAATGGGAAACTGGAAAAAGTACTTCAGAATCTATGAATATGGATTATTTTCTCCAATATTTTTAAAAAATAATTACTATTGATCCAGGGCAAAGATGCCTACTCTTGGCTCTGGAGTAGTTTTTTTGACATAGAAAGATATTAATGTGCACTTAGGGAATGCTCTACCAGGAGAAGGTTTTAAAGTATCTGTGATTGCTACAAATATTTAGGCCATTCCTCAATCTCTCACAAAGCAACATGAAACCAGCTACTACATTCTAAATGCAAGGACAAAACTGAAGAATAGTCTCTAGAGAAGAAAGTGTGTGTGTGTGTGTGTGTACATGCACACACAGATATGATGGATGATAGAAGAATCTGAGTATAAGAAAAAGTTATTTTCTGGTAATTGGAAAAATCTTGAAATTTGTTATTTTCTTGATAATATTTTTAACATTAAGAACAAGTCATGTGATTACTATTCTTTGGTGCTTAATAAAATACTAATACTATAACTAGAAAGAGGAGGTAGACAAGCAAGATATTAATGAAATTAAACCAATACCATGGTTACAGTTAATGGCAGAATAACAACACATTCTGATAGAAGGATTCCCTACCAATGCCAGCCTTAAGACAGAAAGAATAGTGTGGATTTAGAGAACAGTAAAACTGCTCTATTTGCAGTCCTTTCTATCTTTGTGTCTTGATGCACATTGCTTAATTACTTTTGGGAGCTCTGTCTACATCTGTAAATGCACATAACATTCACTTATAAAATTATTGATAAAAGTACTACAAGCTTGCTCACTTTCCTTCCTACTATAAGTGATTAAAATTACTCTTATCTGATCTCATATATGACTAAAATTTCGCTTAGGCTGTTACATAATTTTCAACTTGAAAATAGGTGGGTATAACTTTAAAATTCTTAATTTCTAGGCTCATTCTCTTTAATAATAATATCTTCTTGATAGTCTTGCATTGACTTAGAAACAATAGAGGTGTGGAACAATGTAGAAACTTTAATAACCTCTTAGAGTAAAATGATTATATGACAGAAATGGTGGTATTTTAAATCGGGCTGAAGAGAATATACTGACACATGTATATGTAGACAGTAGGAAGCCAGTCTTCCAAGTGTAAAGTAAAAGAGAAAATTACTAAGATATATCTTTACCACAGTTAATGAAAACATCATGGCATCCTTGAGATCTCCCCATTTTTTTAGCTCTGAATTTCTAGAGTTGACTCATCTCTCACTTTTGGAGTTACAACTCTGACACACAGTATAGGAGTCTATATTAGAAATGCATATATCTCTTGAAAAAAAGATAAATACCACAACTTTTAAAGAGGGTTTTCATTTGTGTGCCCATAGACTACTCATGAGCCATGAAATACACAAATTGCTCCCATATTCAATGACTTGTGGAGGTGGGAAGTCATCTGTATCCAGCACCTAACTCATTGGTGGTCTAGTTAGAGTAAATGATTCCCATAACATGAAAAAATTACCTAAAATTACCCAGTGGGGAAAATACTCTCACATAACTCCTGGACACTCAGATGCTTGAGAACAGAAAGTGTGGGGGCAGGGAATCTGCATTCCTGCTGAGATGTTGTAGGATTCATTTTGACTTGAACAAACTCAAGACCTTCAAGTACGGACTAAATTGTGTCTTATTTCTCCTAACCACTCATATACTGAGTAGTAATCCCTGGCCTCTCAGAAAGAAACTGGTTTTAGAAGTAGGTATTTAGGGGCTGGTGCTATGGCTTAACGCACTGGCCTAAAGCACCAGCAGCCCATATGGGCGCCAGTTCGAAACCTGGCTGCTCCGCTTCCTGCCCAGCTCTCTGATATGGCCCAAGTCCTTGGGGCACTGTACCCACATGGGAGACCCGGAAGAAGCTCCGGCCATTGCGGCCATCTGGGGAGTGAACCATCAGATGGAAGACTTCTCTCTCTCCCTCCCTCCCTCTATCCCTTCCCTCTCTCTCTTTAACTCTTTCAAATAAATAAATCTTTAAAAAGTATGTATTTAAGATGGTAATTAAGTTAAAGTGATATCACTAGCATAGGATCCCAAACAATATGATGGAATGCCTTCTAAGAAGGGGGAAATTTGGATATTGTTATAGAGATAAGACCATACTGGGAAAAAGCCTCAGAAGAAATCAACAATGGCAACACCCTGGTCTCAGATTTCTACCATTTTAGCTTCCACAAACGTGATTTATGATTTAAATCACCAACTCTTCAGCAATTTATTATGAAGTCCTAGAAAACCAATACACTTAAAAATATAGGTCACTGTGTGTGTGTGTGTGTTCTGTGTGTATATGGTGGAGTTGGGGAGAGAATTCTGGAGTCACCTTGCTGCATGCATGGATCACTCTTACTGAGCATGCAGGGCACATTGTAGGAGCTGATATAGTCTGTACTCATTTATAACTAATTTTCCCATTGGGTATAATATGAAGAAAATGAAATATGGTATTATCTTAGGTCGAAAAACTCTGTTTTCAGTAGGAGTAAAAGACCCATACAAGTGAAAAAGGTAGTGCTTGTCTTTGACCTTGACCAATTAAAAATGTGCCTTTTGGTTTCTCTCCCTCACTGATATCTGCCAGCTACAAGCAATCAATTCCTAAGCCAAGGCAACACCGGTGAAAGCAGCCTTCTAAGGACCCTGTGACCTCAACATCAGGAGCTTTGTCAGTCAGTCAGTATTCTACTTCATACAGCATCTAGATATAAGGTATGGTTGATTTTATTTCACTTTATTTTATTTATTTATTTTTGAAGATGACATGATCACCAAGCACAAACTGAAATCCTTCATGGTGCTATGTTCCCAGCTGAATTATTAATCTTTCTGTCAAGTCTAATTCCTGACCCTCAATTTAATTCTGTTTCAGCAGCTGATGCCTCTATTAGCCTCACTGCACTTGAATTCTATTGCTCTCTTGGTTATAGCCTGCTCAGAAACTGTTTTTTGTTGTTGTTTGTTTAGTACTTAGCAAAAAAGCTCTAAGCTTTATTGACTCAGGTTTTAATTGCAAATACTATTCTTACTGATCAGCTTCACCAAGACAAATGTTCTGAGATGTTTCCCTCATGTACTGAAAAGTGATTGCCAAACTCCATGTTTGTATAAGGACATAAATTATATGAAAATCTTTCATTCCTTGTAACAGTTCATTCCTTATGGGACTCAGATTTCTGGAGGAATCAATGGTTTTGAAAATAAAAGAATAATAATTTTAAGAAAGTTGATAGTAGATAAGTATATGGGTTGGTACAAAAAAGAGACTGGTACCATCCTTTACTAATTCTTTTTTTTTAAGATTTATTTATTTATTTGCAAGTCAGAGTTACACAGTTACATAGAGAGAGAAGGGGAGGCAAAGAGAGAGAGAGAGAGAGACAGGTCTTCCATCCGATAGTTCACTCTCCAGTTGGCCACAACAACCGGAGCTGCGCTGATCCAAAGCCAGGAGCCAGGAGCTTCTTCCAGGTCTCCCATACAGGTGCAGGAGCCCAAGGACTTGGACCATCTTCTGCTTTCCCAGACCATAGCAGGGAACTGGATCAGAAGTGGAGCAACCAGATCTCGAACCAGTGCCCATCTGGGATGCCAGCGCAGTAGGCCAGGGCATTAACCCACTGTGCCACAGCGCTGGCCTCATCCTTTACTATTTCTGAATACTATTATAATACTATCAAATCATATAAAAATCAGTAAATTAAAATATTAATTTAATGCTAAAGGGGAAATACAAGGTAATTCACAAGTTAGTAAAACATGAGTCAAAAGGGAAGTCTCAATATAATTAAATGGTATATCACAGTTTTGGGACCGCCTAGTACACACATAATTGATGACAGTGCAACATATTGAATCAACTAAATTTTCCTAACTCATATTCACCAATAGCAACAGAAACCACATGTACAGAACACTGATGCTTAAGGTTAAAGTGTTCTTCAGCATTGCTGAGTATATGAATCAAAAATACATTATATCCCTTAATGAAAATTAAAATTGCTGATATCTCTTCTAATCTAGTCCCACAAAATAATGGTTTCTGTTCCCTGATGTATCTGATCACATTCATCTGGCCATAGCATGCTGTTTATATGTTTTTAAAATGCTTTTGCCTGAGGATATTGATACACTGCTATTTTCCAACATCAAGGGTTTCTGCCCTGGGTGTTTCTTATTTATAATTTTTCAATGATCTTAATTAAGTAAAATATGTATTGAGTCATCCCTAGATGTCTTACATTCTTAAAGTCACTGGAAATAAATTATGCTTAAGGTACAGTCTCTTTTCTCTTGAGACAATCATTCTGGAATACAAAGTAAACAAGCAACTATAGTCCACTGTTATAGAGAAATAAATACATGGTACTATAATAATCAACTGGAACCTAACATATCCATAATGTAGAAGGTACAGAAAGACTTCTCAGAAAGACTTCTCAAATGGTACAGAAAGAAGGTCTGAGGATGTCTTCCAAGGGGATGAAAAAAGGTGCAAACAACTAAGAATAAGAAAAAGACACAGTGCATTCAGGAAATACAAGTGATTTAGAGATTCAGGACAACAAAATAAAAAGTAGAGCATGAACCTGTGATAATAAATGGTTGTTGGGCCATGAGGATATTTGCATGCCATGATCCATAGTTTCCTAGCATTACTACAGCATATTATTATAAAATAGGTTGCTTAAATATTAGAGCTTACAAGTCAATCTCATAGTTCTGACAGCCAGAATTACAACATCAAAATTCACTGGGCTAGCCTCCTTCCAAAGACTTTGAGAACCTAACCTTGCTCTTTCTGGATTCTGCAGCTGCTTGGATTCAGGCAGCATCACTCCAATTTCTGCCTTTATCTTCACATTCCCTCCTCCTCTGTACTCTTTGTCCTCTTTTCTTCTTACAAGGACACCAGTCAAGGAACTTTAGGGCTTACTCTAAATCCAGGATGATATCATTTCTAAATCCTTTAAAAATAGCAAGTGCAAAGACTCTATTTTCAAGTAAAGCCACATTCTTAGTATCTGGATGGATACAAATTTGGTGGTCACAGGGAGAGCACACATTTCAATCCACTACAGTAAACAACTGATATTTTATTACTGTGCAACGTAAAAATATTGAGATGAATTTGTAAATTAGAAATATATATATATACACACACACACACACACACACACACACACACAAGACCAGATGTGAGGAGAATTGTAATAAATTTAGTTTGGGATGAATTTTTAAAAATATTTGGAAACATAAATATGGACATTTTTAAAGGGAAATTGCCCTATAAGTCTGAGTTGTAGTAGAAAAATCTCAATTATATGATGTTTACACCCACATGCAATTTCATAATGTTTCCCTCCCTTACTTATCTACTGCTAAACTGCAGCCAGACCTCATAGGCCCATAATAATGAATTGTTTAAAAATGCAGAAATATTTTGATGCCTTGATAAACCTTTGGTAACTGGAAGTCACTCAACATAAGACCAATTCTACCACGAAAATTGGCCAATCTTGCCAATCATGTGTTTTGTTTTGATTTGTTTTCTATAGAGCCATCGGTTACCAGCACACCACTGATTTTTAGTTTTTTGAAAATGAACTAACAGTCTAGTCTCTCCCCAGAGGAATTACGTAGAAAATTTTATGCTTGTTCCAATTTAAGAAACTCTAATACTAATGGTGATTCAAATTTTGGGATCATTAGGTAAATGAGAGAAGTATGATGGCGGAGTCATAGGAAAAATGTCACTTAATATAAAAGTAGAAGGAAAAACCTTAAAGAAAAGGAAAAGCTGCAGGTAAAGAACAGAACACAATGTGGGTAACATTTCTAGAAGGAAATAGCGAGTGACACCAAATATGTGGCAGAGGCAACGAAGAATGAAAAACTTCCCATAGATTTACCAACAGCCATGCAGTTAAATTGATATTCAAGGCATATATAAATCATGTTAGAAACAGGGAATGTTCAAGAAAAAATATATGAAGATGAAAAAGAAGTGAGGTATATCATATTTTATCCCTAATATTATTTTGTACCATAATCTGTAATATCTGTAATACCCCTAATATTATTTTGTACCATAATCTGAGGAAACTCAGTGCTATCCTCTAAATATTTGTGTGCCCTAGAATTCATATGTAGCCATCCTAATCTTCAACATGATAATAGTAGGAGATAGGACATTTAGGAAGTGATTTTCTCATGAGAGGCCCCAGAAAGACCCTCAACCATTTTACCATCTGAGAATTGCAAGAATTTAGCAATCTGAAACCTGCATCACCAGAAACCTAGCAATCCTGGCACAAAATTCCAAGCCTTCAAACAATGAAAGATTTCTTTGTTAAATAATCTGCCCAGTTTTAGTATTATGTTATACCAGCCAAAATTGACTAAGACATTGGGGATAGCCACTAGGCAGGCACAGGGTATGAGGAAGCCATTATTTTAAGGTGGTAGAAATGCCATCTCATTTAAATGCAAATGGAAAAGCATCATAGAGAAATAGTTGACATATTAGAAAAGAGAATAACTGGAACTAGATTTCCAATGAGATCAGAGAGAATGGAAATCAAAATATCAAAGGGTTGTACTTTTCCTTCTCCTATTAAAATGAACTTTTATTATAAACTATTTTATTAATTATCTAGTGCCACTGTAAGAATTGACCATAAACATTAAGGTCTAAAATAACACACATTTATTTTCTTATATTTCTCATATGGCGTCTCTTATGTGTCAACATGATGCATCTAAATAAACTTCTTTTAACTCTATTTTTCATGCAATTTTTTTTTAAAAAAGTTATTTTATTTTGAAAGGCAGAGTGACAGAGAGGGAGGATGAGATAGGGAGGGAGGGAGTGGGAGAGAGGGAAAGGGAGAGAAGAAAAGAGGTAGAGAGAGAGAGAATCTTGTATCCACATGGCAACACTCAAGATTAGGCCAAAATGAAGCCAGGAGCCAGGAACTCAATCCAGGTCTTCTTTACAGGTGGCAGATGCAGTCATCTTTTGCTGCCTGCTCAGCATGCATCAGGAAGACGTGGATGAACAGTGGATTATCCAGGACTTGCACCAGCACTCCAACATTGGATGCTTGTGTTGTAAGCAGGAGCCTGTCCTACATAAGACCAGGTCCACTAAGTGATTTTGCAAGTACCTTCATATACCATTAGCTCTCTATGTTACTAACTTGAGATTTTTCAACATTTGTATTCATATGACCCAATTCATTACAGTAAATACACAACTGTACACAGAAAATTTGCACATAAAACCAAGAGCATATACGTGTGTGTGTGTGTGTGTGTGTGTGTATTCTATTGGTAATTTTTCTCTAGGGAACTATACAGAAGTCCAATTTTGCTCTAAGGAATGACCTGTTTCCTTGCCTTTACTATCTTCTGAAACCAGCTCTTTTATTCATGCCCCCCCTTTTTTTTGACTCATGCTCCCATGTAAATCAGCAATGTCAGAGTCCTTCACATGTTGATATTTCTCTAGATCTCTCTTTTCTGCAGTTATCACTTACTTATAAGAATCCATGTGACTACATAGGACTGACCTGGGTAAATCTATTTAATCTCCCTTAATCCTGTCTACAACATTAACCTCCCTGGAAGATGTAATCTAATATACCCACAGGATCTGGATATTCAGACAGTGGGCATCCATTGGGGAAGAAGGTCATTATTCTCTTTACCATACACCATCCCTCTCCCATCCCCATTTTCTGCCCACATTCAACCCTACTGCTTTTCTACTTTTGCTCTTACTGGAGAAGATGAAGGAGGTGAAGGAGGAACTGAGTCTCCATTTCTTTAAATGTGACTGTCACTGTACTGAGTGATGTTATTGTACTTAACATTCACCAATCTAGGAGAGAGATTTCTCTTTAAGTTATAACTGATGAAACAGTAAGTGACAGAGACTTGGAGAATAACTTGATGCAAATCACATAGGTAGCGGGTTTTGGTTTGGGAATTAAATGCAACAACTGTCTGATCAGTTACCAATAGCCATTAGATGGTAAACTTAGATAATATGATTAAACATATGAATGATTATATGCAATCAGGACACTTGGACACACACACACAGACACATACACATATGTAAATAATATAAACACAATATGAAAAATCATAGGGAACCATCCCATAGTAAGCTGATGTGTTACAATTCTGTATTTGTATATTTCACTTCTATCCATCATTTCTAATGTCTGAAGAATTATCCTTTAGTAGATACACCATGTTTATTTAATAATCCCAAACTCTGGAGTATGAGTTTGTAGATTTATACAATGTTTATTTAATAATGCCCAAACTACGGGACTTAAGTTATATTCATTTTTTTTTAATTTTAGTAAAAATTTTAAATAAAAAACTTTAAATGAAATTATTTAAAAATAAACTCTCTCACACAAACCTTTTATTCATTTATCATCCCATTTCATTCATTATTATCTTCTTTCTTTTCCTATTAGATATTTCTCCTCCATCTAAATTCTTTAAGTTTTTAAAAACTGGTCTAAGTTTTACCTCCAAGTTCTAGGTTTTATTTCTCTGAACTCAAAGCATCACTTGCCTTTCCAATTTTTGAAAATATCTTATAAATATTATACTTTTTTATGTTTCTGGGATTTAACATTATTAGATATTCTACAGTAAACCTCAGAGCACAGGGCCTGCATCGCATCTGAATTTACCTTCTTCTGTTCCATCTGCTCCAATGAATAAAATCAGTATCATTAGTTTGGCAAATGATGTATCAGTTGTAAATGATTTCATGGTAAAAGCGTCTTTTTTGGTTTCATGGGATTAGCCTTTCTGCTCATAACCAAAAATTAGCTAGCAGTCAAGAAATATATTTTATTCAATATGAACATTCTCATAGATGAAAAGGACCCTGCCATATATTTATGTGGAAAATACTTTCAGTTAAAATAATACAGATATCATATCTGAGTTTTATCAGCCAATTTACTGATCATTCCCTTCTGAATAAAGGACACCATGGTGAGGGTTTTCCTTCTTCTCCACTTAATGTTTAGATCCTAGAAAAGTGCCTATGAAGTCCTCAATGAGTATTTGTTGAATGAATGTAGTATTGTTTGAAAAATATATGAGATGTTAGGAAATTTAAAATATGACATATAATAGATTTACCTACCTGACCAGGTTGAAAAATAGATATGTCTTTCTAAAGTTGTTAATATATTGAATTAAGATTGTTCCATGAAAAAATTTATACAGGTTCACTAATTCACTATGACAAAATTTGATGTACTTATAACTACCCAATATCTACTAGCTAAATAAAATCCATTTTCATAGCAGAACATTAGCACCCACCCTATGAAAATTATCCCAGAAAATTCTAGGAGAGCAGAGAGAGAAAATAAAGGAATCTAGAATAGAAGCTGGTTTATTGCCAACACCTTTGCTCTTTCCCTGAACACCAGTTCTCAAGTCTGAATTCTGCTTACTTCTGCACTGTTTCTACTTAACCAGCCCAGGCTGCCTTCCTTATTCACTCTCTTCTTTCTCTTCTCCCTCCCTCCTCTGACTCTTCTATTACCTGGAGCACCTGAGCTTGCTTTCTTTCAGATAGGAAGGAAAACTACAACACTCATTAGACATCTCCTCAAAGTGTGTTCAAAACCAGGAGGATTCTTCCCCAAAATTAGATTTCATAATTCACACGTTTGAGCTGACAAATTTGGTAATTTAGGTTAATTATTTACTGATATACGTGCTTCAACAAAAATAATTATTTCAGTTCCACCACTGTGTGACTAATGGGCCATTTTGTTGCTGTGTTAGTTAACCTTTTGTTACTATAACAAAATATCTGAGAGAAGCTACCTTGAAAAAAAGAAAAGGTTCACTTAGCTTACATTTTGGAGATTAAAGTCCAAGATCGGCCCCATTGGTTTGGCCTCCAAAGAGGATGTCAGAAAACATGCAAAGGAAGGATCTCACAGCCAAGAATCAGAGAGAGAGTGGCTGGGCCTAACTCAGGTTTTCTAACAAACCTTCACAGGACAACTACCTTTCAAGGGCTCACCCCCAAAGTTCTTGCACTAGGTCCAACTGCAAACACTATAATTAGATTAAATTTCTATCCTCTAAGTACTATTAACTTATGACTCTGGGGTTCAAAGTCTTCCTGGAGTTCAGGAGTCAAATAATACTCAAACCACAGCAGGAAAGGTGCCTTTTCCTATACAAAGAAAATCTACTACAATGTGACATGCTCTCACTGATCTTACAAAGTCCAAGTCCCACGAAGAAAAAATAATCCTCTTAAATTTGAAGTGAAAAAAAGAAAAAAAGTAAAAATAATTGTTTAAACATTCCTTATCATAAAAATTAAACAAAATTGAAACAAAAAATTCATACAAAAGATCAACAAAATCAAGACGTAGTTTTTTTTTTTTTTTTAAGATTTATTTTACTTTTTGAAAGGCAGAGTTACAGAGAGACAGAGAAAGAGAGAAAGATCTTCCATTGGCTAGTTCACTGCCCAGATGGCCACAACAGCTGAGGCTGGGCCAGGCTGAAGCCGTGTGCCGAAAGCCTCAAAGAAATCGTTTTTTGGAAAAAAAAATAAACAAAATTCATAAACCATTGGCCCACCTAACCAAAAAGAGGTTGGGGGTGGGGTGGGGAACAAGACCCAAATTAATAAATTCAGAGATGAAAAATGCCAGGCTACAATGACAATGCAGAAATAAAAAGAATCACCAGGAATTATACAAACACTTATATGCCATCAAATTGGAAAATCTAGAAGAAATGGATAGATTTCTGGACATATACAGTCTATTAAAATTAAGTCATGAAGAAAGAAAACCTAAATAGACCAAAAATCAAGATGAAGATGGAATTGGTAATAAAGACCCTCCCAAAAAAGGAAGTCAAAGACTAGATGGCTTCACTGCTGAATTGCACCAGACTTTCAGAGAAAACTAATCCCAATACTTCTCAAACTACTGAAAAGAAGGGAACCCTCCAAAACTCCTTCTATGAGGTCAGATATAACAAAGAAAGAGAATTATAGACCAGTATCCATGATGAACATAGATGCAAAAATCCTCAACAAAATACTATTTCATTGAATCCCACAGCACATCAAAAAGAGCACTTATCTGAACCAAGTGGGATTTATTCTAGGTATGCAGGAATGGTTCAACATACTCAAATCAATAAATGTGATATATCACATTCACAAATTGAGGAATTAAATCCATATGTTTATCTCAATAGATGCAGAGAAAGCATCTGATAAAACACAACATCCTTTTATGATTAAAAAATATTAAGCAGATTGGTACAGAAGTAACATACCTCAACACAAGCATGGGGATGTATGAACAAAACCACACCCAGCATCATATAGAATGGGAAAAGTTAAACCACTAAGATTAGTTGCCACTAAGACCTGGAACTAGATAAGGCTGTCCACTCCAACCATTACTATTCAGTATGGTTCTAGAAGTTTTAGCTAAGAACCATTAGACAAGAAAAAAATCACAGGATACAAATTAGAAAAGAGGAAGTCAAATTATCCTTGTTTGCAGATGATATGATACTATATATAGGGGAAGCAAAAGATTCTACTAAGGGATTATTGGAAGTCATAAGAGCATTGGTCAAAGTTGAAGGATATAAAATCAAAACACAAAAATCAATTCCTTTTGTATACATAAACAATAACATGGATGAGAAAGAATTTATAAGATAGTCCCATTCACAACAGCTACAGAAAAATGTAAACACCTTGAGATAAATTTTGCCAGGGATGTAAAAGATCTCTACAATGCAAATTACAAAACATAAAAAAAAGATAGAAGACACAAGAAAACAGAAAAACTTTTCCTTGTTTGTAGATTGGAAGTATTAATATCATTAAAATTTCCATACTACCAAAAGCAATTTACAGATTCAATGCAATCACAATCAAAATGCAAACCCCATTCTTTTCACATCTAGAAAAAAACAATGCTAAGATTCCTATGGAATCACAAGTGACCCCAAAAGCAATCCTAAACAATAAAAATAAAGCATCACAATACCAGATTTCAAGACATACTACAAGGCAGTTATAATCGAAATAGCCTTGTACTGACAAAGAATGTGACCAAAGGAACATATTAGAGACCTCAGACATTGATGCACATCTACCACTAATTGTTCTTTGAGAAATAAGCAAAACAACTCACTGGAAAAAGACAGTCTCTTAAACAAACGGTGTTGGAAAAACTGGATCTCTGTATTCAGAAGTATGAAAGAATACCCTTACCTTAAACTCTATACAAAAATCAACTCACAATGGATCAGGGATCTAAATCTAAGACCTAAAACTATCAAGTTACTAGAGAAAAACACAGGGGAAACACTGCAAGACATTGGCATGGAGAAAGACTTCCTGGTTAAACCCCCAGAAGCACAGGCAATAAAGGCAAAATAAACAAATGGGATTAAATCAACCTAAGAAATTTTTGCACAACAAAGGATACACTCAAGAAAAAGGCAACTGACCAAGTGGAATAAAATACTTGCAGACTATATATCTGATAAAGGATTAATATCCCAGATACATAAGGAGCTCAAAAAACTCAACAACAAACTGCAGTGAGATTTCATCAACCCTACTTAGAATGACTGTCATCCAAAAATCAAAATATAACAAATTCTGATGAGGATCTGTACGAAAATGTATGCAGGGCTGGTGCCGCGGCTCAATAGGCTAATCCTCCACCTGCGGCGCTGGCACCCCAGGTTCTAGATCCAGTCAGGGCGCAGAACTCTGTCCAAGTTGCCCCTCTTCCAGGCCAGCTCTCTGCTGTTGCCCAGGAGTGCAGTGGAGGATGGCCCAAGTGCTTGGGCCCTGCACCCGCACAGACCAGGAGAAGCACCTGGCTCCTGGCTTTGGATCAGTGCAGTGTGCCGGCCCAGCGGACACTGGGGGGGTGAACCCACCGAAAAGGAAGACCTCTCTGTCTCTCTCACTGTCCACACTGGCTGTCAAAAAAAAAAAAAGAAAAGAAAAAGAAAACAAAACATATGCAATACACTATTGGTGGGAATGTAAACTAATACAATTGTAGTGAAAGATAGTAAGGAGATTCCTCAGAAATCTGAAACTAGATCTAGCACATGACCCAGCCATTTGACTTCTGGGAATTTATCCAAAGTGAAATCAGCCTATGAAAGAGTTATCTGTACCCCCTGTTTACAGCAACTCACATAGTTAAGATATGGAATCACCACAGCTGTCCATCTACTGATAACTAGATAAAGAAATTGTGGTACGCACAATGGAATACTACTTTTCCATAGAAAAAAAAAATTAAGTCTTATATTTCCGAACAAAATGGATGCAATTAGAAGCCAATATGCTTAGTGAAACAGACCAATCTCAAAAACATAAATATCATATGTTTTTACTGGTTTGTAGTAACTAATTTACAGAGTATAAAAAAAGAATGTATATGAGCAAAACTGACTTTTGGAGATTTGATTATTGTTTATAGCCTTTGTCTATACTCTTAAAGAACAGTGATTTTTCTTATTATTACTTTTTGAATCCTTTAGTTATAAATAAATGTCTTTAAAACAGTATATATAAAATAAAATTTGTTCCCTTTATATTAATACATAATTTTAAATATTCATTATTTCATATATATTTTTTCATATGAATTTTGAATTCATTTCTGGAGGAAAAAGCAGCAGGATTCCAAATGGTAACAAAGATTTAACCTCAGGAAATCATGGTCATTGGAAATGGCAAAGACACAGACAAAAGATGAGATAAGCAAAGCACAAAAAGTATCACATGATAACTGCTTGAATAGTCAAATATATTTGCCATGATTTGACATCAGACAACATTTACATGTACCAAAACATCAAATAAAACCCCATCAATACATATGACTTTTATATATTTGTTAAAATTTGTTTTAAGAATAAAAAGTTAAACAAAAACAGATTGGAGAGGAAACTGGGATGTCCTAAGATTAAGAATCAAGAGACAAACTCAAAAATTCCAATATGGCTGAATAGGGAAAAGAGGCACTGATTTTGACAAGGGAAATGCAGCAGAAGAAAAGCAGAGGGAAGTCATTCTCATAGGAAAGTTGGAGAGAAGTTTGCAGTGGCAACTCTATAGAAAGAAGAGGGATGCCTTGGAGCAGTTTGGAAAGTGTGGACATGAGCAGCAAGCAGGGACACAATCTGCAACTCCCACAGTCAGGGGTTAGAGATGCCTGCTTCTAAGAGCAAGGGGGAAGCGGACTGGCAGCCCATGCCACTGGTGATACTGCCTGAGGGAAAAACTTGTGGACCACATTGACCTTCAGCCCAGCCTGGATCCCTATAGGGGCTAGGGTATCCAACTAATCCAGTGAAGGAAAAGCACATTTCTTTCTCCCCATTCTCCACAAGGGCGCCTGGCAACCAGCAAGCAGAAAACACCATCCTGATGCTAGCAGAGGCTGTGACAGCTCTCTCATGCACACATACAACCAAGGGATTTTATCAGAAAAATCCATGTTCCCCACTGACTTTTGAGTTTGGCCAGAGGGTTGGCAGGAGCCTAGGCACCCACATAGGACTGTGAGATGCTCCCATCCCCTCAAGCTATCAGAGGCTTTAGAATCAAACTGACAAGGCAGAGCACCCACAGGCAACTTAATGTGGGAATGTCTCTGCTCTCTACGTGAACAAGGTAAGCTCACAGGGCTGAGAGTGTATCCTCACCACCCTGTGACTGTCGGAGCATTATGGACTGTGGTTGTGAGAATTCTGTGACTGCACAATATGGTGGGGGGATTTAACTGGGTCTCTGGGCAATCACTGTGCCTGGTGTAGAGGCTCAGAGCTCCCTGAATATCTGAAGTGAGTCACTGTGGTGGTCTCTGTGCTCACAATGAGAACCTCAATGATACTTTGTGCAGTTCATGCACCTGTACCAGTGTGGGTGGTACTGACCAGAGGCTAACACTGGGCATTAATCACCTTGGAAGAGAGGAGGTGAGACTGTGATTACACAAACAGGAATGATCATACCCTTACCCCTGAGATCTACCATGGCCAACCTGAGTGTCACCCTGGATTCATGCCCCACACTTGAGCACCAACCAGAGCTCCCTGGCCCTACCCAGCATCCAATTCTGGATATCCACCAAAGGAACAGACACTCCACTAAGCCACAGAGGCATAGGTCAAAGTTTTTATAAACCCATTAAAAGAGAAAACCAACAAGTGTTTCCAGAAATGCCTAAAAATAAATGCAGAAACACAAGAAACAAGAACAAGACAATATGACTCCCCAAGGGAACACAACACTTTCAATAGTTGAATGTGAAGATGAAGAGGTTGATGCAATAAATACCTGAAAATTAATTCAAAACTGATCAAAAAATTATCCAGAAATATAGAGAAACAAATTCATGAGCTAAAGAATCCATTCAAAATATAGATGAACCATATTACGGATTGAGATATTGAAGAGAAATCAAATTGAAATATTAGAAATGCAAAATTCAATATATCAAATAAAAATATAGTGAAAAGCCTCAACAGACTTTTTGAGACAGAATAAAAAACATCTGAGTTAGAAGGCAAATCTTTGGATATGTTTTGGCCAAAAGACAATGATGAAGATGAAGGAAGGAATGGAGGGAGGAAGGGATGAGGAGGAAAAGGAGGAGGAGAAAGTGGAGGAGGAGGAGGTAGTTTAAGGAGGAGGAGAAAAGGAAGAAGAAATTAGAAAAACTGAAAATAGTTTTCAAGCTTTACGCAGGGATGGTTTAATATACACAAATCAATAAATATATCACATTAACAAACTGAAGAATAAAAACCTGGCCTGGCGCTGTGGCATAGTCAGTTAAGCTTCTGCCTGCAGTGCTAGCATCACATATGGGCACCAGTTTGAGTCCCAGCTACTCCACTTCTGATCAAGCTCCAAAATAATGTGTCTGAGCCCCTACACCCACATAGGAGACACAAAAGCAGCTCCTGGTTTCTGCCTTCAGAAAGGCCAAGTCCGGCCATTGCAGCCATCTGGGGAGTGAACCAGTGGATGGAGACTTGCTCTCTCTCTCTCAATCTCACTCTTTCTGTAAATCTGCTTCTCAAATAAATAAATGCTAAAAAAAAAAACCATATGATTATCTCAATAGATACAGAGAAAGCACTTGATAAATTACAACATCCTTTATGATAAAAACTTTGAGCAAATTGGGTATAGAAGGAACATTCATCAACATAACCAAGGCACTACAACCAACCCACAACAAGCATCATATTGAATGGGGAAAAGTTTGAAGCATTTCCATTGAACCTCAGAAACAGAAATGGATGCCTACTCCACAAATTGCTATTCAATCTAATTATGGAAGTTTTAGCCAAATCCATTAGGCAATAAAAAGAAACCGAAACCAAAGGGATACAAACAAGTAAGGAGGAAATCAAATTATCCCTGTTTGCAGATGACATAATCCTATATAATGGGGAACCAATAAACTCCAATGAGTGACTACTGGAACTCATAAGAGTTTAGTTAAGCTGCAGGATATAAAATGAACAAGTAAAAATAAATAATCTTTGTATACACAGACAATGCCATGGCTGAAAAAGAACTTGTAAGATCAGTTCCTTGCTGAATCCTGGACATAAAGAATAATATGTGTCTTAACGTGTGTTTACTTCAAAGGGTCTCCCATAATGGTGCAGGGGCCCAAGGATTTGGGCATCTTCCACTGCTTTCCTAGGCCATCAGCAGAGAAAGCAGAGCAGCTGGGACTCGAACCTGCACTCACATGGAATGTTGGCACTGCAGTCGGCAGCTTAGCCCACTGTCCCACAGCGCTGGTGCCAGAAAAATGAAATTAAAACCTAAGTTTGTGGTGGGGGTTTGGCCAGGTGGTTAAGATAGCCATTGAGATGACTACATTCTGTTCTAAAATGCCTTAGTTCAAGTTCCAGCTCTGCTCTTGCTTCCACCTTCTTGCTACTGCCTATACTGGGAGGTAACAGCTAATGACTCTAGTGTTTGAGGCGCTGACTCCAACATGGGAGAATGAGATTGAGTTCTAAGCTGTTGGCTTCAAATCTGATCCAGGATTCGGGGAGTGACTTAGGTGATAGGAGCTCACTCAGATGTGCTCTCTCTCGCTCTCTCTCTGCTTCTTGAATAAAAAAATAAATTGTTTAAAAAAGATAAGTTCACTTGGTGAAAAAAATTGAAATCCATGCATTGTTTTGACATAATATGATTTCAATGAAATTTTTGAGGCTCATATATGATTTTTATATATTTTAATGCTTAATCTTTTCCAAAACACTGCAGCAGGTAAAAAGTATTGAAAAAGTGAAAATTAGGTATATTAACATCATAACATTATTTCAAGGTTAAACATTTATTCTAAAAGAAAATTTTTTTAAATTTTTTATATTTTTAATAATTTGTTTGAAAAGGTAGATTTTGAAAATATTGATGAACATGCTTCTGTTAAAGCAGGAAAGCAAGAACGTGTGTTGAGGTAGCATGTAAGATTCCCTTTGAGAAGCTTACATTCCATATCTGAGTTCCTGGGTTGGTTACCTAGCTCCAGCTCCTGACTCCAGCTTCCTAATAATGCAGGCCTTTGGAGGCAGTCATGGTAGCTCAAGTAATTGAGTTCCTGCCACCCACATGAATGATGTATATTAAGTTCTGGGCTCCTGAGTTCAGGTACCTCAGAAATTGGGTATTCGCAGAGCAAATCAGCAAATGGGAGCTCTCCAGCTCACTCGATCACTGGCTTGGTTTCCTCCTGACCCCACCCTTATGTCTCTCAAGCAAATTTTAAAAATTTTAAGCCAAGAAGATGAAATTATATATGCATATATTTTCTTTTGACTCTAGATTCAATGTGACTTGGAATAGGACTCTATTTATTTTAAATGTTTACATTTTGATATTTTAAAACATTGTAGTAAAATGGCTTTTATCTGGATTACTCAAACTTGAGTGTTTCACTTGCCTCAATCTTATCTTGACATTGAATGGAAAGAGCTGTGATAATGCTGAACAATCATACCAGTACTAATTTCTGTATGCTTAATGCTCAAATTAGCATCAATCACGTTTAAAGTAGTATTTATATGATTGTGGGTTTTTGAAAGAAAATACTTCAATTGACATTATGTCAGAAAACACATAACTAATCCATGATGAATATTGTCTACCACAACTCACAGATGTGTTAACTGACAAGCCCAAAGGAAATTTTGCAGTAAAGTCATAAAAGACGCACTGCACACCCTTATACATGAGTCTCATAACAGTCATTATTCCCTTTTCCAGGACTGACCACTTTTGATGTACTTAGTATCCGTTCCTAGGGATTTAAAATGCTAAAATCTACTTGAATGTTTAAAAAGAATGCATTATAAACAGTTCAAGCAAGTTCCTCTATTACTGTGGAGTCTGTCCTTAAATATGATACAAATAATCTATTATTTAATAGTTTTCTTTATTTCTATCTCTACTCATCACCAAAAAGTGTATTTATCTTCATAATATATGTAGTTTTCATTATGTGTTTTCTCTTATTTTTATTACTTATGCACGTAGGTGCATCATTTATTAAGATGAGCCTGTACTTAACTTTCTATATGAAATTATTTTTATCTAATTCCACATGAATTACCTCTTAGTATTATATTGTGAGTTTTAGAAAATAAAATAGAACTTCCTTTAGTTAACATCTTACAGTCATCCCTAATCATTTGAGTATAGGCAGCCTATCTTAATTTTCTGATCTACTCATTACTATACATAGGTTTCTTGCAAAGCTACAGATTGTATATAACAATGCTGTTAACACAGGGATATTTCAAAAACTTCAGAGAAAATGGAATTAAATATTTTATGACATTGTTAAATTGATACACATGCAGGGTATTCAGAAAGTTCATAAAAACACCCATAATGAAAAAAAAGTTATGCATGTATTTTGGAAATTTCTGTACCAGAATAAACTTATCATTTAGTTTTATTGTCCACAAACTTTTTTGGACAAAGTCAAACCCTTGGAATTCTACTTGCTGAGTTAGGCCCATGCTATTGGAATAGTTCATTTCATACCAAGAAACTAACTTCACTTCTCATAAACCTTGAGAGAACACAAATAGAAAAAATAGACACAGACTTGGACATAATCAGGGAGATTCATCTTCTATTAAAATTGCAACATGCACAGCTTATTGCTGGCACCAAAACTACAGAGTGAATTCTATGTCTTTCATGCCCAATACCTTTCCCTAGATATCCACTAGAATTTGCCAGTATGCTTCATGGCCAAACCAGACACATCTGCTGAGTGCCCAATTTCTTTTCTTGGCTTTGAGTCTAAACACCTGGTTGTGGGTGAATCCAGCACCCTCTGCTTATTTTTCTGGCACCTCTGTGAGGCCGATAACCCACAATGATACTGGAACAGAACTTGGTGATCAGGAAACAAAATTTGAACTCCAAGTCTTTTTGGTTGAATCTGGTGTTCTGTGATAACTTTTTTAATTGGAAGATTTTATTTACAACAGTCACATATTGGAAGAATATAGCTTAAAATGAAAGAGATCCCCTGTACCCTACTCCTTCACGAAGTTTTCTCTGTCTTTAACATCTTCTAGAACAGTTTATTTCACAATTAGTGAATAATATCGGTAAGTGTCACAAACTCATGTCCATAGGTTATCTAGCTTTTCCTAGGTTTTATTTAACATCCTTTCTTCTGTACCAGAATCCTAGCCAGTATTCCACATTACATTTCATTACCATGCATCCTAAGGCCCCTTGTGCCTATGAAGCTCTCTTAGTCTTATTTTTGACAACTATTAGAGTTTAAAGGAGTACTGGCCAGTTACTGTGCAGGGTTTCTCCTGTAGTGGAATTACTGATGTTTTTCTCATATCATATTATAGATGTGGAGGAGGGAAATCATAAAGTCTCATTATCATCAAATCATATCAAGAGTACACAGAATCAAGATATCTGTGTTGTGTCATGTTGATCATAATCACCTGGCTGAAGTAGTGCTTGTCATATTTTTTCACTATAAAGTTATCTTCAAGCTATCCCTTTTATCTCCTTTCTCATACAATACTCTGTGGAAGGAAATCATTAGACACAGCTGACACTTAAGGTGTGGGGAGTTATCCTTACCTTCAAAGAGTAAAATAGCTGCACAGCATTTTTTAATGTTGTGCTTGAAATATCTGTCCCTTTTCTTTATTAATATACTCAATCACTGATTTGGACCAGTATAGGCCTATGAATATTTATGTTATAGCCATGTACTATAATCCAGTATCACGAGCATTTGATACTGTCTGCTTTTTGAGAGTTAGCCATTTTAATAGGTATGCAGTAGTAACCCATGTTTAATTTGCAAATCCCTAATGTTAATATTTCCTGTCTCTATACCGTCTGTATATCTTTATTGATAAGGTGTCTGTTCAGATACTTTTTTTTAAATTGGGTTGCTCACTTTCTTGTTGGATTTTAAGAGTTCTTTGTATATTTTAGATATAAGTCCCTAATTAGACATAGTCTCCAAGTCTGTGACTATATTCTTATCTTCAGGATAAGGATAAGATCTTTTGTAGAGAAGCTTTTAATTTTAATGAAGATCAATTTATCATTTTTTTGGTTCAAGGACTTTGCTTTTGTTTATCTAAAAATATCACTAACCCAAAGTCTCCCAGATTTTCTCCAATATTATATCAAAATTTTACAGTCTGTAATTTACATTTAGCCCATGACCCATTCTGAGTTAACTTTTTGTAAGTTATAAGATATGTAGGTCTAGACTCATTTGAGTATAATTTTTTTTAAAGATCATACTTTTTCTATTGAATTGCTTAGCTCCTTTGAAGAGATGACAGTGTTATTGTGAGAATTTTCTGTATTCTATATTTGGTTTCATTGATCTATGCATCTATCCTTTTGACAATAATATGATATTTTTTTATTACACAGGTTGAGTTATAGTCAATGAGAGACAGACAGAGAGAAAGGTCTTCCTTCTTTTGGCTCACCCCACAAATGGCCACTACAGCCAGCGCTGCGATGATCCAAAGCCAGGAGCCAGGTGCTTCCTCCTGGTCTCCTATGCGGGTAAAGGGACCCAAGCACTTGGGCCATCCTCCACTGACTTCCCGGGCCACAGCAAGAGCTGAACTGGAAGAGGAGCAACCAGGATTGGTACCTGGCACCCAACCTGGACTAGAACCTGGAGTGCCAGCACCACAGGAGGATTAGCCAAGTGAGCCACAGCACAGGCCAATAATATATCATAATCACTGCAGTTTTACATGAAGTCTGGAAATTTGGTAATGTAGACTTGCAAATATATTGTTCTTCAGTACTTTGTTGGCTACTCTGGATTTTTAAAATTTTCATGCAAATTTTAGAATTTTTCTTTAATGACTAGAGGTTTATCAATTTTTTATAAAATCAGCCTTAGGTTTCATTGATTTGTCCATTAGTTTCATACACTACTATTAATTTCATTCACTTCCTGCCCTTTCATTACTTTTCTTCTGCTTATTTTGAGCCTACTAAATTCTTTTTCTATTTATTGAGGGTGTATGCTTATAATATTGACTTGAAATATTTCTTCTGTTTTAATTTGTCTTCAATGTTATGAAATTCCCTCTCAGCCAATACATTCTCATTTTAATTCAAACTACTTCATTGGTGTTCTTGAGATTTCCATGACTCACATTTTATTTAGATGTATATTGCTTAATCTCTAAGTTTTGGACATAAACTACAGCTATATTCCTCGTTTATTCTTGGATTGATTTCACTGTGATCTTGGATACTCTGTATAAGTTCTAGTCTCTTCAATTTGTCAAAACAGATATTGTGCAACAGAATATGCCCTAATGAATATTCCATGTGAGCTTGAGAAGAATGTGGATTCTGCTGTTCTTGAATGAAGTATTTTGTAATATTATAGTTGATTGTTGGTGGTGTTCAGTTCAACTATACTCACATATTTTACTGCTCTGTAGTTAGGCACATACACAGTCTGAGTCTTCTGAAATAATTTACCCCCTTTATTATTATGCAATATCTTTCTCCATCCCTGACTTTTCTCACCCCGTTGTATCTTTTCTCTGAAATCAATACATCAACTCCAGATTGACCTATGATTAATGCTAGCATGGCTTTCTCTATGCTTTACTTTTTGTCTATTTGTGTCTTTATATTTAAAGTGGGTTTCTTCTATGAACATATGGTTGGGATTCTTAATGCATTCTGATAGGTTCCTTCATTTAATTTAGATATCCAATGCTTAAATTTAATATAGATATAACTGGATTAACATCTGCTCAAATTATTACTGTTTTTATTGTCATTATTTGTTCCTTTTTTTGGTCTTCTACACATCTAGTGTGTCTGGTTTCAGTTGAGCAATTTATATGATTCCACTTTTTCTTCTACTCTCAGAATGTCAAAAATTTTTAGTGTTTGTTCTTGAGGTTGCAATGTACATTTATAGCTAATCCATGTTTCTTTTCAAATAATGCTATTTTGCTTCATTGGTTGTGCAAGTGTCTTATAACAAAGTATTCTCATCTCACATTACTGTCATTTAGCTTATTATTAAGCTGTAACCTTGAATATATTGCAATTATGATTTTGAAAAAAAAATATCTGTTAGAGCAGTTAAAAATAAAGAAGGGGAGCTATGGCGTAGCAGGTAAAGCCGCTGCCTGCAGTGCTGGCATCCCATATGGGTGCTGGCTCGAGCCCTGGCTGCTCCACTTCTAATCCAGCTCTCCACTATGGCCGATGGTCCAAGTTCTGCACATACATGGGAGAGCCGGAAGAAGCTCCTGGCATCAGATCAGGACAGCTCTGACCATTGCAGCCACCTGGGGATAAACCAGCAGATGGAGGATAGAAGACCTCTCTTTCTCTGCTTCTCTGTAACACTGTCTTTCAAATAAATAAATCTTTTTAAAACATAAAATTTTAATTTATCTTTATTTAACCTCTTGTACTATTCCTTTCTATACGTAGATCTGAGTATCTGATCTATATAATTTCCCTCTCCTCTGAAGAACTAGCTTTAATATTTCTTGCAGTGTAGGTTGTTTTCTGAGAACGTCTTTATTTCTTCTTCTCTTCTGAATGATAATTTGCTATACATGGAACTTTATGTTGGTGATTTTTTTCAACTGTTTAAATATTTTACCCCGCTCTTCTCCGTTAGTGGTTTCTGAAGAGAACTCCAGTGTAATTCTCACTCTTGGTCCTTTACAGGTAAAGAACTTCACTCACTCCTGACTTCCTTCAATATTTTCTCTCTGTGCTGGTTCTCTATCATTTTATTATAAAAATAAGGGTTTTTTTGGTAAGTTATCCAGTTTTGTGTTCTCTGAACTTCCCGTATCTATCCCTTTGCATCCATCATTAACTCTTAAGAACTAATTAGCTACTTTCTGTTAAGTATTCTTCTATAATTCTCCTAGAAGGAATGCATGCTCCTATCTTCTAAAAATATCTATATTGTACTTTCTCTAGTGCCCCATAGCTCTTGGGTATTCTGTTCTATCTGTATTCATTTTTTTTCTCTTTGTAATTCAATTATGAAAGTTTACACTGATGTATTTTCAAGTTCACTGATTGTTAGTTGCACCTAGTGTATTGATGAAACCATCAAAGACAATCTTCATTTCTGTTAAAACAATGCAAATTCTAGTGTTTTCTTTTTATCCTTAGAATTTGCATATCTCTACTTGCATTACCCATCTGTTCTTACATGTTGTCTACTTTTTTTCATCAGATGCAATAACATATTAATCTTAGTTGTTTTTAATTCTCTTCCTAATAATTCCAAATCTTTGCCATATCCAATTCTGGCTATGACTCCTGGTGTCTGAAGCTGGAAATCCTGTTCTTAAAAATAATACTTTCGAAAATGTTTCACTGCTTTTCACAAAGCATTGATGCTATTGATCGTGAACTTTCAGAGGCCTGATAACTGGTAGGTTTGAATCAGATAAAATGCTTCTAAATAAATTCCACATTCTTATGCCTGAGTAGTTCTCAAAGTGTCCTGACAAATATTTTTAAATTTAGATAATTCTTTGAATTAATTCTGATTATAGCTAATCTGTAGAATATATTAGATGGTAGGTAGTTAGATAGTTGCCAACTAATTAAATAAGTTTGATGAACTATTTCCTAATTGAATAGATTTTATAAGTATTTCATTATACAAGTATACTGCAAAAAGTCATGAAAAATGGAATTAAAATATAAGTTTAGAGGCTAAAATTTGGTCTAGTTATTAAGACAATGGTTAAGATTCCTCTTTTCCACATTTTTGTACCAGGGTTTGATCCTGTAATCCAGCTCCTGAATCCAGCTTTATGGTAAATGTAGCCCATGAGAAACAGTGGTAATGATTCAAGTGGAGTCCCTGAGATACATGTGGGAGACATGCATTGAGTTCCTGGCTCCTGGCTTCAGTCTCATAGCCATTGTGGAAAACTTCAGGGGAGTTAGTATATGAGAATCCTCTTTTCTGTATCTCAAACAAATAAATAAAATATAGATAGATACATGTTTACTTTGGTGCAAAAAAATTACTGAAATCCATGCATACATAGTATCTTATAAAAAGTCCATGAAAAATACATATAATAAAAATCTATGCATATCACTTTGCATAAAATATAAATTTTATTATATCACTCCATGGTTTAAATTCTATACTAGTTCCCCATTGTTCTTGGGAAAATTCAGCCAAGTATAGTCCCTGTTTCACTACCTAGTCGTATCTAGCCCCATTCTCCCTCATGCTCTGCATATATATTGATAGCACACAAAATGAGAAACAAAAAAGTCTGAGATGTTCAATAAATACTTTTTTTTTGACAGGCAGAGTAAACAGTGAGAGAGACAGAGAGAAAGGTCTTCCTTTGCCGTTGGTTCACCCTCCAATGGCCACCATTTTCCGGCACCCCGACTGGGACTAGAACCCGGTGTACCAGCGCTGTAGGCGGAAAATTATCCTATTGAGCTGCGGCACCGGCCTCAATAAATACTTTTTAAAATATTATTTGAGGCCAGCACTGTGGCATAACAAGTGAAGGCTCCAACTGGGTTGTCAGCATCCAAGATGGGTGCTGGTTCAAGACCCAGCTCCCTGATAATGCGCCTGGGAAAGGAGAAGTGCTTGGGCCCCTGCATTCCTGTGGTAGACCTGGGGAAAGCTTCTGGCTGATGGCTTTAGGCTAGTCCAACTCCAGCCACTGTGGCTATCTCTGAGGTAAACCAGAATATGGTAATTCTGTCTCTGTCTCTCCCTCCGTATCTGTCTCTCCCTCTCTCTATATATAATTCTTTCAGTTGACAACTATTTTTACAGAGATTCACAAAAATATTCTCATAGAGGTATTGCCGGATTAAATGAATCTTGACAGACAAAATGGGTATGAGTGGCTGACAGACACCATGTTCCTTTTAAATAGAGAAGGGAGAACTATTAGACTTTTACAACAAAATTAGAAATTTGGGCTTGATCTTACAGACACTGTGAATTTTTGCAGGATTTGTTTCTAAGATTTATTTTGTTTATTCGAACGACAGAGTTACAGAAAGAGGCAGAGACAGAGAGGGAGGCCTTCCATCTGCTGGTTCACTCCCCAGATGGCCACAACAGCCAGAGCTGTGCTGATCCGAAGCCAGGAGCTTCTTCTGGGTCTCCCATGTGGGTGCCACGGCCCAAAGACTTGGGCCATCTTCCACTGCTTTCCCAGGCCATAGCAGAGTGCTGGATCAGAAGAGGAGCAGCCAGGACTAGAACTGGTACCCATATGAGAAACTGACGCTTTAGGTCAGGGCTTTAACCCACTGAGCCACAGTGCCGGCCCCTGAAGGATTTTAATGTAGGAAATCAACAATCATATATATGATTCTGAGAAATCCCTCTGCTCCTAATGTTAGAAAAAATGGAAGGGGACAGGTGTACTGGCAGGAAGATCATTTAGGAGGCAATTGCAATAACAAATGACAGAAGAGAATTCAGGGATGTGGACAGACATCCCAGAAATTTGAGAGGGAGATATAAAAATTAAGAAGATAAGATTTGCAGATTTGTTGTGGCCACTCTCCCTGCCTGAGTCTCCTAGGACTACCACACACAGTATCACAGATCAGGGACTTAAACAGATATTTCTGTTCTCACAACACTACTGCCTAGAAGTAAAAGTCAAGGCTTCCCTTCAGACCTATCTTAGTTTTTGACAGCCATCTTCAAAGTGTGTTGTCAAAGGACTTTTTCTCTACAGTGTATGTATCCCTAGTGTCTCTGTCCCTTACTGAAATAAGATCTCAACTTTATGTCTACATTTAACTTTACCTATTATCTGAAAGGTAAATAACAGCTAAACTGAGCTTCAACATAAGTAATTACGGGATAGGGGGCACATTTTTTGTCATAATACTCTTTTTCTCAGCTGTTCATGTTACATTGTCTCTAAATAGCAGACCTGGGACCAAGAACGAGAATTAGATGGAGTTGAAAATGCTAATTTTCCTTAATTCTTATTCCCTAAAACTGTGGACAACTTAAATAATCTTTGCAGTTATTTCATAATACAGTCTATTTTCCTGGAATCTCCAGAAGCAAAAAGAAATTATTGCAACTGAAGAATGAAACTTTGTGATACAGACTTGAAGCTTAAGCTTATTTATTTTTGTACAGATCATTGGAAACAATTATCCCCTTAGCCCAGCAGCAAGCTAGTTCATGAGTATGGCTTATTCAGGAAATTTTCATGCTTTGTTAACAAGCCATTAGCATCATTACAGTTACCAGTTCATTAGTCTTGACTTTGAAAAATACTTCCCTGAATTTCACTATTGTTCAAGGAGCTGGGAATCACAGTAAGACATTTGAGAGTATCCAGTTCAGGGCATAAACTTACCTAAACTATGTATTGTGAGGAATAGACTCATAGAGATGTTATTATATATGTGTAATAATAAAGTTAACATTCTAAAAAATAATTTCAACTTGCTTATACAAAAGGGAATTGTATAAAGACTTCGAATTTATTTTTTTTCATGCGATGTTCCAGCTTTTCATTTTGTAGTTATTGTTATTATTGTTGTTGTGCTAAAAGTTATTTGCTCCTCTTTAATCTCCTTAAAAGCAAAGTTGAACCCATTTCAAATGAGTATTTATTAACTGCCATTTGGCCTCTCTTGTGCTTTATTTTTCTTCTTATTATTCTATTCTTCCTTCTTTTCCTCCTTATTCTGAGTGGTCAGTTTCTTCCTATGTATAACATTCATGTTATTTTCTTTATGTGCATTGCTCTTCTTTGTATAGAACCAGTGGCAACCAGTCAAGACTGCCAACAGATGTTCAAGAATGCAAGGATGAGTGAAGGAGGTAATAAACTTGGGCATGCTGTATTTTCAATTCAGATATCAGTTTCTCATCTTATCATCCCTGTCTCCTTGGCATCTCCACATTTTGTATAAGGTCACTGTGGTTTAGTGTGACATCAAAGTCTCATAGGATGGTTGATGATGTGGTATTTACTTATGTCTCTATCTCTGTTTAGCTGAAGACTTAACGCCATCTTTCTTTCTGCCAAATTTCCTAGCCTTGGTGTCATTTCCCCTGATTAGATCCTCTGGTTAGGAAAAGTAAAGATGACATATTTTTGAAGTTTATTCTCATGCTCAACTTCCCATTTTATTTAGCAGATGCAATGAGTTAGTACAGAGATGCTCATTCCTTTATTTAATCTTTCACATCTTTAGCCTCTATGGATCAAAGTAAAGGGCAACTGATAAGATCTTTTGGGAGACATCTGTTTGCTACTCTAGTTCTAGGACAATATAAACCAATACTGATTATCCTCCTCCAGTTGAGGCCAATTTATACTCCATGGAGCTCATAGTGTACATTGTGTATGTATATTTGTGTGTGTGTTTGTGTGCAGTCTGAAGTTTTTAAACATTTTATAGTTTTATAGTTCTATTACAGACTCTTTTTTCTATTTTATTTTATTGATTAATTGACAGGAAGAGAGACAAATAACAGAGAAGAGTTCGCATCTACAGGTTCACACTCTAAATTTCCACAACAGCTGGGGCTGGGCCAAGACCACATCTAGGAGCTCAGAACTCAATGCAGGAGGCTGGCACTGTGGCATAGCAGGTAAAGCCTATGTCGGCACCTCATATGGGCACTGGTTCAATTCCCAGCTGCTCCACTTCCAATCCAGTTGTCTGATAATATTCCTGGGAAAGCAGTGAAGAATGGCCCAAGTCCTTGGGTCCCTGAATCCACACAGGAGATGAGGAGGAAGCTCCTGGCTCCTGACTTGGGATTGGGCCAGCTCTGGCCATCGTGGCCACTTGGGGAATATGTACACCAGCAGATGGAAGATACCTCCATCCCTTTCTCCTTCTTTCTGTAACTTGTCTTTCAAATAAAAAATAAATATTAAAAGAAATCAATGCAGATCTCCCATGTGAGTGGCAAGAACCCAATTACTTGAGCCATGACCACTGTCTCCCAGGTTCTGCTCTGGCAGGAAGCTGAAGTCAGGAATCAGAGCTGGAAGGCAAACCCAGGAACTCTGATGTGGGATGAGGACATCCAAAGCACTGAACTAAATGCTTGCTCCCAGGATGTTATTTATTTTCTACTCATTTTCCTTACATCTTTAACTAGGTTTTAGTGTAGTAACTTTGATCCATCAGTTTTTACCTAAAATTCACCAAAATCGGCAGATTATAGTCACTCTACCAGTTGAAGCTTGAGACACAGCAGGGAGGCTGGAGATACTAAGTTTTCAATAAGTGACTTTTAATCAATGAACAAATATTATAAGTGATTTTTTTGAGGATCATTATGTCCTGTTTGTACAGCCTCACTGCTATTGCATCTTTTTCATCTATTTTTGGCACCTCAGGTGAGTTGAGTTCCAGTATTACAATAGGATCAGGCTACATTTATTCAACAAAAAACAAGGTCTAGTAAATATCATTGTAAAAAATTTAATATATCTTACCAGTATTCTTACTGGTAATTCCTTGATTATGTATTTCTATATGTTCACAGTTCTTTTACATATTTGATATTTCATTCAATATTTCAAAAAGAACAATTATTGCCATGTTATAGGTCAGAAAATAGTCAGGTAGCTTTAAGTGACTTATATAAGGTTACAGAACTGGTAGTCAAAATTTTCATTTATTATATTAAAGAACAATTAATACCCACCTATAAATAAAAATGACAGTTTATTAAATTTCTTTTCAAGGATCTAATAGCTACCAAAATGATAGATTAGATAATAAATTACCGAAACAACACAGAAATATTCAGTATTTGAATGTGCAGTAGTATATTCTGAAGAAGAAAAGTCTTCAGTAGAGTGTATTTGATAAATCTTTACTTATGTAACTTTAGTATTAATACTTACATGACATATTGTGTTGTCCTAAACAAGAAGAAAATTGCTAGTCAACATTCAATAAGATTTATAGAAAAAGCAAATAGTACACAGTTAAGTCATTTAGATAAATACTGTGATATTTTATAAACTATATCCTATGAGTTTATGTATCATTAACAAAATTACTTATAATGGGAGCCGGCACTGTGGCACAGTGGGTAAAGCCACCGCCTGCAGTGCCAGCATTTCATATGGGCACTGGTTTGAGTACTAGCTGCTCCACTTCCAATCCAGCTCTCAAGTCCTTGGGACCCTCTCTGCACCCACATAGGAGACCTGGAAGAAGCTCTTGGTTCCTGGCTTCAGATTGGCCCAGCTCCAGCCCTCTACCTTTATAACACTGCCTTTCAAATAAATTAATAAATCTTTTTTTTTAAAAATTACTTATATGGTTTAGCTTAGGAACACTTTTCCTATTTTTTAAATTTGTCACTGTACCTGTCCACTGGAGATAGTACAACAGTTATCCTGATTAAATTCAACATTTCTTCCAGCTTGGCTACTGTTATCTTTGACTCCAATTGCAAAGCAAACTTTTCATCTTACTTTTGATTCCATTGAGTTTCTCATCAGTAGGAAGAAATTTGCATGAATAGGCATCGCCCAATGTAAATGATTCCAAACTATTATAAGAAAAAAGTACACCACTGAATTGTTATCAAAATCATTAAAGGTATGTATGTGCAAAATATTATAATTTAGATACAAATACCATTAGTTTATTATGAAGTATAGCATTCAATTATCTACAACATGGAACAGAAATGAGATATTTTGTTAGGTCCTGCTAAAGTGTTCTTCTGAAATTACTTTTTAAAATTTATCTGGCACTACACTTTTGTCATTAAGAAAAGAATGGACTTTACTTAACACAAGAAAATACACTGTTTTCATTCACTATAAGCTGACTGGGAGACACTAACAGCAAAGTGAATTGTTGCTGCCTATGAATGTTTCTTCTATGACTTTTAAGGACTGCAATAATAATAAAAAGTCAGAAAATAGCCTGTTTTACATAAAATGACACAATTTTACAATAAGTGGACTATGAAAAAAAATAAGGATATATGGATGGATACTGTAATCACCATGGGAGTTGTTGTTTTCTGAATGGAAAATAGATAAGAAGCCAACAAAGGTTAATACAGAATTCTGAAGAAAAAATATGAGTTAAGTAATTAATATCAAATATATAAGACTAGTTCAAAATTCAAAAATCAATTAGTGTAATCTATCATATGAAAAGTTACATGATCATATCAATGTATGCATTAAATTAATTTTATAAAATCTAATATTTATCATCAAAAGTGCTCAAATAGGAACAGAGAGAAACTTCTGAATTTCATAAAACAAATCTACAAAATGCCTACGGTTAACACTATACTTAATGTTGAGAAACTTGTAACTATCACACTAAGATCATGAAGGTGAAATCCTAGTTAGTACAGTAAGAAAGGAAAGGGGGACCAGCATTGAAGCATAGTGGATTAAGCTGCTGCCTATGACCAGCATCCTATATGAGAACTGGTTCAAGTCTCAACAACTCCACTTCTGACTGAGCTCCTTGCTGATGTGCCTGGGAAAGCAGCGGAGGATGGCCCAAGTATTTGGGCCCTTGACCCATGTGGGAGACCTGGAGGAAGCTCCTCACTCCTGGCTTCAGACTAACCCAGCTCCAGCCTTTGCAACCATTTGGAGAATTAACCAGCTGATGGAATATCTCTCCATCTCTCCGTGTGTGTGTGTGTGTGTGTGTGTAACTCTGCCTTTCAAATAAGTAAATAAATCAAAAAAAAAAAAAAAGAACAGAAAAGGAAATAAAAGGTATAAAGATTAACAAGGAAGATATTAACTGTCATTCTATATGATTATCTATGGAGAAAATAAAAAAAAATCAACCAAGAAAAATTCTTCAGTCTAATAAGTTATAGCAAAGTTGCAAGATACAGAGATGATATACAAAAGTCAATCACTTTCCTATATAACAGAAATAAAGAAGTAGACCTTAAAATTAAAAACAAAATAACATATCTTAGCATCCAAAAAAGATACTCTTAAAAACCTAAATATTTATATGACCTGTATCAGAAACACCATAAAGGTGTGATGAAATAAGTCTATTAAAGAAATGAAAATTTAGTCCATGTTTATGAATAGGAAGACTTGATATTGTCAAGTTCTCTCTGACTTGATCTATAGATGAAATATACTCTTAATCAAAATCTCATAATTTTTATATCAACAAACTGATTGTAATATATCAAAAGGCAAGTATCTGAATAATCAATATAACATTGAAAGCTGGAAACGAATCCAGAGAATTGAAATTATCTGACCTCAAGATTTTAGCATAAAGCTAGAGTAATCAAATAGATGGTACCTGTGAAAGAATAGACAAATACATCAGTTTAACAGAACAGAGAATCAAAAGATTAAATTCACGTAAACACAGTCAACTGATCTGTAAAAGGAGCAAAGAAAAAATGAGAAAGAAAACGTAGTATTTTCAAGAAATGCCCCTTTTTTTTTTTTTTTTTTTTTTTTTGGACAGGCAGAGTTAGAGAGTGAGAGAGACAGAGAGAAAAGTCTTCCTTCCGTTGGTTCACCCAACAAATGTCTGCTACAGCCGGCGCTGCGCCAATCTGAAGCCAGGAGCCAGGTGCTTCTCCTGGTCTCCCATTCCGGTGTAGGGCCCAAGCACTTGGGCCATCCTCCACTGCCTTCCTGGGCCACAGCAGAGAGCTGGCCTGGAAGAGGAGCAACTGGGACAGAATCCGGCGCCCAACCGGGACTAGAACCCAGGGTGCCAGCGCCGCAGGCGGAGGATTGGCCTAGTGAGCCACAGCGCCAGCCAAGAAATGCTTTAATACTGGATTTCCAAGCAAAAATTAATCTAGACATAGTTTACACCCTGTACAAAAACTAACATTAAAAAGTATCATAGCTGCAACATTATAAAACTTAGAAGTTTTCTTAGTCTGTCCAGGCTGCTAAGCCAAAATATCACAAATTAAGAAGCTTATAAACAACAGAAATTACTATCACACTATCAGGAGATTTGGTGTCTGGTGAAGGCCACTTTCTGGCTCATAGCTACACTTTCCACTGTATTCTCACTGTGAAGAATCTATCAAGGATCTCTTTTATAAGGACACTGATACCATAAATTCATTCCCACTGCACTCTCATAATCCAATCACCCCCCCCCAAATGTCTTGCCTCTGAATGCTATCACAAAGGTAATTATGTTTCCACATGAAATGTGGAAGACATAATATTCAGATTACAGCATTAACACAAGAGAAAATCTAAATGACCTTGGGTTTGTAATAGCTTTTAATTTGTTTTGCTTTTATTGTTGTTTTGAGAAGTAGAGACAGTTTGAGGGACAGTAAAATGAGAGAGTTTCCCTACACTCAATCACATCCCAAATGTCTGCAATGTCCAAGCCTGAGATGGACTGAAGTCAGGAGCCAGAAGCTCAATCCATGGCCCCCAGGTGAGTAACAGGGATCCAGCTACTTGAGCTACCTACTGCCTCTCACAGGGAATGCATTATTAGGAAACTAAAATTGGGAGCTAAGCCAGGACTTGAACCCAAGCACTGTGATGTGGGATGTGGTATCTCAACTGACCCCTTAGCTGCTAAAACAAATACCTTTCCCTGAAGATAGCTTTTTAATGCAATACCAAAGACACAACCCATGAGAGAGAATGAATTAGACACCATTACAATTAAACATTTTCTACTCTGTGAAAGACATTATCAAAAAAATAAAAAGATTGGACACAGACTATTCGCAAAAAAAGACATATCTGATACAGGACAGCTATGGAAAAATATACAAAAAACTCTTAACAACAATACAAAAACACACATTAAATTAAAATTAACCCAAGTCCTCACAAAGATATACAGATATCAAATAAGCATATAAAGATACACCAAATCCCAGGTTATTAGCAAAATGCAAATTCAAACAATGAGATACCTACCATCATACACCTATTATAATGCCAAAATCCAGAACACTGACAAAACCAAATGCTGATGAGATACAGAGAAACAGAACCCTCAAATGGTATAGCCACTTTGGCTGTTTCTCATAAAATTCAACATAGTTTTACCATATTATCCAGCAATGGTGCTCCTTGAGATTTTCCCAAAGTAGTTGAAAATGTATTTCTACTTATTATCAGAGGTCACAAGTACTGAACTGATTTCCTAGCAGTAAATCTTCCACTTTTCATTAATAGGTTAATGATGACAAGTTGTTTGTCTTGTTGCTTATCTGTGCACAACATCTGAACTAGTGCTTCCGCTATAGCCAGCATTCAAACATATCTTGAGATACAAGCAACACCATGTTTATAGTATCACAGTTCACAGCAGCCAAAATATGAAATCAACCAAGGTGTCCACCATCAGATGAATGGATAAAGAAAATGTGATATATACACACACACAGGAATATTATTCAGCTGCAAAAAAAATCAAATCCTACTATATGTAACAAAATATATGCAATTGGAGGACATCATGTTGAGTGAAATAAGCCAGACACAGAAAGACAGATACCACATATCCTTTCTTTTTTGTGGGAGGTAAAATTAAAGAAAAAAAATCAAAATGAGAAAAAAATGTCTGTGTATATCAGTATTGCTGCAAATATATTTTGCCAAACCAATGTTAAGAATTTTATATTCTTATGGTTTTAATGATCTGTGATTACTTTAAAATTAATGTATATGGGTAAAACATTCATCTTTCTATTCAATTATTATTTATAGCCTTGGTTTCTATTTCCATTAAACTAGGGCCTTTTTGCTTTTTACTTGTTAAAGCTTTTATTTGGTGGAACATTAAGCCATTGACTATAATGAAAATTAAAAATATCTAAAACACCAAATAACAGAAAAAAAGGAAGAGGGAGGAAGCATAGGAGGGAAAAAGGGGAAGAGAAGGAAGAAAGAATTAACATATTGTTAGAATTTTATCTATGAACTATATTGAATCTGTTAAAAGCTAAATACATTTTTACATACAAATAAAAATCTCTTGGAAAAAAAAAATGACTAGTTGACTCTGCATCCTCATTACCACATATCCATGTTTGTTCCCAAATAAAAAGTGAGATAACTGACCAAGAATTAAGGTGAATTTTAAAGCCATGTATCATTTTGATAGTTAATAACAATGGGTGAAAAAAATGGATGCAAATATTTTGAGCTGAGTTTCTCAGAAGTCAAAACTATAATGACTATATTAGTCTAATTGAATTGCAAAGGTAAAATATTATTCTGATTTATTTTCTGGAAATGCTCTGAAGTATTTCATATTTCAGATTTAGAAGCCGGTTTTTTTCAATTCTCTTTATATGCAGAAGATCAGTTTAGTATATATTAAGTAAAGATTTCAACAGTTTGCCCTCACATAGCAACACAAAGTGAAAAATACTGTTGGATTACCATTTATAGTATTAAATCACAACGTACAGCACATTAAGGACAGAGATCCTACATGATATTTTTTTAAAAACTGATTAATTTTCTATGCAATTTTAGAAGCTGTTTCTAAGAGCCAGTGCTATGGCTCAGCACGTTAGGGCATTTGGATCTGGCTAAAAAGCCCCTGAGAGTTTCTCAGGTATGGAAAGCCAAGACACTGTGGCAAAAAATGACCCAAATGAAAGATCTCTGTGAAATCCCAGTGGAAAGAACAGACCATCAAAGAAGGAGGTACCCTTCTCGGAAGGAAGGAGAGAACTTCCACTTTGATTATGGCCTTGTCTAAATAAGGTCAGAGTTTGTGAACTCAAGAGGCTTCCATAGCCTTGGCAGCTCATGACAAGAGCCTTGGGTGATTACTGATGTCATAAATAAGAGTGTCAATCGTTAAATCAACAGAGTCACTGTGTGCTTATTCTCCACGTAGGATCTCTGTCCTTAATGTGCTGTATTATGCAAATTAACAGTAAAACTAGTATTCAAACTTTATACTTTGTGTGTCTGTGTGGGTGCAATCTGTTGAATCTTTACTTAGTATATACTAAGTTGATCTTCTGTTTATAAAGACAGTTAAAAATGAATCTTAATGAAGAATGGGATGGGAGAGGGAGTAGGAGATGGGATGATTTGTGGTTGGGAAGGTGGTTATGAGCAGAAATAAACCGCTATAATCCAAAAGTTGTACTTTTGAAATTTATATTAAATAAAAGTTTTCTAAAAAATAAAATATTGTTTATAAACAAAATGGCCTATAACATTGGCATCCCACATAGGCTCCAGCTAAAGTCCCAACTGCTGCACTTCTGATCCAGATCCCTGCTAACACTCCTGGGAAAAGCAGTGGAAGATGCCACAAGTGCTTGGGACTCTGTACCCATGAGGGAGTCCTGGAAGAAGCTCCTGGCTCTGGCCTGGTCCAGCCCAGTCATTGTGGCCATATGGGGAGTGAGTTAGCGGGTGGAAAACCTATCTCTGTCTCTCCTTCTCTCAGTAACTCTGGCTTTCAAATAAATAAATAACCTTTTTTAAAAAATTGTTTCTAAATTGATATCAGTTACAGTAAACAATTTTTCCAAATGGTCATCTTATCAAATCAGTAACCTAGTGCATGGTCATGAATATGAGTATATTGGATGGAATAATATCTACCATAAATTCATGTCCACTGTAAATTGTAAATACCTTATTCAAAAGTGTGGCATTTGAAGAGATAATCAATTTATGATTAAATCATACAGCATTAGGTGCACTCTAATCCATGACTGGAGTCCTTATAAAATGAGGGTTATCTGGTACAGACACAAAAAGAATGCCATGTAATGGTGGAGGCAAGGATTGCAGTAATGCATTCAGAATTTTGAAAGAATAAGTTTCTGTTATTTCAAGCTGCAAAGTTTGTCACAGCAACCCTAGGAAACTAATACAATGAGATGAATTGTCTATTTAGAGGTAATGTCTTTACCTGGTTCCCCATTTTGATGCCCTATGCAAGAAATAAAGTTTTGTTATTGTGTTTGAAAATGACATAAAAGATACTCTTCTAGCAGCAGCATGGAATGCAGAAGACTCAGACTTCCCTCTAATGCTGCTCAGTCATAAGACTTCTTTGCTTTCCTAAAACAAGGGGAGCCAAGGTTCTTGTCCATAATATCAAAGAAGTGACACATGCCTTGCTTAAACAATGAGATTCTGTAATTTTTGCTCTGGACCATAAACAAATTAAAACATTCCAGTTAAGTCACTTTGCTTGATTGACTGATGATGAAAGGAGCAACATATTGGGGACTGATTGGTCCATATGGTCATCTTAGCTAGACTGAGGATCTTACTCTGCTTTCTATACTCCTTTCTGATGTTTTGGTGTGTATACATTTTCAATTTGTCAGACTCCCCAGTGAAGCCATACAGAGAAAACAGCAGCACAGTTGTTTTTTCTAAAAGATTTCATTGATTTATTTGACCCAGAATGACTTTATATCTCAAATGATTCTGTAAACTTTTGTCTGCATGAACTCACTCATTAATAACCAATTCTTCATTTCTGAAATCTTCACCTCTAAGTAAAAAAATCAAAGCAGAGAAATAAGCTTCCCATAGAGAAAGAATGAAGAACAGTTCACATTCATCTTCCCAAATGCCATATGCTCTGTGGCTGTGGTCTGCAATCTGGAGCTGAGGGTTATAATGGCCCCTGCTGGGTAAAACATCCATAAGAACAGATATTTGCTGATGCACAGCTGAGGAATGCAGACACTTGACACTCACAGATCATAGCCTGAAATAACAGTGAGGATGTTTGTGTAGGGAAAAAAAAACATGTCTTGGCAAGTCTTTAGAATTATGCAAAAAATAGTTCCAGTCTTTGTAATTATTCTATTTAGGAGCGCTCAAGTGATTTATTTTTTCTGAGTACCCAATACTCTTCCATCTCATGGATTTTTGTTGTGAAAATGTTTTCACTTTGTAGTTATAGGGGTGCAAAAAAGGTTAAGATGTTCACTGATGCTATGAAAAGAAAAATAAATTAGTAATCATTCATGCCCAAAATATCCTATTTCTTGAATCTCATCCACCATAGATTCTTCCCTTTCATCCACAACCCATGATCAAGTTGGATTCATCACAGGGATGCTGTATGGCATACATATGAAATAAAAATTAAGCATGCATAATTACATAGGTATAGTTAATTTTAGTGTTATGTCAAAAGAAATGTATATGATGCATTTATTTTTTGAATTTTAACAACCTAAACTCTTTCATCTTAAGGTGACTACCCATCGAATACCAAATTTTGTACAATCTGCCTTTTTGTGAAGATGGCTATTGTGACCATATGAAAATTAATTGTACTACTGAGAGTTGTTTAATGCACATGATATCTGTCTCTCTGCAGAAGAAGATAAGGCACAACTGGGTCTTAAGTTGTGGCCTCTTAACAAGGGTCCACAAAGTCAAAAATAATTTCATAATAATATTAAAATCCTACTTTCATTCTTATTTACTCACAAGAACACAAGGGAGCAGTCTAGAAGATACATGATGTGTGATGCTGCAACAGATCAAATGCAGAAGTGTGTGATTCCACTCTTCTCTCTCACTCCTCCCCTCCTACCTTACTCTCATCTCATTCAGTGCAACAATGCTGCTTACTTGGGGCTCATAATTAGACTTCCTAAGGGATCAATGCAGATACCAAAGAAGTGCAGTTTCTTATGACTGGTTCTTCACCTTTGTCCTCAACATAACAAAGGAGTTAAGGGGCTCAGGAAGCACTTTCTAGGAATAATGCATTTCCTATGGGTGGAGATCTACATTCTGACTCTTAGAAACCTGGACATTGTGTGTGAACAGCACAAGAGCCAGATGTCCTTATAGAAAACATGGAACAATAGGCTAGTACCCATTTTAATTGTTTCAGAACAAATTACTTATCAGAATGGTTGAGCAAAAGAGTTGGCATTTAACTGGTGATTAAGAGACCTGCATCGGGGCCGGTGCTGTGGCAATAGTGGGTTGGTTGTCTCCACCTGTGGTGCCTGCATCCCATATGAGCACCAGTTAGAGTCCCATCTGCTACATTTCTGATCCAGCCCCCTGCTAATGGCCTGGGAAAGTAGTGGAAGACGACCCCAATACTTAGGCCCCTGTACCCACATGGGAGAACTGGAAGAAGCTCCTAGCTTCAAATTGGCTCAGCTCTCGCCATTGTAGCCATTTGGGAAGTCATCCAGCAGATGGAAGATCTCTCTCTCTCTCTCTGTAACTCTGCCTCTCAAATAAATAAATCTTGAGAGAGAGCGAGTGAGAGAGCGCACACGCGCGCAAGCAAGCTGCATCCAATATCAGAATGACGGAGTTGGATTACAACCCCTTTCTCGTGTCTCTGGCTTCCTGCAAATGCAGTACCTGGGAGGCAGCAGTTAGAGTTCAGGTTCCTGCCACTCATGTGGAACAACCAGATTGGCCACTAGCTCCTGGCTCCAACTCCAACCCAACTATAGCCATTGTGCGAATTTGAGGAGTGAGATAATGAGCAGGTGCTCCCTTTCTTTCTCAATCTAATTACAAATAAATAAATAACAACAACAAAAAAAAACTTAAGCAGGCATACTCTCAGGCACAAATGCAATAGTCAGATTGTAAGAGGGACCAAGAGAGTCAGAAAGGTGAGCAATCAGAGGTGTTCTAATGAAATTAAAATCACCTGGGGAAAATTATCAGCCCAGAAGTGTAGGAAGCATGGGAGTAACATGGAGAGAAATAGGGGGAAGGCATAAAGCAATTTAAAATATACTATTGTGCTTAGCTTTTAGTCCCACTCCTTCTTGAGTTTATGTATACTTAAACATGCTTGTAAATGATTGTGAAATTGTAAATAAAGGAATAATCTGAAGAGATGTGAATATTCATAAATTTACTGAATTAACTATTAACATATTATAGAAGTCTGTTCTAATAATGTATCCTCTCCAAATTTCAACATTATGTTTGAAATAAAAGATAAAATGATTTGTCCTAACTAGCTCATAGCATAACTGTAGCCACTAAATTAGAAATATCAGTGTTGCCTATGTTTTAGAGCACCATACAAATGTAATGTGTAATCATCATCTTCCCAACTGCCAGAAATGCATTCATATTTAATGCCATTACTTTACTGAATATTTTCTTACTAGAATATGCATATATAATTACACTCAGGCTTTTTGGTTTTTAATTTAGACCTTTATTTAGTGATTATTGGGTCCTTCAAAAGCCATTCAAATGGCAATTCTAACTTAAATGATGAAATAATTTACAGAGTGACATTCTTCCTACAATATTGCATTCTCTATCACAAATTTATTTTCCATTAAGTGGGTGTTGAAGTGATTTACTCATATTTTTAAAAATATCTTTTAAACTTATTTTGTATATGTGCTATTGGAAAACACAATTTTAAATATTTTTTCTATACATATTCAACTACATATTCATAACCAAAAATCAGAGCCTCCCTAATAATAAATCGCTGGCCCTTAGAATTGTACTTGAAATCAATGTTCCTAAAAAGTTTATCAGAGGCAAAAAAGGGCTGACATTTGCTTAGCAGTTAAAACACCTGTATCCCATGTAGGAGTTAGAGTCCAGTAGCCTAAAATGTAAAAACTAATCAAATATATTTCAAAATATCAAATTTATTTACAATAATAATTTGATGAAAGATTGCATGTACCATATATACCAATCAAACCATTCACCAAGTGTCTGGGATCAATACTGTTTTAAACGCAATCCTGCATTTTTGGAGAGAGTATTAATATGTTTTTCTCTGACTCCAGATAGTCTTAAAAAGCAGAATTTTGCACAGAATGTAGAAAGAGTAATATGACTGAAGCACATGAAATCAGAAGAATGATACATGTCACATTATCTATCCACTGAGTAAACAAACATACAATGAATATATTCAGTTGTCAGTATTATAATACTAAATGGTTTTTACCAACTGTAGGTTCTGGTTTAGAGAGAAAAAAGATAAAACTTTGAGGAAAAGGAAACTATCCATCATTCATGGAAGGGTGTGTACTACACTGAGATTGAAATGTGGTCAAATCTGCAAAGTAGAGAATACAAAATATTTAAGAATAAAGGGGAAACTAAAATAACAGCACTGTGAGTTTATGAAAAGGAACTGATTTGGCAGAAACAAAAGAAATACTGTGAGAACTCTTTAAAATTAGTGTTGTCTCAGTACAAATAGCTGAAAGAAGACCTTGAAATAAAACAAGAGTATTGAACGCTGGAGAGCTGACAGCTGCTGACGTCCTCAGAGCAGGGCTCAAGGAATCTGGATGTGGCGAGGCGAGAACAGGACGGAAGCTACAGCAGAGGCTTTTTCCCTGGGCCCGCTTTGGGCTAAATGTGCTGCCAAGAAAACTGACAGCCGTCCTCTGCTGCTTCCCCAGGCATATTAGCAGGGAGCTGGATATGAATGGAGCAGCTGAGACTCGAACCAGCACCCAAAGGGCTGCCGGCGCCACAGGCGTTGGCTTTACCCACTACGCCACAGCGCTGGCCCATAGAACTGTATTTGAAGTCAATTCTCCCAACAAGTTCATAAGAGCCGATAAAAGCGCCGACATCTGCTCTAGCAGCTAAAACACGTGCATCCCACTTCAAGTCTGGCTCCACTCCTGATCCCAGTTCCCTGCTAACCAGCAGCTAAGGGCACAGGTGGGGGCAGCCCTGCGGGCCCCGCCCAGGCCTTGTGAGGTTCACCAGCAGAGCAGAGTGCTCGCTCTATCTTCCTCCCAAATAACAAATACATTTTAAAGAAACTCAGTATTCTGATTTTACAGATAATAGATATTTAGTCACAAGAAGAGTTAAGTGATGATATGGGCAAAAAGCTTACTAAATTTTAAACCTGGCTCTCGCCTCGTGCAAAGTTAGACATACTAAGCTGAGACCGACATTTGGACTTCGCGGACCAGAACAGTCTATGCGGCAGCGAGGACAAGAACGCACATTCCAATGTGAGTGTGGGCCACCCTCATAAAGAAATCCCACCGAGTAGGACAAACGAGGGGGAAAAGGAAACCGAAAGTAGTACCTGCAAGAAGGAAGGTCTGTCCATACAGGAGGAGGAAGAAGAGTGGAAACTTCCACGGAAAGAAAGGAAAAAAAAAAGGCACGAGAAGAGACTCGATGCCAGGTCCAGTGAGGAGCGCCCATTCCCGCAGCTTCCACTCCTTTTATAGGCCCTGAGGCAGGTCCCGGATATAAGGTGCATTGTGGGAAACTGGATGTATTCATTGACAGATAAGGGGTGGGGGCTTCCAGCTCTACAGACCTAATAAGCTGCCTACCTACCTGGGTCCCAGACATATCAAGTTGCCTACCTATCCAGATCCCACTTGGATGAGGCATCGGTTATGTAAGTGGCAGGACAAGACTATGACCAACTTGACCCTACAGCAAGTGAAAAATGGTACAGGTAACAAAGTCATATAAAGCTCGAATGGTAAGAACATGCTTCAGTTTAGGCCACATTTATTAAATATGTAGGGCCAATATAGCTTAAAGACAATAGAGGAAACAGTTTCAAGAAGTTAGTTTTTAAAAGGCAATTTAGCAGGCCGGCACTGTAAGTAGTGGGTAAAGCCATCACATGCAGTGTCAGCATCCAATATGGGCCCCGGTTCCATTTCCAATCCAGCTCTCTGCTATGGCCTGGGAAAGCAATGCAGAATGACTCAGGTGCTTGAGCCCTGCACCCGCATGGGAGATCCAGAGGAAGCTCCTGGCTCCTGGCTTCGGGTCAGCCCGGCTCCGGCCATTTAGGGAGTGAACCAGCTGATGGCAGATTCTCTCCCGCGTGCTCTCTCTCTCTCTCTCTCTAATTCGCTGCCTCTGCCTCTCTGTAACTCTGCCTTTCAAGTAAATAAAGATTAAAAAAAAAGGCAAATCAGGTAACCAAAACACTGTTGGTAGGAATGTAAAACTGCTACAACCATTAAGGAATACAGTATGGAGACTTCTCAGAAATCTGAAAATAAGTGGAAGGTAACTCATACAAAGTCTGTAAGGTAAGTCCTTGCTTGGATGTTGGCTTTCCAATTTTAATTCCCAAGATTTTGCAGTATGATTATATCATATCTCTGTTCTTGAATATGTGTAAGATTGCCATTATGCTCAAAAACAAACAAAAAGTCTCTTTCGTTTCTTAATCTGGGATAAAGTAACTTAACAGTTTTTATACTATTCAGCTTCTGTTTTCTAAACATTTTTAGGTTACCTTACTTTTAAAACAAGTTGTCCTTTTTGTATAATTTGTCAATTTTTGACGTGAAGTTGTCTATAATAAATAGTCTCGTTATTTTTACAATGTCTGAAAAATCTAAAGTGATGATCACTTTTTTAAAAAGATTTATTTAGTTATTTATTTGTTATTTGAAAGGCAGAGTTACAGAGTGGGGGTGGAGGTGGGGACAAAGAGATCTTCCATTCACTGGAACACTCCTCAAATGTCAGCAATGGCCAAGATTGAGTCAGGCTGAAGCAGGAGCCTGGAACACCATCCAGGTCTCCCACATGAGTCACGAAGACCCAAGCACCTAGACCATCTTCTGCTGCCTTCCCCACATTAGCAGGAAGCTGGATCTGAATTGGACCAGCTGGGAATCAAGCTGACACCCATATGGGACACCAGTGTCACAGGTGGTGGTTTAACTCAGTGTACCACAACACTGGCCCTGGTGATCACATTTTTAATACCTAATAATGACAATTGTAGTTTTGGGTTTTTGTCTTGACTATTGACTATCTTTACTTCAGTTACGACAGTTTTCTTATTCCTTTTATATCAACTTTCTTTTATATAAAATTTTCATGAAGTTTTCTCACTTCCTTTACTTTCAATATCTAAGCATTCTTTATTATCAAAAATTACTTTTCTTTAAAAATTTGCTTCATTTATTTGTATTAATTTTATTTATTTGAGAGAGAGGGAGAGAGATGTCATCCACTGGTTCATTCTCCAAATGTCCACAAAAGCCAGGCTGAGCCGGGCTAAAGCCTGATCTGAGTCTCCCTCATGGGTGGCAAGGATAAAACTACTTGAGTCATCATCTACTTCTTCCCAGGATGTGCAGTACCGTGAGGCTAGAAGTGGAAGGGCAGCCTGAACTTAAACCCAGACACTCCAATATGGTATGCAGATGTCTCAAGATGAATCTTAATTACTGTGCCAAGCACACACTCCATCATCTTTATAGTTAATATGTATTTATTCTAACCAAAAATGTTGTATTTTTAAATTTCTATCCAAACATTTTCTTTCATTTCAGGTGCACTTATACTTAATGTGCAATGTAACTGACTCAACATTTATCATCTTGCTATTTGAGGAATCTGTTTTCCTATTTTGCTATTTTTTTATTTTTGATTGACACATGATTTCATATATATATATTAACTGAGTACAATGTGATATTTTGATACATGTATACATTGTGTAATGATCACATTAATTAGCATACCTATTATCTCAAAAATTTACCATTTCTTTATAATGAAAACATCAAAATCCCTCCCATCTAGCAATTTTGAATATACAGCATATTATTGTTAACTGCAGTCACCCTACTGTGCAATAGGATTTTTTTCCTCTTATTTAAATATAATTTTACTGGAGCAGGCCTTGTGAGGTAAGCCACTCCTGGGGACGTACAGCACTTATCGGGATGCTTCCAGTCCAGCATTCTGCTTATGTGTACCCTGGAAGGCAGCAGATGATGGCTCAGAATACATTGGTCCCTGCTTCAATATGGCCCTGGCTTGGCATTTAGGGAGTAAATAAGTAGATGGAAGATATTCTCATTCTCTCTCTCTCTCTCTCTCACCTTTCATATATTTCTCTCACTGTATCACTCTGCCTTTTAAATAAATAAATAAAAATTATACCCATTGACTAACTTCTTCCCAATCCCTCTGACCCATTCTCCTTCCCACCCTGTGGTCACCAGTGTTCTACTCTCAATTCTATGAGATCAGATTTATTAGAGTCACATATGAGTGAGCTCATTGCCATATTTGTCTTTCTGTGCCTGCTTACTTCACCAAATATAATGTCCTATAGGTCCATATATGTTGTCACAAATGACAGGCATTCAGCTTTTTTAGGGCTAAATGGTATTCCACTGTATATATATACTATAATTTTCTTTATTTGTTATTTTGTTGATGGATGTTTAGGTTGATTTCATATCTTAACTACTATGAAAAACACTATAATAGCTAATCTTGTATAGTGTCATTCCATTGAAACATACTTGTCCCACTCCATGATGCATTATTTATGCCCTAATTCCTTCCTCCTAATAAAATGGAAGCTTTAAGTTAATTAACAACCCCATCTGCTTCCTTTCTTTACTTTCAACTTTTCCAAAAATGTCCCTTACTCTCTGTCTCTGATGTCCAGATGTTTAATCCTCATTCTACATAAGGCAGATTAGTACCTATAGGAAATTTCCTTATGATATGTAGCATGTATATGTGTATTTCAAAGTAATGCATTGCTGTTAATTTTGAAAGACTGCTGGTAATTGGCAGAAGGAGCTTTAAAGCATTTGGGTTTATTCCAAAAACTAGACCCTTACCATTTTCCAGCATGGCTTCCACAAAATGAGAATGTAAGATTCATGTCATAGAGTTCTTTAGAAAAACTATTAAGACACAGCACATTAAATATCTGTCTCATAATCATGAACCCTGAAATTTTCCAAAGACCTCTGAGAAGTAAGTACTCTAACTAGTCTATATGAAATAAGGCCAATCTCCTTGACGACAAAGAGTGCAACAGTCAGAGATAGAATTCAAATGTACACCTGTCTGACTCCAACAAGAAACTCTTAACCATGATGATCTGCATTTTCATTTAGTTTACAAGACTCGTCCACTCCAGTCACTCAGCAGACCTACAGTTAATGAGGATAGCCCCAATGGCCCCATTGTCTCTAAACTGGACATACCGAATAATGAAAGAAGGCATAAATTCAGAATACCGAGGTGTAAGAATTACAAATTGTGGTATTTTAACAAATAAACTATTATCAATTTATTCATCTATAAATTTCAGATGTTCCCTAGATTTTTCTTTAAATTTCATTCCCTTTATCCTTCTCTGAAAAATGAGAACAGTAGTATTTAGTGAAGGACGTAAGTATAATTAAAAATTGATAGGCAAAGGAAAATATTTGGCTCAGTTTCTATGTGACGGAAGTTTTCTTAATGAAAAGCCTTATTTGTTGTCATTGCCTGGGACGCTAAGGCACATTAAGAGAGCATCAAAAACCTAAGAAACCTAAGAGTGAGAAGAGGAAGATGAGAGGCAGTAGTGAAAAGACAAAAAGCTCATTCTCAAAAACAGCTTCACTGAAAAATAGACCAGGAATGGGGACACATTCTGTTCAACATTTGTGGCAAGCCTGGGAGCCAGGGCAGGAACTGGATTGCAAACTCCTAGATTTTCCACTCCTCTGGCCCCATCCTCCGAATTTTCTATGAAGCTATGTCTAGGAACATTTAGTGTATGTTTACATTTTGCAAAAGAATGAACAGATTGTAGCCTGATGAAATTCTAAAATGTCAGGACAATGGCTCTTTGCTGTCTAGATCCGTGCATTGCATTCTGACAAAGTTAACCATTTCCCTCTTGAAAATACAGTGCTCAAATGAACTACTCCCTTTACTTGGTGTCACATAACATCTGCAATCTAGAAAGTAGATATTACCAGCTCCCAAATAAACAAGGGATATGTGCAGTTCTTTCTTCATAAATGCTTTATCCAATTTGTGGTTTGTTTTTTATTTGTTTTGTTGTTGTTGTTTGCTTCTATCTGTAAGACAGTCCACATTCCCTGCAAGATAGCTGTAAGAAATCTAGAGAACTGACATCTTCTATAACGTCAAATACCCTGTACCTCCAATGCCACGTCTTAGTACAATAGTCCTGTAAACATATGTTACATAGCTTTTCTTTTTTTTTATTTATTTATTTTTGACAGGCAGAGTGGACAGTGAGAGAAAGAGACAGAGAGAAAGGTCTTCCTTTGCCATTGGTTCACCCTCCAATGGCCGCCGCGGCCAGCGCACTACGCTGATCCGAAGCCAGGAGCCAGGCTCTTCTCCTGGTCTCCCATGGGGTGCAGGGCCCAAGCACTTGGGCCATCATCCACTGCACTCCCGGGCCACATCAGAGAGCTGGCCTGGAAGAGGGGCAACCGGGACAGAATCCAGTGCCCCGACCAGGACTAGAACCCAGTGTGCAGGCGCCACAAGGTGGAGGATTAGCCTAGTGAGCCGCGGCGCCGGCCACATAGCTTTTCAATTCAGTAATGACAAGAGATCAAGACAGTCTTTGGAAATAATGGCCTTACAGCTGCACTTAGAATCCAAAAGGTTATGTGCAATTGCACATGAATTGCCAGGAAGTCTTTATCTCTCCCTAACACACTGCCTGCCTTCCTGCTATCCCATCTTCAAATTGCTGAATCTAAGATAAATGTTTACAGTTTTTCACAGGAAGTGTTGTGGCTCTCTTATTTTTGTATGATGAGAAATCCATTTTCTGTTGAGCAGCCACTCCAGAATATTCCCTTGGCTGTCATTAGCCTTCTTCGAGCTTTATGTTTCTGCATAGCATTTAGAGTTATCTAACATACTGTGCATTACATCTAGCTTGTGCTTGCTGGTCTGTCTCTCCTAACAGAATGTAAGCTCTGTAAAACTAGCGATGGGTTTGTCTTAGTTGTTATTCTTTGTTTATCTTTGATATTCAGCATCTGGAAAAGTGCCAGATGTATAATAGGAACTTTAAAATTTGTTGAATGAATGAGCAGATAAATACTTGTAAGAAGGAGCTTTTCCTGTTTAATTAGTGTGGAGAAACCAGCAACTTATATCAGAATGTTTCTGTTTACCCATTTTAGTTTGTTATATATATGTATGTTTAATTTGACTATAGAGAAATGCACAATGTTCTCATTTCATGGATGCATTCAGCCATTAATTTGGTAAACACTTACTGAACATTACTGGGCAAAAATCATTCTTTCTCAGATAATTCTTCTACTGTCTTCATAGCAGTTTTAAAAAAGAGAACTCAAAATACTATTTTATAAAAATAGCCTTATCTAGTTAAGATTCTGATATGGAATGTGAGAAATCCAATTAAGTAGCAACATAAGAGAACATTGTTCTGACAAAGGTTGTTTGTATTTTAGGATGCTACATGGTGTACAACTCTGCTCAGTGAGTATCTGCTCAGTCTTCAGTAGAGCTAACTCTAGTGAGATATATACACTGGGTTACACATATAAATGTCACTATACAGTTTCCTGAAACTTTTCTTAAAACACTGATATAATAAACTATATTTCCCCCTCATTAGTCTATTCTTCTCTTCTTCAGTTTGGAGAGTGATTCTACCTGACCATGCGGCTATATTATCTAGAGAAATAGAAAAGTATGTACAAACAAAGCCTGCATCTTGGATGTTATGAGCAGCATGATCTCCACCTTAGTTCTGGGTTACATACTACTAAAGTTTCACAGTAAGGAGAAATACACCTACATCTTTTAAAAGCATTTTACCTTGCTTAACACTCTGAAAAAAAAGTTGTTTCTAATAACTGGAGATTCAAATCCAAGCCCATCTTTTATTAACTTTATGAATATGGACATAAATTTTATTAATGGCCTTCAGTTCTCTCATTTTTAAAGCATAGAATACTCATTAAACAGATTCATTGTGAGGATTAAATAATGCAATTGATATTGTGCATTGTATCTGGTGCTAAGAAAATGTTAAATAAATTGTAGTCACATTTTTATTACAGACCTAATCTCTATATCCCATGACTTGAATGGAAGTTGGAGGAAATGTTTAAAGGTTGTGGTAAAGAAACATATACGCCGGCGCCGCGGCTCAACAGGCTAATCCTCCACCTGCAGCGCCGGCACACCGGGTTCTAGTCCCGGTCGGGACGCCGGATTCTGTCCCTGTTGCCCCTCTTCCAGGCCAGCTCTCTGCTATGGCCCGGGAGGGCAGTGGAGGATGGCCCAAGTGCTTGGGCCCTGCACCCCATGGGAGACCAGGAGAAGAGCCTGGCTCCTGGCTTCGGATGAGCACGGTGCGCCGGCTGCAGCGCGCCAGCCACAGCGGCCATTGGAGGGTGAACCAATGGCAAAGGAAGACCTTTCTCTCTGTCTCTCTCTCTCTCACTGTCCACTCTGCCTGTCAAAAAAAAAAAAAAGAAATATCTACTATTCACTTGCTTTTAAAGTATATGTGTTGTCTCTATATTAAAAGGATTATAGAGGATGTAGAGTCTAAATTCAACTTAATTCCAAATATCACAGAAGTAATTCTAACAGTTAACAGTCTTATCTAGACTCAAGCCATATGATCAAGAAAAAGAAACTATCAAACATCAGTGCAGACATTTCATTGATGTACATTTCATTGCATATCCCTGTGTTCCAATGTCTTTAGAATAGAAAAATTAGAGACATAATGTTTATTATTATAATCACAATGTTCCATAAGAAAATTAAAGATGTGTGTGCAAAATGATCAGGATGTAGAAAATGTGGTTAGAATAAAAGGTAAAATCAAATACTGAAAGTTAGTGTGTAGTACTGAAGATTCTATCCAGTAACTGATCTGCAATGACAGATGAGCTTCTAAGTTTCTTAGCAAATTATAATGAGTAACAACATCAGTTGAAGTGCTCATTGTCAGTGAGAGAAAGAACACCAAATTATCAGGTGAAAAAAAAGCCTATCATAGAAATTCATCTCACAGTTAACAATCAAGGACAAAATTCTTGCCTACAGAGGACAACTTTGCAAGTTATAACCAATCTCATTTGCAATGTATTTTATAATGCAAATTATTAAGAGCATAAATTTTAAATATTCTTACCACTCAATGGTATTTCCTGTGATAAATATGTTAATTATTTCAAATTGTGTTTATAAGCAATAACATCACTTTGTACCCAATACATCCAACTATAATTCATCAATTTCAAGTTAAAAAAAAAGGAATTGGGAATCAACTTGGATGTCCCTTTGATCACTTAACACTGCTAAATAATTTCAATTATCTCTGCAAAAAAAATTTCCCTCTTAATAAAAAACATTTTAATAGGTATATTTACAGATAATCAAATGTAGGTGGAATAAGTATGCTTCTGTATGCACATGTATACACATTTAGTATGAAAAGTAAGATGAGAAAATGTAAGGATTATAGTTACAATGAATGCTGGTACAGGTGCTGTGGTGGAATGAGAAGGCAAGCCAAGATGGCCACTGGCAAGCAAGCATCAGTTACTCAGGAATGGCTTCCACCTTGCAATGGAACCTGCCTGGCAACAGGCTGTGATTGGTTAAGATATAAACTGCCCCTTGACCGAATTGGCTGCCTCGGCTATATAAGGTGCTGTACCAACTGAAATAAACGAGTCTGCGGGCTGCTCACCTCTAGCCCACTTTCACCTGTCTTCCAGGGTCTGTGTGGTGACTCTGCACCTCTGGCCCCCACTGTGCTCCTCCTCTCAGAATGAATCAACCTCAACATCTGGTGCCAGCGTGACAGAGAGAGAGTGTGTCAGACTCAGCGAGGTCCCCCATTAATTTCGGCAAGTAAGCCCCTTAGTGTTTTATGTGCTATTTGGTTCTGTGAGGGTGAACACAGAACCCCCTCCTATGCCCCTTTCCTTGTCTTTGTCCTCGGTCTAAGTGACCCCATGTTAGGCACACACCACCCAGAAGCATAACGCTGCTTCTCGGCTCCTCCTCTTACTTTCAGTTCACCAGGTGAATTCACAGAAGGGCATGATCATCCCAGAATTAGGAACCAAGTCATCTTCATCTTCCCTCACTCGAGAGACTTGATGCTCTGGAGACACCATGTGGGCTTTGACCTAATGAATCAAGGAAGTCCTCCACTAAGCACAGGATATATGTACGATCTGATACACCACTGTCTGTTCATCTAACGTAGAGAACCCCCTGCAGAATGCCATCAGCCACTGAGGTGCTAGGAATTTGCTTTGTTATGGCAGCAGTATTGTGGGTGTCTTTCCTTTGGCTAGAGTTGATGTGGCGCGATGCTCTTAAGTGTTCAAACATGGGAAAGATACCTCTCTCTCAGAAGCCCAAACAGATTACCAAACATAATGAATCTGTGAGTGAAAAGAGCCTGTCACTCCAGGCTTCTGCCTCACTGGCAATAGTTGATGACTTAGGGAGAGAGAGCTCCGACAGTGAAAATGACATGACAGCAGACAACGTAGCAAGGCCTAGTCAGCCACCCCCCAAAAACCTGTGTGATGAACTTAGATGACCTCAAGGCAATAACCCATGTGAGGTCATCCCATCTGCACCCAGTGAGGATCCCTACATTTGTGGTAGTCCCTGGGCACCCCAGGCTCTCAGGGCAGCCTCTCGACCCCATCCCACCCGCATCTTTGCTGTTAATGTTGGCGTGGATGCAGAATTCAGGCCATGGATTCCAATGCCCGTAAAAAGGCTTCTGCTAACCAAGGGCCAAAGATATGCTTGTGTCTTTCCAGAGAATGTGGGACAGCCCATTTGGGTACCAGAAAAAACATCAAGCCTGCAAGTGAGTCAACCAGAACCAGTTGAACAAGACTGAGAGTCCGCCTTCTTAGCAGACGCACCTGCCCTATCATCCTACCCTGAGGAACTGCCCATAGCCACATCCACTACTGCTTTATACCCCCACTTAACTCTGGTCAGTCATTCGAACAGCCAACAGCCTGTGTGTGGTCATGCCATTCCTGATTACCACTGATCCTCATTCCTACCCTTTCTGAGCAAGCACTCCTGTGATCTCCCGTTTTAAGGGCTGGTTAATCAACAATGGTTAAGATCTTCTGGGAGACAACCTAAGACAGACACAGCCATGTATGAAGACCACATGAAAATGAGGTCAACAATGGTATGGCCAAAGATCATGCCTCCCATTGCTCAAAAATAAATGAAAAGGGGCAACTGTGGTGGAAAGAGAAGGCTATGCCAAGATGGACACTGGCAAGCGAGCATCAGTTACTCAGGAATGGCTTCCACCTTGCAATAGAACCTGCCTGGCAACCGGCTGTGATTGGTTAAAACATAAACTGCCCCTTGACCAGATTGGCTGCCTCAGCTATGTAAGCTGTTGTGCCAACTGAGATAAACAAGTCTGTGAGCTGCTCCCTCTAGCCTGCTTTCACCCAACTCCAGGTGTCTGTGTGGTAATTCCACACCTCTTGTCCCCATTACTCTTCTCTCAGAACGAATCCACCTCAACAATGTGCTGAGAATTATACTTCCAATACTACTTCCAAACACATTTACATAGTCATCCAAACCAAATACACAAAGAAAACTTCTATTATGATCAGGATAACTGAATTCCAGAAAACCATGCATTTTAATTTAAATCATAAAAATCAAGTCTTCCTCATCTCCAAGACATAAGCCATGTATATCTTCAAAAATTTCTGCCCAAAATAAACTGATCTTTTAAATCTACTTTTCTGCAAGCTTTTCAAAGTGCCCTTGTGGTCAAGAAAACTAAGTAGCCACCAGGCTTCAGGATTTTGACTTAATTTATGTTGTATGACTTGAAGTCTAAAGTCAGAAGTTGTGTTCATTTACAAAGGCTAAATGGATTCCTTACAGATTAAGAAATCTTTGAATACATGTTACTTATTATCTTTGAATATATATTATTATATTGATATGTTTTAATAAATAATTAAAATAGTGTACAAGAGGTTTCAGCCCAATTTCAAAAGTTAACTTTAACAAAGCAATTACAATCTTAAAGGAAACCAAACCAGTTATTTTTCTTTCAATTCAAATAGAATATAATAGTTATCCAGCCTTTTGATTTTCTTCTGGGACACATTAAAATGCTCAGGATAAAATATATATATGCCAATTCCTATGTTCCAGTTCACATTTAAAACTGGAATCCTGATTGACTGGGGAATGTTCTCATTACGTTTGGAAGGATGAGGAACTCTCCAAGCCAATATAAAAGTAACAAATCGGCTACAAATTTTGCTAGTTACTCCTCCATATTAGTAGTTATGGAAAAGCTTTTCCCACACTCTTCTCCATTTGATTTCAGCACAAGGAGCCAAAACAAGCAAACAACCAAACAAAAAACTCTGTTGCTTAGGGAGAAATCACAGTAATAAACCTTCTACTAACTTCATAAGGAAAGCAAACATGAGCACACACAAAGTAATTAAGAGAAGTCAGACTTTCCCCTAGCCATAGTCACGTTAGCCAGAGAAACCTGAAAGTTGACATTCTCAGTGCATCTCCCTTTGTGATGTATCTGAATTGATGAGAATCATCATTTGCTGACATATTTAAATTCTGGATTTTTTTCAAGTGATGCTAGAGACATTGAAATATTTAGACTATCTTGAATCTTACTATATTTTATAAGTGGTACATTAGATCATTTTTATCTTCACACTGAATCACTGCCCAAAGGACATAGGCAGCTCCAGGACTGAGAGAACTTAGTCTCGCACAAACATCCAAGAATCATGTAGACATCTGAACATAGACAGTCAGAATTAAGCCAGAATACTGTCCTGGAACATTGGCATAAGGTCACTTAGCCATTTAAAAAAAATGAAACAAGTTATATTTGGAGTTAGGTTCCTTGAAGTTTGCTTCTGTCAGAATGCCTGGTTTCTCTGGCAAATATTTGTATACATAATGTATGTTCAATTCAGAGTGCATGCTTCCCTTCATTCCAGCTTCACTGTTTGTTATAACAAAGGACTATGTACTGCTGGCAGTAAAATAGAGATAAAGGCACTATGAAGAGTACACCCTGAAAGGAAGCTTCATCATCCCTTCTGCATGTTTGCATTATGGTGTGAGAATGTTATTAGCTTAGAATTTAACAAGCTTATTAAGCCCATGAACAACACCACAAATACCCTTCAAGTATATATGGACAGCAAGTTTTAGGTCCTTGTCAGCATGAAGAATTATTCAAACAAGCAAATCACAACTGTCCAAGAGATTCAGGGGTTCTCTCACTCTCTAGATCCAATAAATCTTGCCTCCCACAGTCCCTTTCTGTTTATTGTTCCCAAGTGCAACTCCTATATGGTTGTACATTGAATACAGCATCCTCCTCCCTCAGGCTATGCTTCCATGTGATTAGTAAATTGCTATTGTCTAGATCAGAAGAAAAAAAGAGAAGTTGTTAATATGCATTCACTTGAAAACATCTATCACCAGTGTCCTTTGATGTTTTGGTGTGGGTTAAAGAAATGGGTATAGAACCTGGCTTCCATGAAGAAATTTCACTTTTCTTGAGGCTGAGATTTAGATATTTTTGTATTAGTTATATCTTCCTTGAATTGTTCAGGGAATAGGAGGACTTCATTCACATGAACTTGATTAAATGTGAGGACTTAGTGGTGGATTTAAGAGGTGAAATGAGCTCAGACTGCCATGTTCTTCAATGAATCAGCTGGGTTAAACAAGTGAGAAAGTCGTGATAAATCCCCTGCTGAAGTTCCCCCTGTCTTTTAGCAAGGTACTGTACATCGTTAAGATGCCTGTAAAACTGTCTGCTGTTCACTAAAGAAAAATAATCAAGATGGGCGCAGCAGAATTTTCATTACTCTGGTTTGCTTAGAATCCCAAGTTAAATCAAATAAATAATAGTTTCTACTTATAAATACTTAGTGTATTATCACTGATAAAATATAACTGTCTTCAGAGTCAAGAAGCCTTGCTCTGTATCCTTTATTTGCCATTGTTTCAGGTGTCTGACCAGAGTCAGGGAGCAAAGTCTATGTAATGGCACAAAAAAGCATTTTTTGGGAAACCACATAATTCCCCTTGACTCAAACAATCACATACTCACAGTTAATTATTTTGCCGTATTCGACCATACCACTATCTACAGATTTATTCAAGATGATTGTACAGCATATTTGGCAATTTCAGAAAGTGCTACTTTTTGTCACCTCCCTAACATTAATTCTATCCTTCAAGAACTCTAAAAAGAAAAAACAATCTTGAGGTATCCAAGTTCCATAGCATTACTCTACCCTTCCAAATGATCCCATTTTCATTTTTCAAACTCTCCAACAATAAGGAATACTCATTCTCATTTCTTCTTCTCTTTTTTCTTTAGATTTATTTATTTATTTATTTGAAAGTCAGATTTACAGAGAGAAGGAGAGGCAGAGAGAGAGGTCTTCCATCTGCGGGTTCACTTCCCAACTGGCCACAATGGCTGGAGCTGCACCGGTTTGAAACCAGGAGCCAGGAGCTTCTTCTGGGTCTCCCATGCAGGTCTGGTGCCCAAGGACTTGGACCATCTTCAGAGAGCTGGACTGGAAGTGGAGCAGATGGGATTCAAACCAGCGCCCATATGGGATGCTGGCATTGCAGGTGGCGGCTTTACCAACTACACCACAGCACTGGCCCCTATTCTCATTTCTTGAAGTCAGAGATACCACTCTGTAAACAGAGAACTTCAATAAAATTGATTTGGACTATAGAGTGGTAGGTGGTTACAGGTCCAATCTTTTAACTTTACGCAATTTAATTTCAATACTCTTTAATTGCTGATACATTATAATTTTTAGTTGAAATAGATTTTATCATGTCAACCCAATAAAGAGTAAAATATTATGAGGGAATAGGATTTTGGCCAAGTGAGTTTTTATTACTATCATCAATCCTTTGTGAATCTGTGCAGTAGAGCTGTGTATGGTTTTGAAATGAAAGAAGAAATAAAGAAGGCAGAATAGAGAGGTTGGTCAATAGGTGCTAAGTTATAGTTATACAGAAAAAATAAGTTCTGCGAGAGTGGGCAAGATGGCGGAATAGGAAGGGAGCACACCGATAGTCTGGGGAGAGACAGTTTAATAAAAGTGGAGATACTGCAGGTTCAAGGAAGAGTAGGGGAAGAAACAGCAGAGGAAACCCTTCCGGAACTGGTGATTCACAGTGGACCTGCGTGGAGAGCATGGGAGCCCGCAGTTTGGGACACCAGCAGCAGATTCAACACACCAGCGCTGGAACGCGAGGTGGGCCGAACCTCAATAGCCCGAGATACCAGAAGGGAAGCGGAAAGAGGAGACTAGAGCGAACAAGGCTTGAAACCCTGCAGGGAAAAATTCACCAGGCTAACTAGAAGAGAGAGAGAAAGAGAGGGAAAAAAAAAGTGACCCATACGTACACGAGTTTCTCTCTCTCTGCTCACCTCTCAAAGGCGAGCAAGACAAAGAGCAGGCACCATTTTGGAATACGTCATAAGCAGGGTGACCTCGGGTCAGCACCGGCCCCGAGCCTAGCAGAAAAACCTGACTCTGGGTGGGAGGGGTGAAATAACAGGAGATTAGAACCTAATGAATGTGTGGTGCTAATGAACTGAGACTGTGAAAAAAGAGACGGTGGGGGAGAGAACTCACGGAAATCACGAATTCATGTGAGTACTCTCCAGAGACGCTACAGTTCAGTAGCCTTGGCAGCCCAGTGGGAGACTACAGGAGAATCTGAGCCCACACTAAGGGCCGCAAAGATTCCCTCTCTGGTCCTTGGGAAAGAGCTTCTGATCTCTGGCTCCTGTGGGTATATCATTCGCCTGCTAACCACCCCCAATTCCATTCAGCTGTGTGGAATTACTTCCCTTTTGAACCAAAAAAAAAAAAAAAGTAACAGAGAGAGATTTACCACGCCTATCCTGGGAGTGTCTCCTTTGACACACCCTCAACCCTGAGGAACCAAACAGAGCTCTCAGGCCACACCCATCTCAAGCCTCTAAGGCTCCATCAAAAGCAGACAGTCCACTTAATCTAGAGTCATAGTATAACAAGAAAAACACACCACAGTGAAGAAACCAATATGCCAAACAACAAACGCAAAAACCGAGGTAATAAGAACAAGGAGGACACTATGGTGTCCCCAAATGAAAACGACACCCCAATTCAAGATTACAAAGATGATGAGATAGAAGAAATGCAAGAAGCAGATCTCAAAAAATTGATAAGAACACTAAGAAGTACTCAAAAACAAATTCTTGAACTACAGAAATCCTTAATGGACAAGGTAGAAAATCTCTCTCGTGAAAATGAAATATTAAGGAGGAATCAAGCTGAAATGAAACAACTAGTAGAACATGAAACTGTGATAGTGACGAGAAATCATAATGAAGTGAAGAATTCAATAGATCAAATGAAAAACACATTAGAGAGCCTTACAAACAGAATGGGTGAGGCAGAAGAGAGAAGCACAGGAAAGTATACAGTCAAACCAAAGAAAAGAAGAGGAAATTAGAAATCTAAAAAATATTGTTGGGAATCTACAGAATACTATTAAAAACCCCAACATTTGGTTTCTAGGAGTTCCTGAAGGCATGGAGAGGGAGAAAGGATTAGAAGGCCTTTTTAGTGAGAAAATAGCAGAAAATTTCCCAGGTTTGGAGAAGGAGAGAGACATCCTAGTACAGGAAGCTCATAGAACCCCTAGGAAACATGACCAAAAGAGATCCTCATCACGACACATTGTAATTAAACTCACCACAGTGAAACAGAAAGAAAAGATCCTAAAATGTGCAAGAGAGAAATGTCAGATTACTCTCAGAGGATCTCCAATTAGACTCACAGCAGACTTCTCATCAGAACAATCTTCTGTATATAGATAATTAAAAATGAAAAAAAAAATCTTGGTGTTAAATTGGAAATTGCATAGAAAATTAATCAATTTAAAAAAATATATCATGTAGGATCTCTGTCCTTAATGTGCTATACATTGTGAATTAATACTATAACTAGTACTCCAACAGTATTTTTCACTTTGTGTTGCTATGTGAGGGCAAACTGTTGAAATCTTTACTTAATATGTACTAAACTGATCTTCTGTATATAAAGAGAATTGTTAAAATGAATCTTGATGTGAAGCAAGGGGAGAGGGAGTGGGAAAGGGGAGGGTTGCGGGTGGGAGGGAAGTTATGGGGGGGAGCCATTGTAATCTATAAGCTGTATTTTGGAAATTTATATTCTTTAAATAAAAGCGTTATAAAAATAATTATTTTATGAGCAATGAAAAAAAATTAAACTTTTTGTACTACTTCAAATTTTTGTATTGTAAATGTAAAACTATTCTGAAATTAAAAGATTTGAGAGTTAAAAAAAAATAAGTTCTGGTATTCTATTGCATAGTCAAGTGACTTCAGAAAATGATAATGTATTGTACATTTCAAAAGAGGAAGAGAAAAGGATTTTGATTATTTTCACCATGAAAATGGTAAACTTATGCTGATATGAACATTACAAATATATGTTTCAAAGCATTACATGCTAACTTGTGGGTATGTCCATGTTTTTAAAGAAACTAGAATACATAGGCCTAATAAAGACCAGGTCTAGTGTTTTGCAGGAAAGCAGCCCTGACTTTTTGAATCATTACTTTCTCTATATTCTCTAGTTATCACATAAACACTTAGCATTCCTTGCATTCCTTTGGCTTCTTTGCTATTATTACCTTGTCCCTATAAACACTGGCCCATCCTAGTATCAACAGTACTTACTTTTCATGGACATGAACTTGGTCAAATATAAAACATCAAGAAGAACAAAATGAACAGCCTACTGTCACTGCTCGTGAACTTAAAATCATTTAGTGTTTTGTTAGAAACAGTTCTACTGTTTTTTTCTGTTTTTTTAACTTATTTATAGATTTGAATGGTCCAGACACAGTCCATTTTCTTCTGTGTTACCAACTTCAGAAAAATCAGAAATTACAATATAGATGGTAAAGAGTGTAAAGAAAAATCAAAGTCTTATTGAGAAGTCCATAAATGGAAATAATTCTTTTAGTTTAATCTTTCTTCATCTTACTGTCAAACAAAAAGAAAACCCCATTTCCTTTAGAATATGGTCATTTTATTTGACCAGCTTTCTTCAAAATAACTATAAAAGGACACGACTTTACTGTTCTCTGCTATAGGAGGTAGAAGGGAGCTATTATTATTATTATTTTAAAGTTTATTTATTTTTATTTGAAAGTCAGTTACACAGAAAGAGGAGAGTCAGAGAAAGAGAGAGGTCTTCCATCTGATGGTTCACTCCCCAACTGGCCGCAACGGCCGGAGCTGCACAGATCGGAAGCCAGGAGCCAGGAGCTAGGAGCTTCCCCTGGGTCTCTCACATGGGCGCAGGGGCTCAAGGACCTAGGCCATCCTCCACTGCCCTCCCAGGCCATAGCAGAGAGCTGGATCGAAGTGGAGCAGCCGGGTCTCAAACCGGCGTCTATATGGGATGCCAGAGCTACAGACCAGGGCTTTAACTCACTGTGCCACAGTTTTTGCTGGCCCTGAGACTATTATTATTTAAGGCAAGAATTGGTGCTTGATGTATATTGTTTTGTTTGGCCCAGTGGAATGCATGTCCTTGTTTCCATTGTTGCAGAGGATTTTATGTTCAGAGGGTGAAAAAAAAATCACACCTCTGAAGTCCCACAAAGCCAAGGCATTAGCCCCAGATCTTATCTTTTAGATTTACTTAAGTTATATAAGATTCATATATTTCATCTATACAGATTTGAACCACAGTGGCACTTCCCTCCTCCCCCTGCCCACACTCCAAACCTTCCTCCCCATCCCTCTCAGGTTTCCACTCTTAATTTTTACAAAGATCTATTTTCAGTGTACTTAGCGATGCTATAATGCCTATGCTCTTCCTGCTACCTCACTACGGCTTCATTGTGAGACACTGAAAACCTGTTGCTCTTTCCTGTGGTTCAGTCTGGCCCTTGTTAATCCATTCTACATTACTTCCAAAAGCAGATGTTTCTGAGTATTTGGTAACAGATTAAGCACATTTCTTCTGCAGCAATATGACTCTGAGCGGAGCAAGAGGCTAATCTCTTTTCCCCTTGCATTTCTTTCTTTCTACTGGATGTTGATTATTTAAGGGCTTGAGGATTAATGTCAAAGTGTGCTCCTGAAAGCATCTGAACTAATCACAGCTAAGTCCATGGTTGGTGTTCTTGTTCATGCATAGATGTTTGCATCTCCACTTCCCAGATCCTCTCAAGCAATCCTTCTTTAGAAAAATGTCCATCCCTATTAATGCTTCTTTCAATTTAAGTAAATCCTGTATTGAAAAGGATGTTATTCATTCTTCTGAGAAAAATAGGGGATATAAAAATAAATAAGGTTCAGGCTTTGCTTTCAAAGAGTTACAGTCCAGTGGAAGACTTTGTTGCACACAAACACTAAACATAATTTCTTAGATATTCTGTTTTATATCATTCACATCCATATCCTTTTTCCCAAAGCAAAACTAACCAATCTCATAAATAATTTATTATAATGCACCAATTCTTTTTTGCAAGATAACAATTGCTTTTTAATAAGAACTCCCAAGTGAATCACTCTAAAAACAGGAATTTCAGTAACTCCAGCACACTGTTTATGGAGGTACAGTGTAGATTCCTGACAACACAGCTTCCCTTATATCACATGCACTCCTTTTTGTCTACATGTATGACCAACTCTGATATGTAATATGTCACTCACAAGAAAACCAACTAAATAGATTTGGAGAACTTGACCCACTTCCTGGATGAGACAGTGGCATTATTTTAATATTCATCTTTTACATATCATTTACTGTGTTCTGTGTCTCTACAGGGTGGTATTTCAGGAGAAATGCAGTACTCATGTGGCCTGAATAATGTCAGAGTTTTCACATTATTAGTATTCAGGCTTTGGGTTAGGGAACAAAGTTGCCAGCAGACCTGAAGATGTGTTTAGAATACACTCAGAGTTAAAAGCCCGCTCAATGATTCAGAGCAGCTACAATTTTTGCTTTTATTAAGCTAGCGCAATTGAAGAGGAAAGATGCCTGCTTTTTCTTTAGGGAGGAGGGAAAGTCTTAATATCTTAACTGAAGTCCAAATGTTGAGTGTATGCAAATTTGCCCTTTTAAGATATGAACCAAATTGTCCATCTCTACACAAATAGAAGAAAGAAGGTATTCCCAAGGTCATGCTTCCTGAATACTTTATTGTACAATGACAATTCAATGACCTTTCTCAAATAAAAATATATTAAGATCAACCTTATTTGTTTAGTCACTGGTAACGTTATCATGGACATACAAGCAATGAAAAGAAAAAGAAAAATGAAGCACATTAGAGGTCAATTTGGGCATTTATAGTAATCTATTGTCTCTTTAATCGTGGCAAAGTTGATGTGAATATCTTAATAATTTGTTTTTCCCTCAATCTTGCTTACACATTAATAAATGATGTCTGATAATCTGAAGAAAAACTAGAAGATGAGGAAGGCAAACACTTTCAAGGTCTTTTTCAAAAGCTGATAACTTGAGAACCACTTTGAAAATAGTGGAACAGGGAATATATTTTATGGAGGGGAACCATATGCATACTGCTATTAATATTTTGGGAAAATTGGAAATTATTATATGCAAGATGAAGACTACCTCTCAAGTGCTGTACTCGAATATGATTTAAAAGTAATTATAAGCAAGCATCAAGGTATAGATGTTAAAGTTCCCTTCATAAAATATTCAGAAACATGACTATTTGTTCTACAAACAGACTTTGTTGTGGATCTAACAGAACTTGGCTGCCCAAACTCATGCAGACCTTCAAACTATGGAAATCTTATGTTACAAGTTGATGGGTTAGGGGTGGAGACTAGATCGAATTATTGCATCTGAAAGCTGGGTCCAGTGAGGGGTCCTTAGGTTTCTGGAGGCTTACCCTCAGAAGGTGGTTCTCTGAAGAGCTTTGGTTATTTAAGTTCAGTTCAACCTAGCTTCTTGCTTCACTTCCTGGCTCGCCATGTGGTCATGCCTCTCCATCCACTCCCCAAAGACCTGTCTCTGACAGATGCCAGAATAATGGGGTCATCTGATTCTGAACTGTAAACTTGCAAATCATAGGCCAAAATAGACTTTTCCTTGCAAAGAAACTCTTCTAAGGAATGTTAAAGTAACAAAAAACTAACAGATTTTACACACTAAAATTTAACATTTTCTTCTAGTGAAGCTTCAGATTTCTTCACTCTCTAGGAGTATGCCTAGAAATTACTTTTACTTTAGAAAATTTACTTTAGAAATTACTCTTAGCAATAAAAAGAGAGCATCTGCTGAAAAAGCAAGGTCAGAACTTTGCCCTGATTGTAATAAAAACATTGTCCATTTTGGAACATTTGATATAACTTAATAGATACTTCCTCCAGCTGAAAATGGTCCTTATTAACATTTTAATTTTATCTGTGAGGTCTTTAAACATAGTTGAGATCATAAAAAATTGATTTTTTTCATTTAAATGTAAGTAATTAATATTTCTCCATAATGATCAGCCAATAAATGAGATCTATGCAAAATAGACATTTCCTTATTAATAAAGGTTTTAAGACAACCACAAAAAGATTTCAAGTTTATATTTTCCTTAGAAGACTGAAAGGAAAATAACCTGCCCTCCATTTTGATTTACATTTAAACAGCATTCTTGATCCTGCAGAAGTGGACTGGAAGTCATCACCAATTCCTGAAATTCTGTAGAACTGCAAAATTTGGAAAACAAGAAAAACTGGAGAAAAATTCAAAAACATGTTATAATATACATCTAAAAGAGATAGTTTTCTTTGCATTCAGGTCTCAAAAAATGGGTTAGAAACGATTCAACCCAATAATATAGAAACATCTGGCAGGCATTTGGTGTAGCAGTTAAGACACTACTTGGGACACTCACTCCCATCTCCGAGTGCTTTCTCCACTTCCAACTCCATCTTCCTGCTAATGCAAACACTGGAAGGCAGCAAGTGATGGCGGAAGTAATTGAGGCCCTGCCACACACTTAGGAGACCCTGACTGATATACACATATGGGCTCCTTGCTTCAGCTAGATCCAGCTCCAGCTGTGGAGGGCTTTTGAGAAATAAATCAGAATATGGAAGATTTTTGTCTCTGTGTCTGTCTCTATGCTTTTCAAATGAATGAAAATAAATAAAATTTTTTATTTAATATGAATCATTTAAAACGTGAAAAATCTTGGGGCTGGCAGTTTGGAACAGTAGATTTAAGTCTTTGTCTGTGAAGCTAGCATCCCAATTTGGAGTGTAGGTTGGAGTCTGGCTGCTCTGCCTCTAAACCAGCTTCCTGTTAAAGCAACTGGGAAGGCAGTCCTTGTGCCCTGTCTACCCACATGGGAGGTACAGATGGAGTTTGGCCTGGCTCAGATCCACTGTTGCTGTCTGTCATATGGGGAGTGAAACAGCAGATAGAAGTGTACTCTCTCTGTGTCTCTGTCTGTCTGTCTGTCTGTCTGTTTCTCTCTCTGCCTCTTCTGTTACTCTGCTTTTGAAATAAATAAATATTTGAAAAAAATAACATGAAAAATCTTAACAAGCATCATCCAGGGGAGTGTTGAAGCCAATTATTATAATTGACAGCCAGTTGAAAGCAAGGCCTTATGACATATAATTAGCAAAGGGGCATTAAAGTTGAATGTCGGTGCCAGAAAGAATGAGCACACCAGAAACTCATCTGTCCACTTTCCCTTGGCTTTGTTGTATGGGTGTGAGAATGCACAGATCAGGTAAAATGGAGGCCCCTACAAGCAGCATTTAGCTAGACAAATTCACCCAGGACAAAAAGAAATAAATATTTATTTTGACTTGAGATTTTCCCAGAAGGCTTTTTGCATGAACCTCATTTACTGGCTCATCCTTCAATCATGTTCTTCCTACTCCACCTGGATAGGCACAGTTCTAAGCACAGGAACTGCTGAGCTGCTCTGAAAACACAGCTGTGATAAGAAACAAAACTGTGTGAGCTTTCATGGGTTGTTCACTCTACAAAGGCACCTACAGAGACAGATTTTTTTCTTTCATTTCTACATTAACATCTTTCTTTTATTGCCATGCCTTTTTTGTCAGCCTTGCCTTACAATTCCCTGTATCTGCCGACATTTGGTTACATCAGATAAAATGTATTGTGTTCTCAGCCATTCATTTTATTCTCTACTTCCCTGATATTTTCAGACAAAAAATATTGTTTATTTTGTCCTCTAGAAAATGGTAATAATGGAATTCTTCTCTGTTGATTCTAAAGATAGAATCTATACATTTTACCCTCAGTATTGCAGAACTACATACATATGTGATTTTAAAGTTAGTCTCAAATGAAAAACTTTTATATATTTCTCTTTCCCTGAATAATGTTGGAAGAAATATGTAGAACACAAAAATATTATCTATCTATTTATCTATCTTCTTTCTACTTACCTATAAATCTAAATACAAATGTACTTCAAAAAGTTCATGGAAATAAAATATTAATTTAATTTGGTATAAAAATGGTTGAAGTCTGTGTATAGTTTTTTTCATAATATACATTTTCATAAATTATTGAGCACTTTGTGTAAGTACATATATACACACACGAAGTATTTTATATACATAAATATAAGCATGCGCAGTACATAGATGTTCGTATGTGTCCATACCCATATTATATACAAAGTTATACAAGATATTTTAGGAAGTTATTGAAATGTGCATTATATAATCTATGAAATATCCATTTTAGAAAAAATGCTGTGTTAAATTTTAAAGGAACAAACAGCAATAAAAAAACAAATTTGCAACAAAGATTTGTTGCTTTGATTGCTATTTTGGCTTGTTGTTTTAAACTTTGTCTCTATTAAAACAGCCTGGCTGGTTGCATGAGTGAACTTCAAAAAGTTTGTAGAAAAAAATGGAATTAAAATATTATTAGGGGGAAAACTTGAAACCATGGGTAGTTTTTCATAAAACACATTTTCTAGGAACTTTAAGAAAAAAAGATGTAAGAATTTCAAAATTTTTTGCACCAAAATAAATATCTTTTAATACAATTTTCCTTAAATGTTTTGAAGGACCTTTGTAGTTGTCAGGGTTCTCCAGAATAGGAATATAGATATATAGATATAGATATATGTATAGATACAGATATAGATATAGATATAGATTTATTTATAAACAAAAGATCTATTATAAGGAATTGGCTCATGTGATTATAAGATTCAAGAAGGACAATGATCTGCAGTCAGCAATTGGTTACTCAGAAAAATCAATGAAATAGACTCCAGTCTTCATTCTAAGGCCTAAGAGCTGATGGTTAAGTTTCAGTCCAAGTGCAAGAAAAGATCAATGTCCTAGCTCATTCAGTCAGGAAAAAAAAAAAAAAGTTCCCTTTAACTTAGTCCTACAGTTCTATTCAGATCTTCAATTGATTGGCAGAGGGTCTCCCACATTAAGAAAGATAATCTGCTTTACTCTGTCTACCAATTCAAATGTTAATCTCATTAGAAAACACCTGCTCAGACAGACCTAGAATAATGTTTTACCAAATTCTTGTGCACTCTGTGGTCTATTCAAGTTAATAACCAGCACATTAATTCTGTGGGCAAAATATTTCCAAGGCAACTAACGTCTATAAAGATAGAAAAATAATCTGAACTGTATCATCATGAAAGTTTGTAGGTAATGCCATTACTATGTAAGATGCCTTCTTTTTACTCTTGTTAAACTATATACCAATCATTCATTTTAAAAAACATTTCCTGCTTTTATTACTTAGTATGTTCTGAGTCTTTGTGTGTGTGTTAAAAGTACTATTTTAATAAAAAATGAAAATAAAAGAACTCTAGCTCAAAGCCTAAATTATTTGGTAAAATATGGTCAAAATTCTTAAAGTATGGTTAAAATAGAGATTTCTGTGTGTCAGCCAACAGATTCAGAAAGTGGGAAAGTGTTTTCTTCCACGTTTACTGAAGTATTATTTGTAATTATACAATACAGATAACTTTCTAAATATTAAAAAATAGGTGGCTTGGAGAATAAACTGTACTACACAGATATAAATAAAATACTATATAACTATAAAAATTAAAGATAGGCTCCATGAACTTATTTGGAGCAGTGTCTAAAAGATAGTAAGTTAAAAAAGCAAACTTCAAAAGAATATATGTTGACATATAAATACATATTTATTTTTATATAAACACCCATATATACATGTCTATGAGCATCTATGATCTGAATGAAATCAGAATCAAAGAATGTTTCACCTTAGAGTAAAAACAAACCAAGTATTGGCTTCACTATTTTAGTAACTGAAAGGAAGACAATGGCCTAACTCCAAGGTTATAGATCACATCAGAAGCAATATCTCACATAGTCCAACACTGACATACTTGGCGTGAACAGAAAGAAAGCCAGTATGTTTCCTACTGAAGTGAATGCTAACTGGTATCGTTATTGTGCTGAAGCCCCAGATGAAGATTTCTGTCCTGTAGTACCTGCTGATGATTGCCTTGGCAAGAGAGTGACTTGCCCCCCAAATGATTTCATCACACCACTAACCTCCAGAATAAATCAGATAGATGACTCTTAAAAGACAGGCGGGAATGATTACCATGACTGCTTTACCTGAAAACCAAGAGAAACAGAACCATCATCTCAAATAATGTTCTTCCCTAGCAAGTTATTTATTATTCTGAACATTGTGTCCAGTTATAAAATTTTGCTTCTTACATGAATTCAGAGATAAAATTGGAAATCACAGACCTGTGGGAGTTGCTTAACAAAGCTCTTAATTTTAAAGGAAGTCATATTGATTACTCCCTTGGTTGCACATAGAAAATTATTCAGAGTACATCATAAATTAGTTTTTTAAAAAAAAACTTCAACAATACTCAACATAATGCAATGCACAAAGCATAGGTGAACCTTGTCTCATGTTTTAGTGTGTAGTAAAGGGAGGAAAAATAGATGAAGTGACACAAAGATTAAGAGATGATATTAATTCACTCACCATAGGTGTGATTACAGTAATTTTGCAGAACCTTATTCATTCCAACATGCTGACAATGTCTTTCTTACTGACTTCATATTTCCAAATCCAAAAGCAATTTTCCATTAAATAAATAAGAATATGGAATCATTGTGTTAATTTTAAAGTATCCAGGTGGATAAAATACATTCATTGCAGAGTACATGGAGTTAGATTTTAACTTTAAGTCAGTAAATATTAAGAACATAATAGCTTGTGTGTGTGCATGTGTATGTGTGTATGTGTGTGTGTGTGTGTGTGTGTGTGAGAGAGAGAGAGAGAGAGAGAGAGAGAGAAAGAGAGAGAGAAAGAGAGAGAGCTATCCATGTTCTTTCTTCTTTCCTCAGATAATCTCAAGCATTGGGAACAATGAGGGATAATAATTGAAGTATTTCATTCCACATGCTTCCATAAACATACAGTTTTATTACTGGAATTCCAGTTCCTTCTGTCCAACCAGGTTATAGACCCTAATTCTCTAGTGACCAGGGCAGAAACATTTTCACATTCTTTCTCCAAATTCATGGTTTCTGCTCTCCTGTAGTATTTCTGCTCTTTAGAACACAAGGTTTCCAGGTTCATTTACTTCTCACAGAATATATAGTTCTCTCAACATCAACTCAAGATTTGAGCATCTTTTATGTGAACCTACACAAATGTTCTGATCTCCAAGTGGATTCCTATTCTGGAGTATCAGTAGAAACAGCCCCTACTTTGTAACCCATTGTGTAAGACTGTAAAAGTGACTCTAAAGGCTAAAACTATGCAAAGTGATCTCAATAATCAATGGGAAAGATTGCAAAAGGTTTTTACAAATTGTTTTTAAGAAAGCTTTTATTATAAATTGGATCTTAAAATATATAAAACTCCCTTACTGTTCAAAACTCCCTTACTGTTCAATATAAGTGCATAGATTTGAAAAATACAAAAACTAAATTTATCACATTATATTTTTAAATATTAAAAATGTTGAGGATTAAATGTGTTATTTTCTTCTAAAAAGAAATAAATTCCAATTTATCAAAAACAAATGTCTTTTTTTTTTTTTGACAGGCAGAGTGGACAGTGAGAGAGAGAGAGAGAGAGAGAGAAAGGTCTTCCTTTTCCATTGGTTCACCCCTCAATGGCCACTGGGGATTCGAAGTGAGGAGCCAGGCTCTTCTCCTGGTCTCCCATGCAGGTGCAGGGACTGAGCCCCGACCAGGACTAGAACCTGGGGTGCCAGCACCACAGGCAGAGGACTAGCCTATTGAGCCACGGCCCCAGCCAAGAATAAAAGAATGTTTAAGTAGTGCTTGACTTCTCATTCTATAAATTACCACATGAAATGAGCATCTTTTCTAAGGTGGAATCAACTTCTACCAATTTTCCCCTTTTGCACTCAGTGTTGTGGAATTTTACTGTGTTTATTTCTTTTTTCTTTTTTTTTTTTCAGTGTTAGTTCCTTTGAGTTCTACATGTTTCCCATAGCAACCATGTTTCTCATGTGCATTAATAAGTCTACACTCACAAATGGAATTCCCCTGGCCATCCTTTGAACAGTGGCAATATCAACATTTTCACTGTTAGCATTTCTTCTCTTAAATCCATGTATATTCTATTTGAATTTCACTTTCCATATCACTTTGGATTTCTCCATTGCACTTTCATCTTTGTTGACCAATGTTGTCTTTTGATTATCCATTTTTGTAAAATGACAAACAGGTTGAACCCTGGATGACAAGGAGGAAATACAACTATAATTTTTGCTGTTAGTCACCTGCATAACAAATATATATGCAGTGAATCATAACTGACAGAGTTTGAGAGAAATTATGTGATTAGTCAGTGGCCACAATGAGCCTCTGTTAGTTACTTAATGACTGATAGACTGAAGAGCAAGCAGGGGAAGTCTGCACTCTATGTAATCACACAGTCAATACACAGAGGCAACTGAAATTGGAAGCACATTGTTTAGAAGCTGGTGTTGTTTTACTAAACCAAGACAAATGGGGTTCATGCATACCAAAACTTGCCTAGTAGAGGGCGGGGCTGTGGTGCAGCAGGTTAATGCCTCAGACTGCCAGCACCAGCATCCCATGTAGTATAGTTCAAGTCACAGCTGCTCCACTTCCAGTCCAGCTCCCTGCTAATGAGCCTGTGAAGGCTGTGGAGGATGGCCCAAGTCCTTGGGCCCCTATACCCATGTGGGAGACCAGGAAGAAGCCCCTGGCTCTTGGTCCTAGCCTGACCCAGCCTGGTCATTGTGGTCATCTGGGGAACGAACCAGCAGGTGGAAGATCTCTCTTTGTCTCTCTTTTCTCTAACTGTCCCTTTCAAACAAATAATTAAATCTTTAAAAAAACTTGCAAAGACTTTCTATATATTTATATATGAATATGCAAGTATTTATGCATGAACATTTTAAATATGAAAGACTTTGTTCAACAAATAATTAAGGCAGACGATCCCCCAAATTATCTTTGATCTTTAAGGTTTCTTATTCATTTCTCCTGATAATTGTAGCAGGTATTGAACAACAATTTGGAACTTCAAGGTTTTTAATAGAAACCACCTTTCCTGACCAGCTGCTCTTGGCTGGCATCAACATCAAATAAAGATGTTCAGTTTAACCTAGGGCTAGGACATCTCTTTAATCCTGTAAATAAATAGATGTCAGTGATCTTTAAATCTGTAAACTTCCATGGGATCTCTTAAATTTACTTAATGCAAAGATGGTGCTAATGACTATCAATGGACATGTCACAACTGTCATTAGTATAATAAAATGCTACTATATAGCATTGAATTTTATGTTCTTAGGACAGCAAAATAAAACATGATAATGAATGCTTGATCTCCAATAATAAGATCTTCACAATTCTTTGTAATGAATCAGAACAACTAAAGAATAATGGAGAAAATTCAGAGACAGGCAAAGAGGTAAAAGGGCCCATGGCTCACAGATATGTGAAATTTGACAGTATGAAAGTGCTGCTGCTTGTTCCTCTTCATTTTATTCTTCCCCTTTGCCTTTTGATATCTTGGAAGCATCTCTATATCACAGAGCAATTATCTATTGGCTGAGCATCAAGAATATCTACTGATAAGATCATTGTGGGTCATACAGTGATAATATGGGTCACTTTGGGAAAGGAATGTTTGTGGCAGGCAGTTTGGTAGGAATTAAAAGGTTAAAAATAGATATAATACCTACCCATATTCTGCTTGGGAATTAGTGTAAGAAAGCAGGATAGATAGAAAAGCATTTCCTACCACAGAGTCAAATGGAACAGACTAAGGCTACACATATTAGGTAACTTCCATTAACAAAGGTGATCCAATGAAGAAGATAAATGGAAGATTTTAAGACAGATTGTTAATAGCGGTTGATTAACAATAGTAGATTCAAAATGAAAGGTGACTTTAGCACAGGTAATATCCAGCAATAACATTCAGAGATGACCTTCAAAGAATGCTCAAATAATGCAACCTAACTAGGCTCTTTAGTTCTCAGCTCCTCCCACAGGTTCAGGATAATACCGTCAGTGTCCACTAACCTCTAGAGATAGGAACAAATATGCATTCCTAAAAACAACAAAAACTGCAAAAACAAATACCTTGCAAATGGACAGAACAACCAAATCACCCCAGAGTCAGCCACAAAAACAGGTTTTACTTAAAAATAACTGATACATAGTTTCCCATTCCCTAAAGTTGTGGATTGGTCTTAGATTTGAAACTAGGGAGAAACTTACTAAAGAAAATAAGCTGTGTCTGGGGTGAGCATTATGAGAAAATGGTAATAGCTATCTAGTTTGCTGTAATGAAAATTGTGAGGCTGAACTCTAGTGGAAAATTGAACTGTGATAGATTCAGAAAAAAATTGTACTCTGATTGATTTGGAATATCCATCATAGGCATGACAAGCATGGGCTGTAACATATGCAGAATGTAGTTCCCCATCGTGGGCTAACTCTGTAGTGTGGTTTAAAAGGAAGACTTAACTCTCAAGGTCAGGGAGTTAGGGGTAAAGCCATATAGGATTTTATAATTGAATTTGCTTTCTGCCATTCTTGTTTCTGTCTTTTTTCTCCTAGTGGAGCATTACAAGTGCCTTAGTAATAAGTGGAGAACTTCAGAAATACTTACGTGTGAAATAAGTTAGGAACCAGTGATGGGGTATGCAAAGATTATAGAAAAAACAGTATTTTTATATAATAAAATACAATTTTCCTTTCTCTGTAGACTTAGAATAAGATTTCAATGCCCTTGATACATTTAATTATTTATATAAATGTTATTAGTGTGTGGTTAGTAAGTCTCTATTGAAATTTATACTTGCAGCAACCTGATGTGAAGCTATGTATGACAGTGTTCTTGCTAAATTATTAAGATGCATAATGAATAATGAAGGGCACTTTTGTGGAAAGTTACCTGAAAAAAAATAATAGCTCCTTGAGGAAGAGAAGAGAGAGATCAGGAGCAATGAGTCATTCTGTCCTTTATAGGAAAGTAAAGCAATCTTTCAGCTAAATCAGTGTATGATGGATGGATTTATCCATAGCAGATGCAAAAAATTAGTAATGTCTGAATTTTAAGGCTCACATTGTGGAGAGAACTGATATACTCCCTCAAAGTCCTCTAGATGCTATTGAATCATGGTGTTGTTTTGCCTATCATCTGTTTTACCTACATAGATTTAGCTTTGCACATCCATGAGAAGGAACAAATCTAGAGAGTTCTTACCACAAAAACACATATACTCATTAAAGGATGGGTCATTTTCCTTTGATTGTTTTCCTTATACATACTGTATGATCCTATCCTCCTATTACCTCTATGATAGGCATGTAATCTCTAACCATTAAGTTGCCTCTTCCTACCTATGTCTCAGATTCATGTTACCTCTTTCCTAATGAGTTTCTTTTCTACTGTTGCTATAACACCTTACCACAATTAGATGTATCCAAGAAACATAAACTTGTGATATTACTTTTCTATAGACCAGTAAAACAGTTTAGCAGTGGTACATTCCTTCTGTAGGTAAGAATTTATTTGCCTTTTCTAGCTTCTAGAGGTTGCACATATCCCTTGGCTACATCATTCTGACCTCTGGTTTTGTCATTGTGTATCTTTAAAAAAAAAAAAAGATTTATTTATTTGAAGGCAGAGTTACAGAGAGAGAGATAGTCAGAGAAGGAGAAAGATTTTCCATGTGCTGATTCACTCCCCAAATGGCTGCACAGCCAGGGAAACTCAGGCTGAGGCCAGGAGCCAAGAGCTTCTTCCGGGTGTCCCACATGGGTATGGGACCTAGTACTTGGGGTGTCTTTGGCTGCTTTCCCAGACGCATTATCAGGGAGCTGGATTGGAAGTGGGGCAGCTGGGTCTTGAACCAGCAGCCATGTGGGATGCTAGCACTCCAGTTGGCAGCTTAACCCACTGTGACACAATGCCAACCCCTATTGTGAATCTTTTTCTGCATTTTCTTCCATGGTCACATGACTTTCTATGATTCTGATTCTTCTTTCTTTTAAAAAAAATGCCCACAATAATCAGTTGTGTAACATGGTTTGGTTTACTTAAACCACATAAAACATGTCCTTAAAATTTAAAAAAACATCAGAGAAACCTTTATGGTTCTATGTATTTTTAAAGGACACATGTTAAGGAGGGTAAGACATATTGCTCTATGTAAAATTTTCCTTTTCGTTGCATAAATTCAAATGAACTTTTTCTTCTCTTTTTAAGATGATTTCTCATTTGTATTTTTATTTACTCTCAATCTTTTTCATGCTTTCTATGTTAGGAGGTACAGGGAAGAATAGAAACCAACACATAAACTGTCAAGAAATTCTGGAAACAAAATTTGGGTTAGATGCAAAGAAACAGATTTGAGAAAGTCTAATGGACATTGGTAGCAAAAAGGGAACACAGGCAACCTAAAAATCAAATGAAGCATATTCAGAGGAAGATTTTTTTTTTAATTTAGATGTAGAAAAAATATCTAGTTTAAAAGTGAGTTGCTGGGGCCAGCGCTGTGGTATAGTGGGTGAGGTTTCCACCTGTGGCACCAAAATCCCATATGGCCACTGGTTCTAGTCCCGGCTGCTCCTCTTCTGATCCAGCTCTCTGCTATGGCCTGAGAAAGCAGTGGAAGATGGCCCAAGCTCTTGGGCCCCTGTATCTGCATGGGAGACCTGGAAGAAGCTCCTGGCTTCAGATTGGCTCAGCTCCAGTCACTGTGGCCATTTGGGGAGTGAACCAGTAGATGAAAGACCTTTCTCTCTGTCTCTCCCTCTCTCTGTTTGTAACTCTATCACTCAAATAAATAAATAAAATATATTTTTTAAAAAAGTGAGTCACTTCCTGGGTGCTAAATTTAAGGTTCCTCCAATTCCTTTGCTTCTTCTGTCTTCTCCTGCTAGATTTCCTGGACTTAATATTATTCTAAATCATCAGTTTGCAAGCAGATCATGGAAGCCTTCAAATATATCAGTTACCTAAATACTCTAAATAGTTAATATGCAATAATTGAACTTATTTCTATTTTTAAGCTGCCATCTCCAAACATTTTTTGATTAATGGAAATGAAACTTTTGAGAGAGAACATTGATTTCCTGATATTCTGTTTTGTTCTAATTTCCTGTGGGTAGAGACCCATACTAATTCTTATTCTTGGGACTGACTCATTTTTCAGGTGAATAGGTATTAGTCATTATTTTAAAAGATAATAATATGCATAATAATTATTATATTCATTTTGATCATTTTTTCATGAATATTCATTCCACTTCTGAGATTCTCATAGTACATTATTGAGCATGAGGAATGGCTTTCTTTCCTAGATTTTCATCAACCATATTAGAGATGAAAGTGTCATGGTTTGGTGTGTCTCAGCAATGGGATTCTTCTGTCATTCCCCAGGACAGGCAGTCATCTGAAGCCCAATCATTTTCTCCACGGGAGTCAGCACTTTCCCACTGACCCAAAGCTCTCTTCTGAACGTTACACTTCTTGACAAGAGATTACAGAGCTGTGACTTTACAGAGGAGCCACCTGAAATAATTACCCTCTCCCTAGATGAACCCTCTTGGAAATTTTCCACAGATGTTATAGAAGGTATAGACATTTGAGATTACTCTCCCACTGGCATTTGCTTCTTTTCTCACCAAAATGTTGTTAGTCTTCCAAATTCTGCTAAAGCCTGATCTCCTCAGTCAGCAGCTTTGACTAGCATACCTTGTGTTTAGTTGTTTGCCTTTTAAATTTCTTTTTACAGTTAAGAAGAACTTTTGGTCCTAAAATAGGACACAATAAAAGCACAATTGAAGATTCTTGCAAGAATGGGTTTGATTTACTAATGAATGATTGAAAACATGTAAGAATCTTGTATAGAAAACTTACTATAATTCACTGACCCTCAGCATCAATTAACAAGTTTATATAGCACCTAATTTTATTTTTAGCAACTTATGTTCATTTGCTCTCTTTTTGCTATTGTCAGCATAATCTATTACCCCCTTTCTCCTTTAAAAATGCATAATGTATTACCCAGACTTAAATATTGTCTCCTTCAGACAATTCACAATCTAATGAATAACATGAAAATGACCAATTATAATGATCCCAGTGTCTATGTTATTGATAATGACTGAGTTATTGCAGTGTCAAAAGTAATGCTATAACCTTGAAACAAAACCAAACCTCTCTTCCATAAAATAATCAGCCTTAAATGACATCTCCCTGTCTAAGTTGATTTGGGTGTTCATACTGTATTCTTTCATTTGCTGATTCAGCAAATATATAGAAAATGCCAAATGTTTGCCAGTTAAACTAGGCTTTGGCAAGTGTGCCCATGAGGGATTAGGATGAGCTGAAGATCTCTTTTTTCAATTCTGTGAATGATGAATTCAGATTAAGGAATCTCATTCACGTGAGCCATCATTAGTTAGTTTGTTATTTAAACAGATTTCTTCCAAATTAATTAAAAGTCTAGATAACATAGCAGTTAGGAATATAATCTCTGCTCCACATATTAAGAAATAATAAGGACATGGGCTAATCACCTGATTTTACTGATATATGCTGTCTACATGTTGAAATATTACCTTTTACCATTATAATAAAAATTTACAAGTATTACATGCTAATCTAAACACAGAATTCTAGAAGAATAGAAAAAAATATAATGAAAACAAGTCTGAGTGCCACAGATCTCCACGTTGAAGAGCCACATGCTTGTGCCCCACTTGGCAACAAGCATCAATTGCCAGTCACATGTCATGACCCTCCCAATCAACCATTCAAGTGACTGAAGCCTTGACTAACATCTCACTACAGCCAGAGACCCAAAGTTGGATATGCTCAGCTGAAGCTATTCAAATCCCTGATCCACAAAACAATGTGCCAAACAAAACGGTTACTAATTTATACAAATAAAGACACAAGCAAAAAACATGAACTCCGAAATACGTCATTGAGGTTTAAATACTGCCTCTATCCTTTGCTAGTTTCTTGGACAAGTTGCATAACATTTCTCTGCCTCAATTTTCTCAATGATAAAACATTTTTAAATTTCATTGCACTTAAGCAAGATAGTACTTCTATCATATTGAGCACAATTTCTGGCACAGTCCAAATATTAACTATATTTTACTGAAAACTTGATCATTCTATTATAGGTTGCAAGTTTCTTTGTTCCATTAATTCTTACATAAATAAATCACTTCACATATGTTCTTTATTTTGGCAATATGTTAATTTTCTCCATCAGTCCACACTAACCTTAATCACATGAATGTGAAACATGATACTTACCTGAATCTACTTTGGACCCTCATATGCTAACTGTGCTCCTGTTAGCTACATCCAGTTAGTGACTTTGCAATTATTTTTCCAATGATTAATTTTTAAAATTTATTTGACAGGTAGAATTATAGACAGTGAGAGGGAGAGACAGAGAGAAGGGTCTTCCTTCCATTGGTTCACTCCCCAAATGGCCACTATGGCTGGTGCTGCTCTGATCCGAAGCCAGGAGCCAGGTACTTCCTCCTGGTCTCCCATGCGGGTGCAGGGCCCAAGGACTTGGACCATCCTCCACTGCCTTCCCGGGCCACAGCAGAGAGCTGGATCAGAAGAGGAGCAACTGGGACTAGAACCAGCACCCAGATGCCAGTGCTGCAGGTGGAGGATTAACCAAAAGAGCCACGGCGCCGGCCCCGATTAATTTTTTTGAAATATTTATTTATTTATTTGAAACACAGGGTGACAGAAAAAGAGAGAGAGAGAGAGAGAGAGAGGAGAGAGAGAGAGGAAGAGACAAAAAGAGAGAGATGGAGAGAAATCTGCCATCCACAGGTTCACTCCTCATAATGGCCAGGGCTGGTCCAAGCCAAAGTCAGGAGTCTGGAACTCTATTTGACTCTCCCACACAAGTGGCAAAGGTTCAAATATCTGGGTCATCTTTTACTGCTTCCCCAGCACATTAGTGTGGTGTTGAATCAAAAAAAAAGCATCTTGGCCGGCGCCGTGGCTCAACAGGCTAATCCTCCGCCTTGCGGCGCCGGCACACCGGGTTCTAGTCCTGGTCGGGGCGCCAGATTCTGTCCCGGTTGCCCCTCTTCCAGGCCAGCCCTCTGCTGTGGCCCAGGAGTGCAGTGGAGGATGGCCCAGGTGCTTGGGCCCTGCACCCCATGGGGAGACCAGGAAAAAGCACCTGGCTCCTGGCTCCTGCCATCGGACGAGCGCGGTGCGCCGGCCGCAGCACGCCAGCCGCGGCGGCCATTGGAGGGTGAACCAACGGCAAAAGGAAGACCTTTCTCTCTGTCTCTCTCTCTCACTGTCCACTCTGCCTGTAAAAAAAAAAAAAAAAAAAGCATCCGAGACTCAAACTGGTTCTCCAGTATGGAATGCCAGGGTCACAAGTAACAGCTGAACACACTGCTTCACAAGACCAGTTCCCTGGTGATGCATTGTAGAGGCAATAAGTCAATGAGATGGAGGAGCTATTCATGTACATCGCATTGGATCTAGAATGAACATGGCTGTCATTTTCCCCTGGGCCAAAATGAGTTTGTTTTGTGACCTGAAATTAAACAAATTTGTGTTACCTCTAAAATGTAAGCTTCCCATGCTTTCTTCTACTGTGCCCGTTATAAATAATGACCTACCAGAATATAAAGCATCATATTCTATCCTAGTCATTTTTCTGCTTTTCCTTTGCCAGTTTGATTTACTTCCCTTTGGATTGGCATTTTAACATGCAACAAAGAATATCAGAAAAAAATTTGAAAGTATCTACAATAGCCAAACAAAATTGAACACCCTAAGAATTAAAAACAAAGAAATGATGCCTTAACCTTATGAGTAAGGAAGAACAAGGGATAGTGAGGCTTCCTGAAATCCACTATGAATGCATTTCTGAAAGTCTCCCTTTTTAAGTGACCTTAATCCTAAATGGATTACATTAGTTCCCATATGGGGGATAAACAATGATCTATTTTGTAATTTCACTTCCTTCAATAGACATTTTCACTACAATTTCATCTTCCTGGCTTTCCTTGCCTTGCATTGATGAGGTAGTATGTTTCTACTACCTCTGTAGGTTTTTTCTCATTGCCTTTTAAATTGAATTAAATCTACTCTTCTGTTCCAGACATGAAATGCTGGCCCAACCAGTTATTTAAGTTCAAAAGTAGTATAAGATCTTTATTAATTCAATTCAAATTTCATGTGTGCCAAGTTTGCAAAGATTATTTTTTATAAAGATTTTATTTATTTACTTATTTGAGAGGTAGAGTTTCAGACAGTGAGAGGAAGAGACAGGTTTTCCTTCTGTTGGTTCACTCTCCAAATGGCTGCAACGGCTGGAGCTGCGCGGATCCGAAGCCAGGAGCCAGGTGCTTCTTCCCAGTCTCCCATGTGGGTGCAGAGGCCCAAGGACTTGGGCCATCTTCTACTGATTTCTGAGGCCACAGCAGAGAGCTGGATTGGAAGAGGGGCAGCCGGGACTAGAATTGGCGCCCATATGGGAAGCAGACGCTTCAGGCAGAGGATTAACCTAGTAAGCCACGATGCCGGCCCCGCAAAGATTATTTTCTTAAAAAAGCAAATGGTCTTGTTCTTGTAACTTTGGATAATGTATATAATGGAATTGATAAATATATAATGGAATTGATTAACTCTTATTCTTGGCCCTTATGATCCTACAGACCATCTTACAGTCCATCAATTAATCTTGATATCAACTGTACAAGATGTCATCACAAAGTGCATGGAAAATGTATATTAATGAAACAACTATGGATGTATTTCCAAAAAAATTTAGTATCAAAATTAACATCTTTTAATTTCATTTTTCCAAGATCTCTCTGAAGGATCCCCATAAAAGAAATATAGTACACACATTTTTTTTTTACCTTAACATTAAATTAAATGTTTTCTTCAATTGGAGATGTTAGAAGTATCCAAAACAAGTACTCTATTCAAATATAAATGATAAATAGGTTATTTTAGCATATATTTGACAGTTTTTAATCTCTGCAGATGTTACCAACATGATTCATTATTCCAACCTTGGCAGTTAAACCAGTTAGTAGTTTATACTTTGGTTATAAATTAGTTGTAATATTCTTATCAAATTCAATTGCTATATGGAAAATGCAGAGAAGAGCAGTACAAGCTGAAAATTACATTTAAATTTTCTATAAATCCATCAAAAGGGATATCTGAATATCTGTATTTTCCAAAACATAAAAAACTAGTGGATATTAACATGTAATAAGTGCTTTTTAATTTTTTAATATTATTTATTTATTTTCACTTTATTTGAAAGGCAGAGGAAGAGAGAAAGAGAGAGAGAGAGAGAAATATTCTATTTGTTGATGTACTACTCCAATGACCACAGCACCTGGGACAGGACCAGGCTAAAACCAGGAGCCAAGAACTCAATCCAGGTTTCCCATGTTGGTGGCAGGGAGGCAAGTAGTTGAGTCCTATCTTGCTGCTTCCTAGAGTATGCATTAGTTGGAAGGTAGAATGTGCAATGGAATAGCCAGAACTCAAAGCCAGGTACTGCAATATAGGATGAATCCATCCCAAGTGGCAATAAATACTGTCTCAAATACTCAGCCCTGCTACAAGCATTCTGACCAACACTTTATACAGTATTGCAAGGGTTTTAGGATTTTCTCTATCTTTTAAAAAGGATTTATTTATTTTATATTTAAAAGGCAGAATTACAGGGAGGAAGAAACAAAGAGGAGGGAGAGATCTTCCATCTGCTGGCTCACTCCCCAAATGGCCACAACAGCCAGGGCTGGGCCAGGCCAAATCCAGGAACCAGGATCTTCAACTGGGTCTCCCACAATTTTTGTTATCTTCTACTTATTCACTGGAGAATCAGAAGATGTGAAGAGAACCAAGTATTATCATTCCAGAACACAGAAGAGTTTTTGAAGACTTCACAGATACTAACCAAATGCTATTTATTTTATGTGATTGTTAAAATTTACTTTTCAGTGTAGCATTATGTGTCCATAAATTTAACAATAAAAATATGTAAAAGTAAAATATAAAAGTGTGAATAGTATAAGAATATTCAGATAGAGCCTCCTAAATATTTAATATATTTAATAATAACCCCTTTTCAATGCTTGTTTCATGTAGCTTAATACATTTATACTATAAATACAATTCTGACTTTGCAATTTCTTATTTATTAGAGCAAAAGAGCTTCTTATTTAATAAAATTACAGAAAATATTATTTTATCAACTTTATTAATCGTGGTCATTGTGTTTTATATTATTTACTTCATGATTACGTTTGCCACCATAACATTAATGTGAATATCATTTGCATAAGACTATTTCTTTTAATATATACCAGGTGTTTTCCTTGAGAGAGTCCTTAAAAGCAGAATTATCTCTCAGCAGGTAGGACCAGGCCTTGTGGCCCACAATTATCCTAAATTTAATATATATTTGTCAGCATGGAATATATTAGAAAATTTTCCATCACATTTATTTTTTGTCACAAGAAATCTTATGCTCATGTCACTTTAATTTTACAATATTTTGCATTATATATACTTTGAATTATAAATACTGATACACACATTTCTTCATCTAAAATAATTCTTGAGGATTGCAATCCAGAATACTAGCACAGGGAGTCACATTTGGCTAAGCACTTAAGGTGCCCACATCCATAACAGAGTATTTAGGGTTGCTATCTATCTCCAGATCCTGACTCCAGCTTCCTCCTAATGGAGACACCAGATTGCTGCAATGATAGCTCAAGTGATGGGGTTGCTGCCATCCACATGGGAGATCTGAATTGAATTTCCAGTTTCCAGCTTTGGTCCAGTCCAAGCCATTGTGGGTATTTGAGGAGTAAACCAGCAGACGAGAGTGCTCCCTTGCTCTCTTTTTCTCTCTCCCTCTCAAATAAATAAAATACTAGAATATTTCTAAAAAGTGCATGCTTATTACAGTCAAGGAACAGAAGTTGGAAACAGATATTGTTAATTGAGTGATATAAAGACCAGACTCTTGGACATTTAACTTATTTTATTCTATGTCTTAACATCTTCCTTTCCTTCTCTCAACTCCCCTCAAAACTTGCAGCATCTTTAACATAGCTTTCATATCTTACACCTTCAGCATTTAATTTTCAACATGTAGTTTTCAACATGTAGTATGCACTTGACAAATATATATTGAGTTTAATTAATTGAATTTGTATTCACAAATAATTAGGCTCTAGCACATGTTTCTAGGGTTGTGAAATTGCATTATTTTTTTATTTTTGACAGGCAGAGTGGACAGTGAGAGAGAGGGACAGAGAAAAAGTTCTTCCTTTGCCATTGGTTCACCCTCCAATGGCCGCTGCAGCCGGCACACCCGGCTGATCTGAAGGCAGGAGCCAGGTGCTACTCCTGGTCTCCCAAGTGCTTGGGCCATCCTCCACTGCACTCCCTGGCCACAGCAGAGAGCTAGCCTGGAAGAGGGGCAACCAGGACAGAATCTGGCGCCCCAACTGGGACTAGAACCCGGTGTGCTGGTGCTACAAGATGGAGGATTAGCCTATTGAGCCGCGGCTCTGGCCTTGAAATTGCATTTTTAATAATGCATTTTACTGGGGCCATTGCTATAGTTTAGCAGGTAAGGCTGCCACCTGCAGTGCCAGCATACCATATGGCACAGTTTGAGACCTGGTTGCTCCGTTTCCTATCCAGCTCCCTGGTGATGGCCTGAAAAAGCAGTGGAAGATAGCCCAAGTCCTTGGGCTCCTGCACCCATGTGGGAGATCTGGAGGAGGCTCCAGGCTCCTAGCTTTGGATGGGCCCAACTCTTGCTGTTGTGCCCATTTGGGAAGTATTAAAGACTTTCTCTCTCTCTCTCTTTTCTCTCTCTCTCTCTCTGCCTCTGCCTCTCTGTAACTCTGCCTTTTAAATAAATAAATCTTTTTTTAAAAAAATGCATTGAAAGACAAGTAGAAATACAGAGAAGTTCCCCATTTCCTAGTTCACTTCTTAAATACTGATAATATCCAAGGCTGGCTAGGCTGAATCCAGGAGCCCGGGATTCAGTCTGGGTCCCCCCCATTTGTAGCAGAGACTTGAGTACTTGAAGCATCACCTAATGGCTCCCAGGATGTGCATTAGCAGAATGAAAGAATCAGATGCAGGGCCAGGACCCAAATCCAGGCACTCTGACACAGGCATGGAATACAAGCATACTCAAGCAGTGTTTTAACTGCTTTGCCAAAATTGGATATTTTAAGTGACAAAAACAACATTAATGGATTAATATAACATGGACACATTCACTTTACATGCTCCAAAGGGACTTATACAATTAACAATGATCATAGGGGCCAGCGCTGTGGTGTAGTTGGCTAGGCCTCTACCTGTGGTGCCAGCATCCCATTTGGACATTGGTTTGAGTCTCAGCTGCTCCACTTCCGATCCAGTTTCCTGATAATTAAGCAGTTGAAGATGGTCCAAGTGCTTGGGCCCCTGCACCCATGGAAGACCCAGAAGAAGCTCCTGGCTCCTGGCTCCTGGCTCCTGGTTTTGGATTGGCCCAGCTCTGCACGTTGCAGCCATTTGGAGAGTGAAACAACAGGTGGAAGACCTTTCTATCTCTCCCTCTGTCTGTCTGTAACTTTACCTCTCATGTAAATAAATAAATCTTTTAAAAAATAATGAACATAACTCTGCAAAAGACTATTGCCTTTCACCAAGAAACAAACCCTAGATTGAATTTTGCTCTTTTTATGAACTATAAAATGATGGTGGCAAGGAGGGGGGCAGGGTTCAAAATGCAATATAGAAAAGTGACAGTTGGGTTTCCAGCCTCCTAGTGAAGCAATATGTAGCTCATTTTCTATCCTCTTTGTTGGAGAAGCAGGCAAATTTTTTTTTCCTGGAGAAAATAACCCTTCCCTGTGTTCTTTACTTCATTCCTTTGGAAATTTGGTTACTTCTTGAGTTATTTGTGTGAATTCCCCCTGAGAATACATAACTCAGCACACATTGTACAAGATATTATAATTTAAAATATCCAACTACTGAGAGAATCCAGAAACCTCCTGTGTTAAAAAAGAGTACTATTTGTATGGAAGTTCTCATTCATTTAGATAAACTGGAAATAGGCAACAATAGAAATGCAGAAGTGGTAATCATAAAAATAACTATTTTTTCTAAGAAAGATAAAATAGACACTTTTCTATGTAATTTTTCTGTAATTAGGTCTTTATTCAGGAAATATTTATTTACCATATATTATTGACTGGACTCAATCAAACATCCTTAAGATTCAAAGTGAAATAAACCTGAGCCACTGATCCAAAAGAGTATATATCATAAAGGGAACAGACATATATTGGTGGGCACATTGAAGTGTGACAACTATCATGTAAGAAGAGCATGCAGGATTCTCTGAGAGCTCAGAGCAATGCCTGTGACACTTAATTGGGACTTAAGACTTTTTCTCTTAACTGGGTTCATGTCAGTTTTTAACAGAGGTTAAAAGAAGTAAAAGGTGGCCTGGGCTGTGGCATAGTAGGTTAAGCCTCCGCCTGTGGTCCTGATAACCCAATATAGGTGCTGGTTTGAGTCCTAGCTATCCCTCTTCCAATCTAGCTCCCTGCTTATGCCTGGAAAAGCAGCGGAAGGTGGCCCAAGTACAGGTGGCCTCTGTACTCACGTGGGAGACCTGGAGGAAGCTCCTGGCTTCTGGCTTTGGATTAGCCCAGCTGTGGCTGCAACCGTTTGGGAGTGAACCATCTGATGGAAGACCTCTCTGTCTCTCCCTCTCTCTGTCTGTAACTCTGTCTCTCAAATAAACAAATCTTTAAAAAAAAGATATAAAATATGGGTGTGAAGGGACATATTTCAGGCAGAAGAATTTCATGCATGGTAGCAGAAATAAAACATGAGAAGGAATTGAGAGCAGTTGGCAAATTTCAGAGCTTGAAGTGACTTTTGTAAGATTCTCCCCAAAGGAATTCCTAAAGGAACTTTAGAAAGATTTTTTAAAAACTTTATTTGAGGGACAGACACACAGAGCTCTAATCTGTAGGTTCACTACCCAAATGCCAAAAATTGTTGGGCTTGGGCTGGGCCAGGAGACAGTCACTCAATCCAGATCTCCCACATGGTACCCAACTACTTGAGCCAGTATCTGCTGTCTCGTTTGGTCCAGATGAATAGGAAACTGGAATACTGGGAGACAGAGCCAAGAGTTAAACCCAGGAATGCAAATATAAGATGTGGGCATCTTAGTCCTTGTCCTAACCATTAGACCAAGTATTCACCTCTGTAAAAGGTTTAATAGGAATGGCATGGTCATATTTGTACCAATGTGGAGGCTAAAAAGTTTTGTTTTGTTCTGTTATTTTTCTTAAGATTTATTTATTTATTTAAAAGGCAGAGTTACAAAGAGGCAGAGGCAGAGAGAGAGAGAGAGAGAGAGAGAGAGAGAGAGAGAGAGAGAGAGAGGTGTCTTCCATCCTCTGGTTCACTCCCAAGATGGCCACAACAGTCTGAGCTGCGTTGATCCGAAGCCAGGAGCCAAGAGCCAGGAGCCTCCTCTGGGCCTCCCACTTGGCTGCAGGGGCCCAAGCACTTGGGCCATCCTCCACAGCTCTCCCAGGCCATAGCAGAGAGCTGGATCAGAAGTAGAGCAGCTGGGACTTCAGCCAGTGGCCATATGGGATGATGGTACTGCAGGCTGCAGTTTTATCTGCTAAGCCATGTTGCCAGCCCCATGCTGGGAAATTTTTCTATCTGTTTGGCAAGAATGAGGATAAGGTTACAGCAAGGCAATAATGGATGCTCTTTCTTCCTTCATATGAAAAATTAAATGAGGTGCTGCTGTTGTGGCCCAGTGAGCTAAGCTGCTGCCTGCAATGCCAGCATCCCATATCAGAGAGCTGTTCACATCCCCACTGTTCTGCTTCTGATTCAACTTCCTGCTAATGTGCCTGAGAGAACAACCCGGATGGCACAAGTACTTGGTCCCCTGCCAACCATGTGGGAGATCCAGGCTCCTGGCTTTGGGCTGCATCAACACTAGCCTTTGCAGTCATTTTGTGAGTGCATCAGCAGATGAAAGACCCTCTCCCTTCCTCCCTACCACTTTGACTTTCAAATTAATTAATTTTTTAAAGGAAAAGATAAATTACAAGAGTCAGAAGTCAGAGAATGACAAAGGAAATATAGAAGACAGATTGATAATAGATTTGAGAGCTGTTTAGTGAAGAGGTCTTGATGACCCATTGCACAGAGTAACACAGGGGACAGTGATGCTAAGGAAACAAAAATCTGTCTTAGCTGACCATGAGGGGGCAGCACCACCTTACAAGCTGAAACGTGGAAGGGCTACACCTTTTCTTTATTGTATTTGTTTAACCATATTGTTTGAACATGAGACACAAAACTAAATGTCAAAGATAGAGGTCTGGATTGTGTAAGAGAGAGTTGTGTTATCCATTAGAAAATGTAGGAGACCCGGAGAAAGCTCCTGGCTCCTGGCTTTGGATTGGCGCAGCTCTGGCCATGCAGCCATCTGGGGAGTGAACCAACAGAGAGAAGACCTTTCTCTCTGTCTCTCTCACTGTCTGTAATTCTGCTTCTCAAATAAATAAATAAATCTTTAAAAAAAAAACAAAAGAAACAAAATAGAGTAGTTGAATAATGAATGAGATCTTTCAAAGGAGCATTGGATTCAAATTGCAGAGGACTGAGGACAAGGGAAGCTGAAGAATATATAGAAAAGCTAGAAAAAATAAAGAGAATGATGCCACAAAAAACTAAAGGTGGAAATATAACAAAGTCTTTAAGATAAACTGGGTAGATTAAAGTTTTAACTGGTAAATTCTCTGTATGTTGACAGAACTGTCATGACTAAGGTCACAACAGTCATTTTAACCTAAGGGAGGGAGAGGAGAATAGGTTTCAGATATTACTCAGGAGTATGTGTAGTCTACTTAGTCTTTTCAATCTTCAGAAATGGGATCCAGAAGAAAGGATTAGGTACTATGCCAAAAGTGTTTAAACACACACACACACACACACACACACACACACACACAGAGTATTTTCAGTTTACCTATTCCATGAACTTTTTGAAGACCCATCATATGAATGGATTTCAAAATATCTTTTCAAAATAAACTTTTCTTAAATTCATTTTCAAAATAAACTTTTCTTAAAATTAATTTTCTGGGGCTGGCACTGTGGTGCAATGGGTTAATTCCCTGGGTTGAAGCTCCAGCAACCCATATGGGCGCCAGTTCAAGACCTGGCTGCTCCACTTCTGATCCAGCTCTCTGCTGTGGCCTGGGAAAGCAGTAGAAGATGGGTTAGGTCCTTGGGCCCCTGCTTCTGTGTGAGAGACTTGAAAGAAGCTCCTGGCTCCTGGCTTCAGATCGGCAGAGCTCCGGCCATTGTGGTCAATTGGGGAGTGAACCATGGGATGGAGGACCCCTCTCTCTCTCCCTGTGTAACTCTGACTTTCAAATAAAGAAATAAATCTTTAAAAAAATAATTTTCCATGAGCTTTTAAAGTACCTTCACATACACACACACACACACATACACATACACACACTTATCCAGACTTTCAACATAGAAGCTATGTAGTAGCAATTCTATTGAAACACAAGGCTAAGGCCGGTGCTGTGGCTCAACAGGCTAATCCTCTGCCTTGTGGTGCCGGCACACCAGGTTCTAGTCGCGGTTGGGGTGCCGGATTCTGTCCTGGTTGCCCCTCTTCCAGGCCAGCTCTCTGCTGTGGCCCGGGAGTGCAGTGGAGGATGGCCCAGGTGCTTGGGCCCTGCACCCCATGGGAGACCAGGAAAAGCACCTGGCACCTCGCTCCTGCCATCGGATGAGCGCGGTGCGCCAGCCGTAGTGCGCCGGCTGCGGCGGCCATTGGAGGGTGAACCAACGGCAAAAGGAAGACCTTTCTCTCTGTCTCTCTCTCTCACTGTCCACTCTGCCTGTCAAAAAAAAAAAAAAAAAGAAAGAAAGAAACACAAGGCTAAAGAACATTTCTTGAACTTGTATTTCCATAGGTACATGATTTTTAATTGGAGATTGTATTTTATTAGAGTGACTGTGAGTAGGTCTAGCTAGTAGAGATTTATTCTAGTTCTACTTAAGGATAATTTTCTTTATTCTGCTCAATCTTCATACCATGATATTGCTGATGATTCTGAAGTTATTTCAAAGTTGATGGTACTGGAATACTTTTTGTGAAAATTTCAATGTCTAAGTGAAACAAGAGGATCCTTAGAAATAGAAAAGCCATTCTTCTTTATCTTTAAAAAGTTCTATAAATCTGCAAATAACCACTCAAAGGAAGTTTTCTTGAACATTATACTTTTAAGAGTAAAGTTAAATAAAATCACTTCATCCAAGTGTAAATGACTGGATAACAAAATTTTCATTATAAAACTTGCTTGAGTTCTTTATTTAGTGCACTAACACTTAAACGGGTATAGCGATTACCATCAAAACTGACAATAGTGGAATATTTCTCCATGTAATAGCAAGCCAATACTGAAGAAAATTCCTGTCATATTTCCTAGATTATTAACCTTTACAGAAAGATATATTTTATTCATAAAGAAAAGAGTTCCTCATTTTTATGTGAAATTAAGTTTGAAATACTAATCAAAGAATTGAATTTGTCATATTAGAGCTAGTTCATTTTATCATTTCTACATTTGCCTTAAGGTTACATATTTTAAAAATAATTGAGGAAATATTTTAATCTTTTGCCTTGATTGTATAATAATGACATGTTGTAGTATCAATAAAGGTGAATGAATAAATTAAAGTATGTACTATTTTCTTTAAAATATGCTACAGAATCCTAGTGCCCTTAAGACTCCTCAGTAATCATAATCTATAGCTGAATTACTTCATTCAAGTTTCCTACTCTGTCTCTGTGGTGTTAAACAAATTTTTTACCTAAAGTAATCGCAAATGTCTTTATCCATTCAATTCTCTTCTACTTTAAAACATTCTCCATATAACTGGAGGCTTGAGCTGACTTTCTTCCCAAAATTTGTCTTCCATAATGAGGGGCTTGGGGGAATGTGGTGAACAAGTAGAGGCTGAATTGTCTTTAGTCACTCAATAAATTTTGAATGTTAGCTGTTTTAATGTATAGAAAAACAAATAATTGAATTGCAGGCTGAAATTAAGTAACATGATTCAGGAAAATAAATCTCTAAAAATATATCAAAGAAACTGAAGAAATGATCTGTGAGCCTCAGCCTTGGTCATATAATGAATTAAGAAAAAGTGGCCAACAATTGCTAGTTTGTATGAACTGTTATTGCTGTTACACCTTGCTCTGCTGGAGAAACCAACCTTATAATCCTAGCAACACTGGATTAGGCTGTAGGCAGGAGCACAAACTGGAAATCACAATTTGAAAGCTGCATGCAGGGTTTCTAACTAACACATTTTGCAGGATAGAGATGCTCTGTGCAGAGTGACAACCCATTGACAACCTCTTTGGGAATGTTCAGACAGCAAGGACAGGGCAGATCATTAAGCCTTGTAGAATAACTAGAATGAGAAAACAACGTAATCTTTGATGAGACTCCTTTTCCCTTACTCCTGTGAGTCTTTTCAATAAGCTTCCATTGTGGAAGGTGATACATAGAACTCTAGAAAAAAAAAGTCTCTGATTTCTTAGAGATAAGCACAGTAATATAAGAATCCATACTCAGAAACTGTTGCAATATAAAAGGCCATTGCGGCCAGTGCTGGGGCTCACTAGGCTAATCCTCCGCTTGCAGCACAAGTACTCAGGGTTCTAGTCCCGGTTGGGGCATCGGATTCTGTCCCAGTTGCTCCTCTTCCAGTCCAGCTCTCTGCTGTGGCCCAGGAAGGCAGTGGAGGATGGCCCAAGTGCTTGGGCCCTGCACCTGCATGGGAGACCAGGAGGAGGCGACTGGCTCCTGGCTTCGGATTGGCGTAGTGCGCCAGCCATGCTGGCCATTTGTTGGGTGAACCAACAGAAAGGAAGACCTTTCTCTCTGTCTCTCTCTCTCACCAACTCTGCCTGTCTATATATATATATATATATATATATATATATATATATATATATATGGCCATTGCAAAATCAGACTGAAATTAAAGCAAAGCTTTCACAAAATAAAGAATATGCTTTAATAACAATGTAATTTAGCTTTAAAGAGAAGTTTACATTTTACAGAACACTATATACAAATGTTATCACATTTGTTCTTAAGAGTTGTCCCCCAGAAGAAATAACATATTTAATAAATACATAAAGAAATTTAATCCCAAAGAAATTGAGAGTTATTTCTACTTCATTAAAAAGTGGTGGCGGAGTTAGGACTAGTGCAGATGTTCTGAATCCAATTCCAATTTTGTATGTGTGTGCACCCATGGCCATATTACACACTTTGTTTTAAAATGAGTCTTATCATGTGATATCATTCAATTGAATGTCTACTTATCAAAAGTTATGCACCACAACAATGGACATTATCATGTAGTTGACAGGAGTTAGAAGCCCTGGGAAAGTCATTTATAGTATAGATTTTCCCTCTTAATTTTTAAATCACACCTGTAAGTATATTAGGGAAGACTGAAATTCCACTGGACTTGAAAAGTTCAAATTTTGAAAACTGGACTGTATTGGTATGCAAAGTGATCAGTAGTAAAGAGAAGTGCTTGATGCAATCAAACTATGTCTATGGATGTGTGATTTTCAAACCATGACTCTCTTTTTAAAATACGAATGAAGATAAGAATAATAGCAGTGAGTGACACTAAAGGAATACTTATTGTGCCAGTTATTGTCTTAAGTGCTTTATGCATACTAACTTTGAAACCTCACAATAACCTTATAAAGATTAATCAATCATTATTTTCTTTTGCAGCTAATAAAACTGAGGCAAACAAAGTAAAATAACTTGTTAAATATTGCATGGAAAATCAGAGACAGAGCTGGGGTTTGATCCCACACAGGCCTGCTATAGAATACATGTTTCTAAAGAAGGAACTATACTGGCCCTTCAAAAAGAAAGATTATATAACAGTAATACACTAGAATCATCGAGAATCGTTTCTGGATTCATTGCTGCCCAGTTGTGTTATCCTGACCAAGATGTTTACCATCTTTCTGCCATGGTATATTCAGCTGCCAAATAGAGATGCCCATAAACAATTTTCCTGGTAACATTACAAGTTCCAAGTGAAATGATATATATTTTTTCTTGCATATTAGTTAATGACTAAATGATAATTGTAAGAGAAAAGCAGTTATTATAACTTTAAAAGTAATCTACTCCAACCCCTCAATTTAAAAAATTGAGGAACCTAAATCCCAAAAGTTTTAAATGACTTGGTTTGAATCATTCCATTTGTGTTAGAACCAAGAGTAGAATTTGAATTGAATTGAAAAAGGATTCCTAACACAACTACAATAAACAAATGTAAGGTATCATTCGTTTGATATTGGAGGGTCACTACCTTAAAGTAATAAAATCTACAGACTAATGAGATGTACAATGGTATAAATGAAGACTGAATACAGTGATGATCCAGCCTTATGCAAAATGACAGTTGGATTCTCCCTACACTCAACACATGATAGAAATACATTCAGGTTTTTTTTTTTAAATCTGAATAATAGATGTTATTTGAAAATGAGAACCTTGATCATATATTTAATCTTTTTCAAGCTGACTCAGCTCTGAAGTAATGGCAACAGAAAGTCTGGAAGTTACAGCCTGGAAAGAATAGAATCACAATTTAGCAGTGTGAGATACCACTGCTATTTTGATGGTGTTTTCCACAATAATTGAGACTCATAATAGCATGAAATATTGGCAAATGGAGAAAATCTAGACAAAAGAGAGGAGATTCTTGGGATTTTCTTTGGGCAAATATAAAAGTAGTTAAACTCTTAATGGTGAACAGAAAGCAGCTGCTTCCTATATTTTTCAGATTCACTATCAATACACTGAGCTGAATAAAAGGTACAGATAGTTAACGAGGCATGCCAAAAAGACAAAGACCAGTGAAAGAGAGGCAAATAACCTGTTACTACAGATAAAAACGACAATCAATAAGGAGCTATTTTCTGCCTCTACTTTCTTTTCTCTCACCTGTGATTTGCTATTCTTTGCTTTATTCACTTAAACTCAACACCAAACCTTTCTGAATATAGTATAGCATAAATTTAAAATAAGAAAACAAAGCACATTTAATAAAATTAAAATGCATTGCTGTATGTGTTGGTGATTCTTAGGCTTAATTTAACTCATAAAAGTCTTTTAGCAAACAAACATCTGTAACATTTTTACTATTACAATTACATATGCAGACACACACACATAAGTGTTTAGCTTAATGAATTTTACAAAATAAACATCTCCGTAGAAGCACCAACATCATAGAAAAAGGTATAACTGGAACCCCGAGAAGCTTTCCTGTGCTGCCTTCCAGTCTATGCCCCAACTTTGCTATCAGCTCTTCTGATTTGTACACACAAGTCAATCTCTTTTTTATACATTACACAGACAGAATCATACCATATGTATTGTTCTGTGGCTTCTTTTGTTCAGATTTATGTTTATATGATTGTATATAAATTATTCATTAATTCCTTTAAGGTAATGATTAGGTAATCTGCCTGTTTTTTTGTTTTTTGTTGTTGTTGTTGTTGTTGTTGTTTTTGACAGGCAGAGTGAATAGTGAGAGAGAGAGAGACAGAAAGGTCTTCCTTTGCCATTGGTTCACCCTCCAATGGCCGCCGTGGCCGGCGCCCTGCGGCTGGCGCACCCTGCTGATCCGAAGCCAGGAGCCAGGTGCTTCTCCTGGTCTCCATGGGGTGCAGGGCCCAAGGACTTGGGCCATCCTCCACTGCACTCCTGGGCCACAGCAGAGAGCTGGCCTGGAAGAGGGGCAACCGGGACAGAATCCGGCGCCCCGACCGGGACTACAACCCGGGATGCCAGCACCCCAAGGCGGAGGATTAGCCTACTGAGCCGCGGCGCTAGCCAATCTGCCTGTTTTTAACAGGTTTATTTGTCTAATACCGGTACTCACACGGCATGCGGGCATCACATGTGGCATCTTAACCACAGCACCACAATGCTGCATCTATGGTTTTCTTATCATGTGACATCTTTGATTTTAATTTAAAAGTGATACTGGCTGCAAAAACAACTTACATACTTTGGAAGAGTTTGTGAAGAACCATTAATGAGAATTAATTGAGAATCATTACTATTTTAAGAAATACAATTTTGGGAATGTTATTTACAGTTTATTCTCTTAATAGATCAAAATACAAACTTTTATTAAATCTTGGATTTCTCTTTGATTTTATGCACCAGTTTAGAAAGTAGTTTTCCAGATTATAGCTGGGATAACTTTTGTTTTCAAGTGAAATTTCTTGGTGCCTTGAGATAGAATTTGAAGCATGTTGGAAACAATTCACTCAGCACTGATAGGAACTGAAGATAATAACTAGGTATGGGGGCCAGCACTGTGAGATAGCAGCTGAAGCTGCTGCCTATAGTGCTGGCATCCCATTTGGGCACCTGTTTGAGTCCTGGCTGCTATACATCCCATCCACCTCCCAGCTAAGGCATCTGGAAAAGCAGAGAAGGCTGGCCCAAGGACTTGGACCCCTTGCACTTGCATGTGAAACCGGAAGAAGCTCCTAGCTCCTGGCTTCAGATTGGCTCAGCTCTGGCCATTGAGGCCACTTGGAGAGTAAACCAGCAGATGGAAAATTCTCATTCTCTCTCTCTCTCTCTCTCTCTCTCTCTCTCTCTCTCTCTGCCTCTCTGTAACTCTGCCTTTCAAATAAATAAAAAAATTTTAAAAATAAGTATGAGTTCTGTAGTTAAAGCTTGATAGATCTATGGTTGTTAATTTCAGTGTGTATTCTTTTCTTTAAGCATATAACCTAAAGTTATAAGGATGTGTCTTCACATTCTTATGTGAAGTACTTCAGAAGAGGGAAGTAGAACATACCGGGAGAACAAGTTCAGTTTATTGTTTATTAATGCAATTGCAAAGGCACACCATAGGGTGTTTTTGGAGGAGACTGTTATACACAACTTAGCACAAGATTTGGGCTTTGCTTACATAATTTGGGGGGGGGGCAGATTCAGGCAAATATTGTATGCTATAAAGAACTTCAGATAATTCTAGAATTGAGTAATAACACATCTCATCCAGAAGGAGAGAAGACTTAGCAAGGCTAGAAGTATAATTGATTAAGACAGAATACCCATATTTGCTGGGACAGGGGGATGTCTAATATCTTAGCATTTGCACAGTGAAGTTTTGTACTTGATTTGCCAGCATCAGAAATTGATTTGTTTTTGCTTTTGCTTTTGCCTGACTTTATCATGGCCCCAGAGTGACATTGTCTGAAACTAGGATTCTGTGAAACTGGCTTTTCCCAACAGGAGAACAGTATGACCTAGCTCTAGGTGTCAGCACGGCTCCCCAAAACACCATTGCTAACAATAAGGGTCAAGCATTCATGGATTTTTAGGGACTGATTTTATCTTCATACGGATAAACTATGTAATAAAATTTGTCATAAAATTTATGGCTAGAGGATAATTAAAATAGAATCAAATCACTACAGTGATTTAAGTAAATTTACAATGTTATATTTTGTGCACTAAAAGGAAGCAATTCTCCTTTGTGACTATTTTTTACTTGCTGCTGTCCCAAATAAAAGATATTTAAAGTTCTGCATAATCTAACAAAAGAGGCTGGGGGAAAACATAAGATTGTGATTAGATCACATATTTGAGCAAACAATCCAATCCAAAAGATGGCCTAGTAATTATAATCTCACATGAAAAAAAATTATCATTGAAAAAGCATTAGCTTTCTAAGAATGTTACAAATATTATTTCCAAGTCTCCAAATCAACAGTAAAGTCTGAGTTCCTCTATTTACTTTTTAATCATTTGCTAAATTCTACACTATCAATTTACCAAGTTTCACCTTAACCTCAAAGTTTTTAAGGGCATTCTTCAAAATAAATCAACTGTTTATCCTTTTGAAGATTGAATTAATTAATTAATTAATTTATTTATTTTGACAGGCAGAGTGGACAATGTGAGAGAGAGAGAGAGACAGAGAGAAAGGTCTTCCTTTTCCATTGGTTCACCCCCCAATGGCCGCTGCAGCCAGCACGCCATGCTGATCTGAAACCAGGAGCCAGGTGCTTCTCCTGGTTTCCCATGTGGGTGCAGGGCCCAAGCACTTGGGCCATTCTCCACTGCACTCCTCGGCTACAGCAGAGAGCTGGACTGGAAGAAGAGCAACTGGGACAGAGTCCGGCACTCTGACCAGGACTAGAACCCGGTGTGCTGGTGCCACAGGCAGAGGATTAGCCTATTGAGCCGTGGCATGGGCCTAGAACAGTGAATATAAATTTTGAAACTACAACTTTTAGATTATAGCAGTTCTTCCCTGCATAACCACCCTCCCACCTGCAAACCATCCCATCTCCCACTCCCTCTCCCATCCCATTCTTCATTTAGATTCATTTTTAATTATCTTTATATACAGAAGCTCAACTCTATACTAAGTAAAGATTTCAACAGTTTCCCCGTATACAGACACACAAAGAATAAAGTACTGTTTGAAGCCAAGTTCTACCATTAATTCTCATAGTACAACACATTAAGGACAGAGGTCCTACATGAAGAGTAAGTACACAGTGACTCTGTTGTTGATTTAACAACTGACTCTCTTATTTATGACATCAGTAATCAATTGAGGCTCTTGTCATGAGCTGCCAAGGCTATGGAAGCCTCTTAAGTTCACAAACTCCAACCTTATTTAGACAAGGCCATAATCAAAGTAGAAATGCTCTCCTCCCTTCAGAGAAAGGTACCTCCTTCTTTGATGGCCCCTTCTTTCCACCAGGATATCACTCAAGAGATCTTTCATTTGGGTCATTTTTTGCCACAGTGTCTTGGCTTTCCATGCCTGAGATACTCATGGGCTTTTTAGCCAGACAAAGGATTACCTTTTTTAAAAAAAATATATTTCCTTACTTTTATTCCTGCAATATCATTAAAGTATGTTCACAGAGGTATTAGAGCTATCAAATCATTGAGGTACATTATGTCTCTCTTAAATTATTATAACAAAATTTTAAATAATCTTATGTATTGTTTTGACTTATTAATGTAAACTAGTCTATTAACAGGCCTTTCAGAATTATTTGGCAAGCAAAAATGATATTATCTCATAAAAATTCATTTAACCGTCTCATGTGGGCCTGGTGTGAACTCCCAAGATTGCGCAGGGTCTGGTGTGACTCATCTCATACCTGCCTAGGAAGCTGAAGAGCTGCCTCTGTCACCTTTCCTCCAGCCTTAGGCAAACAGCAAGGAACCACAGGACTGCACTGGCTCTCAGCGCAAAGCTGGAAAAACCTCACATTGAACAAATCTTAGAAGATCCATCCCTAGGTCTATGCCTACTGGTGCCATGTCTGGACAAGCTTCCATGCCAAGCATGATTCAATGGCCCCAGTGATCGGTCTTATGCCCCAGCAAGCATTAGCAGTGACTTATAGGAGCAGCACTGGGCAATGAGTCAACTTCAGCTGCAAACTGAGTAATAGTAGTCGGCTTCAGTCCTAGCCCAGACTACACTGCTTTCAGTTGACTAAAGGTTCTGGATGTGACCTAACATCTTGACATTAGTAGACATAGGACTAGTTTGGCCTGCCTCAAACCCAGGAAAAGATTTGCAGAGACAAACCGTCCTTTTTACTTATTTCCCAAATTCATTCAGAACAACTGAGGATTTAGAACAAATATGAACTTGGGACATATTTTAGGACTAAAGCAGTGAAACACAATTGTATGGCAACAAATTTGATAACCTAGAAGAAATGTACAAATTTCTGGATACATGTACTTTAGCAATATTGAATTATAAAGAAATAAAACACCTAAACAGAACAATTATCAATAACAAGATTGAATCATTAATTTAAACCCTCCCTTTAAAGAAAATCCCAAGACCAAGTGGCTTCACTTATAAATACATACATGCAAAGAATAACTAAATTAACTACATTCAATTATTACCCCCACAAAAATACAAGAGGAGAGAATTCTTCTAAACTAAATATATGAGGACAACATTAACTTGATGCCAAAATAAAACAAGGACACAGTAAAATCAACTGAAAGTTACAGACCAATTTTTTTAATAAACATAGATGTAAAGACTCTCAAGAAAATGCTAGCAAACTGAATCCAATTGTAAGTTTGAAAGGTAATTGACAATAATTAATAGAATTCAGGCAGGTACACAAGGATGGTACCACATATTCAAATCAATAAATGTGAAGATCTTGTGAATGGAATGAAGGACAAAAATCATATGATCATCTCAATAAATGCAAAAAAGAAAACTGAAAAAATAGAGTATTCCCTCATATCATATATTTCTGCATGATGTATCATCAGGCTAAGTTGGGATAAGCCAAAGGCTTTCTAAAATCTGGAACAGGATAAGGATGTCTACTTTTACCACTTTTATTTAAAATGATACTGGAAGTCCAAACAAGGAAAAGTAGACAGAGAAAGTAATAAGGGATATTCAAATTGGAAAGGCAGTAAGTCAAACCGTCATTGTTTGCAGATTTGATTTTATATATAGAAAATATATACCAAGAACCTACCAGAACTAACAAAGGAATACAGCAAAGTTTCAGGATACAGTCAAAGTACAAAAATCAGTAGCATTCTTTATACACCAATATTGAATTAGCTGAAAAAGAAATCATGAAAGCAATCTCAAAATAGCTACAAAAATAATAAAATATTTGGAAATAAAAAAAATTAACCAAAGAAGTGAAAGAATGCTACATTGAAAACTAGAAATCATTGAGAAAGAAATTGAAGAGCACACAAAACAATTTGAAAGATACCACATTGTTCAAGGATTGGAAAAGTCAGCATTATTAAAATGTCCAATTACCCAAAGAGATTTACAAATTTAATGTAATCCCTATCAAAATATCACAAATATTTATCATAGAAGTAGAAAAACACTACTAAAATTTGTCTGGAACCATACTAATTTTTAGCAAAATGGAAAAAAGCAGAAAGCATCATACTACTCAAATAAAAAATATACTATAAAGACTGATGTTATGGTACAGTGAGTTAACCTGCTCTTTGAGATGCCCATAGCCCATATTGGAGTGCCAGTTTGAGTTATGCCTACTTCATTTCCAATCCAGCTCCCTGCTAATGTGTCTAGGAAACAGCAAATGATGACTAAAGGACTTGAGTCCCTACTACCCACATAGGAGACTTACATAAAGTTTGTGGCTCTTGGCTTTGGACTGACTCAGCCCCAAGTTTTGGCCATTTGGGAGTTAACCAATGGAGAGAATCACTCTCTCTCTCTCTCCCCTGCCCCCATAGTAACAGAACATTGGTATAAAGACAGTTGTATAGGCCAATGAAAAGGAATAGAAGTCCTAGATGGAAACCCCCACATCTGTGCTCAACTAATCTTTAACAATGGTGCTAAAAACAATACTGGGAAAAGCAAAATTTTTTCAGTAAGTGGTGCTGAGAAAGCTGGATATTCGTATGCAGAAGAATGAAAGCAGATCCCTCTCACCATGTACAAAAACAATTTAAAATGTATTAAAATGGTGGGTATTTGGTGCAGTGGATAAGAAATTGCTTGGAACACCCACATTGATACCAGACTGCCTAGGTTCACATTACAGCTCTATTCCTGATTCCATCTTCAGCTAATGCACACTCTGGGAGGCAGCAGATGATGGTTTCAATACCTGAGTCCCTGCTATCGATGTGGAGTACTGGATTAAATCTCCAATTTCTGGTGTTAGCCTGATCCAACCCTGGATGCTATAGCTTTGGCAGTGGGAGGAGGGGAGCCCAGAAGTTGGATGATCTCTCTGTTTCTGCTTTTCTAATAAAATAAGTAAAATATTTTTAAATCACAAGACAAAAAAAGATATAATTACATAAAAATAAGAATTTCTCATCAATGAAAGACAAGGAGACATGGAAGACAAAGAGAGGCAGAATGGGAGAAATAGGTAAATTAAAGATAGGTTTAACATATGAAAAATAAAATAAAAAGACAAGTGTCTCAATATAAATATAATCAAAGAGGTGTTTCCAAGAACCCACAGAAAATATAAAGTTTACTGTGAAAATTTAGAAGCATTCCATTTTAGAGATGGAGAGTCAAACAAGATTCTCTTTAGGGTGGTAGGCAACACAGAACCTAAGGAATTACAATTCTAGTCCTCATGGATCTTCTGTCATAAAATATTTTTTGATATCATAGAAGTTTATTTTAGATAAAAATATTTCTAAAACTTAAAATAATTTTATTTACATCTAGCAGGCTCAGAAAGACTTTCTCTTCAAAACTTATGCTTCTCTATAGACTGATACACAAGAAAGCAAATAAGCACACATGATGGAATAAATGGGTAAAAAATATACTTCTTTAACAGATTAACTACTGTTAGAAAAATAAGGCATATAACAGAATCTTTTGTAACTATTTTCTTTGTCATTCATTCTTCCTTTTCTCTGCCTAAGCCTAATTTCATGTCACCATATGATTCTGAATATGAAATTTACTTTTAAAAGAATTGTAATTCAAGGAATTAATTTTTTTTATAACAACTAATTAAATTCTATAGGACTCAGTGATTCAGAAAATATTAATGGACCTTTTGGTTAAAATATCTTTGCTATACCATGGGTCAACAGAGAATAAGACTTATTTATATATTTATAATATTTAATAACAAGCTATAACATTATTAGAATATTTATAACACATTATAAACATATATAACAATATATTTTTATATGCATATTCTGCCACTGTAGGAGAAAAGTTTGTTTTGTGCCATGGCTTTTGTTTAGTTGTGAATCTCAAGAAAACAAGACTCATTTTGTTGACTGAATTAATTGGGTATTTTTAAAAAAATTTATTAATTTATTTGAAAGGTGGAGTTACAGAGAGAGAGAGAGAGAGAGAGAGAAGATTTCCATTCATTGGTTCATTCCCCAAATGGTCACAATGACCAGCGCTGTACTGATCCAAAGCTAGGAGCCAGGAGCTTGATCCAAGTCTCCATATGAGTGGCAGGGGCGCAAGCACTTGAGCCATCTTCTGTTGCTTTCCCAGGCACACCAGCAGGACGGTGGATTTGAAGTAAAGCAGCCAGGACTTGAACTAGTACAAATATTGGATGCTGGAGCTGCAGGCAGCAGCTTAACCTGCTATGTATGCCACAGTGTTGGCCCCAACATTGTAATTTTAAACAGGTGATATTCATGTTGTCTATGAAAAGAAAATAATGTACTTTAAAGAAAATAATCTATTAGATTTCTTTATTAATTATTGATATATTTTGGGCAAATTTATATTAGAGCTATCCCTTTAAATCTATACTGAATTGTGTAGGGATCTTAAAGTTAATTTAAAAGTCCTAGTAACATAAAATAAGTGAACAGCTTCAATTTAGGGTTCCCAATGTACATGACAGTTTTGAACTATAATCCTACTATGGAGCTCAGCTGCCTATATTTTGGTGGAAGATTCCTGCTATATTTTCTCTTTAATTTTTTTTGTACACATATTCTTTGTAGTTCATCGGAAGGGTTGACAGTGGTTTCCCCTACCACAGTTAATAAAGAATGGGAATAAATTATGTTACAGGAAGAGTGATGAGATGAGTCTGATTTCGTGTCCTGATGTTTATGAGACTGGATTCAACAGAGAGAGTAGAAGTGAAGTTTTATTTGAGTAAGAAGAAGAAAAGCTACAAAGAGTATGATCAGAGGAGCTGATAGAAAGAGACAAGGCCACTGAAGTCTCACAGTCTAGGGGTATTTTTATGTTCTTCACAGGTTATCTCCAAGGAACAAAGATGAATAAAGGTAGTGGTTACATATTAGTTACTGTGAAGGCTAAGGGAAGTCTTAATGCAGTCCTTTCTAGCTTGTTTCTGTGTAAACGTAGACCTTGTCATCCAAACTTAGATCTTGTCATCATTAATAAGTATTTGTTACAAGGGGCTTCTATCCTGTTCTGTTTAGTGTTTGGAAGGTGTTGTAGTTTGTATATTCAGGCAAAGAGCTGTGGGATGGTGGTAGTCTGTCTGGACTGCTTTTATTGCTGAGCTCCCTCAGTAGGAACTGAGATTACATGAAGACTGATAACGAGCCACTCACATCATATTCTCAATTAAGAACAATTGTAAAATGAGATTCAGAGAAACAGGGTGCAACTGCACATTTAGAATCAATATCAGAAAGTCATTACATCAGGATTTGAAAATGGATTGGGATGCCTTGCAGTATCTGAAATTTAATACACAGAGAAATATGAATGATTAAGGACTCAGATATCACGTGCTTTGTCACAGATGTTGGGAGACAAAAGAGAATCAAGGGGTCCAGGTTTTTGCTGGACACAGAAAATAAGTGCAAGACACAGACAAAGGCCAATGAGGAAAAAGGATTTATGGACAGAAAATATACACATTCCACAGCCAAAGTGGGAACAGGGCAGGTGGGACCTTGAGCTTTTGCAATGCCTAGGGGCCAAGGCAGAGTTTGTGTGTGTGTGTGTGTGTGTGTGTGTGTGTGTGTGTGTGTGTGTTTTCCAGCTAAGGCAGAACCCTTTATGAATGAGAGAGCCCTCTCCCATGTTCAGCGTGAGTCTTTGTGCAGGCACAGTTGAGATACCATGCTCTACACCACATTCTTTGATTTGCATCTTAAATGTCTTCCCAGGTGTGTGTTACTATTACAATGAAGCAAAATTTGATCAGCAGGCAAGTTGTCTTCTGGAGCTGGTAAAAACTGTTTGCTTACTTGTACATTGTAAGGAAGTACCTACAGTCTAGCTGCTTGATTAGTGATGATAAGATCTGTTTCTTGTTAAGAGATAGTAGTGAATTCCTTAATCTTTGCTCTGTATTGGGTCACTTGCCTAAGCAATTATTTCCCTATCCTGCCACACTAAGTCAGCTGTCTGTCTAGCATGCCTCACTTTGACTCAACAAGAGAGTTTTACAAACAGGGTCAAACTAAGGTATGATAGGAGGGGATAATATTTTCCTGGTAGTCCAAAGTATATTATTTTACCATTCTATGTGGCTATGGACAATTTTAAGTACAGGGAAAGGGAATGGGGTGAGACATGACAGATGGTGGAATGACCATTTACTCTCCTTCTCCTTCATTTTCTAGAAACTTCTTCCCAACTACCACATGATTCCTATGGAGGTGCCATGTTTTCATACAAGTATAATCAAGCTACCTCAGTCAAAACTGATATACCCAAGGAAAGCACCATATCCAATCTTTTCCTGAGATGGATTTGTTTTCTTTAGGATTGTGGAATTTTACTTTAAAGATTTAAGACAGTCTGACTTAGATGGCTGAAGATCCTTAAGTCCGGAGATATTAAAGTGTAAGTGCAGAAAATAGGTCCATATTGAGAGAGATCTGAATAATGCCAACAGGCCTGGTAGAAGATGCTTTGCTCTATGGAGAGGTCTTTTGGTAAAGAAAGCAAAAGATCAACTCCTGCTGGTAGAGAATAAATACCACACCTATTTCTCTATTGATATTCAAAATTACCAGGAGAAGGAGTTATTAGTGGATCTTACCATATTAGCAGAAGTAATGCATCTGAAAAAGATATTCTCTCTCCCTTTCTCTATCCCTTCAGGCATGTGAAAAACATTCAAGATGATCTATTGCGTAAGAATAAATGCAGGATGTCTAAGGTGATCCTTCTCTTCTCTTTTCTTTTTTCTAATATTGCTATTGTTGGAATTAGAGTCAGCAAAGAGCTAGTACTGCTATGGGATTAAATCACCATCCCTCAACAAGAACTAAAGAGTGTTAGATCAAATTACAGCCTTGAAATACTGACTGGCTCAAAGTGCCATAAGGAAGAGAAACACCAGACTGCTTAGTTACAAAGTGCACTTTACAAAATTAGTAGATGAAGAAAAACCTGCACTGAGCCTTCAGACATGACTTTTCCAATGCACTTGAGAGGCCACATATGCAACTGAAAAAGGAGGAAGAAACTCAATGCTTGACTGGGATTTTAAATTAAATTATATTAGATCTAGTGAGAACTTTAGATAGTATGAGAATATTATAAGGAATGAAGTGTTGGGAGAGCTTTCCATGGATAAGAATCTGGGGAGGAATCTTTACTTAGTATATACTGAATGGATCTTCTGTATATAAAAATAATTGAAATGATTTAAAAAACTTGGTGTTAAATTGGAAATTGCATAGAAAATTAATTAATTTTTTAAAAAAAATATCATGTAGGATCTCTGTCCTTAATGTGCTGTACATTATGAATTAATACTATAACTAGTACTCCAACAGTATTTTTCACTTTGTGTTCCTATGTGAGGGCAAACTGTTGAAATCTTTATGTAATATGTACTAAACTGATCTTCTGCATATAAAGAGAATTGAAAAGGAATCTTGATGTGAATGGAAGGGGAGAGGGAGCGAGAAAGGGGAGGGTTGCGTGTGGGAGGGAAGTTATGGGGGGGAAGCCATTGTAATCCATAAGCTGTACTTTAATTAAAAGCTTTATAAAAAAAAGAATCTGGGGAGGAGAAAATATACAAGGCTAGGAAGGAAGAGAATTTCTACCCAGGTTGTTTCACCCATGTATATGGAGATACATTGAGACCTTCCCTGTAAAATCCCACTGTGTTAGAGGAAGGAAAAGAGACAAAAGTACTTCCCTGCATCACCAGCAAGACTTTTAAAATTTTGTTTAAAATGTTTGCTTATTTATTTGAAAGACAGGGAAAAGGAGAAATAGAGAGAAGCAGGTGTGGGCCAGACTGAGCCAGGAGTCTAGAACTCAATTCAGGTCTCCCATATGGGTAGCTGGAATTCAATTACTTGAGCCATCACCTGTTGCTTTCCAGGGTGTGTATTAGCAGGAGTTGGATTTGAAGCTGAAGTGGTGCCAGGACTTGAACTCAGGGACTCAAATATGGAATGCTGTCTTTCCAAGTGACAGCTTCACTGTTGTGCCAAAGGCTCACCCCAGCTGGCAGGATTGAATCTAGTTGTGCATGACTTGAAGTCCTTCAATTTTGTGCAATACTATATTACCCACCTCCTACCTTCTCCTCCATGAAAACAAATGAATAAATACATAAATAAATAATAAAACACAAAGTGCTACATGGAACAATTGAAGTAAGATCTAACTGTAAAGAAATTTTCCTACTTTGCTACATTAATACATAGGACCCTGGATTTAGGAGAATTTAAGAGATTTAAGAGAATCAAAGTTCAGCAGTAATACTAATATTTTGAAAAGCTTTTTTCTGATTTGAAAGGCAGTGTTACATAAGACCTCTGAGAGCAAAGAAACAAATAGAAGGCATTTGATCATTTGCTTTTTGAGTACACTTTCCAAAACAAAACATCTTTCTCATAAGTTCTTAAATGGATGTTTGCAATTCAAAATATATAATGATCTTGCAGATCTTTTCCAATTAAGCATCTCATTTTATATTCCTGAATCATAAAAGCCCCCCTCTTCATTTCCCAGTTGATTTCATTCTCCTCTGTCTCCAAACTCCCTCTATCATTCTATGTTATTTTAAAGTCTATATTCTTTCTGAAGTGAATTTTCTTTTGTTTTTGTTAGATAGCAAGATAGACATTAACTATGTGTGTGAGAAGGACCAAAGAATGAAAATGAGATTTTTTTTAAAAAAAGATTTATTTATTTATCTGAAACTCAGAGTTACAGAGAAAGAAAAGCAGAGAGAAAGAAAAGGAGGGAAGCAGGGAGGGAGAGAGAGAGAGACAGAGACAGAGACAGAGACAGAGACAGAGACAGAATCTTCCATCTGCTGATTCATTCCTCAAACAAATACAATGGCCAGGGCTGCACTAGGTCGAAGCTGGGAGCTAGAAGCTTCATTTGGGTCTCCCATGCGGGTGCAAGTGCCCAAGAACTTGGGCCATCTTCCTCTGCTTTCCCAAGAGCATTACCCGGGAGCTGGAGTGGAAGTGGAGCAGCCAGGACTTGAACCAGTGTCCATATAGGACACCAGCGCTCAGGAGGTGGCTTTAACCATTATGCCATGGTTCCAGCCTTGAAAATGAGAATTTTTGTGTGGTTAAATGAGGGAAGAAATACAGAAGCAAACCTTGGAAGCAGACCAGCATTTACACACCAAAAGTCTTGTCCTTGTGTTCAACAACCTTATCAGGTTGCAGGGGTAGCTTAGAGGAATCTTCCCTGCTCCATGCCAAGAGGGTTATTAAGTCCAAGGTCGCTGCTCTGATGAGGTTGAGGGAGGAATTTCAGGAATTCCATACCCAGCTAGCCCTCTACTCAGCAATAACCTAGAAGTGTGTGTGGTGGGGAGGGGAGGAGGAAAAACAGAGGGCCAGTGCTCTTCTGAATACAGACTGGGTTCTTGGTTCTTCTCTGAGATCCCCAGCTAGCTGGTCTGCCAGGGATACTTTTTTCAATCAACTTGGCTAGCATGTTTCCTGCTACTGTCTCATCTGAATTTTTTCCTGTGCAAAGAACTTCTGATCAACCGCCTCCAGTAACACTTCGAGGCCTGTTGCTAATTTTCTTTCCTAATCTCAAATTCTATTTATTAAAAGTGATCCCATTTGGGGGCTGGGTTCTAGTCCCAGCTGCTCCTCTTCCAGTGCAGCTCTCTGCTGTGACCTAGGAGGATAGCGGAGAATGGCCCAAGTGCTTGGGCTCCTGCAGCCGCATGGTAGACCAGGAAGAAGCACCTGGCTCCTGGCTTCAGATGGGCGCAGCGCCGGCTGTGGCGGCCATTTGGGGAGTGAACCAACAGAAGGAAGACCTTTCTCTCTCACTGTCTACAACTCTACTGTCAAAAAAAAAAAAAAAAGTAATCCCAAAGTGGAAAAGCTCTTCTGAAAGACCTTGAAGAGGGTAGTTTTCATATACATAAAATGACTAACTAAAAGAAAAAAAAAAAAAAAAACAACAGAAGCCTGGTTCAGTTGCCTCTATGATTAAATTGTCTGTCATAGTCTACTTATTTGTAATCTATTTAACTTCTAGAAATGCTTTTATAAGCCCAAATATCATAAAATTAAATTAACATATACACAGTAGTATGATCTCAGTTTGGCACTACATCTAAAACTGTCGTCAAAGTAGGCCACACTATGGGTGTCAGTGCCAAGGTAACATTTTAAAATGCATTCATTGGGAGCCAGTGTTGTGGTGCAGTGGGTAAAGCCCCTGCCTGTGATACAAGCATCCCATAGAGGTGCTTGTTTGTGTCCTGGCTGCTCCACTTACAATCCAGCTCTCTGCTAATTGCCTGGAAAAAGCAGCAAAATATGGCCTAAATGTTTGGGTTCCTGCCACCCATGTGGGAGATACAGATGAAGTTTCAACCTGGCCCATTTGTGAGAGTGAACCAATGGATGGAAGACTTTCTCTCTCTCTTTCTCTTTGTCTGTCTGTTACTCTTTCAAATAAAATAAATAAATCTTACAAAAAATGAAATGCATTCATTGGCTTGCATTTACCAAAAGCTTAGTTGAATGGCAAACAGTATTATATTCTATATTTTGTGGAACTAAATGATTGAAAAAATCCTAGGAAAAGTATACTATAAATTAACTCTATTTCATACATGAGGAACATGGGATTAAAGAGATAGATAACTTGTTAGATTCTCAAATTAATATGCAGTCTACACTAATATCCATCATTTGACAATAATGTTTGAAAATGAGGTCATATGGTGGTAAGTTCTGTGACTCAAAATAAAACCACAGAAATAAAACCTGTTGGGGTCATGTGTCAACACCCATCTGCTTTGACTATTTTGGCTGAAATAATTGCCAATATCTGATCTCTTAGCCCACTATGGTTTACCAGTTCATAAAATGCACTAATTTTAACCCACTTTTCAGCCATTTATTTCTTAATTTATTCAGATTATAAACATGATTTATTCTACAAATTTGGTACTTTAGAGAATTTTACCTTGTATTGCTAAATTTAATTTCATATTAATCGGTCTGTTTCATATTATGACTTTTAATTGACTGCACATTTTTAAAAGCATATTTCCTCAAAAATAAAATCATTTTTGAACAAATATAATTAGTTCACTACTTGTTACCAGTGCCTGCAAGTGCTTTTGATTTATGACATTAATTACTTAAATGGATCTGGATCATTTGATAAATTCTATTTTAAAATTTAATCATGCTTTTAGACAATATTCTGAGATACAGAAATTTCTAGTGAATATTATTCTTAAGATTTAGAATATGCTGTGACAGCTCTCTTTAAATGTTACCCTTATAAAGAGAGATAAGATTCTTATCCCTGGCTTTCTCTTCTGACAGTAACTTTTAAAATAATATGAAAGTTTACATTGGTGATTGCTTTACTCAAAGGGTACATTGTTCACCTGACATATTTTTCAGGGGAGTCATTCAATTATTTCTGGTTTAAAAATATTAAGGAATACAATAAGTGACCACATCAATCCCTTCTATTTTCAAATAGCTGTACTGTGATTTAGGACGGTGCTATATGCTGATAGCAAAAAGTTCCCATTCCTTTCTTTCTAGCTATACCCATTTAGTACATACAAACAAATGCATACATACACAAACACAGAAAAATACAACTACATACATTCAGAGGTTGCGCTTTTCTGTTTCACAATATATGTATACATGGGTATATATAGGCCTATATGAGTATACATAAGAATTACAGACTAAAGTTAACAGAAGCATAACTATAAAATCATTACATTGTTTCCAATATGTTAAAAATCGTATACTTTAAATACCATAAACCATATTGAATCATATATTTGGTTAGGTAGGTAATATTCTATGGCTTCATCATTTCCCTTTCCCCGCTCCACTGAGCCTTTGGTTATAATACTATTTTGGTTATAATACTTCCTCTGAAGACATTGGTTGTAAACCTACATCTGAAATCTGCAGACACATGGAATGACAGAAGTAGAGTCTGAACAAATGCAAAGATTGTAATTTTATAATTTTGGCTGCCCTGAGCCTGTCTCTGGGAGCGATAATTAATGCAATACATTCATTAGCTTCTCTCAAGGGTAAAAAGAAAGATCTAATTGAAACCTTGTAAAGCAGTTTCACAAGTGAAATGGAAAGGATATTGGCTTTTATCTCCCAGACCCACCTTTACATAGTCACAGATTATTAATGTTTAATAAAAATGTTGTAAACTTTTATGTTAACATCCCTAGAACTGATGAATTTAGGTCAACAATGACTATTAATCTTTAATTAGTAATGTTCAACAGAATTTATTTTCCAGAATCGGAAGCAATGAGTTCCAAAATGATTCTACAATGAGTAATAGCATTAAGAAAGTTTGCACCAATATATAAAAATTTAAAACAAAAATATTCCATATTCTAACAAGATAAAAAGATGATTCATTAAAAGATTGAAATGACATCATAAATAGGACAATAAGCCTACCAAGTCTTCTAGGTATAATGCATGTGATATCACAATTTGAACAAAGTGAACAATCCAGACGAGTCTCAATGTTAGTTAAGATAGTATTTTTTTCTCTGCTTCCTCTTCCTTTTCCACGTGCTCTTCCTCTTCAGCAACGCCCTTACTTCTGCTGCTGTTGTACAACTTAAACTCTGAACTCTGTTTACATTGTCAAATTGAAGAATCATACCTATTATTAACTGACTTGTGACACTGATTTAAATCTCTCATACCCAATGGATCTCTCATCAAAGGAATTTATGGAGTTATTCTAAAATTCATTTACTTTTCTTACATTTATTGAACATGCTATTCTATGTGCCATACTCAGTGATCAGCTTTCAGTTTATGAAACAGATTTAGTCTTTTGCTTGATGGGGCTTATCTTCATAATAACAGGTTATTTTTTAAATTGACTGGTAGAAATTCAGTTACTAACCAATTACTTCCCACTAACTCCCATAAGTATCACTGCATACTCTGGTGTGGAGCAGAGTATCTTTCTTTATTTTCCCCAAATGTCATAATATATTTGATTCATAGATGAATGAAAATATGATTTAGCATATGACTAGCCTGCATCTTCCATATCTCATCATTTTGGTGCATTTTTATAGAAAGCTTTTATTTAATAAATATAATTTTCATAGGTACAACTTTTAGATTATAGTGGTTCTTCCTCCCATACCCGGCCTCCTACTCCCTAACCATCACGCCTCCTACTCCCTCTCCCATCCCATTCTTCTTTTAAGTTTCATTTTTAATTATCTTTATAAACAGAAGATCAACTCTATACTAAGTAAAGATTTCAACAGTTTGCACCTACACAGACACACTTTGCAAACCTCTAATAGCTGGCTTTTAATCTCTTTGCTTGATAGTAGGTCACTGACTATTCTGTCTCAAACTGCCTTTCTTTACAGAAGACTGGATGTGACAAAGAATTAGCTGTTCACCAAAACAGTCCTCAACCAATGGTTTTTGAATTGGTGTATAAATATCTTATATTCCTCACTTCTCAGAGGCATTATCTTGTAATTTCTCCAGGTAGTATATGCTCCATTTGCTGACAAAGATAACTTGCTTAACAATGCACCATTTGCTGACTCTTTCCTCCCTCTGTCTCAACATCTTACTCCACTACTGATATTTCCTGAAATATCTCACAAATAAGCTATTGACATTTGAATCATTTTCTCAATGTTAGCTACTGGGTGAACCCAAATTAAGACAGTTGGTGTGAAAATTGGAATAAAAAGCAGATCTTTAGGATTCTGAAACAGAATCACAAGTCAGATTTTTATAGGACTTGATTATTGGTAGTAAGTGGCGTAGTAATAACCACTAAAATTCTGTAGCATAAGAAAAATAATACCATTACTCTGAAGAATTAGAATACAAATACTATAGAATTACTGGTTTATGCAATATTTTTTTTTAAATTATGGGGTTAATAATTACTATAGGATTTTTGAAATTCTTTGGTCATTAAATATTAAAGGAAAAAACTGAAGATTGTGTTGAGATTCTCAAGTCCGGCTCTGACTATGCAAGCTAAAAGTCTCTATGCTAGCATTAAGAATGTCCACTATCCTAAAATCAGAGAGAACAGCATGTTGAAAATCCAACCTAGGAGTGGAGTAATTAAATCAATAGAAGGCTAAATTTACATTCTGACAAAACTTCTATACTTAAGTCAGAGTCTGGAATCAAAAAAGTTGAACTTTATAAGATATGTTGGTAGAGTAGTTGATAAACTTGAATACTCAGATTTCCCAGAATCCTCTGGGCTAGTGAAGTGGCCCATTCCTCCTACCAGACAATAAAGGAATCTCTTTTTTTCTGGATATTGTACAAAGACCTCACAAGGGGCAGATATCTTGTATTTTATGTTTTTTCTCCTTCAGAACTGGTCCCAGTTTTCCTCATTGCTTCTGTACCAGTAACAACAGCTAACAACTAAACTTAGCACAGTCCAGAGGGGGAAGTACTATCCCTGTCCTGTTATATATGGCTACACAACAAACTACTACAAACTTAGCACAGCGCCCATATATCACAGTTTCTGTGGGTCAGTCTGGATATGACTTAGCTGGACTTTCTGTTTCAGGGTCTCCCAAAACTACTACCAAAATGTCAGCTGGATCTTCAGTTTTATTTGAGGCTTACTAGGCAAGAAACTCTTTCCAAACTCATATATGCTGGGGTAGTATTCAATTTTTGTGGAGTGCAAAAGTATGATTTCCTAAGACTATGTCTTTTCTTTTACAATAAAAACAATAACACAAACACAGAGACATATAGATACATATAATAATAATAACTTTAAAGCAGATGAGCAGATGGCTAATATGTCTTTTCTTTTACAATGAAAACAACACAAAGAGACATATAGATAGATATAATAATAATAATAATAATAATGTTAAAGCAGGTTAGTAGATGGCTAATGTCAACTGCTACAATGATATGTTATAACTATCTACTAGTTTTTAAGGAGTCTCTCGCAGAACAGACAACCTCATCTTTAGGTATACCTTGCAAAACACAGCATGTAAACAGAATAGCAACTCATAAAATGTTTCCTCAACAGATCTAGAAAAATCTACCAGAATCTATTCCTAATCATATGAAAGATGTTGGGTACAGGGACTCAGCTGACACTGTGCTAAGGAACCCAAAATGCCATTGTGAACCTCACTTTGAGTACAGGCACAGAGAGAACAGATGATATTTACTATACTGACTTTTAATCATCTCATTGCAATGATTCTAGCCCTTATCCTCAAGTCAGCATAATTTCACAATTCCTGAATGAATAAACAGGACATATTCAATTAAGTGCTCTCATACTTTTTTCTTTTTTCTTTTTTAAAAGATTTCTTTATTTATTTGAAAAGCAGAATCAACATCTACTGGTTTATTACCCAAATGACCACAATAGCTGTGACTGGGCCAGGTCAAAACCTGGAGCCTGGAAAGCTATCCGAGTTTCTCATTTGGGTGGCAGGGGCACATGCATTTGGGCCATCATCTGATGCTCTTCCAGAGACATTAGTAGGGAGCTGGATTACTGAATGTATAAGTGACTGCAATTGATATCTTATGATTTGATTATCATTTATAGCCATTGGCTATGTTTTTTGGTACATTCCTAATGGAATAGTGGTCTTTCTACCTTTTACTTATTGAACACTATATATAGTGGTGTATTAAACCTGTGGTTATAAAGTAAATTGAAAGTATGTTACTGCAAACATTTTTTTAAAGGAAGGAGGAAGGGAGAGAAGTATTCTTATATTCTTAGATTTGTATGTTTGAAACACTTTAAATCTGTTCTCTTTATATTAATAAAAAATTTTCAATTAAAAAAAAAGTAGGGAGCTGGATTAAAGTTTGGAGCATTTGAGAATCAAATTGGCACCCATATGGGATGCTGGTATCATAGGAGGTGATTTAAATGGCTGTGCCAAAACGCCACCCCTGTGCTCTCATGCTTGTAAACTGACCCGTTGAGAGTGCAGTAAGATAGAAAACTTCAAGCAAAAGCATGTAATTTGTCCCTCTAACAGTAAATTAGTGGGTGTTTGTCCTAATGGTTAAGATAAGATGACATCTGGGTTGTCAGCATCCCATATCAGAGCTCCTCCTTAGACGTTACTTTCAGTCTAGCTTCCTTTTAATGCCCACCCTTGGAAGCAGCAGATAATGATTCAGGTACTTGGGATCCTGCCACCATGTGGGAGTCCCAGATTGAGTTCCTGGCTCCTGGTTTTAGTGTGACACAGCCTCAGCTATTGTGGTTACTGTGGAGCGAACCAGTAAATGGCAGAACCCTCTGTCTTTTCTGTCTCCCTTTTTGCCCCTGCCTCTCTGCCTTTCAAGTAAATGAAAATAAGTAATTAAAATTTAAATGAAGAAATAAAAGCAATACTGTGTCCTAAATAGTTGAGAGTAGCAAAGACACAAAGGATGCACAAGTGGTAGTTTTTATTTTAACCCTGTTCAACTGGACAGTTTGCATGCCTTTTCACAAAAAAAGAAAAGTGAAGATAGCAGAAGTGGGACATGGCAAATGATAGCAAACAATATATAAAATACACCAATATTGTTTGCAATTGCAACTGTTGTGCCAGATGTGTAATTTTACTAGAATAGATAAGTACAGCTTTGGGCATCGGTACAGAGTTATGGATCTTGAAAATGTATCCCCCTCATGATAAATAGGAAAAATGATTAGAAGAATTTACATCCACCTACTCTGCTTGAATATATAGTATCATACACCCAGAGCCTTCCCCCATAACATTACCATTACTATTGGCTTAGTCAAAAATAGTCAGAGGAAACTTTGGTCATTTGAACATTGTACAGAATATACAACTGAGTGCCTGTATCAATTGCCATTTTTTTAGCTGGATGTCATATACTCCATAAAATGGAAGAAAAACCCTTATTCTAAAACATATATATGTGTGTATGTGTACAAATGAGGGAACCTTTTAGACATGCAGTACATTGAAGCATATCAGGACATTTTCTCCGAAACACAGGTTAGTGTATCTTGAACTTTTTGTGATTAACAGAGTCACTTTGCTTGGTGGGTTCATTTAGATTTTAGTATATGTACTGCTGAAGCAACCACAGGCTCATTTGGATTTTAAAGACTATGTAGACATCTGATAAGACTGCTCTCACCCATTGTTTTGTGAGTCAGAATTGTGTTAGCTTTGAATGGGCCCAGAGAAGAATAGAATTCTGCTGCAGGATCAGGCTGCCAGACAAGCAGACCTGCAACTGTGTCTATAGAGAAAGGCAGATTTCATGGGGTTGAAGGTATCTGTTCCAGAAAAGATGTCACATGGAGTCTCTATCCTTGAGAAGGATTTGCAACATAGAATTATTAACATTAGAATAGCATCTGCTGGCATTTATTGAGCCCTGATAATGACTGAGAGCCAAATAGTTTCATGATATCAAGAGACTACACTAGTGCTACTAATCATAGGCCAGGAATTATCAGCAAGTAATGAAGTTGCCTCAGAATAGAGAAACCCATCACATGGGGAAAATTAGACATTCAAGATTAAGCCTCAGGCAATTCAAAAGCTGCAAAAAAATGGCCCAGACTCCACATTACTCAATTTTGTTTTTCTAACATTTCTCCCTCAGCTCACAGCCATGACTTATTATGAAATTCCTTGTCAAGCGTATAAATTTTAAATCTGGCCCAGAGTCATGGAGTGATTAGTTACCATAAGACCATATATTGATGTTAGCCCAAAATAGGAGTGATCTCAAAAGACCTTAATGGAAAGAGCATTGAACAATATTCCAGGTCATCAATTTAATGTAGAAAAGGATGCCTGAACTAAGGAGATTAACAAATTCTTGGATGAGGGCAGTTGTTTTGGTGCAATGGGTTAAGCCACTTCTGGATCACCCATATAAGGGTGCTTAGGATCAAGTCCTACCTCTGCTACTGATCCAACTTCCTATTATTGCCTGCAAGGCAGCAGGTATTGACTCAAGTGGCTGGTTCCCTGTCACCTACGTGGGACACCTAAATTTTCTCAACTCTTGGCTTTGGCCTGGCCCAGCACAAAACTGTTGTGGGCTTTTGGGGAGTGAACCAGTGAAGCCTATCTCACTGCCTTTCAGATAAAATTAATTAATTAAAAATAATATTTTTACCACTTGGTAATGGTAAATTTTTATAACTTATTGACTATAGAATTTTAAATGTGAGTTAACCTAATTTCCTCATCTATAGAATAGAGATACACATTTTGGATATAAATACACATTTTATAGACTATTTATCAGTAATATATAAGTAAATGTCTTCAAACACCTAGTTCTAAATCTGGCATATGATGGACTCTCTTTAAATAGTTTAGATTTTTTTTCAGCTTATCATCTTGTTTTAATGAATAGTAGTCTAAAGAAAAAATTTTAATAAATAGTAGTCTAGAGAACTAGACTACTGTTTTTATACTTATAACTGAATAAAAAAGTTATCATTAACTATGTAATAGCAAAAAGTTGTTGGTATAAGAATATGTTCACTAAAATATATATATTTCAATGGAACAATGTTATTTACAATAGTATTCAAATTAAAATTGCTCAAATGATCATTAAGAATAGTGAAGAAACTGTAAAATTGTTATCCAATCAAATGTGCCCTCCCCAAAGTTAGCAATATATGACTATTCACAACAATAAGTATATGTTCACAAACATAAACTTGAGCTGAAAAAATTAAAAGCCATACTAGCTTTATTTCTTAAATAGCATAAAATGAAAAAACAGGCAAAACAATCAATGTCATTAGCAGTCAGGATAGTCATTCTTCTGAGTAGCAGGCAGAGATAGGAGAGAGTCTAGTTGTATCAATAATGTTCTCTTTTCTGATATAGATATTGGTTACACAGGAGCTTTCTGTTATTGAAAATAAAACGAACAGTGCACTTATGATATACTCATTTGTGTATGTGCATGTGTTTGTGGTAAATAAATGGGTAAGAATAAATGGTGTTAAAATTATGAGTATTTTTCTAGAAGTTATCTGGCATTGTCAGGTTTTATAAATAACTGATTCCATTATTTAAATACACCGAAATAGTTCCTTTTACTTTCATAACACTTTTAACTGCAATTATTTATTACTGCCAGCTAATTGATTTCTATTGTATCACCATTTGAGTATCTCTGTGGTATTTAAAACTCCAAGATTCATACGATGTGCATCAGAACGGTTTTTTAACTGAGTTAAAATTCATGACAGGCTTGACAATTTCTGATTCAACGTATGAAATTTATTCTTCAAATTAAGTTTCATGATACTTCTTTGAAATGCTTTAAATTAGCTTTCAATTTTTTAATTTCATTATATAAATCATAAAGACAATGTTTCCTGGATGCTTACATTCTTACATTCCACCTCTTTCTTCTTTTGACGTTTTTCTTGTAATTCAAGAAAAATTTTCAGGTCTTTATGCTTTAACCTCAGAAGATAAACCATTTCATTTTATTTTTTTACATGTTCATTTTCATCAATTTGAAAGGGCAACAGAGAGAGAGAGAGAGATAAAGAGTGAGATCTTCCTTTCTCTGGCTCACATCCCCAAATGTTCACAAAAGCCAGGGCTAAACCAGGCCAAAGTCAGGAGCTCAGAACTCAATCTGGGTTTCCCAGTAGGTGGCAGGGACTCAAGTATTTCAACCATTATTTTCTGCTTCCCAGGATATATTAGTAGGAAGATGGACTGGAAAATGAGCTACCAGAACTTGAGTTGGCAGTGTGATATGGGACACGGGCACTCCAAGAGGCAGCTTAACCTGCTAAGCCACAACATACACCTCCAGATTATTCTATTTAATATCCTACCTTGTTAGAATTCTAAGTCAGATATAGTAGTGCAAAAGAGGTGATAGTAGTAGAGAGTGAAACATGACTTTTTCTAGATTAAATATCAGATCATGTTTGTATTATCAAGATTCCTTGCATAAAGCAAATATTTTATGTTTATTAAATTGTTTCTGATAAATAAATCCAGTAATTCAACATTTTAGATAAGCTACTTTATTACAATCAAATAATTAGACCCTGCTCTCAAAGAGCTTGTCTCAGTCTATTTTGTCATCCTATAACAAAATAACCAGATTTGGGTATTTAAATGGGAAAGAATTTTATTTATTTCATGATATTAGAGACTGAAATTTCTTTTTATTCTTTTTTAAAAATAAGTTTATTAACAACAATTGCACATAGTTGTGAACTACAATGTGATATTTTAATGCATGTACACAGTGTGTACTGATCAAATTAGAATAATCAACATTTCCCCTTTTTGACATTATTTTATGATTGGAACTTTGGAGTCCTTTTCTTAATTGGTTATAAAAAGTATGATAGGTTATTGTGAACTATATAGTCATCCCACTATTAGGAACATAGTGCTTTGATCCAACTCTGATTTGGTACCCACTCTTGATTCGTTTTGAGTTAGGTTTTGGACAGAATGTAAGAACTTCTGCATGTGGAAATCCACTTTCCCCAGCACCATTTATTGAAGATAGCGTTCTTTAGGGAATGCTGTTAGCATATTTGTCAAAGATAGTTGGTTGTAGAAGCAGATTGGTGTTTCAGTTGCATTAAGTCACTATGTTACAGGGTAATTTTTAAAATCTTGTCATAACTGGAATCACTGTGTGGGGCAAAGTATCTCCAAAATGAAACTCTGGGATATCTCTTGGAAGAGTTTAAAGGTTTGTAAAGCAGGTAATAGAAGTACATGATTAGGTACACTATAAGGAAGGAAACTTTAAGTTTTTAAAGATTTATTAATCAATTAATTAAGAGGCAAACTGACTGAGGGAGAGGGAGAGACAGAGACAGAGATCTGACTTGCTGGTTCACACCTCCTCCCCCCAACAAAAGCCCGCAACAACTGGGTCAGGGCCAAACCAAAGCCAAAGCCAGAAACTCCATTTGAATCTCATGCAGATGGCAGGGACCCAAGCATTTGAACCATCACCTGCTGTCCTCCAGGGTTTGTATTCTGAGGAAGCTAGATTGGAAATAATTAGCCAGGACTTGCATCAGCATGCCCATATGGTATGCAAGCACCTCAATTTAGGTTTAACCCGCTGTACTATAATGTTTGTGTCCAGGATAGTTTATTTTAAAATGACTGATTATTAGGTAGGCATTTGGCCTATTTAGAATGCGAGTTGAAACACCTATATTCCATGTCTGAGTGCCAGCTCTCCTCCCAGTTACAGCTACTTGCTAATGTGCACAAAGGGAGACAGCATGACTGAGCAGGTGGTCAGGTCTCTGCCACCACCTGACTTCTGATTTTAACCCTCAGCCAACACTAGCTATGGTGAGCATCTGAGGAATAAATCAGCTGATGGGAGTTCTCTGTTACTCCTTCTCCCTGTCTCTCTGCCTCTTAAGTAAATAAAAATTAATTAAAATTTAAAATAATTATAAAGTGATAATTGTCATGAATGAATCTAGATTGAGAGAGGAAAGATCATTTTGGGAGTCTGGAACTATTTCATGAAGAAGATGGCTTTGCATCACTTATTTCAGGAAAATTATGTGTTTTTGTTCTGATATTTTTTGTACTTGATAATAATTTAATTTATTTAGGATTTGTAGAGGAGAAAACATATCTTTTTCTTTTACTCTTCTTACTTCTCCTCTAGAGTCTTTATTTTAAATAGAGCCACAATAAAAAGCTTACAATTTGAGGCTTCATAAGGAAGTGAGGACTTAAAGAAGCAGTAAATTTTGAATGTTTTTGTGCTAGGCTTGAGTAGTGGAAAAACATGATCAGTCAAAGACTGAGAACTACATTGTAAAGCTAGATGGCTTGTTCATTCATTTTTCTCTCAATGCCCTTAGTCTTCAGACACAGCAATGATCCTTTCCTCTGGGAGTAGAAAGGGTAGCTGTACATGAAATTCTTATAATCTACCTCAGGGAAGGTCAGAGAGTTCTTCCCGCACCAGTTATGCCTCAAATTTCTTCAGCTTAAAATATGCAATGTGACAATGTGACATATCTTGGAGTGGTATGTCCTGAAGCCCATTAAATTGTTACATAGTCTGACAAATATAGTCTAACACACATTTTATTATTTTATTCATGGTCAATATTCTATCCATATTTATAGAAAAAAAGATAGATAAGTGTAGGAAGAGAATCTCTAGATAGGGTTCTTTGATAGAATCTGTAGAGTTACACAAAGAGATAAATGGTATGTACTTGCATCACTTCATGCACCAGAGTTTAGAGGACCACTGGGCAGGGGCTGGTGCTTTGTCCCAGTGGGTTAAGCTGCCCAGTGCCAGTATCCCATAAGGGTGCTGGTTCAAATCCTGCCTTCTCTAGCTTCTGATTCAGGTCCCTGTTAATGTTCCTCGGATAGCAGTGGAAGATGGCCCAAGTCCTCAGGTCCCTGCCACCCATCTGGGAGACCCAGAGACCCGAAATAAGTTCTTGGCTCCTGGCTTTGTCCCGTTGCCACCATTGAGACCATTTGTGGAGTGAACCAGTGGATGGAAGACCTCTTTCTCTCGTGCAATTGAATAGGAATCAGGCTAGAACAACTGACTGCCCAATAGTGTACTAACTACAAGACATTACATATTTAACAAGACCATTTAAACAGAATTGCAGATATGACTTTACGATTTAACCTGCACATATGAAATGTTCCCTATCAGAACAATTTGTGAGCTGACGAGTTAAGGAAGGCTAGAAGTCAAAGCTGTTGAGAATTAGAAACATTAATTTTATTTTTCTTTTTGCAATCTTCCAAGTAAGTGCTTCTCAACTGTTAGAGAAGCTTCCTTTGTGAATACCTCAAGGAGGACTACCTCTGACTGACCAAACTGAGTCATTATTTCATTTCTAAAGTGCTTTAACTCACATTTAGAATTTCCCAGGTAGTGAAATGGCCCCAAGGCTAGTCAAAAAACAGACTATAAGAATAAAAGAATTTAAGTATTTCTCAGAAAGTCACAATCCAAACCTGAGATATATAGAGATGTGTAATGTGTTTTTATGCAAAATTTATAACAAGGGGTCTTTGCAGGATTGAACATTATCAGATAATTATTCATTTTCCAACAATGAATAAAAACATTGAAATGCTAAATAGCCTTAAATACTATACAATTCAAGTTTAAGTCATATGACTCTGGCTTCATATTGCATGTGTCTGTTTTACCAATCCTCTAATATCTGAACACTAAGAAATCTATCATAGAATTATTGATCTAATTTGTTCTATTGTGTTAATTTTTTGGCAGTTTAGCAACTGAATTGGTTCAGCCACACTAAAACATATCAGTTTCTACATTATTATGAAGCTAAATGCAATAAATTAACCTACAGGGTCTTATTCAGTATAGATTCACCTGAAGTCCCATATTGATTAACATCTATATAACATGGAAGCAATTTTGCCTCAGAATGGTGAATTATTGCAAAGAGGACTGTGGTATTTTATCAAAAGTTAAGAGCATACAGGTGAATATTTATGACTTGTGACTAAAATAATAACAACTACATTTTCAGTATTTCTCAACTATAGTGAGTTTATTCCCTCTCAGAGAACATTCAGCAATACCTGAAGACATCTTACATTATTACAACTGGGCAGGAATATTAACACATATCATACAAGCACAGCCTGAAATAATAAAGGATTTTCTAGTCTGAAATGCCAATAGTGCCAATATTAAAAAATCCTACTCTATACATCTAAAATATATTTTGTCTGTATTGTAAACATACAAATATAAACCCATATATTTGTTCCTTGTGCTTTCAATTTTTAGATGACATATTTTATTTAAAAATTCATAATATTAACAAGTTGGAATAAAGTTGTGTCTTACAGAATATTTATTGTACTGCTGATGTTCAAAAAGGTAATTTAAAAAAGCAATAGTTTAGGCAAATGAAGATAAGTGATATTTATGTCTGAAGCTTTCCTAAATGAATGTTTAGGCATAAACCTAACTGTAGAGGGGCCAGCTCTGAGGCGCAGTGGGTTAAAGCCCTGGCCTGCAGTGCCAGCATCCCATATGGGTGCTGGTTCAAGTCCCAGCTGCTCCACTTCCCATCCAGCTCTCTGCTATGGCCTCGGAAAGCAGTGGAAGATGGCCCAAGTGCTTGGGACCCTGCACCTGCGTGGGAGACCCAGAAGAAGCTCCTGGCTTCCATTCAGCTCAGCTCTGGAGTTGCCATTTGGGAAGATGGAAGACCTTTCTCTCTCTCTCTCTCTCTCTCTCTCTCTCTCTCTCTCTCTCCCTCTCTGTGAATTCTGTCTTTAAAATAAATAAAATTAAATTAAAAAAAATCTAACTGCAAGGATATTGGAAAGAATAATTTGAACTGGTTAAGTTTTTAACTCCTTTTGAATATAGAAGAGAAGCTTCCCCTGACATGGAAGAATGGACGTAGTAGTCTTAGCACCATGAACAAGGTGTCACTCACTATTCCCAAGAAGCAAGTTCTCGCTTAGATCAAAGCAAGTCCTTGGCTTGTATTCTCATCATTTCAGGAAGTAAATGAAGAATTCACTAGAGAAGCAATCAAAATACTTGCTAGAATTGAAAAAAAAAAAAAGATAAAGAGAGAAAGATAAAATGAATCAAAAGAGAGAGAAAGAAAAAGGAAGGAAGGAAAGAGGGTAAGGAGGAAAAGAAGGAAACAAAAGAGGAAGAAAGAAAGAAGAAAGAAAGAAAAGAGAGATAAGAGCCTACAATTGTTAATGTTGAAGAAATCCACATTGTGGCTGTGGTTTTGTTTTATATTCTGCACTTGCTTCTCTGTACTCTCTGACTTGAATGAAGTGACCTTGAAGACAGATGAGTCTTCTGTATAAAAGACTAGAAAAATGGATTAGAAGAGAAAGTTGTAAGTGAATTCCTAATTGCAAAATGGCAGTTAGTTACCTTTTCACAATAATGCAAAAGTCGATCTTTTTGAATTCTAAACATTTTGGATTCTGAGAAAACTCATTTTATAATTTAAGATAGACAATACAGCTCTACATTTTAAATGTAATTTTTACAGTATTGATAAATCCCATATAATTATTCAATTAACCTCTGTAAACATTTTCACTTTGTCCTGAAACTCCATAGCTGAATGAAAACAGACCCCTAGGACCTCATTTACTTGCAGTACTTGTTTCATTTATAAGGCAATTAATTTACATTTCAGGATTTCCATTACACAGCTCCATTAATGCCCCCAAATAATCTGTGGAGAAAAGCTTTCTCAATTCAAACTATTCTGAAACTTTAAATTCTGAGTTTTCTGTTATTTGGTATAAACCAGAAAGTATACCTTAATAAGACATATGACACAAGCCAAAATAAGTTCTTTTATATTTCTTATAATCCAAATAAAGCAGTTTGCTATTATTAAAAGTCATACAATAGTCTGTATTTGGATCCTTAAAGTACCCAGTACTCAAATGCATGTATTCCACTACTGAATCCCTGCTTTGTACAAAGTGTTAGTAAAATGGCCATCTTCCTAAGCCCACCCTGGCTTACTACAAGTCAGGTGACCAAATAGTCCAATCACAAATGTCAGTTCCACCCCACCCTAAGGGGATTTGCCACTCCCACTTCCTTAACTCTGCAAAGCTGTATAAGACCTGTTCTCCTAGGACAGGCTGCTGTTGTCTCTGCAACAGGAAGCAGCCTGTGGGGTGTCCCCCACTCGACAACAAACCTTTTCCCTTACACCCGTGTTTGGTGTGTTTTGTGGTGGCCTTTCTTTTCACACAGTAAATGTCAACATACTCGCTCCATCTTGATGAGGAAACTGCTATGGAAATCATGTTTCTCTTCTCCATGGACATATAGCTAGACAGGTAAGTGTGGGCATCTCATGGAGGTCTAGAGAGTGGAATGTGAGCAAAAGAGAAATGTGTGCTCCAAGCCTGACCTGGGCAACCTCCCTAGGCAAATCCTGCCTGATCGCTTCCCTTTCTGTTTCTTACAACGGCATGACCTGAGCTCTTTCATCTAAACCTCAGGGGCTTCTGGCTGGCTGACAGCACCTACCTTGGCACATTACATGAGTGAGAACTGAGCTCACAGAGTGCAAGTTAGGAAGTGTGAGGCTAATCTGCTTTATCTATACATGTTGGAATAATACGCAGCCATCATCCTCCTCCTTTTCCTCCTCATCATATCAAGAATGAAATCCTGTCCTTTGCAACAAAATGGATGCAACTGGAGAAATATTAGTGAAATAAGCCAGTCCTAAACATGCAAATATCTGATAATTCTCTGATAATGGTAGTTAATATAGAATACAAAAAAAATTTAAGAATGAAATTGACATCTCATGATTTGATTATGGTTTATAGCCTTTGTCTATATTCATGTGGAAGAATGGTCTTTCTGCTTTTTACTTGTTGAACATTATGGTTAGTAGTTTATTAAGCCTGTGATTATAAAGTAATTGAAAGTACGCTATTGAAAAAATTAAAGGAAACCAAAAACAAGAGAAAGGTAGGAGGTGTGACTGAGGGAAGGAAGGAAGTAGGGCAGTATGATCATCTTGGAATTGTATCTATGAAATACATGAAATCTGTTCTCTATATATTAACACATTTTTTAAAAGAAAAAAACAAAGAAGCCAGTGTTACCCTGCCATATTTAAAAGTGAAAATCCCAAGTAACTTTTCTCAGACAACCAAAAAAATAATGTTAAATAAGCTGTTGGGAAGTGTGTAGGGATGTGTGTGTGTGTGTGTGTGTGAATGTGTGTTTACATATACAAAGATGCACATATATATCAAAACACACAATAAGTTCTGATAAATTTCCTGACATTACATAATATATACATGAAGCAAAATATTCCAAAGAACACCAAAAATATGTGCAATTTTCATGTGCCTGCTAATTTTTTTAATTACAAAAGGAAAGAAAAAAATCAAGCCATACAGAAAAATATAACAAAATTATTTTAGGGCAATTATTATTGCTAATTGTGAAAATTTAGTAAATCTAAAACCAAATCTAAACTCAGTGAGCTAAGGATTACAAACTTCTTTCCCTTAAATTCTTCATGAGTTCTCAAATGCTCTCGTTCAAATAAGTCTTGGACAGACATAGGAAGCACAAATTTCCATTTAACCATCACAATCATTTTGTTCTTTCTGCTCTGATTTTCCTTCATTACTAATGATTCAACTTCTATCAATTTCACTTTTCATCCTAACTTTATCTTTGCTGCTCTTGACTTTTCTGCCATCAAAATCAGGAATCATAAAACGTTTACCACTAAAGTCCTAAGCATTCAGCTTATTCTAAATATTACATAAGCCAGGACCATATTAATTTTGTGTGATCTCTTTTGATTGATCAATAGTCAATATTTCAGAGACCACTAACCTGATATTCACATTTATAGAGGGCATTTTTTTCATTTCAGTAGAAGAATTGAATAACATCATTTTATGTTCCTATTATTTTCTCCAAACTGTTAACTCAAATAGCATATATCAAAATGTAGGCAAGAATTTCAAAATTATATGCATCTGGTGACATCTTTCCTTGTGATGTGAACATTGCCATGTGCTATTTTCTTCTATGATAGCTTTTACAAGGTACATCATGTCATTGGCCTTTTATTTCACTGAGAGGCTGGCCTTGTTCACAAAAGGCTGACAGCTCTCCTCCAACTAGTGAGATTTTACAATAGATGAAGAGAATGTGGCTAAGCCAGGCCTTACAATGAGTCTTTGCACTATTAACAAAAAAAGTCAGAGAATGAAAGGTAGACTGGACAGAGTTCCAGATAAAAGGGAAATAAAGACCTATGGGCCTGTCACACAACACTTATTTTTCTGTGTAAAACTAACAGATATAATAAAGACTAATGTCTTTGACTCAGAAAGGTCTATATTTATGTACTTCTCTCAGTTTCAGAGTCTATACCTTAAAATTAGGACAAAATATCTGCATAATAGTCATTAAAAAGATAAGTAGAAAATATGTGTACATAGTCCATATCTATACCTGTTACAGTAGGAACTAATATTTATTGAACCACTCTATGTGTTAAGAACTGCTTCAGACAAACAGACAAAAATCCTTGCCCCAGAAAGTATATTTTTCAGTGGGAGAAATCGAAAATAAACACAGAAGACAAACAGGTTAAATGTACAATATGCATTACTTCAAAATCTGTGGATGTTCACATCCCAGACTGGAGTGTGTTTGGGTTTAAGTCCTGGCTCCACACTCTGGGAGCAGCAGGTAACATGTCAAGTTGTATCCTTCCCACCCAGATTCCTGGCTTCAGCCTGACACACTCTCTGCGGGTGGGGACATTTGGGGAATGAACCAGCAAATGGAAGATCTTGTGTTAAATTTCTTTGGTTCATATTGTGTTCAAATCCTCCATTTCTTTATTGCTCTTTTAACTGTACATACTTGAGAAAGCACAGTATTGAAGATTTAATTATGATTTCTGCGTTGTCCACTCTTCTGATTCTGTTGCTTTCTACTCTAGATATTTTAGAACAGTTATATATGTATGTTTATAATTACTATGTCTTTTAGATAGAATCACACTTTTATCCTTATAAAATGTCCTGTTAATAATTTTTGGCTTAAATTTTATTTTGTATGATATTATTATAACCATTCCACTTGTTCCTTGGATCTTTTATGAATAGTATTAGATTCTTTTTATACTTTTACTTTCAATCTATTTGCCTTTGAAAGTAGTTTTTTCTTATGTATAGAGTATATAAATGTATTATCTATTTTTATCTCATCTTTCAATCTTTGTCTTTGATTGGAATGTACAGTTCATTTACTTTGTCATTACTGATAAGGTAGGATTTATGTATGCAAAGTTGTTATCTTTTTTTTAGAATTTGTTTTCTTTTCCCATTATTACTTCCTTCCTTTGTTGTAAATAGACATTTTCGAGCACACCACTTTAATTCCTTTGTTGTTTTCTTCCCCTTTTTGGATTATTTACTAGTGATTACCCTAAGCATTATATTTTACAACTTAATTTAAAACAGTTTACTTCATATTGGTAAAAACTTAATTTCAATATTATACAACTTTGTTTCTCTTAGCTCTCTAATTTTCTCCCTTCCATGAATATTGCAACATAAAATACATTCTTATACATTAGAAACTGATCCCTAAATAGAGAGTAAAAACATAGTTATTTATAATAAAATGGCTTTCAGGTAATATTTTGACCTCAAATGCCATGAAAAATGTGTTGAACTCTCAAAAATTTGGTTGTGTTCTAATATGTCTGAGGAAGACAATAGATTTCAGTCTGATTTAATGTACATTAGGATTCACTATTCAACTCAAAAGTAGAATTCAGTGTCAAGCCCACTTAAGTTATTGTCAGAGATCCAGAAAATTGCACAGAAAGTTATGGGAAAGAAATGTTAAATTGAAACCACAGAATATACTTTCCAAAATGTGACCTCTTTATACAGAAGTAATAAATACTCTGATGTAAGACAGATGATCTGAAAATTAACTCGAGGATTCTTTTAATCATCAGGTTCTGTATTTGAGTGTCTATAATAACTTTTTCTGGTTTAATTATTTTTTTAGAGTGATATACAGACCTCAGCCAAGCTATTGTACTCAGAGTAACAGGTCATTACAAAGAAATGACAAAAGGTGTGTAGGATGAGGTCCAAGAGATCCTAGGCACAAGTCTCCTATTTTCCTCTCTCAGTGAACTCATGTGTGCAGCATTTATTTTTGCCTGCAGCAATGTGTGACAATGCATGCAGAGCATTGTCAACTAGGAAAGTTTACCTGAGCCTTGATGTCCTGAGTTTATATTGTGGTTATTGTGCCTGCATGGCTCTTTACCTATGCAACTAATCTCCATCTCCAACCCCTCCAGAGATAGGGCTGTATTTGTATGATACAAAGCTCCCACCCAAAATTACACTCTTTGGATAGACTGTCTTGTGTAACCCAAGATCCTCAGGAAAACACATTCTTACCAGGAAGAACACTTCCAAGGCTTAGAGTTTACCTTTCAGGAGCAGGGCAAGAGTCAAACCTTTCTTTGAAATATGTGAAGTGTACAGAACACATGCTTGCTCAGTTAATGCTTTATGGTAGAGGATCTCAGCATGGGAAGCTATGGGATAGACATAAAGCTCATGCAAATGAGCTACACTTCTGGCACAGCCTAGAGTCTCATATACAAGCCAGCACAAATACTCAGCATTGCTATAGGAGAAAAATATCCCACTGGGTTTCATGGAAAAGGATTGCTTTTCCCTGAGCAATTCTTTTCCAGAAACTAAACAGTCTATAGTAAATTCCATAAACCATCCTCACAATACACATTTATTATGTGTCTATTTTCTGTGTCCATAAAGAAGAACAGAGTTTCTCCACTCAAAGATATAATAGTCAAGTATGGAGGAAGCCAAGAAAAATAAAGTGTTCACATATGATAGAGTAGAAACTGTGACAGGGTAGCATAGGACATAATGGGTACAAAAAATGGCCTCTTAACTTGGTGAGAGCAGTCAGAGATGGCTGAGAATAAAAATCACAGAGAATCTGAGTTTTATAGGGCAAGAAAAGGAAAGGCAAAAATGTAGAAAAGTGCATTCCTGTCATAAAGCAACCATCTACATCCAGGATGCTGTTAAATAAAATGGAGTGTTCAGGGGAAACTTCAAGAAGTTTAGTTTGGAGAGAGAGAGGGAGAGATTGTCTTCCATCTGCTAGTTCACTTCTCAAATGGCCACAATGGCTGAGGTGGTACCAGGCCAAAGCTAGGAGCCAGGAGCTTCTTCCAAGTTTCCCACATGGGTGCAAGGGCCCAAGCACTTGGGCCATCTTCAGCTGCTTTCCCAGGTGCATTAGCAGGGAGTTGGATCTGAAGCAGGATAGCCAGGTAGCGGAATGCCACACATATGGGATGTTGGTGTGATAGGTGGCAGCTTTAGCCGCTATGCCACATTGCTGAGTCTTAGGGGAGTTTGTTGTTCCTGGTTCTAACAGGTGAATGGTAATGCATAAATAATTGAACCCCACTTGGACCTTACATTTATAAATGGACAAAGATGCCTTCTGTGCATCTTTGCAGGTATGTTTTACTTGTGGCTTCTACTTCACAGACATCACAAGAGCAGAACCAATTTTGAAATTACCCCTGAAGCATCAGCTCTTACATGGCTTTCATAATAGTGTATGAGAAAGATTAGTACTAATGGAAGATGCTAAACTGGACATGAAGAAATCAGATGTTACAACCTTGAAGCTGTGATTCTTTTTGTGAACCAACAGTAGAAAGGTTATAAAGCATCTACCAACAAAAACTGATGGGATTGCTAAGACAGTTTTGTAGATATTCAGTAGTTACTTGCAAAATTCTGGATTGGGTGCCCTTAGTTTAATATCCTTATTTCTTTCAACTGACTCAGAATTGCACCTTAAAATTGGACACTTCTGGATCTGCACAATAAATTGAGGGATATGGAGAATACTGGTATGATTAAAAAGAGACAGAACAAAGGAAGTAGTCTCCATTGGTGATGAAACTGGAAAGCAGAGAACAAGTCCCTAGAATTATTGATCTGTCATATGTTCTCAAGTGATGCTTTTGAAGCCTGCTTCCTATTTCCTATTTCTGTGTTTTTGTATTGATTTTGTTACATTCAAAATTCTCATACAGACACAAAATGAGGAAAGGGACATTTCACACAAAAGACCGAAGTGTCAAATGATTTCTTTAGCAAAAAGTTTATATTTATTGATAATTTATGTTTTTTCCCAAAATGAAACTTAAAATACTTCATAGAATGTATTTTGGAAATGTTTCAATGTCTTAACTTTAGATAGCAATCACAACAAGTTCATTGCTTCTATATACTGCAACCGAACTCCAGCTATAACTCTAGGAAGAGTTAAACATGATGACAAATGCACTTTAACTAACACAGAAAATTCTCCTTATTAGTCTTTAAATGAATATATGCCATCAGTTGGATTCAATGGCTGTTTGCTGTTTGTGAAAGCCATAGATTAATAATAGCCTGCTTGAAAGAATAGATTGATTCTCTGGCCTCACTAGCCGAATAAAAATGTTAAAGGCTGAATGTTGAATTCATTGCTAACAATTAATTTCCCTGGATAATGTATGTGTTGTGGACATGTTGTGAGTGCAAATGGTCAGCTTCATATTACTTTGAAATATCAGCTGTGTAAGTGATGTCTAAGCTTGGCTCAAAACATTCTCAGTGTATACTGTTGATATAGTAGGAGACAGAGGTGGATAATAGAGATAGGAGCAAGCTTTTAACAGTAACTATGACAGCTCTAATTTATAGGAGAAATAAATGGTTTTCCATTTTATTTATTTGATCCACTACCTGCCAATTTTTTCCTATCAGTTTGATACACTTTCTGACACTGGGAATAAGCAGTTTCCTGATCTTTATGGGCAAGCAATAAATAGCACAGAATTTAATATAAAAAGTAGCATGACAAAAACCAAGATTTAATGAAAATGTATCAAGACTGTTTGCAGCAACATATGCTAAGTTATTCTGATGATGCATGATTGTGACACACATACTGAAGTTATTGTAAACTAAGTGGGTAGAAAGATTATCACTATTGTTCTTCTACACAAACATGTCTATATTCTTGGTTGGAAGTACAATTGTGAGGATGCTGCTGGCCTAGAGAACAGGAGAAAGCCAGAACAGGTGAAGCTAGCTATTGTTTTGTTTAATTTTAGCATCTTTATTGAAGAAATTCAGTCTAGAACAGGATTTGGCAAGCTATGTCTCCCACTGCACATATTTATAAATAGCTTCATTGGAACACAGCTAGACTTGTTCATTTTATATCTTATCTAAGGGCCGCTTCCACATTACAAAGGCAAAGTTAGGTATTTGCAATAGAGACGGAATGGTTTAATGTATCTACTTTCTGGCCCTTTTCAGAAAAAGTTTGCTGGAGTTGTTCCAGAACTTGTAATTAACATTTCATGCACCCACCTATCATCGCTATACCCACAGACAATAACCAAGGCTCAAGGAAGATGAGGCCATAAATGACAGTGAAGCATCTCTAAACTGTAGATCTTCATGGGAGTCCCTATCAAATGAGACCATTCCATTGGAAGACTGAGAGGGATTTCCCTACCCCTCTGAAGGTTTGATTCTGTTTAATAAACTAATAGTAGATAGAATTAATGGGAAAGAAATCATACAAACTTATCAATGTATACGAGTAGGCAGAAATCATAAGAGAATGATTACTAGAAAGCAAAAGAGATTCAGAAACTTACATATACTTCTTCAAAGGACAGATGGAAAAGGGAGATTCAGTTAAGTTTGAATGGTGTTAAGTGATTTTAGGGGAAATTAATGGACCCCAAGCACAGACAACAGTTTCTGACAAAGTTCCTCTGGGCTCTGGGATGCAACTGCTCTTCAGTTGGACACAGATAAAATCCCCCAGGAAAAATCTGGAGTTGCCCTCAGAAGAACAGAAGAAAAGTCTGTCAGGGATTGGGCGAGGGCGGGGGCAGTCTCCTCTCCTCAGTGACTAACACTCCTGGATTATCCGAATAGATGCCTCCTCACCTAGAGTAATGAAATGTCACAGATCATATCCTTAAAGTAGACAGAATGAACTGGAAATTGGATCAAGGAATAGCATCTCTAATCAATGAATGCATGATAAACATAGAAAAACACACAAAATAAAACTAATGAGCCAAAGCAAAAACATTCATTTTTTTAAAGATTTATTTATTTATTTATTTGAAAGTCAGAGTTACACAGAGAGAGGAGAGGCAGAGATAGAGAGTCTTCTGTCATTTGGTTCACTCGCCAAATGGCCGCAATGGCCAGAGCTGTGCCGATCCAAAGCCAGGAGTCAGGAGCTTCTTCCAGGTCTCCCACGTGGGTGCAGGGGCCCAAGGACTTGGGCCATCTTCCACTGCTTTCCCAGGTCACAGCAGAGAGCTGAATAGGAAGTGGAGCAGCTGGGTCTTGAACTGGCGCCCATGTGGTATGCAGGCGCTTCAGGCCAGGGCGTTAACCCTCTGAGCCACAGCACCTGCCCCCATTCATCATTTTTAGCTGTACATATGATCACATTGGTGATAACCTTCTGTTGAAATATGTCTTGTACCATCAAAATGCAAAAACCTAAGCATAGCACAGTGTCTCAGATCATTCAAAGACTTGTCCATTTGGTCTCTGGAAAAAGTATTGTTTTGGGGTGGGCATCCATCACAGAGGTTAAAACACTGGGATGCACACATGCCTTATGGAGTGACTGGATTTGAGTCTGAGTTCTGATTCCAATTCTAGCTTCCTCATTGCATACCCAAGGGAAGCCACAGGCAATGGCTCATATAATTGGGTCCCTGTCACATGTAGAAGACCTAGATGGACTTTACAGCTCTTGGATTTGGCCTGGCATAGCCTCAGCTGTTGTAGACAAGTGAGGAGTGAACTATCAGAAAGAAATCCCTGTCTTCTGTTTATCTCTGCCTGTTTCTCCGCCTTTCAAATTTACCCAAAGGAAATGAAATCAGCATATGAAAGAGTTTTCTGTACAGTCATGTCATAAACTATGACTGGGTGAAGAAATTGTGGCACATATACTACTCAGCCTTAAAGAAGAAAGGAATCCTCTTTTGCAACAAAATGGATGCAACTGAAAACCATTATACTTAGTGAAATAAGCCAGTTCCCAAAACACAAATACCATATGTTTTCCCTGGTCTGCACTAACTAATAGAGTACCTAAAATATAATGTATAGGTGTGAAATTGACATATTGAGAGTTGATGATTATTTACTGCCTTGAATCTACTGTTGAGGAAAAGTGTTTCTTCTTCTATTTGTTGAACTCTTTACTTAGTGTAGGGTTAATCTTATGAGTATAAAGTAAACTGAAAGTAGATCATTGTAAAAATTAAGAGAGGGAATAAGAGAGGAAGGAGGACGAAGATGAGAACATCAGTGGGAGGGAGGATAGGATGGGAAGTATCACTGTGTTCCTAAATTTGTATATCTGAAATACATTAAATTTGTTACCTTAAATAAAATAAAATAAAATAAAATAAAAAAGAATAAAGGCCGGCGCTGTGGCTCAACAGGCTAATCCTCCGCCTTGCGGCACCGGCACACCGGGTTCTAGTCCCGGTCGGGGCACCGGATTCTGTCCCGGTTGCCCCTCTTCCATGCCAGCCCTCTGCTGTGGCCCGGGAGTGCAGTGGAGGATGGCCCAGGTGCTTGGGCCCTGCACCCCATGGGGAGACCAGGAAAAGCACCTGGCTCCTGGCTCCTGCCATCGGAGGAGCGCGGTGCGCAGGCCGCAGCGCGCCGACCGCGGCGGCCATTGGAGGGTGAACCAAAGGCAAAAGGAAGACCTTTCTCTCTGTCTCTCTCTCTCACTGTCCACTCTGCCTGTAAAAAAAAAAAAAAAAAAAAAAAAAGAATAAAAAAAGAAAATACAAGTCTGGTTAACACATCAATCATCAATGTCATTCACCATAGCAATAGATTAAAAATGATACTTAACAATTCAACATTCCTTAATAATAAATTCTCAGCAAATTAGGAACAAAAGGGAACTTATTTTTGAGTTTATTTGTTTGTATATTTGTGTTACCAAATCTGTATATGTGAAATACACAAGATTTGTTTACCTCAAATAAAAAATAAAAAAGAAACACTGAATAATTTCTAAAATTACCTAAATTGCTCTAATCCCCCTTTTTTTACACTCAGTGAAAATCAGTGTTGCCTGCCAACTGAGTGACATTATTGTTTTCAAATATTAAAGAAGAAACAGATAATTGAAATTTGAAGTGAAAGTTACCAGTTTCCATGCAAATATAGTTTTTTGTGAAACATAAAAAAGAATAGAAAAAAGCAGTATTTTTAGCATAAAAATGTTTCTTTTTAAGACACATTGTTATATAAGATGTACTTATTTATTTGAAAGGCAGAGTTACAGAGAAGGGGAAGAGAGAGATCTTCCATCCACTGGTTCACTCTCCAAATGATCTCAATTGCTGGGGATGTGATAGGCTGAAGGCAGGAGCCTGGAACTCCATCTGGGTCTCCTATAGGGGGATAGGGGGACTATTTTCTGTTGCCTTCCCAGTCACATTAACAAGGAACTGGATGGGAAGTGGAGCAGTGGGAACTTGAACTTCTATTCAAAAGGGATGCCAGTATCCCAGGCAGCAGCTTAACTGGCTATACTGCAATGCTGGCCCATGGAAATTTTTCTTATTTTTTTATAATCTCAGTTTTCAAATTGCTCCTTCATCATAGCCACATCTAAATTTTTTGAATCTATATATATTAATTACCTAAGGTTCCCATAACAAATTGCCACAAATTTCCTGGCTTAAAGCATCCTCCAGAGAGCCTTTAGTTTTGGAGACCAGAAGTCTAAAATCAAGATATCAGCATTATTAATGCCTTCTTTGAAGGTGATAGGGAATGTTTCTTCCAGGTTTTTTTCTAGATTCTCACACTGCCAGCAATGCTTGGCATTCTTCAGTTCATAGATATATCCTGCAAATCTCTGCAATGATCAAATGGCCTTCTCCATGTGTGTCTTCACATCATTTTCCCTCAGTGCATGTCTGTGTCTTCACATAGCATTCTTTTTTTAATCACAGTTTTGGAGATTATTTTTTCCCAAAGAAACCTTTTATTTGATGAGTACAAATTTCATAAGTACCACTTTAGGAATATAGTGATTCTTCCCACCAAACCTGCCCTCCCACCTGCACTCCTATTCTTCCTCCTCCTCTCATTCCCAGTCCCAGTCTTCATAGATTCATTTTCAATTAACTTTATACACAGAAGACCAACTCTATATTAAGTAAAGGTTTCAACAATTTGCACACATACACAGAGAGAAAGAGAGAAAGAGAGAGAGAAAAAAAAACAAGAACAAGTTTTACAGTTAATTATCAGAATAAAAGTCACTGAGGACCAAAGTCCTGCATGGGAAGAAAGTGCACAGTGACTTCTGTGGTTAATTTAACAATTAACACTCTTATGTATAATGTCAGTGATCACCAGAGTCTCTTTACATGAGCTGCCAAGGCTATGGAAGCCTTTTGAATCCACAATCTCTGTCAGTATTTAGACAAGGCCATAGACAAAGTGGAAGTTCTCTCCTCCCTTTAGAGAAAAGCACATTCTTCATTAATGGCCACTTCTTTCCACTAGGGTCTCTTTCACAGAGATCCTTTGTGTAGGACATTTTTTGCTGCAGTGCCTTGGCTTTCCATGCCTGAAATGCTCTCTTGGACTTTTCAGCCAGGCCAGGAAGTCTTAAGGACTGATTCTGAGGTCAGAGTGTTACTTAAAGTGATTGTCATTCTATGTGTCTGCTGTGTGGCCTGATTCCCATGTTGGAACATTCTCTTCTTTTTAATTCTGTCTATCATAATTGCATGATACTTGATTCTATTTATATGGTCACTTTAACACTTAATCCTAACTATATGTTCACTTTAACACTTAATATGATGACTTTAATACTTAAGATGACATTTTAATCACACAGCTTAATGGAATTTGGGGTCCTATGACAAATTTTTAAACTGTAACCTTAGATGTTAGTCCCTAGGAATGTATGCAGAACTATACAGCTTTACAGTTATAAGCTTCCTCCTCCCTCTCTTATTCCCACTCTTATTTCTTACTAAAATCCATTCTTAATTAACTTTATACAGATATGATTGACTATGTTAAGTAATGAGTTCCACAAATAGTATGAAGAGAAAAAAATGAAAAATAAAAAAAAAATGTTTCTCGACCGTCAACACAAGTGCAGCTCAGGTCATCCCTTCTCAAAGTGTCCATTTCACTTCTGCAGATTTCATTTTAGGTGCTCTATTAGTTATCACAGATAAGGTCAAACATGTGGTATTTGTCCCTTTGGGACTGGCTTATTTTGCTAAGTATGATGTTTTCCAGATTCATCTATTTTGTTGCAAATGACCAGATTTCATTTTTTTTTTACTGCTGTGTAGCATTCCATAGAGTATATACCCCATAATTTCTTTATCCAGTCAGTCACTTTACCACTTAAGATAGCATTTTTGCTACCAAGCTTTATGGGATTTGGGGTTCCATGGCAACTTTTTAAACAGTTACAAACTTCCTCCTCCTTCTCTTATTTCTGCTCTTATTTTTTACTGAGATCTATTTTCAATTGACTTCATGCACATATGATTAACTCTAAGTTAAGTAAAGAGTTCAACAAATAGTATGAAGAGGAGAAAAAAAAGTTTCTTGACAGTCAAGACAAGGGCTGTTCAAGTTATTGCTTCTCAAAGTGTCAATTTCACTTCTATATATTTCCTTTGAGGTGCTCTGTTAGTTATCACAGATCAGGGAGAACAAATGGTATTTGTCCCTTTGGAACTGGCTTATTTCACTAAGTATGATGTTTTCCAGATTTAGTCATTTTATTGCAAATGACTGGATTTCATTTTTTTTTACCACTGTGTAGTATTCCATAGAGTATATATTCCATAATTTCTTTATCCAGTATTCAGTTGATGGGCATTTAGGTTGATTCCATGTCTTAGCTATTGTCAATTCAGCTGCAATTAACATGGAGGTGCAGATAGCTCTTTTATTTGCTGATTTAATTTCCCTTGGGTAAATTCCCAGGAATGGGATGGCTGGGTCATATGGCAGATCTATATTCAGATTTCTGAGGTATCTCCAAATTGTCTTCCAAAGTAGTTTTACCAGTTTACATTTCCACCAACAGTGAATTAAGGCACATTTTCCCCCACATCCTCACCAGCATTTGTACACATAGCATTCTTATATGTGTACATATGTGTGTGTTTGTGTGTGTGTGAGATCTCTTCTCCTTATTAGAAGACCAGTCATTGTTTAGAGCCCACCCTAATCATGTGATGACCTCATTTTTCATTCTTTTACATCTGATGAGACTCATTTTCCAAATAGGATCACCTTCATTGGTGGCAAGGTTGAAGATTTCAACATATCTTTTTGGAGGACACACTTCAAACCATAAAATTATAGATCATCTTTGTGTTTTTTTCAAATAGTTCCAATGCCTATCTTGATTTGTTTTAGTTTCTAATAAAATTGAATTTTTAAATAACAGTTGATCAGTTTTGAACATTTGTTGACCTTCCTTAAATATAGTTCTAAGAAATTTCAGGCCTTATTCCAAAATTCTGATATCTTGCTATATATAAAACACAACAAAGAAAAGTGGGAATTTATAATCAACAACAAAAAGTGGGGGAATGAGAGTTAAAGAGTAAATATCAAATAAAGGAAGGGGGATTTTTTCTTGACTTACTCAATGGGATTCTTGCTGAAGGAGAGTCAGGGTGATAACATATTGCAAGTGGACATAAGGAATTTGAATAGATATTTAGAGTGCAGGAGTTTCAATAATCTGATTTAGCAAAATTCTTGCTAAAATTTGTCTAAATTGGCCAAGGAGAGTGCTTCCAGGTAGGGTCAGATTCAAAAGGTAGTTCAAAGAAGTTTGACTCAAGTTTGTCAAGGGAGAGAATCTTTGACAATACTTTATATGAAATATTCTTCAGAGAGAGTCTAAGAATTGTGGATACAGAGGGACCTGAAGGACGTGTCTTATGCTCGCCCTCCTATCTAAAGTAGCAACTGTAAACAGGTTATGAAACTGATTCTCCTGTATAAATGGAAGGGGAAGATTAAACAGCCATCAGCAAGGTCTATGCAGATTTTAAGCACATACAAATTGCATGCATGCTTTACATGTAGACCCACACAGAAAACACGCATACACTGTTTAACATCTACTGTTCTGAATGTATATGGCATCATATAAAAAGAGACTCAACTCTGGGGCTGGTGTTGTGGCATAGCAGGTAAAGCCACCACCTGCAATGCCAGCATCCCATATGGGCACTGGTTCATGTCCTGGCTGCTCTACCTCAAATATTGCTCCCTGCTAATGGACAGAGAAAAGCAGCAGAACGTGGTAGCCGCCAACATGGGAGACATGCAAGAAGCTCCTGGCTCTCTTCTACCCCAGCACTGGCCATTGTGGCCATCTGGGGAGTGAATCAATGGAGGAAGATTCTTTTCTCTGTCTCTGTCTCTTCCTCTCTCTTTGTAATTCTGACTTCCAAATAAATAAATAAATCTTTTTAAAAATGACTAGGCCGGCACCACAGCTCACTAGGCTAATCCTCTGCCTGCGGTGCCGGCACCCCGGGTTCTAGTCCTGGTCGGGGTGCTGGATTCTGTCTTGGTTGCTCCTCTTCCAGTCCAGCTCTCTGCTGTAGCCAGGGAGAGGGGTGAAGGAAGGCCCAAGAGCTTGGGCCCTGTACCTGCATGGGAGCCCAGGAGAAGCACCTGGCTCCTGGCTTCGGATCAGGGCAGCACACCAGCCATAGTGGACATTTGGGGGGTGAACCAACGGAAGGAAGACCTTTCTCTCTGTCTCTCTCTCTCTCTCAATGTCTAACTCTGCCTGTCTGCTGTAAAAAAAAAGACTCAACTCTATTTATAGTCTAAATATAAACTGATGAGATAACAGCATACATCTGTAAAAGAAATTATATATTTATTATTAATATTATTATCACTGTTATTCTTAATGCTGTATTCTGTAAGCTCATCTGTGAAGGCAAGCAATTTTGTAAACTGAAACCACAAATCTCATGTCTACTTTTTAAAAAAATTCAGGCAACTGCCTTCTTATTCTGCTTTATTAATTGCTAGATCCTGGAGGGCTAATTATATCACTTGCTTGAATAAGTCAATGAGTAATTGACCTTGAAAAATACTTAGATATTAGCCTCCAAAATCTCTATAACTTCTCCAGACCAAGTCTGTGTGATTCAGGGGTCTGATGCTGCATAATTCTGCATCACAGAACACCAATATCTGCTGTCTATTCCTTGGGCTTGCTCTGGAGATCAGGCAGCCTACAAATTCTGCAGTAAAAGGAAGAGGAATTGGAAATCTGGTCAGGCTATCACATAATGTGACCAATATTTTTCTTCTTTCAGAATTATATAAAAAGTTCTTGAAATAAGTGGTTTTAATCAAGCTTTTTTTTATTTTTTTTATTTTTTTTTTATTTTTGACAGGCAGAGTGGACAGTGAGAGAGAGAGACAGAGAGAAAGGTCTTCCTTTGCCGTTGGTTCACCCTCCAACTGCCGCCGCGGCCGGCGCGCTGCGGCCGGCGCGCTGCGGCCGGCGCACCGCACTGGTCCGATGGCAGGAGCCAGGAGCCAGGTGCTTTTCCTGGTCTCCCCATGGGGTGCAGGGCCCAAGCACCTGGGCCATCCTCCACTGCACTCCTGGGCCACAGCAGAGGGCTGGCCTGGAAGAGGGGCAATCGGGACAGAATCCGGCGCCCCGACCGGGACTAGAACCCGGTGTGCCGGCGCCGCAAGGCGGAGGATTAGCCTGTTGAGCCACGGCGCCGGCTTAATCAAGCTTTTTAAATATTCTCTTTTGAAAAGATGGAAGTTGGCTCTGTTACTTTACTTTCTGACAATCCTGTAGAGGTCAATACCAACTCCTATGGTTTGAAGCAAATTCCTAAAAGACAAGATTGTCCAACTGCAGATCTTTGGTTAGCTAAATCAAAACTTATCATGGGGAAAATGTGTTATTATGGTTAAAATCCATCAAAGACACAGAATTATAAAAGAAAGGTAATATGAAGTACTGGGAGACAATGAATGAGCATTTGATTTTATGGATTTTCAGAGACATGGGCCACTTAGAGAGGTTAAGTCTAAACAATGAACAGTGATGCCCTATTTCATGCTTCAGAGGATAAAGTATGATCTCTGTTTTTATAAGTAAAAGCGGGCACACCGTACATCCTAGCAGGAAACTTACAATGTTTGAGGAATCTCTTCTAAAGATTGCGAAAGTAGCAAGATATAGTTGTGAGATAATGCTGGAATTCTTTCTAGAACAAGATAAATTGTAAATCAATAAGTAGGCTGGACAGACCAAATAGGTAAGTATGTTATCTTCTTAGAAGAGTGAATTGACATCTTCTAATCTGTCAAAATATACTCTAATCACTAATTTTTCTTGTGCTTCTTGTGAATAAAATGAACAGAAATCATGTTAAAAATTCAAACTAATTTATTGAGTGCCTCATATTATATTTAGATGTAGTTCAGGGATTTGAGAGACACAAACAAAAATCACTACACTTGCTTTTAAGGAACTTACAACATAGCCAAGAGATGTACGTCACTTGTTGTAACAGAGTTATGGACAGGAAGGAATGAGGATGGGAAGGAATGAGAGCATAGTGAATGGAGCCCCCAGACCCAGCTGAGGGAGAGTAAAGGAGGGCTTCACAGAGGAGTAAGCACAAGCACTGCTATGACTTAAACAAGATTTGGCTACCCAACTCACATCGATGTTAAAGCACCAAAGTCTTTCATTCATGCTGCTTACACAGTAGAAACTTAGTCCAAATACATTGTCCTTGGGTGGGGCCTTTGGGAAGTGATAAGGTTGGACCAGGTTGCTAGAATGGAGCTCTAGTGGTTGAATCATGATGGCTTTATGGGGAGAGACCAAAAAAAAGTATGCATATCTTGTTTCTCTGCTCTTGGATCATCATGTGGTCCTTTCTGTACACATGTTCTACCATAAGCCACCCTCATGAGACACCAGACCAACAGGGCTGCTTGATGTTGTTCTGTGAGCCTCCAAAATCATGAGCCAAAATAAACCTTCCTTCATAAACAGTTATTCTCATATATTTTAGTTATAGTGACAAAAAGTTAAATAATAACAGCATGGGAAGACTTTTAAGGAGAAAGAAATAGGAGTATACAATTGGTATTATTTTGCAAGTGCACTTAGAACTACATTATGTACACAAAGGGCATGGATAATGATTTCCTAGAACAAGTAGAAAAGTTGACTTTGAGGTGAGTGCGGTTTCCTTCCACCAGCCTGAAATTAAATTTAGTTAAAAATAAAATAATTTCTATATTCAGAAATGAGCAGTCTACTAATTCCCTAGCAAATAAAAAGAAAAATGAACTACAAAAACATGAGTGATTATTTTGAAATAATAAGAAAATGCAGTGTTATTTAATACTAAGAAATTATACAATGTAAATGTGATAGCAATTTTCTAAAAACAAATCAACACATGACCAAATTATTTGAAGACAAAATGCACATTCTGAATGGATCAAAAGGCATTAAAAATGTTAAATTGGTCATCAAAGTATCTTTTAATCATCAATTAATTAAGAAAGTAAACAATGCCTATAAGGAGTAGATGTTTAGCCTAATGATTAAGACACTTGCATCTTCTATCTGAATACCTGGGTTCAATGATTGGATCTAGCCTCTGAATCCTGCTTCTTGCTAATGCAGACCCAAGGGAAAGAGCAGAGAAAGTTTAAGCAATTGGTTTCCTTCCACCTACATGAGAGACTTGGATTGAGCTTCTGACTCCTGGCAACGGGCTCTAGCCTACCCACAGTCATTGCAGACATTTGGAAAGTAAGCCAGCAAATGAGAATTTTCTCTCTCTTTTTTTTTTACAGATTTATTTTATTTATTTGAAAGACAGAGTTATAGAGAGGTAGAGAGAAAGGTCTTCCATCCATTGGTTCACACCCCAGATGGCTGCAACAGCTGGAACTGTGCTGATCAGAAGCCAGGAGCCAGGAGCTTCTTCCAGGTCTCCCATGTGGGTTCAGGGCCTCAAGGACTTGGGCCATCTTCTACTGCTATCCCAGGCCATAGCAGAAAGCTGGATCAGAAGAGGAGCAGCTGGGACTAGAGTTGGATGGCGCCCATATGGGATGCCAGCGCTTCTGGCCAGGGCTTGAACCCGTTGCACCAATTCTCTCATTCTTAACCTGTCTTTACCTTCTCTTTGCCTCTCAAATAAATAAAAAATTCAAAGAATTCATATAATCATTAAACATATGCTTATAATCTTTAAATGATATTTTCTATTAGTAATATCAATAAATAAAATTTTGAAAATTAGCTAAAGGAAAGAAACTTCTAATTCCTCCAACAGACAATATACTTAATGGTGAATATTAACAAGCTTTTCATCAACAACAGGTGTAAGGGAAATATGTCTGCTCTTATGGCTGTCATTCTACCTATACATTTTGCTTCTCTGCTGGTTTTTTCTTCTCTCCTGAAATTCCTAATAAATTTAGGCTGAAAATATTTTATATACCCAATTTTTAAATCATCCTTTTCCATGATTTTATTCTTTTTATTTATTTGTCCCACAGAAGCACTCAGATCTATCTTCACACAATTGCTTCTTATGGTTTTTAAGTTTCTTGGTCAACTTCCCCATTGAGGTTTTCCCCTAATACATTATTATTGCAGAATAACTGAAAATGCAGAGAAAAAAAGATGAGAAAATCTTATTGACCAATAAATTTAGTTCTTTCACTACATAAAACTCAAAGTTATCATTTTTAGGAAAAAATAAACAAATTCAGTTGACAGAAATGCAGAAAGACTGCATCACAGATTAGTTTCCTCTTAGTTCATCGTCTGTTTCTAGTTGTCTTGGTGGGATAAATCCATTGACAGAACTGGCTGCACTTGTGGCTTCTTTATGAGCAGCTTTAGGTGTGCAACACACTCGGCAATTGTCTCCTTTGACTGCTGTGCAGAGATACTCTATGCCACATATTTCTCTCACATTATATGCTCTGATCCTTTCAAGACATCATATTCCAACAGAGATATGATAGTTCTGATGACTCTTGACATCCTCATATACTCTACAAAGCCACTGATGGTATGTACGTAACCTTCAAGGCCACAACAGCGTTATTCCTCTGGACATCAAAAGAGTACTGTCATTTTGAACCTGTAGCTGCTGTGACTTCTCCAATTCAATCATACCCTGGATTTGTTTGATGGAATCCTGTTCCACCAGTTCTAGTTGAACAATTTACTGCTCAATGAGTTTATCAGCATTTATCCAATAATTTTCTTTATCAAATCATTTTCTTTTTTTTTCAAATTTTATTTAATACATATAAATTTCCAAAGTACAACTTTTGGATTATAGTGGCTTTCTCCCCCATAACCTCCCTCCCACCCGCAACCAACCCATCTCCCACTCCCTCTCCCATCCCATTCTTCATTAAGATTCATTTTCAATTATCTTTCTATACAGAAGATCAACTTAGAATAGACTAAGTAAAGATTTCAACAGACTGCACCCACACAGACACACAAAGTATAGAATACTGTTTGAGTAGTAGTTTTACCATTAATTCGCATAGTACAAAACATTAAGGACAGAGATCCTACATGGGGAGTAAGTGCACAGTGACTCCTGTTGTTGATTTAACAATTGACACTCTTACTGATGATGCCAGTAATCAATCGAGGCTCTTGTCATGAGCTTCCAAGGCTATGGAAGCCTCTTGAGTTCACAAACTCCGATCTTATTTAGACAAGGCCATAGTCAAAGTGGAAGTTCTCTCAACCCTTCAGAGAAAGGTACCTCCTTCTTTGATGGTCCCATTCTTTCCACTGGGATCTCACTCGCAGAGATCTTTCATTTAGGTCTTCTTTTTTTTTTTTTCTCAGAGTGTCTTGGCTTTCCATGCCTGAGAAACTCTCATCGGCTTTTTAGCCAGATCTGAATGCCTGAACGGCTGATTCTGAGGCCAGAGTGCTGTTTAGGGCATTTATGAATCTGCTGTGTATTCCACTTCACATGTTGGATCATTCTCTCCTTTTTAATTCTATCTGTTATTATTGGCAGACAGCAGCCTTGTTTATGGGATCCTTTTGACACTTTATCCTATCATTATGGTCAATTGTGAACTGAAACTGATCACTTTGATTAGTGAGATGGCATTGGTACCTGCCACCTTGATGGTATTGAATTGGAATCCCCTGGCACATTTCTAGCTCTACCATCAGAGATAAGTCTGAGTGAGCATGTGCCCAACTGTACATCTCCTCCCTCTCTTATTCCCACTCTTATATTTAACAGGGATCACTTTTCAGTTAAATTTAAACACCTAAGAATAATTGTGTGTTAATTAAAGAGTTCATCCAATGGTATTAAGTAAAACAAAAAATGCTAAAAGGAATAAAATAGTAAGTTTTTCCTCGACAATCAGGACAATGTCTGATCAAGTCATTGTTTCTCATAGTTTCCATTTCACTTCTACAGGTTTCCTTTTAGGTGCTCAGTTAGTTGTTACAGATCAGGGAGAACATATGATATTTGTCCCTTTGGAACTGGCTTATTTCACACAGCATGATGTCTTCCAGATTCCTCCATTTTGTTTCAAATGACCAGATTTCATTGTTTTTACTGCTGAATAGTATTCTATAGCATACATATCCCATAATTTCTTTATCCAGTCTTCTGTTGATGGGCATTTAGGTTGATTACAGGTCTTAGCTATTGTGAATTGAGCTGCAATAAACATTAATGTGCAGACAGCTTTTTTATTTGCCAATTTAATTTCCTTTGGGTAAATTCCAAGGAGTGGGATGACTGGGTATGTGGTAGGGCTATATTCAGGTTTCTGAGGAATCTCCAAACTGTCTTCCATAGTGGCTTTACCTGTTTGCATTCCCACCAACAGTGGATTAGTGAGCCTTTTGCCCCCCACATCCTTGCCAGCATCTGTTGTAAGCTGATTTATGTATGAAAGCCATTCTAAGCGGGGTGAAGTGAAACCTCATTGTGGTTTTGATTTGCATTTCCCTGATTGCTAGTGATCCTGAACATTTTTTCATGTGTCTTTTGGCCATTTGGATTTCCTCTTTTGAAAAATGCCTATTTAGGTTCTTGGCCTATTTCTTAAGTGGGTTGTTTGTTTTGTTGTGGATTTTCTTGATCTCTTTGTAGATTCTGGTTGTTAATCCTTTATCAGTTGCATAGTTTGAAAATATTTTTTCCCATTCTGTCAGTTGCCTCTTCACTTTCCTGACTGTTTCTTTTGCAGTACAGAAACATCTCAATTTAATGTAATTTGATGCAATTACAGTTTTTAATTTTGGCTTTGACTTCCTGTGCCTCTGGGGTCTTTTCCAAGAAGTCTTTGCCTGTGCCTATATCTTGCAGGGTTTCTCCAATGTTCTCTAATAATTTGATGGTGTCAGGTCATAGATTTAGATCTGTTCTTGTTCCAGGATTTGGTTTTAGATCCTTGATCAAATATAAGTTGGCTGTAGATGTTTGGATTGATTTCTGGTGTTTCTATTCTGTTCCATTGGTCTATCCATCTGTTTTGATTATAACTGCCCTGTAGTATGTCCTGAAATCTGGTATTGTGATGGCTCCAGCTTTGTTTAGTTGTACAAGATTGCTTTAGCTATTCGATGTTTCCTGTGCCTCCATATGAATTTCAGCATCATTTTTTCCAGATCTGAGAAGAATGTCTTTGGAATTTTGATTTATCCAATAGAGTTTTAACTACATATCCAAATAACACTACTGCTGCTATGGCAGATAAGGTCCCTCCGTAATGTCATAGGTTTCTTTGGATATCAAACACAAGATAAGCCTAGTTCTTTTTTTTTTTAAGATTTTATTTATTTATTTGAGAGGTAGAGTTACAGACAGTGAGAGAGACAGAGAGAAAGTCCTCCCTCCGCTGGTTCACCCCTCAAATGGCCACAACGGCCAGAGCTATGCCTATCTGAAGCCAGGAGCCAAGTGCTTCCTCCTGGTCTCCCATGTGGGTGCAGGGGTCCAAGCACTTGGGCCAGCCACTGCTGCTTTCCCAGGCCACAGCAGAGAGCTGGACTGGAAGAGGTGCAACTGGGACTAGAACCTGGTGCCCATATGGGATGCCGGCGCTGCAAGCAGAGGATTAACCTAGTGCATCATGGCGCTGGCCCCGAGATAAACCTAGTTCTAAAATCACAAGGTCTTGTATTATCAGTTTTAGAATAAAGAACAAAACAAATTCCTCAAGGTCAGTCCAAGAGAAACTTTGCCTCCATATTTTGGGAGAGATGTTAGAGTGGCAAGACTTGCTAACCTGTGTGAGAGATCCTTGCTTTCTGCATTGCCCCTACACTCTCAGGTGATGCTGTGATGGCAGCAGAAATACCTGCTGGGATAACATGGTCAGCAAAGGCCAAGGCAACAGTTTTAGCATTGCTGTAATCCCAACCAGAATAGTAGTGGCTTTTGAATTAGCGAAGGCTGCCATATATTACAGGTAATATATGCTTCAAAATGGTCACTGTCATGGATTGCATAGGATTGGTCTCCAAATTCAGGCAGATCTTTAAGTGCAAAGTCTTATGCTATCAGTTAATGGACCAATGCTAAAAATAATGAATTAAGGTGGAGAACTGAAAAAATTATGGCAATTGGGAGGCGTGATCAGTAGGAAGTCTTGAGGTCATTAGGAGCTTGTCCCTGGAAGGTGGTTTTAAGGAGAGGGCTGGTTATTAAAGCTGATGCAATGGTTCCTCTGCAACTGCTCCAGTACTGCCAACCTCCACCAGACATCAGACTAATAGGGTCACCTGATCCTGAACTGGGAACATCCAAAATGTAAGCCAAAATAAACCTTTGCCTTCCCAAGAAGCTCCTCTCAGGTTATTAATTTTAATTAAAGTAATAAAAAGTTGACTAAATTCAGTCACTCAAAACTCATGTATAGATGTTGATTTAGAAATTCTGAAAGGGAATGCCTAGAAATGTTTGAACCCTGACCCATTAGCTGTAAGATTCAGAGGACCTTCTTTTTTTTTTTTTCATGTTGCCTGTAGATATATATATATATATAAAGCTTTTATTTAAAGAATATAAATTTCCAAAGTACCGCTTATGGATTACAATGGCTCCCCCCCCACAACTTCTCTCCCACCCGCTCCCCTCCCCTTTCCCGCTCCCTCTCCCCTTGCATTCACATCAAGATTCATTTTCAATTCTCTTTATACACAGAAGATCAGTTTAGTACATATTACCTAAAGATTTCAACAGTTTGCCCTCACATAGAGACACAAAGTGAAAATACTGTTGGAGTACTAGTTATAGTATTAATTCACAATGTACAGCACATTAAGGACAGAGATCCTACATGATTTTTTTTAAGAATTGATTAATTATCTATGCAATTTCCAATTTAACACTAAGATTTTTTAATCATTTTCAATTATCTTTATATACAGAAGATCGATTCAGTATATATTAAGTAAAGATTTCATCAGTTTGCACCCACACAGAAACACAAAGTGTAAAAATTCTGTTTCAGTACTTGTGATAGCATTACTTCACATTGGATAACACATTAAGGACAGATCCCTCATGAGACGTAAGAACACAGTGACTGCTGATGTTGATTTAACAATTTGACACTCTTGTTTATGGCGTCAGTAATCTCCCTAGGCTCTAGTCATGAGTTGCTGAGGCTATGGAAGCCTTTAGGGATCGCCGTTGATCTTATTCTGACAGGGTCATAGTCAAAGTGGAAGTTCTCCCCTCCCTTCAGAGAAAGGTACCTCCTTCTTTGATGGCCCCGTTCTTTCCACTGGGATCTCACTCACAGAGATCTTTCATTTAGGTCTTCTTCTTCTTTTTTTTTTTTTTTTTTCAGAGTGTCTTGGCTTTCCATGCCTAAAATATTCTCATGGGCTCTTGAGCCAGATCCGAATGCCTTAAGGGCTGATTCTGAGGCCAGAGTGCTATTTAGGACATCTGCCATTCTATGAGTCTGCTGTGTATCTCGCTTCCCATGTTGGATCATTCTCTCCCTTTTTCATTCTATCAGTTAGTATTAGCAGACACTAGTCTTGTTTGTGTGATCCCTTTGACTCTTAGACCTACCAGTGTGATCAATTGTGAACTGAAATTGATCACTTGGACTAGTGAGATGGCCTTGGTATATGCCACCTTGATGGGATTGTATTGTAATCCCCTGGCATGATTTTAACTCCATCATTTGGGGCAGGTCCGATTGAGCATGTCCCAAATTGCAGAGGACCCTCTTTTGCAGGAGATGCTTTCACAATACTGTAGAATTCAAGAAAGTAAGATAGTTTATGTTATTTTTCTTTATTTAAATTTTCTCTTTTACTTATTTTATTTATTTTAAAGGCAAAGTTACAGATAAAAAAAAATTTCATCCACAAGTTCACTCCCCAAATTGCCACAATGACTTGGTTGGGCCAAGCTGAAGCCAGGAGCTTCTTTGGTATCTCCCATGTGACTGCAGGGACTCAAGGACATGGGCCATTCTTCAGCACTTTCCCAGCTGCAAAAGCTAGAGCTGGATCTGAAGTGGAACAGCTGGACATGAATCAGTGCCCATATGTGATGCATTGCATGTTGTGGCTTAACCCACTCTGCCACACAAGGCCAGCCCCTGCTATTTTTCTTAAAGAAAGAATCGCTCCACCTTCCTCCTGAATTGTACAAACTTCAGATCTTATAAACCTGGGAACTTCCCCTGGGCATGACTTTTGAGAGATTGGAGAGTCAACAAAGTAAATTATCTTTCTCTCTATCCCTCCTTCCTTCCCTCCCTTCCTTCTTTTTTAAGACTTATTTATTTGAGAGGTAGAGTTACAGACAGAGAGAAGAGAGACAGATATAAAGGTCTTCCATTCTCTGATTCATTCCCCAAGTGGGTGTGACGGCCAGAGCTGAGCCGTTCTGAAACCAGGAGCCAGAAGCTTCTTCTGTTTTCCACACAGGTGCAGGGACCCAAGCACTTGGGCCATCTTCCACTGGTTTCCTAGGCCTCAGCAGAGAGCAGCCAGGACACGAACTGGTATACTTATGGTATGTTGACACTGCAGGCAGAGGCTTAGCCTACTAGGGTATAGTGCCAGTCTCTCTTTTACTTTCTAAAGATTTGATTGCTTATTTATTTACATATTCACTAACTTATTTATTTATTTGAAATGCAAAATGACAAAATGAGAGGGAGAGATAGAGCAAGAGAGAGATTTTCTAACTGCTGTTAATTCTCCCAGGTAGCTACAACAACCACAGTTGAGCTGGGCTGAAGCCAGGAGTCACGACCTCCATCCTGTTTTCCCACATGGGTGAGACTTGTGCCATCATCTTCTATCTTTCAAGCACATAAGTGGAGCAGCTAGGACTTGAAATGGAACATTGATACATGATGCCAGTGTTTGAAGTTGTGGTTTAATCCAGTATACCAAAAAATATGCCCCTCACAAAAGTAAATTTTAAATACATAATCAATGCTTAGCAGTTAGGAAACTACCAAAAGTATCATTACACTGGGATGGATTTTAGATTTTCAAGATCATTGTCAAGACAGAAAGAAATACACAAAACTACAAATGCAGAGTAAAAGGTGGCATGATTCAGAAGCAATTTGTTTAAGAAGAGTATTCCAGAATGAGCTGAAGTCTAAGTGTCAACAAAAAGAACATATACATAGAATTCTTGCTAATGTTCCTGGGAAAGTTGTGGAAGATGGTCCAAGTACTTGGGCCTCTAATACCCACATGGGAAACCCAGATGGAGTTCCAGGCTCCTGGTTTTGGCCTAGCCCAGCCCTGGTTGCTAAGTTCACTTAGGGAGTGAACCAGCAGTTGAAAGATCTTTTTGTCTTTCTCTTTCTCTGTCTCTCTGTCTCTGACTCTCTCTCCTTCTCTGTCTCTCTCTCCCTCTCTCTTCCTCTTGCTTTCTATAACTCTGCCTTTTTGATAAATAAAATAAATCTTTTTTAAAAAGACTACATTCGTAGGAAGAATCCTCAAGAATTTCATGTAAAACATGTACCACAAGAAAACTATTCCTATATTTAAATTTCCTTGCACCAAAATAAACTTATCTTTTAATTCTAATTTTTCCATAAACACACACATATTATTATGTTCTACAAAAAAGAAAAGTCAGCAGCCTAAAGAAAAAGCAGTCTTGCTAAAATCCCATTTTAGTTCAGTCTTCTAGAGGCTGGAAAATAATCTTTATTATAGAAATGTACTTGAGGCCCCAAATAAGTCATAAAATGCTCTGAGATTTCCAGCGAGGAAGTCAGGGAGAAGCACATATGAGATACTAAAGAGACCACAAATGCAATGTCACTGTCTCAATGGTTATGAAAATGGGAGAGAAAAAGTGCTCAGAAAATGGAAGATTAAACAAATGTTCTGATTTTTTGAAATGAGAAGAGAAAAGATATTATTTTGAGAAAATTACAACCTGGGGATGAGAAGCTATTCCCATAAAATGCTAAATAATCAAAGAATCTGAATGGAATCTTTAAAGTGTGTGATAATCCCTATGATCTGGCTGAACTCAACTGCAGTACATAATGATAAGCTTGCCTCATTCACATTTTAGATGAAATTGCTAGGAGGCTTTCAGGTGGTAATAGATTCAGTATTAATGTGACACCAGGATATCATTGGAACTTCTATATAGGGCAAAAAAATAAAAATGGGGTGATTTGAAGAAGCCCATTTACTGCTGATTAAGTTTTGTTCACATCTAGAAGAGCTGCTGGTAGAATTCAGATATGGCTCTATTTTCAGTTATATAATAGTAGTTTGGGTATTTAGTTTTGATTATTCTCTATTTCCCCCACTACTTTAAAAACATTGAAACAAGTGAATGTTTAGTCCAGTGATTAAGATCCTGGCATCCCACATCAGAGTGCCTGGGTTTGATGCCTGGCTCTAGCTCCTGACTCCAGCTTCCACTAACACAGAGCCTAGGTCGCATATGTGGTAGCTCCAGTAGGTGGATTCTTGCCAGTCTTGTAGAAGATCTAGGATTGTGTTCCAAGCTTTTGACTAGGACCCCTACCCAGTCCCAGCCATGTGGGCATCTTTTGAGCAAACCAGCAGGTGGGAATTCTCTGTCGGTCTGTATCTCACTCTCTGTCACTCACCTAAGTATTTTTTAATGGAAAGTAGACTTATCAAATTTATAAGTGAGAGAAGCTGGGAGAAAAAGGCTAATGTAGTGAGCAACAAGATCAACATTCATTTGTTTAGGACCAAACTAAAGAGATAAATTTAGAAAAGTCATGCAATCTTCTCTATGGTGCTGCAGAGTATGTGAGTGTGAGACACTTGGCATCTGTTAAAGCACCAGTTCAGCATAAGCAAACACAATAATGATGCCATTGGAACAAACTCCAATATGTGAGGAAATGTTCTTATCATAGGGAATGAGTTCTCTTTGTTGTTGCTATTGGCAGACCACATCTGTAAAGTGAGTGGTGGTTCACAACAAAGGCGACACTGAGGAACCAGAGGTCAGTTGAAGACAGGATAAGAGAATGGATATTATTTTTTGTTTTTTCTCAGAGGTGGATGCCACAGATAACATTAAAAGAATTATCTGAGTTTGCCATTTATTAAGAGACATAGTAGAATTTTAAAACGTGTTTAAAAAGTCAGGTGGAGTAGGAAGAAGACAACTCTGCTTCACTACCTTTCTCTGAGTAACTTGTGATTCTTCATAGACCATGGCCAAGAGCAAACACATTGTGAATCTGTGAATGAATTCATGGGCCAACTGTTGTTTTTCAAACAGCTACCTCATCTACCATTTTCATTACCTGTGTATTGGCATGATGTATGTGTTCTTGACTGTATTCCTCTGTAGAGCTTTGAGCAGAGACTGCATGTTATTAATATTTATAGGGAATCAAACTTTGGTTCAATGTTAGCCAAAACTTTCAAGTAATTATAGATAATCAGCAATGGAATGAAATATAGTGCTTTCACAGAAAGAATTTAGTTGTAAATGTTTTTATGGTAGAGAAAAAATTCATTCCAACAGCTATTGAGAGAATTTCTGACCAGATTGGATTATGAGGGAAGAGGATATTGCTGAATGACAGCAAGGGTTTCTTTTAACTCTGAAAGTCATGGGTTTTTTCTCCCTTCTCCCCCTCCCTTGTCCTTTTTTCCTTATAGCATTTTCCTTTTCCTTTCTCACCACCTACACAATTGTCTTAATCCATTTGGTCTATGTAACAAAAAACCTTCACAAGAGGAATGTATATCTTCTGATTCTGGAGGTGTAAAAGTCCAAGATCAAGGTGCCAGCAGATACTGTGTCAGAGGGGACCTCACTTTCTAAATTATAGACATAGTGTCTTCTGCACATGGTGTAAGGAATGGGAAGTCTCTCTTAGTTCTCTTTCACAAGACCACTAATTCCATTCATAAGGATTCATCTCCAGTTCCTATTCAACTCCCCAAAGATCTACCACTACTTGGGGGGTTGGGGAGGTTGGGGAAGTCATAAATATTCAGACCATACCAATGATTGTTTGGACATGATGTCCTTTATAGATGAGATACTCATTGAACAAAAATATTGCTTCACCTACTTCAGTACAACCACATCATGTGAATGGACTTTCTACTTAGAGGCTCAATGATTTCTAATAAGTGGAACAGAAAGGTAAGAAGGGCACTGAATACAGATTTAAAAGACTCCTATTTGAAGTTTACCGTAACTTACTCATTGTATGATCTTACATACAATGAGTAAGATCTTACTCATCTTCTCTGAATCTAATAGTTATAATAAGTCACAAGTGGGATCATAATTGTTATAAGATTGTTATAAGATCTGTGAGGGATTTATAAATATTAAACAGTACTATTCATTTGATTTCTATGCCTTCAATATACTTGAGTGGAACTCTTTCTGTGTGAGCAGAAATGTATTTAACGTACACTGGTTGTACATCCAACACCAATTTCTTTCCCTTCATCTGCCTGGATCATTGCCCTTTCTTGGTACAATGTAAGAGAGAAGTTTAGTGTCATTTAGTGCACAGATTGTAAAGGTCCTTAACTTTTTGTACCACAGAAAATTGCACGTATTCTTTCAAGATCATTCTATTTTGCAGTTAGAGAGAATTGCTGCAAACCACTTTGAAGAAGTCTGGTTCTGTTTATCACCATTTTTTTTTGCCCCATCAAGATGGGCACATTTTCAAGTACTGGAAACCGTACCTGTGTCTTTGGGCATCTTCCATACCCTTGAATTCTCACTGTGCTTATTAAAATACCTATACTGGCCACATAATCTGTAGGATCAAGTGCTAAATGAGAACATGGGGACTCCTTGCTCAAAAATTACAGAAATTTAAATAGGTTGACATGAAAGAATTAAACCAAACACTGGATCATGTGGAACAGACCATACACCCATGAAGCTACCCTGCTAAGTGTCAATGCAAGAATGAAAGTAAAATAGTGGTTAAGCCACTAGAAAAAGCAAGTATTACTACTAATTTAAATAAACATTTGAATCAATGCAAATGGAAATTTCTGAATAGACACAGCCTTTAAAGAGCTCAGACACTGGGGTAGGCATTGTGACTACAGGGGTAAGTTGCTGTTTCAGGGTGCCCAGAGTGCTGTTTCGAGTTCTGGCTACTCTGCTTCTGATCCAGCCTCATGCTAATACATTCTGGGAGGTAGCAGATGATTATTCAGGTGTGTGGGCCCCTGCTCATATGGGAGACCCAGAGAGAACTCCAGTCTCCTGACTTCATCCTGACACAGCCCTCGAATTTGAGCTGCAAGAACTTGATGAGTGAACCAGGGAGTAGAAGATTTCTCTCTCCTTCCCCCTGCCCCATTTCATTCTACTTTTCAAGTATATGAAAATAAACTTTATTTTAAAAAAGAACTGACGCAAAATCAAAAGTCAGTTAAAGCTAAGAGAAATTCTACTTAACTCTCTTTCAAGGCAAAATTGAATTGCAATTTTCCCTTTTAGTAATAGACCTAAACACCAGCATTAGCTCCTGTGCTTCATCAGAGGTGGTTTCAGCTCAGTGGACAAGATGATCTTATAGTAGAGGAGTGTGTGACTAAATAATTGCATGTGAGTTGAGGTAAAAAAAAATCTCTCTCTTCCTATACAAGTAATTATATAATGGACTTTGCTAGAAACTGTCAATCATTTCTCATCTTCATGGCACTAAAATAGAGAAAATGGAGGAAGAGGATAAAGAAAGGAGAGGAGGAGGAAGTAACGGAGGGGGAGTAGGAAGAGGAGGAAGGGGTAAAGACGGTAGAAGAGGGAGAGATAGCTACCTTGTGAGAGAAACTTCAGTCCTTGGGCTACATTATTTATATTTATCACCAATGCTCAATGTTAGAATGTGTGAAATAAAATTTGACAGGGTCATGACTGACTCCATCTCCACTACAAGTTGGGGATTCTCACAGAAAGTCTTACATCACAGTCATTACATTTTCATGAGCAGGACTGAATTTTCTGTTATATCAACTTCTCAAGAGACAGCAATCCTCAAAGAAGGCTGTGATTTTCTCCAATTTTATAAAAACAGTATCTATTAATCCAATAATTCTACTATTTCCTTCTTCAGCTGTAATAAAGATCCAAGGCTTAATTCAAATGCAAAATTAAGGAAGACAGGAAAATGTCTGCTTCTAGTAAAGTGCAGGCTTTTAAGCCATCTTCAAAATTCAGATTTTAATTTAATGGTGATGTAAATAGTTTAAAATCATTTTTTCTCAATTTCTTTCTCCATTGTGGTTATTATTCCATATTATTTGTTAGAAATTATCAACTCTATCATATATATTATACATTGTTCACTGGCAATACTGAATTTAGTCACATGTCATTCTTATTTAATGTACATTACAGTGTACACACATACACACACAACCCACTTTAAAATGAAATCTTTGAATAGACTCTGAAGTGTTGTATTATTACTATTTTATGAAAAGGGTACACTGCTGTGGCATTGCCTCTGTCATTGTCTTATGTAGAAAACTATTGCAAAAATCTTCCACGTTATAAATTTCAAAATGATACAATTTTTAGTTGTCAAAACAGATGTCTATAGAGGATACGTATCTCATTTAAAAGCCACAAAAATGCCTTTTTAAATGCATATATTCATTACTTGGATTTATCCATTCCTTAGTGTATACGTATTTCACAATATCATGTAGTAAATGATAAATACAATTTTCAAAAGATTTTATTTATTTATTTAAAAGGGAAGAGTTACAGACAGTGAGAGGAAGAGACAGAGAGAAAAGTTTTCCTTCCCTTGGTTCACTCCCCAAATGGCATAATGGCCACAGCTGTGCTTATCTGAAGCCAGGAGCCAGGAGCTTTTTCCCGGTCTCTCATGCATGTGCAGGGGCCCAAGCACTTGGATTATCTTCTACTGATTTCCCAGCCATAACAGAGAGCTTGGATCAGAAGAGGAGCAGCTGGGACTAGAACCACAGCCCATATGGGATGCCAGTGCTGCAGGCAGAGGATTAACTTACTGCATCACAGCTCTGGCCCTGATAAATACAATTTTATCCATATTAAAAGAAAAAATGAAAAATTGCAAAAGTATTCCCTTGATTCATTTTGCTGCTAGTCTCTGAAAATGTTGTTTTGTTCTGCATACAATCTAAGCACTTGCATCCAACAAACATTCACTGAGAATATGCCATAAGCTGAGTATTGCGCTAAGTTTGCAAATGAACATTAAATAGGAACTTTTAAGTAAATACAATAAGCTCTCTTCCTTCTTGCCCTTTAGGGCTAAAAAGGTTTGTGGCATCTTCACATAATTTTATACATTGAAATAAACTGAAGGTCTAAAAGAAGTATCACCAAACATGTCAAAATTAACTGGCACCTGTCAAAATATTAACATGCAAGAGAAATATATTAGTTGAATTTTAACAAAATAAATATTATTATAAATAAATATAATTATTTATATTTTAAGCAATGTGATTCTTCTCTCCTAGCTGCAGTATAGACTTATGTACATATTTTTTTCTTTACAGAAAGACACTAAAATTCAATCAAATCATGGATGAGTAACATCTCTTCAAACCCAAGGAAAAAATTAGTGACATCTGAAACCAAGGCCCTGTACAGTGCTTTGAATGCAGTACTATATACCATCAGGCTCCAGCCTCCTAAACTGCCTCCCTTGGTTTGCTGTGGTGCAGTTGGTTAAGTTGCCATCTTCAATGCCGGCCTCCTATATGAGCACCAATTCCAGTCATTCTTCAATGCAGTTCCCTGCTAATGCACCTGGGAAAGCAGTGGAAGATGGCGCAAGTATTGGACCCCTGACACCCATGTAGGAGAGCCAGATGGTGTTCCATGTTCTTGGCTTTGGCTTGGTCAAACCATGATTACTGCGGCCATATGGGGCATTTCTCTCTTTCTTTCTCTCTCTCTTTTTCTCTGTAACTGCCTTTAAAATAAATCTTAAATAAATTGTCTTTGTCCTGTTATCTTAATACAAAATCAGCCACCTAACTCACTGAATTAAGGAAGTGGTACACACAGCCCTTGAAGGTTCTAATTGCTGGATTCATGAGGTCATTTTTTTTTCTCTAATAAATAACATCTCCATGTTTGGTACTGTCTTGACAGGTTTCTTTTTGGGGAATTCCAGGACTGGGGCAGAAAGTAACTAGCACTTGCATGTAGCCCCTAGACTAACTGAAGCCCACCTGGCCATCATAAAAAATTCCTCCAAGTATATGATACCTCTGACCAATCAATGGAAGGCTAGAGAGGGCCAACCAAATAGAAACCTGGACACACTCTGAACAAGCTCTCTCATCTCAGCTTCAACCCATAAAAGAACATTCACTCTAAAACCCTCAGAAGCCCAGGTTTTAGGCTGTCTTGCTCCTTGCTCTATACAATGTAATAAATGTTTCCTTTCTTTTACCACCCCAATGTTCATGATTGGTTTACTGTACCTTGGGTGAATGGACCTGGTTTGAGGGTTCTATAGGAACTCCTCCAACCAGTTTTGAGAGTTGTTAGCTATCACATCTACTGTAGATAGCTATGGGACTTGTGAACTCAGACAATTCTCTACTTCCTAACATGTTAGGTTCAAAAGTGACAGCTCTTTTCTCTGAAGTTTCTCACTTTCATTTCTCAGTAAAACATTAGGTTTTTGAAAATAAAATAACTTCTGCTAGCCAATTTCAAATTCCTTGAAAATATTTTGAAACTGCATTTATCATTGCCTATTTAAAAATTAATCAGTGTATGTAGGCACTTGTAGATTTCATCCTGGGTTTTGTTGCTACACCCATTTTATAGACAATTGAAAATTCAAGACGCAGGTTCAGAGGAGAGGCTTGGCTTCATTGTTTACAGCCAAAACACATAGTTTTTGTACATCCATGTGACTGGGACAACATCAAGATTTTAAATAATGCCTCAGGCAGCCCAGCTTCAGAGAGAGAAATTGCTTCTGAAAAATTTTACACCTGTCTTGTGATGGGATTTTTCCCTAAGCACAGTGATAAACAAAGAAAAGTTTCATTACCAATGACACCCTCCCCATTTATAGTTCACTTGGCTCCCAGGTTCTGGAATTCCTAGTGCCTCCCTAGTCACCATGTGGTTCCTTGAACATTTCTGCCTTTCTTCTCTCTGCCTCCAGACACTCAACTGTGCTGTGTAATGTCCCATTGCCATAAAGTCCAATAATTCATTACATTTAAAACAGATGGATTATCTTAAGCTTGGATAGTAACTCTTCATATCACATTTAAATTATAGTTGGGACTCCTAAAAAGTTGGTACCAACATTCGATCAATGGACGCTTCTGGAAAAGAGAAGTTTTGAAAATTATCTTAGTTAGGCCTGGCACTGTGGCATGGTGGGCTAGGCTTCCACCTGAAGCGCCAGAATCATAGGGTCCTGGTTCTGGTTCCGGCTGCTCCTCTTCTGATCCAGCTCTTTGCTATGGCTTGTAAAAGCAGCGGAAGATGGCCCAAGTGTTTGGGCCCCTGAACCCTCTGCCTCTCTCTGTAACTCTGCCTCTCAAGTGAATAAATAAAAACTTAAAAAAAAAATAAACAAAAGAAAATTATCTTAGTTAAGGGCTGAGAACAGGAAGTGACTATTTTCTTGTTATGCATGTTCATTTCTTTCTAAGAGTAAAAAGTAGTGAAATAAATAAAGAAAAAATAAAGGGTTTCCTGAAATACACACATACACACATATACATATATATTTTATATATACTTTACTTATTCATGGTAAATATTCCAACTTCCTTGTGCCATCTCACCATTAAAAAAAATATTTGAGAGAGAGAAAGAGAAAGAGCTCCATCCACTGGTTGACTCCCCAAATACCTACAAATGTAAGACTTGGCTGGGCTGGGGGCCAGGAGCTAGGAACTCAATCCAGATCTCTCACATGGTTGGCAGGAACCCAGTTATTTGAGCCAACACAATGACCTTCATGGATCTACATTGGTAGGAAACTGGAGTCAGGAACCAGAGCTGGGAATTGTACTCAAGCACACTAATGTGAAATGCAGTTGTCTTAACTACTAGGCTAAATGCTTGCTCTCTTACCAATATTTTTTATTAAGTATTTAATTCCACATAAAAGATTTTTCTAGGAATAAATTTTCCTTTTCCTTTTTTTTTTTGAATTTTCCTTTTCCCAGAAGACAATTTTTATGATGCTTTTTCTTTTCTTTTTTTTATTTTTTCTTGATAAGAATGCATCTAGATTAATCACAATTATTATTTTAAACAGAAAGGCTCATATTCTCCAAAGTACACATGAGCTGTGGCTTCTACAGCAGGTTCTGTTTTCAGCCAGGAGAAGGTACTGGTGGCCACAGTGTCCCTTGGCAGAGGAATCTAAAGTGAGTATTTGATGTGGCTGGCCTGTGATTATCAGCCAACTTAAGGAAATGCTGAAGCATTATTTTTTCTTCATTTAATGTCTAATTTAGCTATTGGCAATTTCTTATCCATAGTAAATCTTACTGCAGTAAAACACTGTGCTCAGGTCACTGTTGCTGGATTTCCCTCTATCCTCACACAGTGGGTGAACAATCTCATGCAAGGGAATGAGCATCTGACACAACTGCCACTTGTGAAGTCTGCCTCTCATCCCACATCAGCGTGCCTGGGATCAGATTCTGACACTGCTCCTGATACCAATTTCCGACTAATGTGAATCCTGGAAGGCAGTAAGTGGTGGCTCATGTACTTGAATCTCTCCCACCCATAAAGAAGAACTGGATTCATTTGCTAGTCCTGCTTCAGTCTTGCTCAGCCCTCGTGTTGTGGGCATTTGTGAAGCAAACCAGTAGGTGGAAGAAATCTCTCCCTGCCATGTCCCTTTCTCTCTCATTCTCTCTGTCTCTGCCTTTCCAATAAGATAAAAAAATAAATTTAACTCTTTTAAATCTTCACATAGGGATGAGAGTTGCTGTGCTAGCCCAGAGCCACCAGAGCCAAAGTGGGGCTGCCCTGCCCCATTATCCAATAGAGAAGAGCTCATTATCTCAACCGGGACAATTCCTTCTCATGCCATATTGTATTGTTTTAGTGCAAATGTTCAATAAGCAGCTTCTACGTGTAAATCATGAATACAGGGATTCACATGAAATATTGTCACTGCTTCGGAAAGCTCAGTATGTCTTTTCTTTTGTACAGGTCTCTTTGTCCCCTTGGTTATGAAGATGAAGGATTTATTACTTTGTTTGCATCACTTGTCTTGTTTATCAGTTCCATAGCACAGTGCAGTAATAACCTCTGTGTACTAAAGTCTTCCCAAACATCATCGTGTGTACTTCTACTAAATCTACCAGAAAGAAATCAACTTTCAAGGTGACTAAGGTTTTACTTAATCAATCTTCATATGTTGACTTTTTAAAGAAGGGTATAACTACTTATGTTTTGAGAAGAACATAATAGGGAGAAAGCTCCTGAAGGAGTGAGAAATGAATGCGGGCCATTTAAATATGTTTATATTGGCTGATTAGCAAAAATGTCCCAGTAAAACACAAACCTGAAAGATTACCTAACAATCAGATGAAGAAGAAAAATAACATAACCACTTCCTTTAACTCTATAGTCACTAGACATTAATCACAAAGCTAGGTGGATTTTAACCTACACCTAGTTGTTGAAGCACTGAAGAGGGCAGAAACAAAAGTAGGTCAGATTCTCTTCTTATTTCTTCTTGATTATCATTGGTGGGCAAAAATGCGGGCATACAAATTGTTTAGTTAAGCACTGTCATTGGTTATATATCTAATGGTAGAATTCATAGGTGCAAAAAATTAAATACATTGCAATAAATTTACCAAGGATATGAAAGATTTCTACTAAGAAAATTTTGACATTAAATTTTCATTTTTTTCAATATTGCATCTAATTATATGTTCAATTTACTAGATACTCTCACAACAAATTTGGCCTAGTACAAAAAATTGAGTGGTATGATTTATAAGGGGCTAAGAAAACTTTAATCTTAATACCTTGAAGCAGGTATTTGGCTTAGTGTTGGGGACACCTGTTCCTCATGCCTCCCAGTTTCAGTTTCTTGATATTGCAGACTTTGGGAGGCAACAGTGATAGCTCAAGTGACTGGTGGATCCCTGCCACCCAGGTGATAAACCTAGATTATGTGCCCAGCTCTTAACTTCAGCCACAGCTACAGCCTGGATTGTGTGATTATTTGACGAGTAAGCCAACAATGCCAACTGTAAAAGTGCTCTGTGTGTGTGTGTGTGTGTGTGTGTCTATCTGTCTTTCTATGTCTCTCAAATGAAAATAAAATAAAGAAATAAAAATTAAAATGCTGACTTTTTGATGCCTAAAGTTGCTCAATTAGTAATTGCTTTGCCTTGCTTTATTGCCTTTTCTCAGTTCAATTTTATTGAAAAATCAAAGGCTATTTTCAAATATGTTCTAATTAAATGGCAGCCCAAATTATTCCACACAGCCTACAAAGTAAATTCCTTCCATTATTTGACCTCAAAGCAGCAGATCTGTGGGTTCAAGAGTCCATGAGCTGCATCTAACTTTTCCATGATCTTGCACATTGAGTCTTCTGGGAAAAGGTTCCTGTATATTTTTAAGGCAAGTTTCTTGAGACGTGACACAATGCTAATCTTCTATGAAAGTCTTCATCTGTTTGCTTTGTGTTTATTTACCTCTGTGTGCCTCACTGATACTATCCTTGAAGTGAATGAATTATACTCAGTTTTTAAAATTTCTTTTATCATATCTCTATTTTTGGCTTCCTTGTGTGCTATATCTTTGCTTATGTATTTCAGAATAATGCAAATTAGAAGTATATTTTATTTATTAAATAGAATTTTATCTTCCTCATCCTTATTATAAATACCATATTGTAGATCATTTTTATGTATTTTAAAAATCAATTACTTTTAAACCATGTGACCCTTGTTTGCATTGTTGTGCTATTGCTGGTGAATAAAGGGCCTCCATCTGACTTTATAGTTTATTACACGTGTGTGTCCAGATGCCATTGCTATGGTTTGAAGAAGATATGGCTTCTCAACTCATGCACATATTTAAACTCCAAAATCTTATGTTAATTTTTAGTAGATTAATGTTAACAGTTAATAGATTGAGGGTAGAGATTTGATCACATTATGGTGTGTGAAGATAGAGGCTTTGAGAAGTTTTTAAATGGGATTAGTTTGCTAGAGTGAAATCCCATAGTCAAACCATGGTGACCTTTTAAGTAGTGAACACACTCTCCTGTCGCTCTGCTTCCTGGTTCACCATGTGATCTGCCCTCCATATGCATCCGCCATCCATTGCCCTCATCAGATGTCAGACTAAAGGCACTGCCTGGTCTTGTACCATGAATTCCAAAATCCTGAGCCCAAATAAAACTACTTCCTTCATAAGTAGCTTTCCTAAGGTATTTTAGTAATGAAATCCTGACATCGATCCACAGAATTCTTTTTAATTTCTATATGCCAAAATTTCAAAAATTATATAGCTTCCAGAAAGACTCTACTTCACCTGCTTTATTTAATTGATTAGATTTTTGAGGGTATTTCAGATCTATATTTTTACATATTTAAGGATGATTAACATGCAGTGACATAGCATTTATGTAAATATGAAGTAAGAAGGCTTTGGCCTATGTATACATCTATGAGCCCATAATGTCAAAATAATAACCATATCCATTATTCCCAAAAGTTTTCTCATGCTCCTTTTTAATCCTTCCTGTCTATCCATCTGCTTCTTACCCTGAGTTACCGACTGATCTGCTTTCTGACATGTAGAATTCTTTTTTCCTAGAATGTTAGGAAATCCTATAGTATATACTCTTAATGATGGGTGTTGGGGAACTGGCTTCTTTTTCTCAGTGTAACAAATTTGAAATCCATCCACATTAATCATGTATCAGTACTTCATACCTTTTTAATGCTGAGTAATATCCCATGATGATAGAATAACAAAGCTTATACATTCATTCATCTGCCAAAGGAAGTTTCCATTTTATTATTTAAAATTTTGAAAAAGATTTTATTTCATATGTGTAACCTGCATCAAAATGTCTCAGTAGTGTAAAAATTTCCTTTGTCAGATTGTTAAAACATAATCTTTCCAAAAATAATATAGAGAAATAACTGTCAAAATGTCAATCTTCAAAATATGAATACTGCCATCCACATAAATAATTTATTTGAAATATTAGTGGGGGGGGAGCTGGTGAGCCAGGTGATATTCTGGGAAAAAATAAATGTATAATGTTGCAAAAATTGATTTATCACAATAGCTGGAACAGGAAGAGTGTTTGTTCTCCTCTTTTAAGTCCTGTCAGATATTGTTACTCTAAGGACAATCACTATAGAAAACCAAACTTTATTGCAGTAACCTGAAGATCTGATCCTCTTAGGAAACAAGATTTTCCTAACCTTGTTTCCTAAGAGGATCAGCAACACAGACAGTGGCCAGTCAGGGTCTAAAGGACTCCCATCTCGACAATAATCCAAGTCTGATTCTGCCTCCCCTTAACTTTCTCCCGACTTAATACGCCAGGTCAGCAATACAAAGGTCCATGGAAAGATCCAGTAAGAAACTGGCAGATCTTCTCATGTTGACCCTTGAAGAGAAATTATAGCAGATGAGCCTATTTATCAGAAATGTAACTTGTCACCTCTACCTCCCATGTAATCAGTGCTCTCTAAAGCAGCTAGTATGTGTGTGTGTGTATAACGCATATGCACGCTTTGTGTTCTTCAAAAGAATGACATAGCAGAAATCAACAAATGTGTGTTTTGATAGCTGTAGGTAGGGTAACATGGTAAATGTACTCTAATGGACATATTCTGTAAAATCTACCTTAGGAGTAAAACACAGCTGTTTATTCTAATGCTGGAGGGTCCTCTGAAACATCCCATCAGCATCTTTCCCTTAGGTAGTCCTAGAAATGGTGCTTTGCATAAAAAGATTACTTTTATTCATGTTATTGACATATTATTTGTGCCTCACACTCCAACATATCCACAAGTATATAAGCTCACTTTTTGATCTAATATACTTCCAACATTTTTTCTGATTATGCATATTTATTTGAACCTTCATAGTCTGTGGTTTACATAGCATAAGTACCGCCTACAACACATGGAAAAAGGAAGTGAATATTGGTAGTCAGACATGAAATATCACACCAATAAAATGTTCCCCAAGAGATCAACAGTTCAAATGCTAGTTTCTGAGAAGTTTTCCTCTTGAAAATAAAGACATTCCTTCCATTTCACTAAGGAAATGCCTATTGCCTTTCCTGAAATCTCTCAGTGAGATGGAACCACACACTTGGGTAATTAGGTATTAATCCCAGTGATGGAACACCCCTGCCTACCCTTGACTTCATCAGCACACACCAGGAAGACTTTGTTACTTTCTAGTGAGACATATTCCTTGTTTCTTTCCTTGCTCTGCATCTTGCCAAATTGAAGAAACACACTGTTCCTTGATTAGATCTGTTCTGCGGGGAAGTTCTGATCTGCAGTCATGGGAACAGTTGAAGATACAAAGAAATCCAGACACAAAATACTGCTACCTTCACAGAAAATATCCTGTGCAGAAATGGTATTGATTATTCCTAGGGATATTTTAAGAAGGCTTAAGTAAGGCTCCTGGAATACCTTTCCTTTTATTCATTTCATGAATAAAAGTGAAAGATGCTTTCACACAGCAAACACTGTGTCAGCAAAAGAAAGGTCTGAATTAAAGTGGAGCAATAAAGATCATTGACTACATTGCTACAGAGCAAAAAAAATCCTTGATTTGCACCTACTAAGTGCAAAATACATAATAAAATAGAATCAATATATGATTCTCAATAGCCTGAAATTCAAGTAGAAAATCAAGCACGTACTTATATATCTAATAAGGGGGAATTATGAAAGACGTTGCAATAAAATCAAAATGGTACTGTTCATTGTTGGATGCTGAATCCCCAAATACTGCCAAAACAACTTTCCCCAAAACAACCTACTGAGAAAACAAAGCCAAGTCTACCGCAAGTGACAGAAAACAGTATATCCACAGAACTTTGATGGTGTCTCAAAGCAGAGGAGGCAATATCAGAATTTACTAAGGTTTAAAAATATGAATTAAAGGGGATATTTTCCATAGGAATGGAAGAGGAGGAAAAGGGAATAGAAATTTGATTTTGATTGAGTGAGGATCATAAATAGAGTGATCTCTGGTGGAGAAAGCAGAGAAGGAACTTTTAAAAATTTTTATTATTGTTTTAATGTTTTTATTTTAATTAGATTTTAACAGATTCAACATAGTTTGTAGAAACATTGAGGTAAGGGATTCACAGAAATATAGAGGGAAAACTATCTGTTAATGCCTTTTGCTGAACAATTTAAGGCTCTGGTAAATTTTCTATAATGACCAATTAAGCTACTTTCCTGGATATGTGTTTTCTGGAACAGTACAATAATGTAAATGAAGATAATTTAAGATGAAAGCCATGTGAATATAGGCCTGGAACGTGCAAACTTTACTTGTAGGCTGAATCCAGCCCAATGGGCAAAGCTCTGATTACACATTTTTTATTCAAGGGTTATCCAAAAAATGTATGCAAAAGATTTTACATGCCTTACAAAGCCCATGATATTTACTATCTGACCCTTTATAGTAAAACCTTTATAGAAAAACCTTTGCCAAATTCTGATGTGGACAGTAAACTATGTGAACAAATTCAGTGTTCAGCCTGCAAACATTGTGTCAATGTAGTTGGTTTTTGTTCTCAACACTCAAGAAAAAGAGAAGGGAGAAAGTCAATCCCATAGATAATGAGTGGTGAGAAATTTGGATGTTACTCAGGAATTTTGAAAGGGACATATAAAAAGAAACAATTTGTGGGCAAACCTGGGAGAATAAGCAGTTTTCTCTTTTTCATAACCACTACCACAAGAAGCATTTATTCTGATCCAGATTTTCAGCAAATGGTGTAATAAGCCAATCAGCTACATCTCTTCTCTGTGAATCAATTTTTCTCAGGCAACAAACAGTGAGGAATTGAGTACCCGAAGATGTGACTCCCCACCAAAAATCACATTTAGATGTGACAGAGTTACCAATGAATATCAGTGCTTTTTTATTTTTCTTATTTCAACTCTGAATTCCAAATAAGCTTTTTCCTTTAGAAAATCTTTCTACGGCATTTTATTCTCATGAATAAGTATAAAACTAACTATAATTGAATAGTTAATTGAATCATTTGGAATCTGAGGAGTTAGATCCACTTGATCCAATGCAGATTGCTAATTAATAGTGATACAAGTAAATTTTAATAACATAAGTGAAATTATTTGGGGTTAATAGGTAATATATGAATTTTCCATGTGTTCTAGGAAGATACACACACAGATATTATATATATATATATATATATATATATATATATATGTGTGTGTGTGTGTCTTATTCCACAATCTTTTTGTCCTTTGACACTATCTCAGATGAGCACAACTGAATATCACTATATCATGATGCGTCATATTGAATGTAATCCTGTGTACCTGGATCCAGGTAAAGTGTAGATTATCATTCTTATCCACAGTTCACTTTTAGGCCATATCAAACTCACACTAATACAGGGCCTTTGAATTAACCTGCCTTAATATCCAAATAAAAATGCAAGACTATTAACAACAGATAAAGCTGGAAATCAATTTTTAAGATCAGATTTTAAGATCTGTGATGGTTCATTGCTTGTGTCAAATTGATTTGACTAAGGGATGTCCAAATACCTGCTAAAGTATTATGTCTGGGTGTGACCAGAATGGTGTTTCCAGAAAAGATTAACATTCAAATCAATAGACTGAGTGAGCAAGATTGTTCTGCAATAGGGACTAGCACCATGCCATGCAATCAGGGCCCAAACAGAAAAAAAAAAAAAGGAAGAAGAATGGCAAATTATGTCTCTTTGTTCCTGAACCGGGACGTTCATCTCCTTCTGCCTCTAAACATTGGGCTCATGTTTCTCAGACTGGAATCTATCTCATCTTCTCCCACGAAACTAGGCCTTTCGACTCAGACTAAATTACCCCCATATACTTCCCTGGGTCTCCAACTTGCAGATACAGATCATGGGACTTTTCACCTTCCAAAATCACATGAGACACTTTCCATAATAAATCACTTCTTGTGTATCTATGTATACACTCTTTGTTCTGCTTCCCAGGAAGAACCCTGACTACTAAAAGATCCAGTGGTTAAGGTAACTTTTCTAGATCATTGAGGTAAAACTAAACAGAAGAAAGGTGATCTTTTCCCGTTAAGATGGAAACAGAGTGGGAGGTGAGAAAGGGGTAGGAGAGGGAACCCATATCATACAGACTAGAGAAATTCACCATTACCAAAGTGAAAATTTAAAGCTCAAACTTCTCACCTAAATAATTCTTCAGAATATTTATTTAGAAGGATAGAAAGCACACCAATCTTATCATTCCATTTTCATAAATGATATGAATATATTTTCAGGAAAATTGTAGAGAAGAAACAGACATTCACAGATTGACAAAGTCCATCTGTTAAAGACCACTAAGTGATGTGCTTTGTGTTATTTGAAATGTAGCCACCGAACGAAAATTTTATCCTAAGGATCAAATAGAATGAAAGTAATAAAATACCTATGTTTATAGGATTAAAACTAGGGATTATAGACATTCAGTGAACTTGATAATTCATCATTTCCTTTGATTAACTTAGGAAATTATGTCTTCGCTGGCATTAACTCTTTTTCTATGACAATTACAACAATGAGGAAAAATAAGGGTAGTGAAATAACCCTAATAAAAATGAATAGTGCTTTATATTGATATATGGATGATCTATTAAGAGCTCATATTATAGTATCCTAAATTTTGATATACAATCTTTATATAATTAATTATTCAAGGACAAGGTAATGACACAGATTAATTTAGGTAATATAGAGAGACAAAAGTTAGTTTCAGAAAGGTCAGATTTCTGCATTAGGCTACCTGGGCCTCCATTTTCATCCTTTCCACCAATCCTAACCATAGTATATACCATCCCTAGTTGTATCATGCTTAAATAATTTATGCAACAATTTTAATAAGGACCTTGGAATATCAGAGTATTGACTTAAGGATGTGTGAAAGATACATTATCCATTATAAGAAAGGATGTGGTTATTATTGTAATGATCCTTTCCACTTTTTGTACTCTGTCTTATCTCATTTATTGAGTCTGTTGATCTTATCAGGAAATATACAAGAATTCAGTCCCTCCAATTTTCTTAGTTTATGTATAGTATTTCTCCATAGTCATTTTCATTTATATGTTGGTCCTGAAAGCCATGTTAATCACCTTATTTGGGAGTAGGAGAGACAGCGGTTAGTTAAATAACAGATACCAAAAACAGTTAGATAGAAGGAATTAGTTCTAGCATTCCATAACAGAGTAGGGTGACTAGAGTTTATAAGAGTTTTTATATATTTTACAATGAACTAGAAGAGGAGTTTGAAGGCTCCAATACCTTAAGAAATGATTAGGAAATGGACATGTTAATTATGCTGATTTGATAACTACAAGCTGTTAATGTATACTCAAATATGACACTATACCTAATAAATATATAGAACTACTGCATGCTAACCATGATTTTTTTTTAAATGCACCTAATTTACTTGTTCACCAGCTTCTGCAATACAAAGTAAACTTCTGTATTTCAGCCACATCTATTGGATCTACCAGAGGCATTTAGCACACTCTGACACAGCCAAAAAAGCTTTTCCCTTCAAAATGAATGTTAAATGCCTTTGGAGAAAATAGTACTGTCTTGTGAGTAGATGACAATTCAGTGCCAGAAAAGACTTCAAGGTCCTGAACAATTATTTAATGTGGCTTTAGTGACTTCTGTCTTGTGCCCCTAAGTGACTCTCCATGCTTTCACAGAGTCTACCTGCTGCTCTCAACATCTTCAAATAGATTTCACCAAACAAAATACCAAAGAGGACACTTGTAGCACTGTATTGCAACTCTAATTTGCTTACCTATCCTCACCATTAAATTGTAAGTCACTTGAAATGTGACATCTTTTATTTAACTTTGCATCTCCAATGACTACTATGCAGAATGATCTAATATAAGTAAACATCTGGCTATTGCATTTCTCTATTTGTTAATCCTCATTTTTTAAAGGTAGAGAGACAAAGAGACAGAGAAATTTCAGCCACTGGTTCACTACTCAAATACCCACAACAGCCCCAAACACAATGTAGGTCTCCTACGTGGGTGTCAGAGACCCGAGTACTTGATCCAACATTTGCTGCTTCCTAGGATATGCATCATCAGGATTACCCCTTCTCCAGGATCAGAAGCACAGGAGCTCAGCTCAAAGCAGGTATTCCAACATGGGGTTCTGGCAGGCTCAGGAAGGGACTTACCTGTCTACCGAACACCTGCACCCTCTTCTTGCTAGAATTTCTTCTATTTATTCTCCCAATCTCCCTGCTATCCTTCCAATTTATTGCTTAATTGCATCAGAAAACATGTTATTAATTACCAGTCATGTATCTTCTTTTGGAAGAATCATTTGAATATTTCCATTCTGGACTACCTGTCCTGACCCTATGCTCACAAAATGTCTACAAACAACTTAGGTACTATATTTCCTCTATTAATTAAATTATAGGCATGATAAAAAATCAAATAGCACATGAATATAGGAAAAATAAAATACCTTCCATAATTCTTTGTAAGGCAATTTCAGAATAAAATCATTTGTATTTTCTCAAACTACACCAATTAGTCATGAATCAGTTACATTTGCTTTGAATTTGACTATGACTTTAAGAACTTCTTTGTCTTCTTGGAGATTAAGTTGTCCAATAGATAGATAAAAGTTAAAAAAAAATATATAAAGGTTTAACAATTAAGTTGCCATGGATGAAAATTACATTTCAGAGAGAGTGTGTTCTTTGTCACCAGAACGTTCAAGCAAGAACCAGATGACCACATACATGTGAAGGAATTGAGTTGGAACGAGGTTTGTTTAAATAAGCTTTAGCTCTGTTTTAACTCTTAGATTTTAATATCATACTCAAGACTATTGCATGTAAAAGTGAAAAAAAAAACTTACCATAAAATGAAAGCAAAATATGTGAATCAAGTAACTAGCTACCATGCACACTTCTCAGTCTAAATGGCGATCAAAAAGTTTGTTCTCTGGTGTCTCACAAGAGCTTCAGTTCCTCCATAATGAGCATACTTCATAATGAGCACAATAGTATTGGCCTACTAAAGTTATTTGATGCTTTAAATGTCGTGTCTTGCAATATTTTCCTAATTTATTCAACACTGGTACTAATTTGCCAAGTCAGAAAGAACACATTTTAAGTATGACAATTCTTAATAAAGTGATATTAATTATAAGCAAAAAATTATAATTTCTACTCTCATTAAAAAGTTCAAAGCAGTTTTGAATCACTATAAACTCATGTCTCAGACTGCTTCATTCATTTATTTTTAAAAGTGTCTTGTATAATTATGAGGCAACTTTCTGAAGCTGAGATGCAGGGAACCATTTTGTGTTTATTATAATAATAAAAATATATGCACAATGTCTCCTCTGTGGCAGTGTTGATTAGTGTTTATAAATTGAAATAATTTACAGGGTACTAACAGGTAAAGTAAATGAATATTTTAGACTGCTATTAAAAATATGCTAAATCTTTCCAAGTGAAAATATTTTATTTCCTCCTTAGTACTACTTTTAGGAAAAAACAATAATCCAATCTTTCTCATACAAATTCCATGTCAGAGTGGGGAGTAGTGAGTCAGTATTGAATTACAGAGTAGGAGCCTCGGGTATGTTGTGACCATTTAGAAATTCATTATGCCATATCTCAGATAGACAAGAAGGTGTAAACAATGCTAAAGGAAATACCTATGTGCTCATCACTCAGCTTTAGACGTGAAACATTACAAATGTTGGAGGCTCCAGAGTGTGCATCCTTCCTTTCTTATCCATTTTATCATTTACTCTTAATCTAATTCATTCTATTGATTGGTTCATAGTAGTCCATGCCTTATGAATCTATAAAGTAAATAAAATTATTTTCACATTTTAAAATTTATATATGTAGTATATATACATATATTGTTTTGCTGTTTTCTACTAGAAAATATATTTATAGGGTTCTTCATCCTTATATGTGCAACTCTGCTCAATTTTTATACATTATTTTTAACATTCCATTGTACAAACATATAAACACTTAGTCACCAATCTATCACCTTTATATCTTATTCTTTGTGTGTTTTGATGAAGATAGACCATATTACCCTGCATTCATACAAAACTATTCAGCTAATTTTTTAATCTACCAAAATTTGTTTTTATGTATAGTTTAAAACCATAATCCAACTTCATTTTTCCATAGAGACAGCTAATTCACTCAGTGCTATTTATCAAAGAGTCAATATTTTTCTTATTGATATGAGATACCAACACATTATATATCAGATTTCATTGGTATGTTTGATGTTGCCTGCAGCAAAGTAGTAGTAGATCTTGATAGCTACCCACTCATCAAAAATATCTTGATTCTGGAGTGAGCATTAAGGTGCAGAGTGTTAAGCCACCACTTGAGATTCCCACATTCCATATCAGAATGCCTTGGTTCAATCATGCCTCTGCTTCCTATTCAGCTTCCTGCTAATGTGTACCCTCTGAGGTTGCAGATGATGGCTCCAGTGCTTGGGTCCCTGTCACCCATATGTGAGACCTAGATGCAGTTCCAGCCTCCTGGACGAAAAAACTCTTTCTCTCTTTTTCTCCCTCTCTCTCTGTCACTCTGCTTTTCAAGTAAGCATACATACATACATACATACATATTTTAAAATGTTTTGATTCCTCTTGGCTCCCTTCTCTTCACAAATATTAGAAAAAATACAATATGTTCTGTAAAACATTACTATCTGCTAGTGGTACATAAAAATTAGAATTATTTGTGGATAAATTTGAAAAGAGCTAGCATCTTTATAATTTTGTTTATATCCAAACTATGACATTTTAAAGATAATTTAAAGACTGTTGGTATTATATTTGTTTTTGTGACTCTTGTAATGATTATATTACTGTGGTTGATGATTCATTTCATCTAAACAGCTACACTTACTGGAATAAAATATCACATTTAGTTTTCCTTATAAATATTTTATCAATAATTTTCTTATTTTATTTTTAAATTTTTAACTGACATAAAATTATACATATATGTGGTATTTGTGATGTTTCAATTCATATATGCATTGTGTAATATCCAAATCAGGGCAAACATAACTATTTCCTCTAACATTCATCATTTCCTTTTGGTGAAAATACTCAAAATCCTGTCATTTAGATGTTATTATCAAAAAATACATAATATAAGTCATTTTCTAAATAGTTACCCTACTATGTAAGAGAACCCCAGAACTTCTTACTGTTATGTAACTACCTGCTTAAACCTTTCTCCATTCCTTCCTTTCTCTATATATTAGCCAGGTCCTAGAATTACATTTTTAGATTCCATATATGAATGAGATTGGGAATTACTTGATTTCCTGTGCTTGGAGTATTTCACTTAATAAAATGACCAGAGGTTCCATCTATGTTGCTGCAAATGATAAAAATCTCATCTTTTTAATGACTTGATAGTATTCCAATGTGTTATTACTACATTTTAAAATTTATACAATTGTTTGTGACTTTCTCCTTTGTTTTTTTAACAGATCTCTTTAGCCAGATGAATGATAATTTCTTCTTTTCAGAGAAATTACGGTCACTTTTTTACTTTTTCTACTGTAACTTTTTATTCTATTTAATAATTTTCTTTTTCATTCTAGCTAATTTCTTTGAATTAACTACATGCATAATTTTCTCCATATTTTCTGGCATAGATATTTTATATTTCCTAGAAAATATTGTTTTGAGATAGAATATTTTATTATTTTTTAGTTCTACAAATGTTACAATTTACATGATGACTTTTTCTTTTTTCTGAGGTTTTTGAGTGTATCTTGAAATAATTTTTATTTTTTAAATTTTTTTAAAGATTTATTTTATTTATTTAAAAGACAGAGCTACAGAGAGAGGTAGAGACACAGAGAGAGATCTTCCATCTGTAGGTTCACTGCCCAGATGGCTGGGTCATACGGCAGATCTATTCAGGTTTTGAGGAATCTCCATATGTCTTCCATAGGTTGCACTATTTTCCCACCAACAGTGGATTTGGGTGCCTTTTTCTCCACATCCCCTCTAGCATTTGTTGTTTGTTGATTTCTGTATGACAACCATTCTAACTGGGGTGAGGTGAACCTCACCGTGGTTTTAATTTGCATTTCTGAAAATTTTTAAGCTACTATCCCATCCAATACTATGTAGACATAGGAAAACATGTCTATTGCCTGAAATCAATCCAGAGCTTCCTGTTGCCATTCGGTATATATTACTACTCATCTAAGTAAAACTTCATATATGATTATCTATTTTATGTTTTCCTAGCATTTATTTACTGAGATATGTATTCATCTGCACTCTATACTCATTCCTTACTATTTAGATACTTTAAAAAAAAAAAAAAAAAAAAGCTGAGATTGTACCTAAGACTGTGAATCACTTACTATGTGGAACATCTAGAGTTGAAAACAATAAGGTAAGGATCATTCTTTTTCTTCTAGCAATAATCATGTGCCATTTTAAAATCTTTTCTCAGGCTCCTAACTCTTGCCAATGTGTCAATGTACATGAATTTTAACTGTGATTATCAGGCTAAAGAGATCTAGTATTTATTATCCCCATATCTCGCACCCATGTGGCAAGTGCAAAAGCCTAGGTGTGTTTATTAGCTTATTATTATGTTAAATGTGTTTCCTAGGGAAGTGACAGTGTGTTGCACTTTATGGCTCTAAATTTCTGAAGAGTCATGTAAATCCTCTGTGGAAAAAACTCCCTTCGCCTTTCTAAGGTAATAATAACTGGGCTCTCACTCTTTTTATGGAACTCTGCTGTGCATTTAACACGTTGTTCCATTTCATTCTCAGAGCAAGCCTGTGGGGTACTGAGATTATTATCCCTGTTCTGCTGAGAAAAATGAAGCTTTTGGAGGTTAGTATGTCTGGTAAAGGTCATGCAGGAGAAAAGCAAACTCTTAAGTCAGATGTGAATGCAAATAGATTCACCCTTTGTTATGCTCTGGAGAACTGGTTTTTAGACCTGGAAAAGCGAGGGATTATTTGATATAGTAGCCAGATTGGAGCCGCCTAAGTCTAGGAGATGGATAACACAGATTTTCTTTTTGTGATCCTATTCGTACAGCTATTTTTCAATTAAAAATATAACAAAAATTTGAGGCGGTCATTGTGGCATGGTGGGTTAAATTGCCACTTGGGACACCAGCCTCATGCATGGAAACACTTCCTTTGAGTCCTACTTTTTTGTTAATGTGCACCAGGGAAGGCCACAGATGATAGCTCAAGTATTTGGGTCCCTGCCACCCACGAGGAAGACCCAAATGGAGTTCCAGGATCCTGGCTTTGTGCTGGGTCAGTCATGGCTGTTGTAGACAGTTGGGAAATGAACCAGCAGATAGAAGATTTCTCTGTCTTTCCCTTTCTCTGTCACTTTGTCTTTCAAATAAACAAAGATAGATCTAAAAAAAACCTTAAAGAAATATTGAAAACTATAGGCCAAATGATCTTTAAGTGTGAACATTTGGGACAAAATGGGCTAAGTGTAAATTTTGCTTTTTTCATTTAAATAGACTAGTCAAAGTGGCCCTTTAGTTATGAAGACCAGAGTCATTAAAACAATAAATCAGGGTATATGATTGCTTTACTTGCAACAGTGAATTAAAGAAAGCAAATTTCATATTATACATATTGAGGATGTGAAAAAAGAGCAGTGAGTGAACAGCCTGGTGGTTGGTTAATAGATTCATGGGATCAGGGCTGAGAGGTCAGGCTCATGACATGGTGCCTGCTTACAGCCCATTTTTAGAGGTGCAGGGTTTGGCAGGCAGTTTCCTTGCTAGAAACTCTCATTGTTATTCCTGGTCGCGTAGGCAGAATGGAGTGTCTGACAATGATGGACAGTGCAGCAGCAGCCTTGCCACATGGAAATTAATTTGAAGTCCTCTTCTAGAGAAATGCTATCTCCTGTTTCCACACAGAAACTTGCTTGTGCTAATAATGTGTGTCCAACTCCATGAGACACACTGCAGGGCAGCAGCCAGGAATTTCGAGAATGAAACAACGGTGTTGCAGGAAAATAAATTTTTTTGCTTTTTTTTTTTTTTTTTGGTAAATGTCTTTCTTAGTTAGTCCTGGCTGCTATAACAAATTATCATCGATTGGGGGATTGATTAGAGCAGAGAGAGGGGGAGAAACTATGGTTTCTTTTCAGAGAGAACTAATCCCAATCAGAGGGTCCCACCCTCCAGAGGTTTCACCTCCTAATACCATCACTTTTGGTATTAGGGCTTCAATAGATGAATTTGGGAAAGAGACAAGCATTCAGTTCATAACAATACCTAAAGTCTCCTTATCAGGTTACTAATGAACATTCTGTGGTTGTCAGCTTCAAACTATAAATAGTATGCAATAGAGAGATATGTATTCTATACTGGAAAAGTTCCTTGTGTGCTTACTACTAAAAGGAAAAGCATTACCATTAATAAAGTGGCAAATATTTCTTAAATTTTTTCTAATAAAAATTAATAATGATAATAAAAGAGGCTTGTAATTATTGAGCTGTTAGTATGTTTCAGTACTATGATGGATATTTATAGTTAGATTATTTAATCCTCATAATATCTCTACTAATTTTAGTATTAATAGTTATTAAAAGTTAAAAGTTATAATCTCAATTTTACAAATGAAGTAACAAAGTCTTATAAAAGATGGAATAAATTACCCAAGGCAATCTAATCTCAAAGTTTATAAATTTAATCTCTATACCATATGCTCACTATCTCTCCCTATCTGCATTATAAGCTCATTGTCAGCCAAAAATAGTGAATAAATATTAGTAGTATACACTCAGTACTTACAGTATATATAAAAGGATTATTTTAATTGCCAGGTATTTGTGAATACTTAGGATATCTGTATAATTATAAACAGCACATATATTTTACTATAATGAGTATATATAATGAATATATGTCATATAATATGATTTAATAAATTATCATATAGTCATTTGATACAACATCCCTATGACGCAGGGGTTTGTTATTTTTATTAAGCATTATTATGAGCTGCACTCATCACTTGTCCCATTTGACCCCAGAACTTCCTCCAGGCCCAGAGCTGGCTGAGTCTAGGGTAGCACTCTTAATCACAATGAATTACCACAAACTAAAGGAAAAAGGATGCAAAATCAAAAGGAGAATCATGTCATATTAGCAATGTTTTATGAGAAATTTTTGAATCAAGACAATTTTCTGCCTGAGATTTGACACCCCTCTCAGTTTTTCTCCATATTTTTCATGAAAAAAAAATCAACGATCAGTTTAACAGGAGTTTATGCTATTGACATGTAATTGAGGCACAAGAAGGAGAAGACAAACTGGGTGTAAACTGGGTTAACAGGACCGTCATCACAAACATACATCACTGACTCATGCTTCTTAGGGACTCATGCTTTTCAAAGGTATACAAGTATCCAAGTGTGTATAGTATGATATATGCATACATATTCTTAGGGAGTGTGTGTGTGTACAATGTATATGTAGATTCATACACCTTTGGTTTTTAGGGAAGAAATACTCCAGCTCTTCAAGATAAATAAAAGATCTGAGATTCTTTCTAAAATGAAGTCAGACACCAGGGATTTTGGTAATAATATCCCCCTGTTCACATTTCACTTGCAGAGAAACTATGATCCATAACAAGTTTGGGGATATATGCCATTGTTGGAGATATCTGAAAAGCTATGCACTTTTTTAAAAAGAAAGATTATTTTTATTTATTTTAAAGGCAGAGTCACAGAGAAAGTTTAATGCACACATACACAAACACAAACATATATCTTTCATCCACTGGTTCACACTGCAAATGGCTACAATGGCCAGAACTGTACCAAGCTGAAGCCAGGAGTCGAGAGCTTGATCCAGGTCTACCCACATGGATGTCAGGAGCCACCATCTGCTGCATTTGCAGCCTCCTTAGTGGAGGGCTGGATGGTGCAGCCAGGACTCAAACTAAGGATCAGAAGGGATGCCAGAGTTGCAGGAGGCAGCCTAACCCATTGCATCACAACACTAACTTCTGGAAGTTTTCCATTTCAAAAGAATGTCAATAACCATTAAGTAAACTTAAAGTAGATATTTGTAAAAATTAAGACTGGGAATGGGAGAGGAAGGAGGAAGAAGGATTGAAGTATGGGTGGAGGGAGGGTAGGGTGAGAAATATCAGAATGTTCCTAAATCTATATAAATGAAATACATGAAACTTACATAACATAAATAAAATTTATTTTATTTTTAATTTTTTTGACAGACAGAGTGGACAGTGAGAGAGAGAGAGACAGAGAGAAAGGTCTTCCTTTTGCTGTTGGTTCACCCTCCAATGGCCGCCATGGCCAGCGTGCTGCAGCCAGCACATTGCGCTGATCCGAAGCCAGGAGCCAGGTGCTTCTCCTGGTCTCCATGGGGTGCAGGGCCCAAGGACTTGGGCCATCCTCCACTGCACTCCCAGGCCTTAGCAGAGAGCTGGCCTGGAAGAGGGGCAACTGGGATAGAATCTGGTGCCCTGCCTGGGACTAGAACCCGGTGTGCTGGCGCCGCAAGGCGGAGGATTAGCCTATTGAGCCGCAGCACCCGCCAACATAAATAAAATTAAAAAATAAAGAACTTCAGCTTCTATTTAAGTGAATGAGCATCACTTTTATTTAAGCAAATGTGATCAAAGTAGTGTGCAGGACCAAAATAAAATAGGGCATGTAATGTATTGCATTTTGCTAACATATGACCATAAGCTCTGTCATTGGACCAACTAGATAATAAGGGGGAGAGCAATGCATAAGGAAATTTGACTATTGTACTGCTGTATCTGGTGGTAGTTGCTGGTAGAAGTTTAATGATGAAGGTTAAGAAAGCTCTCATTACTCACTCACTTTGTGAACTTGCATGGACTTATTTGATCTGGGTCTCAGCTTCTTTATCTGAGATCGAAATTATAGTGTCCACTCATGGATTTGCTGCCAAGATGAAATCAGTTCATACCTGTAAAGCTCTCAAAACATTTTTACTGGGGCCAGTGTTGTGGCTTAATGAGTAATGCTACTGCCTGCAGTGCCGGCATCCCATATGGGTGCCGGTTTGGGTCCCGGCTACTCCACTTCTGATCTAGCTCTCTGCTATGGCCTGGGAGATCAGTAGAAGATGGCCCAAGTCCTTGGGCCCCTGTACTTGTGTGGGAGACCCAGAAGAAGGTCACAGCTCCTGGCTTTGGATCGGCACAGCTCCAGCAGTTGCGGACATCTGGGGAGTGCACCAGCAGATGGAAGCCTCCCTTCTCTCCTTCTCACTCTCTCTCTCTGCATCTGCCTCTCTTTAATGCTGCCTTTCAAATAAATAAATAAATCTTTAAAAAAATTATTATCAGAAAGGAGCAGATAAATACATACTTATATATTCAAAAACATTTATTGTAAACCCCTGCCCATCCTTGCTACTTAAAATCAAAAAAGTATAGAACATGAGCCACATTGCTCAGGAAATCAGGAATCATAATAATTTCCCCTTGTAGAACTACTTAGGGAGAAATATGTGTGTCTCCAGGATTCATTATGTGAAACTGTAGGGAGGCCTGGCTTGTTTTTCCCAAGGAATGCTGAGAATTGGCAAGGTGTGCTATACCATACCACAAACTCTGTCATTATGAACATATATCTAATACATTTCTGAGGCAAACCTTTCAAGAAAGGTGACAAAATAGGCAAATTTTGTTTTCAGAATACACAGATTACTGCAGTTTGTACACTTTCACTCTTTCAGGACTACGCCCATCTTCCTAAGGCCATGAAGCTGACTTACCCATGCAGAGCTGCCTAGCACTGTGCTCCAAACCTCCCTCTGCTCTCCTAAGCACCTGACAGATACGCCCCTTCATCATCATCCCATCAAAGCATATTATTAGAGTCCTGTCTTAGCTATCTGAAGAAAAACTTAGTTTGCATATAAGGTGAAGACTATCACAACTTAGTAAAAATACTTTGATTTCCCAAAAATACTTCTAAAGCCTTCACTGTTTTAGCCCTGAGAATACACATCTAATGCTCATCCTAGGAACAACAACAACAAAAAAATCAACTTTGATGGTAGGTTGGGTAGAAGTGGATGACGATCAAGCTGTTTTCATCAAATCACCACTCTCTGAACTGATGGCTTCTGTAAGTGGGGCAACCTATTCCCTGATAAGCAACAGAGCATAATAATTAAAATGAGAGTTAATATTTATTGTTTCAAGCACTGTACTAACTGCTTATAAAGTCCCTTTATTGCATTCTCACAACTATACTTTGTGAAATAGGAAGTAGGAGTTATTATTATGAATACAAATGGAAAAACTGAAGTGTACAGCAATTAAAGATTTTGTCAACAGCAAATAGCCAATAAATTAAGGAGTCGGGAATCGAATTCAACTTGTTTGACTTAAAAGCTCTTACATATAAGAATAACATTGATTCTGTTATTTCTTTGGGAGAAAAAGTATTTTCAAAAGACGTTTAATTCTATTGTTCAAAACATGTCCTTTACGCGTGGAATACTAACACAAGATTAAATGGATTATATTGCTATAGAACACTATTGCTCCAGACCTTTCTGGGGAAATGGGCAATTTTCTATCATTATGATTATTTTAATGCCAAAAAGTCATGTCTACACATAATCACATTTACTTTTTCCATGCTTGACTTCTCAAAGTGAGGCAATCAGCTATGCCTGAGGGGCTCTGCTGCTATGTGCGCCAAGCCTGGGCTTCCGTTCTCCAGCTGTGTTCTAGCTGTCCCCATTTCTCTGTGTTCCACACCCACCTTTTATCCAAGCTTCGCTTCTACACAGGCTTCTCTGATTCCTTCATCAAGAGAGAGGGAGCAAAACCTTTCTCTCCTCAAAGTCTGAATGACCCAAGCCATCTAACGGCTCTCTGATATTAGGCCTAATTAATCCGCTAGAGCTGTGCTAACAAAGTACTACAGGCTGCGGGACTGAAACAACACAAATCTTTTTTCTCACATTGCTGAAGGCCAGAAGTTCAAGGTCTAGCAGGGTTGGTTTCTCCTGAGACCTCTCTCCAGGGCTTGCAGCCGACTGCCCTCTCAGTAGGTCCTCTCATGGTCTTTGTGAGTACTCACTCCTGGTGTCTCTTCCTCCTCTTACAAGGACACCAGTCTTACCAGATTAGGGCCTCACTCTTATGACCTCATTTATCCTTTGTACACCCTGAGAGGCATGGAACTGCAGGTGAGGGCTTTAACATGTGAATACTTGATATTCAGAATCATAACTGTTTCTATATCTTTTAACTCACCACTAGCCTCTTGAGGTAGCTTGCAGAAAGTGCCCAATTTATCTAATTCTCAAACATTGAGTGCATGGCTTTGCAAATATGAACAACTCTCATTCACTTAACATAGTGTATTTGGCCATTAATAATTTCCTATCTTTTAACCCAATCCTGGCAATAATATTGCAGGGTAAAAATATTACCACTACATTAAAGATGATACAACTGAAGCTTAGATAGGTTGGGCAACTTGGTAAAGTTCCTTAGATTGGTAAAGACAACTAAAATAAATCTAAGTTTCCTTTAAAGCAAAAATATCTGGGTAATTTTCTTGGAATATGCCTCTCATGACTGGCTGAAACAAATAAATGTGATGATAGGTTATCAGTGCTGCCATTTTGGTATTCACTTTTTCCTGTGAGCACAAGAATTGAGGGGATTTTCTTTGATAACTTCTGTTTGCAAGAATAGAAGAGAAAGAATAGACATTTGAGTATAACAAGAACCACAGAAACTTCTTTCTTGCCAGAATTTTACAGAAAGCAATATGGGTGTGATTGATAAAGGTGAGAGAGAAGAATATATGAAGCAGGTGCCTGATATAACAATGACAGTATATTTCAGCCTCAAAATAAAATAGTAAAACATAAAGCAATGCCTGTATTTAACAGGTATCCAGCTTTATTTACCAAAGCACAGGGGATGTATTTTATAGGCAGGATCTTCTCTCGTTAACCACCTGCAATAACTGAAATTACCACAGTATTGTGACTACAAGAGTTTAAGATTTTAGGAGATACCAATCCCAGTTGCAATATAATCCCCGTGAATGAAAAAATGGAACTTGTCAGATAATGAGTTAGCTCTTATGTACTAACATATGAGCACATGTATAGCACAATTCACAGAACGAGATGGCCAGGCAAAAACATGAGGCTTTAATGGATTATTGGGAAGCCACAAAAGCACAAATACTTTGAGTAGGAAACAGGAGAAAAGGAAGCCTTGAGGAATAAATAAAAGGCAAGGCAATTAAGATGAGAGTGGATGTTACTGCAAACCTCTTGTCAATCATTCTTTGGGTTGCCCCAAGAACTTTGCGTATCTAGGCTTTCTTAGTAAAGACAAAGCTGAGAGTGGGCCAAAATATTTGAGGCTGATAAGCCTGAATGAAACAGGATAAATGAGTGGCATTTAGTTACTTCCTCTCTTTGCCATTTACACTGAAGGGCATCATTTGTACAGCATTCTGCAGAGCAAGGGCTACACTGTGATGTGAATTGATGCTTTAAAATTTAATGCATTAATTTTCTATCTGGCTGATGTGTCCAGAAACCCTTACCTGTCTTTCCTAAACTCTCTGGATAATTGCTTCAATTTTCTGCATTGCCTTGGCTGTGGAAATCTAGCACATTTAAGGCATTTTCCACTTCCAACTCACACACTCTTGGCAAAGGTGCAACTACTGAAAAATGAGGTTAAGATGGGTAGTTAGATCTGACAATTCACATCGCACAAGTTCCTGACTCAGTTAGTTGAAATAAAAAGTAGCAAGACTTTACTCTTCCTAGCTACTTTAAAGCATAAATAATTAACCACAGGTCAATTTGCTAAAATTGTTCCCTCTTTCTACCATACCATCCTTTCCAATGAATTTCTTCATTTGCAGCTGAATATGATAAAGGGATGATGCTATGTAAATTATATATTTTCTAACCTCTCAATGCTATTCCTTTCCATTGCTATGGAATGTCTTAGTGTCAATGTCCTATTTTCAGTTCAGTTTCAGGACAATTATTTTAGAGACTGAATTAATAGTATGCAGTCAGATTAGAGGATTAGGATGGAGGCTTAAACCAAAGTCTGAAATGCCATCTTGGCTTCAGACTTCTCTGGAATTTATACTTCTTATTCCTAAGGAAGTCATGTCAGGTAAAGAATATTTGACCTGCCTGAGACAAAGGAGGAAGTGATTAAAGCTTTGCTTTAATTGCTTTCCAAATAGTTGAAAAGGGATTCCACTTGTAAATGTGAAAACATGGTGAAAAGACTTCAACTTCCTTGTGTATAGATTTGAATTGTGGGGTGGAAAGTCCCTCACACTACTAATGTTCAAAAAATTAAAACCATCAGAAAATATTGTAAGAATTTATTGTTGAGCAAAACTCTACACTCAGAACTTTGAATTAAAGTATTGCAAGTATTCCCATATAAAAATCTATTATAAAGTTAGAAGCCTATTTACTAATATGCTCATTGTGTAGAACTCCCCAAAAGTTCTATATGTTAAAAAATGTAAAAATTACATCAAAGTTTCAAAGAAAAGACCAATATTAATTCAGAGTTCACATTTTTCTACCTTGTATCCAAAACAGAACATGTTTCTGATAGTGCTTGCAATCTAAAAGGCAAGCTGCACACAGTTAATACAGCATGCAAAGTGACGCATGAATAGGTCCAAGAGAAAGTGCTACCAAAGTTTTAAGGCAGACAATATCACTTCCAGTTGCAGTAGTTGGGGAATATGGGAGACCATTTTTGTTGTTGTTGTTGTTAAGATATGGACCTTGAAATAAAGGAAATAATTTAGTTTTGAAGATACTGAATAGAACCTTCAGGATTGAAAAATTGCATTTTTTGATGTGTAGATGTAGAAAACAGTACAGTTGAATCTTCCAGTTTTGTTGTAGTAGAGAGCATATTCTTGTATGAATAGATAAACATAGTAAAGTGGTTAGCAGCTCAATATTGATCAGTATAGCATGGAGAACTATAGTATTATTTGTATAGTTTGCCTATAAACTATGCTTGCATAAGATGGAAAATGACCAATTTGTGCCATAAATATCAGAAAGAATAATTTAATTTTATTTACATATTTTAAAAATTCTTTAATTTAAAATTTCTGCTTTCAAATTTTTAAACAGGATTTATTTATACAATAGATTTTCAGGATCACAGCACATGCATGATAATTACTACAAAATAATTCTCATGTTAATGTGATATTAACACAAAGAGAACAGATTCAAGGTAGTTCATAGATACAAGTGAGAGTATAATGATGCTTCCCTCCCTCCATCCCTTTCCTTCCTTCCTTTGTTTTTTATTTCTTCTTTTTAAATTTTGAGATAACATTTTTTAGGATTTTATTTATTTATTTGAGAGAGAGAGAGTTACAGACACACAGAGAGACAGAGAGAGGGGTATTCCATCTGCTGGTTCACTCCCCAGATGGCCGCAACAGCCTGAGCTGCGCCAATCCGAAGCCAGGTGCCAAGAGTTTCTTCTGGGTCTCCCACGCAGGTTCGGGGGCCCAAGGACTTGGCCCATCTTCCACTGCTTTCCCAGGCCCTAGCAGAGAGCTGGATCAGAAGAGCAGCCGGGACTAGAACCAGCGTTCATAGGGATTCTGGAGCTGCAGGAGGAAGCTTAGCCTACTACACCACAGCAACATTTTAAATTTACATTATAATCAAAATTTTAATGATGCACTAAATAAAGAGCTTAACAAGTAAAAAGATCATAGTTCAGTGGGAATGAAGGCAAGGACAATAAATAATAATCAAGGGCTAGCACTATAGCACAGAAGCTTAAGCCGTCACCTGCAGTGCCAGTATCTCATATGAAAACCAGTTTGAGTCCCAGCTGCTGTACCCCCCATTCAGCTCCTTGCAAATTAGCTTGAGAAAGCAGTAGAAGATGGCCCAAATGCTTGGGCCCCTGTCACCCTCATGGGAGACCCAGATGGAGTTTCAGGAAACTGGATTTGGCCTGACGCAGCCCTGGCCATTGTGGTAATTTGGGAGTTAACCAGCAGGTAAAGGATCTCTGTCTCTCCCTCTCTCTGCAACTCTGCCTTTCAAATACATAAATAAATCTTTTAAAAAATCAAATTAGAAGATGTCTATTTTACTTATATACAGTACATTTTAAAATAATCACAGATTATTGTAAATATAATAGTACATTATTAGCCATTTGTTTGACAAATATATTAAATAAAGATTGGAAAACTATATTTGCATCAATACTGATATACACAGGCATTCCTTTCTTTCTTTTGTTTTCTTGATTTTTTATTCATTTTTAATTTTAGCTCCCACATATAAGGGAGAATTTACAATATTTGTTCTTCTGTGTCTGGCTTATTTCATGCAACATGGTATATTCTAGTTGTATCCTTTCAATTATATAAATATATATTAAAAATTTTCAACTATACATATAGATCACATTTTCTTTATCCATTCATGATGGATACCTTGTTGATTCCATATTTTGACTATTGTTTGCAGTGCTGCTATAAACATTATGGTGTAACCATACAATGTGTTTTTATCTTAAGTGTAGATACCCTGCAGTGGGATTGCTGAATAATAATGGAATTCTATTTCTAACTTTTAAAGAAATCTCTGTACTGTTTTCCACAATGGCTACACTAATTTATTTTCCCACCACCAGTGCATGAGCTCACCTTCACTTTCTGTCTTGCATAATAGCCATTCTAACAGGGGTGAGGTGCTATCTCACTGTGGTTTGATTTGCATTTTCCTGAGTGCTGGTGATATTGAGTATTGTTTCATATATTTATTGGTCATTTGCATCTCTTCTTTTGAGAACTGTCTATTGAGGTCTTTTGCCCACTTCTTCCCTGGATTGGTTTGTTTTTTGCTTAATTATTTTTTTAATTGCTGACATATTCTTGATATTAATCCTTTGTCAGATAGATAGCTTACAAATATTTTTCCTATTATATCAGCCGTCTCTTCACTCTCATTTTTTCCCTTTGCTGCACAGAAGCTTCTGAGTTTCATATGATCCTATTGGTCTTGTTTTGCTTTTGTTTCCATTTATTTGGGGATCTCATCAAAGAAGTCATCACGTATATCAATGTCTTGAAGTACTTACCCTATATTTTTGAGATCAGACGAAATCAGATGTGTTGTATGTCATGAGTTGATTTTTGTATATGGTGAGAGATAGGTATCTAATTCCATTCTTCTGCACGTATACATTCAGTTTTGCCAGTACTATTTATTGAAGAGATTATCCTTTCTGCAGTGGGTGGTCTGATCACTTTTCTCAAAAACCTTTGGCAGTAAGTACACAGATTAATTTCTGGACTCTCTGTTCTATTCAATTAATATATCTGTTGGTTTTTATGCTGGTACTGTACTGTTTTAATTCCTATAGCTTTGTAGTATATTTGAAGTCATGTATTATGATGCGTCAAGCTTGATTTTTTTTTTTTCACTTTTTGCTCAGGATTGTCTTGGTTATTCTGGGTCTTTTGTGGCTCTGGTGAGTTTTAGGATTGGTTTTTCTAATTCTGTAGAGAATGTCATTGGTATTTTGATAAGGATTTCATTGAATCTGTAGATTGCTTTAGGTAGAATAGATGTTTAAATATTAATTGCCCCAGTCCTTGAGCAAAGAATATCTTTCCATTTCCACTGAAGAGATCTTGTTTTAGAAAGAGCATAGTGGAAATCAAATTGGACTTTAACTTAAAATCCTTACATATTTTTCAGCACCAATCTGGCTTTATTATTTTCACAAAAGTAAAGTTTTCTGCATTATAATAAACTTAAACAACACTCAATAATAAAAAACTCATGTTTTAGTATGCATATGTAATTATTTGTAGTATATTTGAATATATATAAAGAGGCAATATTAAATTTTGTACCTACTTTTTATGTCAATACATCATAAATATTATCATGTAGAAAATAAAAATGTATAATATAGTTTTAACGATTATAGTTTCCAAACACATGACTATGAAAGAACATAAGGTGACAGGAAACTGAGACACATATTCAGAGATGAAAATTATACTCCCAATTTGGGGTGCTTCTGTGTATCACTATATGAAGTAGGAGATTAGACATCTTGCTTAGTAGTTTGGACTAAAATACAAAGAAAATATATTGTTATGTGTTTGTCATGTGTCTGAAGACAATTTAAATGTACAGTACAGATTTTTCTTACACATAGAAATCATGTGGTAATATTTAAAATTTGAGCAGTTTGATAAATCAAGTTAAGCTGCTACTTGGGACACCTGTATCCCATATTGGAGTGCTGATTTAACTCCTGTTTTTTGCTTCTGATCCAGCTTCCTGCTGATGCTCTTGGGAAGGCAAGAGAAAGCAGCCCAAATAGGTGGGTCCTGACACCCATATAGAAAAGCTAGATAGAATTTCAGGATTCAGCCTGGCCCTGTTCTGGTTTTTAAAAGGCATTCGGGAAGTGAACCAGTAGATAGAAGATCTCTTTCCATCTCTCTGTCTCTCTGTCTCTCTCCCCCCACCCCTCCCCACTCTCCCATGCCTTTGAAACAAATACTTTTGTTTATAAAAGTGAGCATTTGTGTATTACTTTGCTAAACTGTGGAAGAGTTGGAGTGTTTTTAGATAGTGAAGTACAAAGTAAATAGTTTTTTGGGAAGAAAATAAAAAGCTCTGGAAATCAGGTACTGTCTCATTTTGAGAACCTAAATCATGGATTCCTAGATCACAAAGCATCTTAGAAGAGTATATATTCAACCTAATGTTATAGATAAGGAAATGATTGACTTTACAAGTGAAACTGCTTATTTAAGGTAAGACAATTAGATGTACATAGAAGGTCACATTCAGGATATTCTGACTTGAAGTATCGGCATATTTTCGATATACCACACTACAAATCTTCTTTAACCTTCATTTTGCCATGCATTCTATTTTATGTTGTCCTTGGTTCTTCTAGTATAAATGCAAAATAAGATTATTAGAAGATGATCACTATTTGCCCTTGATCTGAGAATGCATATTTGGACAAGGGTATTTGGAAGAATTAATGCACTGATATTTGTGCAAGGCATTTATGGATATTTCCAGCATCTCTCTCTCTTTCTCTCTTTATAATGCTACACCAACATTCCTAGCTCATCAGATTGAAAGCTTTCTCCCTTTTAGAAGTCAGTGAATGCTGCCACCTGAATCTGTCTGCTTTGATTGAAGAGGTGATTTGTGTAACTATGGAGTGAGATACCATGGTTTTCTGCAGCCAGAAATAAGCCTCATTGGAAAGAAAAATTGTCTGAGAGACCAGGATAGATCTGGAGAGAGGCGGGTTTGGGTCTGTGGTACTTGGTAACAAACTGTTCTGGCACCAATAATACAAAATGTCACTTATGGTAATCAAAACCTTTAGCAACATGGTTAAAATGATTGCCACATCTTATAACAAGCATGCCAAGTTACAAGGAAGTTTTTTTTTATGATATTGTTCTTATCATAAGGGAAATGAATCCATAGCTCATTGCTGCCTCCCACAAAGCTGGCTGCTGCAATTCTAAGAACTGAGAAGAGTTCTTAGTAGCAGAGCACATGGTCTTGCTTTTAGAGGAGACACCTAACAGCACAGTGGTGAGTTACCACTGATCATCACATGTGCTTTCTCTGTGATGGTTAACACATTTATTGGAACTTCAAGATCATTCTGTTGCATTTCTCAGGTTATCTAATTCCTGGATCTCAAAGAAAACTCTGTCAGAGAACTAAAGGTCTTAGAATCTTTTAAATCTAAAAACAAACAAGCAAAAAAAAAAAAAAAAACCTGAGATCTTCTAAATCTCAAAATCAATGTTCTGTCTACCATACTATGATCCCAATTAATCTAAAACAAGAAATCCCATGGACATAATAATAAGAAGGATGGCTACCACCACTATATATACCTGGAAGATTATGAGGCTCATACATTGAAATTTGTTTACTCTGATTCACTGGACCTATAATTTGGAGAAATGACTGCTAGGTTAATAGTGAAATCCAAGAACTATTTTTAATCCATATTGTTTATGCATCATTGGGAATGATCCTTCAAGCAGTGTACTTTTGGTATAATCTTTTTTATGTAAAAGAAAATTTTTAATTAAAATAGCACTTAATGAAAATATAAAATTTGGTAATTATGGAACTTATTAAACTTAAAAAGTTCAATTAATAATCTAGAAAATTTAAATAAATTAGTGAAGTTAGAAAAATCACTCATTTTTTCTATATAACCTTGATTTTTCCCTATACTCTGGATAGGAAACACTTATTTAGTCCTCCATGAGACTGTCCATGGTGCTGAATTTTTTCTACTGATGTAATGCAGCATCATGGCTGTGTTATGGTAGAATCCTCTTTCAGTAAGTTTAATGTTGCTTTAATAGTCTCTCAGGCAAGCAAATATCTGAATGAGAAGTGCAGCTTAAAGTTGTCTTTGTATACTCAATTTGATCTTCAATGCTTTTTCACTTAGAGTGCTTAAAAAAGGATAAATGTTCCAAAAGACAAAGGTTTTCCTTAGATAATTTACAAAAATACATAATACATCATCAAAAATAAAATTATTGAGGATGGGTATTTGGTACAGTGGTTAAGATACAACTTGGATCTGTCCTTAATGTGTTGTCCAATGTGAAGTAATGCTATAACTGGTACTGAAACAGTATTTTTACACTTTGTGTTTTTGTGTGGGTGCAAACTGATGAAATATTTACTTAATATATACTGAATCGATCTTCTGTATATAAAGATAATTGAAAATGAATCTTGATGTGAATGGAATGGGAGAGGGAGTGGGAGATGGGAGGGGTGCGAGTGGGAGGGAAATTATGGGGGGGGGGAGCCAATGTAATCCATAAACTATACTTTGGAAATTTATATTTACTAAATAAAAAAAAAGATACAACTTGGGAGGCTTGCATCCAGTATAAGAGTGCCTAAGTCCCAATTCCTGCTCTGCTTCCAGTACAGCTTACTGCTAATGTGCACTCTGGGATGCAGCAGATGATGGCTCAAATATCTGAGTCCCTGCCATTCATGTGGGAGACCTTCACTGAGTTCCAGACTCCTATCTTTCGCCTGGCCTAGACCCAGCTCTTAAGGGAACTAATAGATGGAATATTTTTCTGTTCATCTATGTCTTTATTTAAAATTTCAAATGAATCAAATTTTAAAAGTATATGCTATAAAATAAAATTAATCAGGAGAATAATGTAATTAAGCAGAAAGATAAAATTTACAACTATTGATTTAGTCCATTTGAGATTGGGAAATTTATAGAGAATAGAATTTAGCCCTCCTCTATACTCCTTTTACTTATTGAATATTATGGTTAGTGGTACACTAACCCTATTATTATAAAGTAAATTGAAATTATGTTTTTGCAAAAATTAAAGAAAAAAAGGAAGGAAGGAGGGAGGCTAAGGGAGGAAGAAAGAAAATGGGAAATATAGTAATCTTCTTAGAATTGTATCTGTGAAATCTGGTCTTTTTTAACAAAACAATTTTAAGAAAAATAATAGAGATTATTTCTCACAATTCTAGAGGATGAGAACTTCAAGATCGATATGCCAGCAGATTCAGTGCCCTGGTGAGGGCTGCTCTCTGCTTTTTTTGTTGTTGTTGTTCTGTACTAGAAAAGGGTCTAGACAGGCAACAGGCTTTCATTCTCTTCCAGCAGTTAATTCCGTCTTGCACTGAAAGAGGAGCTCTCTTTAGCCCCCTGCCCTTCCCCTAAGCATGCCCTGAGCATATGCTGTAGGACAATGGGAAGGTGTTTGCAAGAGACTGGAAATACTTCCTATGTCTAATCCCTGACTATTACAGTCTGACATACCAGCTCACATTGGATTTTAAAAATTTACTAAATTTTGCTCCTTTATTCCTATTTATTTGAAGCGTGTTCATTTCCTCTTCCTTTGCTCAACACATGTGAGTCAATTCATCCAGCCTTCTTGGGGATGCCCGTCATCACTGAGATTCAGGGTTCTTAGGTATCCCATGATTACAGCTACTTATTGGTCTAAAGTGTCTTGTTTTAGAGTTCATATGGCTCTTCTTCACAATCACTTTCTGACAAGTAAGTAGAACAATTAATCTTGCCTAGCTACCATTTCACATCCTTTACTCCATTTATAGCAGTTTCCTTGAAGTTCTATCAAGAGTTCATGTTTCTTTCCATTTCAGAAAATTTACACTGAATTTTCTCTTTGCCAAGAACACTCTCCATTGTGTTTTGCCATTATTTTATTTTCTAGTCCTATCCCCTCCTCCTTTTTCTTATTTAATGTCTACTCATTCTTAAATTTCAGCTCATATATTTTCTTTTTCACCTACCATTTGTCAATGCTCGGTACCTCTATTCCATGTTGTCACAGTACTGGTATATGTTTCCTTTATAGCATTTATAACAAATTATAGTAATAACTTACTTTTACATTCAACTTTTCATGTTGTCTCTCACATTTTTGTTAGAGGCCTGAAAGGCTGAAAATAATGGGTTTCAGATGTTCATACAATCCAAATGAAAATGGCATAAATTTATATATTAAATGACCCTATTATTTATCATTGGATTGGCATAACTTGTGAATAAATGGAGTGCTATTAAAAATTAAGCTTTCACCATGAATTTAATCTGGGACTATAAGGAATATTTTCATAAACTGCTTTTGACTGAATATCTGTGCCCTACCTCATGAATTATGTGAAACCTATATCCCTAATATTATTGCATTTGGTGATATTGCTTACTAGGCAGGGATAAATTTTCAACATAGTCAGAGAATGGGGCCCTAATCTGAGAGGACTACTGTATTTATAAGGTGAGGAACAGAGAGCTTGCTTTTCCTCTGTCTTCCCTCGCTGCACCCCATCCTGCCATAAAAAAGCATAACACAAAGGCAGCATCTCTAAGCAAGGTTAAGAAGCCTTACCGGGAAAAAATATCCATTGCTTTGATTTTGTATTTCTCAACCTCCATAAATGTGAAAAATAAATGTGCATTATTTATACCAGCTCATCTGTGGTATTTTGTTAAATAACCTGAGCAGACTAATACACGTACCTATATAGAACTCTCATGAGGGTATTACAAAACTACCTTGACCAGCATTAAACAATCATCCACCTGTAGGATACAACAGAAAAAAAATGATTTGGAGGTTATCATAAGTTAGTTTGATTATTTGTAGAATTTTGTCCTTATGCTGGGTTTTCCAGCATCATAGTGGATTAGTAGGGCTGGTGCTGTGGTGCGGTAGGTTAAAACCCTGGAGTGCAGTTCTGGCATCCCATATGGGCACTGGTTCGAGTCCTGGCTCCTCCACTTCTGATCCAGCTCCCTTCTATGGCCTGGGAAAGCAGTAGAAGATGGCCCAAGTTCTTAGGCCCTTGCACCCACTTGGGAGACCTGGGAGAAGCTCCTGGCTCCTGGCTTTGGATCAGCTCAGCTCTGGACATTGCAGTAATTTGAGGAGTGAACAAGTGGATGGAAGACCTCTCTCTCTCTCTCTCTTTCTCTGGTTCTACCTTTCTCTGTAACTCTGTCTTCAAATAAATAAATATAAAAAAATAAGTGGATTAGTGCCTTATAAAAGGGCTGAAGGGAACCAGTTTGGGTCTTTTTGCCCTTCTATCTTTGGCCATGTAAGAACTCAGCTTTCACTCCTGCTTCCTGAGGATGCAGGAACAATGACCTATTGACGCATGACAATGCCCTCCACAGACAAAGAACATGCCAACACCTTGATTCTGGGACTTCCCAGTTTCCTGACCTGTGATAAATAAATTCTATCACATATAAATTTGTTAATCTTCAGTATATTTTCATAGAAGCATATATGGAATGAGACAGAATGTACACCCATTAAAGAAGCAAACCAAATATCAACATTAAAGTGTTTATTTAACTTTTTCCTGGAACAAAAAGAACAAAGAGAGCTCTCTACTGAATCTGATTCATAAAGAATGAGGGGAAAAAACATTGGAAAAAAAAGGTGAAAGCTCAGAAAGGAGAGACCCACCTGATGTGGGCAGGTAAGATTCTGCATTCTTACATTATTTCTACTTCAAATTCTCCCTCTCCTTTCCATTCCATATTTTAGGTAGAGACCAGAGACAGCTGCAGGCTGCATGGCAATGTAGATCTGTTCAGATTTTCAGCTCTCCTGCTTCTCATTTTACATGCATACTCTCCTTCATCCCAAGCCCATGTATATGCCTGCTTACGGGGGTAAACAGAAGAACAAAGAAGGAGGTATCCATTCTTTGAAGGTAAAGTGAAAGTCTGAAAGATGACATACAAAAATTTGAAAGTCATCCAGGGATATGTGTGTGTAGTTTTACATAAATGTAGATTGTTATGAAATCTGTAGTTGTGTGGGAAGCTGCTTCCTCTTCAGTTTGCTTGAGCCAGTCAGGATGTCACTTATGTCCTTGATTGAAGCAATGAGACATGGTAGAAGAACAGGAAAGTGGTTGGCAGCTGAGGTGCCTTAGGTTGTAGCTGTGCCCCAAAGGATGACAATGTTAGGGTTCTAGCTGTCCCCAGGGCTTCAACATCCCCAGCAGGGGTACATATGGAGGCATCAAAAGCAAAAAAAAAAAAAAAAAAAGGGAAGCAGCAGGAAGACATGTAAGAAAGATGAATAGATAAGTTCAAAACACACAGCCTGAATAATTTGTAAGAATCCTTTATACCAACTAACATTACATTTTTTCTTTAGCCATGTGAGTGGTCATTAAAAGATGTATGGCTTGGGTCAATTTTGAGGCATTTGAAATAACTAGTTTTGAAATAAAAGCAGTCTAAGTGAATCTTGATTAAAATATGCAAGGATATAATTGAGCAAAATAGCTGCCTCTTGCTAATGAGTAACAATTAGAGCTCAAATGGTTGAAACTTGGAGAGATTTTTATTTAAATGCACAAATAAATCTCAACTCTTATGATATTTCTTTCCAGTAAGCAGACAAATTTGACTTAAGAGACAGTATAGTGACAACTCTAACCAGTTTTATGATAGATTTTTTTAAGGCAATGGGCTACATACATGCATTTATCTCCCCTCTACACAGTATCATTACAATGATGCGAAAAGAATGTCAACATTATAAATATTTATTAAAAAGAATAGACATGATATTAATTTCTTCATGCTGCGAGCAAGTTGAACATGGAGAGGAGGAGACTCCTGCTGCCTACAACATGCAGAAGGCCAGCAGATATGGTAAGCACAACACAGCTCTGCAACTGCTGCAGCTCCAGGAGGGCAAAGAGGACAGAAGCAGCAAGAGGCTGTCAAAGGGACCCAAGAGCAAGTGCTTCACTGAAGCTCACATTGTTTTCTTTTTATTTTTTTTCCCCTACCACAAGAAAGGAAGGAATGGAATCAGTAAACCAGGGCAAACAAAGTCTGTCAAAGAAATTATGGTCAAAATAAGGGGCATACTAAGTAAGAAATGACTTTTAAAAATTGGGGCTGAAGATGGCATACACCAATGCCATCTCAACAGCCCAAGTGAACAATTTTAGTTCACAACTGATCACACTGATAGGTCTAAGAGTCAAAGGGAACACACAAACAAGACTAGTTTCTACCAATACAAATAGATAGGACCAGAAAGGGAGAGAATGATCCAACATGGGAAGCAGAGTCACAGAAGACTCATAGAATGACAGATGTCCTAAATAACACTCTGGCCTCAGAATCAGCCCTTAAGGCATTCAGATCTGGCTCAAGAGCCCATGAGAGTATTTTAGGCATGGAAAGCCAAGACACTCTGGAAAAGGAAAAAAAGAAGACCTAAATGGAAGACCTCAGCGAGCGAGATCCCAGTGGAAGGAACGGGGCTACCAAACAAGAAGGTACCTTTCTCCAAAGGGAGGAAAGGACCTCCACTTTGACTGTGACCCTGTCAGAATAAGATCAAAGTCGGCGAACCCTAAAGGCTTCCATAGCCTCAGCAACTCATGACTAGAGCCTAGGGAGATTCCTGACGCCATAAATAAGAGTGTCAAATTGTTAAATCAACACCAGGAGTCACTGTGTACTTATATCCCATGTGGGATCTGTCCTTAATATGTTATCTAATGTGAAGTAACGCTGTAACTAGTCCTGAAATAGTATTTTTAGACTCTGTGTTTCTGTGTAGATGCAAACTGATAAAAAATTTTTTACTTAATATATACTGAACCAATCTTCTCTATATAAAGATAATCAAAAAAAACTCAGTGTTACGTTGGAAATTGCATCAAAAAATTAATCAGTTTCAAAAATATATATATATATAATTCATGTAGGATCTCTGTCCTTAATGTGCTGTACAATGTGATTCAATGCTATAACGAGTACTCAAATAGTATATTTCACTTTGTGTTACTATATGAGGGCAAATGGATGAATTCATTACTTAACACATGCTAAATTGATCTCATGTATACAAAGAGAATTGAAAATGAATCTGGATGTGAACGAAAGGGTGGAGGGAGCGGGCAAGGGGGAGGGTTGCGGGGGGAGAGGGAAAATATGGGGGGAAAGCCATTGTAATCCATAAGTTGTACCTTGGAAATTTATATTCTAAATAAAAGTTTAAAAAAAAATTGGGGCTGAGAAAGATTGAGAACAGAACTCCTACATTATACTCTCTATAATGTAGGCAACCAAAAATAGAGTTCTAGGATTTGGAAATATTAAAGGAAATAAGACCATGAAGATGATAAAAAATAACACAGGAGAATATCTTTAAGGATGCGAGGCTAAGAAATGGAATCTTTTAAAAAATATGAAGCAAACCTCAAAAATTGATAAATTAAAGCAGGATAGAATTGAGACAAAAATGTGAAATGCTAAAGAACATAGAGAAATTAGACTGTAAGCAATAGCTAAGCTGAAAATACCTGTTGCATAAATGAAGCAAAAGATTAATATCTGAATTTGATTCACAACACCTAAAATTAATTGAATAAGGTAAATAACAAAATAAAATAAGAGCCAAGAACATTAACAACTTATGGTAGATGAGTATTGGAGATTTTTCCAATTTTCTCTAGTACAAATACTACTGCAGTAAACACTCTCAAAGGAGTACACATGGGCAAGTACTTCTGCTGTGCTGTGGAACACTGGATACAAGGGTGTGCAAACATTTTACTTTTGGTCTCGTAGTAGATACTCCTATATTGCCCTCTAATGTGTCTGTGTGTGCAAAGTTACTCTCCTCAAAACATTGCATGTGAATGTCCATGTCCCTGCATCCTAACATTATAATGGGTTTTATATTTTTCTAGTCTTTTGGTTGAAAATGAGATTTCACTGGTGGATTTTCAAGTTTTCCTGATGAATCGTTAGAATACTTTCTTATATTGTAGACAAGTATATTTCCTCTTCTTAGTTTTTTTTTTTTTTTTTTCCTGTTGGGTTATGTGCTACATGGATTTAGCTTGTTTTTTTTTTTTTTTTTTTTTTTTTTTTTTTTTTTTACAGCATTCTATAATTTAATCTTAGCTTTTAAAAATTCTTTCTTAGAAGTGGCTACTTGAGGCTTATTAGAAGAATAGCTATATATTGCTTATAACCCATTAACACAGAGTAGCATATATTTATTATCAAGGAAGCTGGAGCTAACCACCAGCACACAATTACAAAGAGAAATGATCAAAATGGTTGGCTCAGCTAAAGCAAAGGCTAGGGCAGAGGATGGCTCATTTTTATTATGAAACCCAATGGACTATTGGATTTTCTCAAAATCATATGTATACATTAATTTGGAGGTATCAACTTGTCAATTAGTAGAAAGATCAGACTGTAATATCTGACAAATCCTGAATCTAAATTTTACTGGCTGTGAGAAATTAATGCAATAGAAACACCAATTTTCTCATATGCAAAATGACAATAATAATGCCAAACTTAAAGCTACATCCTGAGCATTAACTTTAAAAAAGTGTCTGTTGGGACCGGCATTGTGGCATAGTGTGTAAGCTGCCGCCTGCAGTGCCAGTATTCCATATGGCCTCCGGGTTGAGTTGAGTCCCAGCTGCTCCACTTCTGATCCAGCTCTCTGCTATGTCCTGGGAAAGCAACTAAAGATGACCCAAGCCCTTGGGCCCCTGCACCCACATGGAAGACTTGGCTCCTGGCTTCGGATTGGCACAGCTGTGGCCCTTGTGGCCATCTGAGGAGTGAACCAGCAGATGGAAGACCTCTCCCTCTCTCACTCTCTCCCTCTCTGTCTCTACCTCTCTGTAACACTGCCTTTCAAATAAATAAATCTTTTTAAAAAGTATCTGGCCATTGTTACTTCAGCTCTCTCTTTTCCTTTTGGAAACTTTATCCCTCTCTTTCAAATAAACTGTCAGATTGCAACTAAAATTCATTAAATTAAGTTTGAAACAACACATTTATTCATTACTTACTATGTATAAGCTAATGATGATAAATTCTATGTATAATTTCTCATCAAGGACATTATAGTGAGGTTGGAAATAAATCACACAGTTGCATTAGAGATTAAATTCAGTACTTTGCACCAACAGTAAGAAAATGCCATATGAAAATTGTTATGCCTATATTTATTAATCACTGCAATTTACAGGAACTTGTTACACATTAAAGGAGATGCAGAGTCATGGAACATTCCATTAAAGTACTCACATTTCTGTCAAAAATATACAAAACAGTCTTTTCAAGGAAATAAATGTTAAAGTAAAGGAAATAAGGGAAAAATTACTTGTCTTCAGAGATACTGAAACAGTCACAACAAAGCACTGCTTGGGCAGCACCTGCATACATAGGAAGGCTTTTTGTTATATAGACATGCGGGAGTGCAGTCTTGCATTAGTTACCTGTCTTCTATGCCTACAAGTGCCTCTTCATGCTATGTTTAAAAATAAAGTGATTCTCTCTAGGGGTTCAGAATTGTCAGTGACATTGTTCTTATCCCTCTTATCCCCCAAACTCTCCTAAGAGGTGAGCATGTACTCTAAACTAGACCAATCACTCTGTGATCAGAGAATTTGAGTCTTGATTAAAGAGGGGCCCATGGACCAAATGGCTGTTGGATTTGGGCCTGTAAATTACAGCACTTTAAGCATGGCCCATTTTCTGGTCCTTCCCAAGGGCCTGCTTCTCCTTTGCTTTAATAAGGTCCTCAGCATCCTGCAACTTATTTCTCTCTCTGTGTGTATATGTACCCCCCCCTTTCTCTCTCTCTCTCTCTCTCTCTCTCTCTCTCTCTCTCTCTCTCTCTCTCTGTGTGTGTGTGTTTATGCAGCTTTGCTTTAGCTCTCTTTTTCTAAAAAATTCCATTAGAATCCATTTCTATTGACTATAGTGAAAAGCTCTAACATTTGAACCTGTCTGAGGTGTTTCTATAATTCTAAAACATTAAGAAATAGTTAAATTTATCAAAAATTCATATAATTAAGATGTAATTTAGGAAAAGTTGGAACAAGAGGAAATATATTATTATGTGCAATTAAGAGGATTTAAAAGGAGTAGAAGGTTATGAGGCCTGGTAGTAAAAATGGTATGTTCCAGTGGAATGAGCACAAGACTTTGTAGCTTAACAAAATGGGTTGTAATCTTAGCCTCTGCCCTGCGCAAGTTGGCACTTGCTTAATCAAATTACTCTCATATACTGAACCCTGTCTCCCCAAATTTTTATAATGTGGGAAATAACAATCCACTGTCATATATTGAATTTGTAAATAATAATCCATGCTAAAAGCAGTGTCTTTTCAGAAGTAAGTGCTGAATTAATACTCTGTATTAGTTCATACATTCAGTAGTTCATACATTCAGTAGTTCATACATTCATAAGTGATGGGATTCTACAAGTCAGCTAAAAAGAAAAATAGACACTGACTTCTAATTTTTGAATCTGCACAATGTTAGGGTAATAACATTTGGACAGGGAAGAGAAGTTGGTTTGGAAGTGGATGAGTACTATGGTTTGAATGTTCATGTTCCTCCAAAATCCATACATTGATATCTAATATTCCATGTATTAAGAAGTTGAGCCTTTGGGATGTGACACTGTCATGATGATTCCACCTTTGTAACTGGGATTAGTGATCTTATTAAGGAGGCCTAGGAGAATATTTTTGTCCCTTCTGCCATTTGAGAACTCATAGAAGACATAATTTACAAAGACCAGGCCCCCTCTAGATGCCAAATCTATTGGTGTTTTGATATCAGACTTCTCAGCCTATGAGCAATAAATATCTTTTGTTTATTAGTGACCCAGATTAAGGGATTTTGTTAGATTAGTCCAAACAGACTAAACAGACAGTGGAGAAGAAACTGGACTGGTTCAAATACAAAACTGAATTTTTGGCATGTAGACTTTGAAATGATTTTCTCAACCTTTAAGAGCATGCTGAGGTTTAAAAGAAAAAAAAAATTGAGTCACTGTCATATTGTAGAGAGTTGAAAGATAAGGTAACCAAGTTAGTGACAGCAAAAAAAGCATATGGATGGTGAACTCTAATATTTGTTTAGTTTATCTAAAGTTTGGGTAAAGAAGAAGAACTCATAAAGGAGACAGGGAAGATGCAGTTGGTAGTGGGAAGAGGGCAACAGGTCATCAAGGAAACTAGAGAAGAGACTTCCAGAGGGAGGTTTTCATTCTGCAGCCTCACATGCTCATAGGCTGCAGATAGAAGAAATGTGAGCATTAAAATGAATCCATTAAGTTGTCTCATTAATGAGGCTTCTCAGATTTGTTTCAGCAAAATCATGAAAGTAGAAGTAGATGCAAAGAACTGTGAGAGAAACTACTCGTTTGTGCTTCAGACAGCTCTTGGTTATGCTTCAGAAGTCATTTGGAGAGTGGCATAGGATACACACACACAAAGGAAAGTAAATAGAATGATCAGTGCTTGAATAATTAGAACTATTTGACAGTATAACAGAAATTGTACAGTTTATGTAGTTCATGCAAATTAATGTGTGAGCATATCCTACAAAAAGGAAAGAGCTTCAGAAGCCCCATAGTCCAAAGCCCACACAGTGATTTCATTCTCTCTCTTCAATATCAAGACAAGGTTCACAATATTTTTTACAATTATAACATTTCCCCTTAATAATATATTCAAAATAAAGCACAAATATATCCTTTAATATTATTATTTTCTGATCTTGACAAACAACACAAGACATATTTTGACAGACTGTCCTAGACAGTTAATTTCTTTTTTGTGTTACTTTTCTCCAGTAATAGACTCCTTTGCCCTTCCTAAAGACTCATTCGCCTAGTCTTTTCATCATGAGAGCCTTTTATTTTTCATTTATAGCTCTCTGCAGGCAATCATGATATATTTAATGATGAATATCATTTCCTGAAACTCATTAAATAATGCACTTTATATTTGCTCATTATAAACTTTAAACTGAAGTTCAAGAAGGGACATACAGCAATCATTATTTTTTCTGAACCTGGAGAAACATTTTTCTGACCATCAACTCTTCTTTGCAACCTTGGTGGGACAGGGTGAGTCCAGACCAGGAACTGGGGATATGTTCTCAGATTGGCTTTAGTGTCTGTTCATCGATTAACATGACTCAACTGACAATTTGTGTTACATTATCCATATGCATCCATTATTTTTCCTAGCAAATGTTCAAAAGAGAAAAGACAGCTAGAGAAAAGCTATGAACTTATTTTCAACACATAGAAAACTCTCAGTGCCAACTTAACATCCCAGTCATATCCAGCTATTTGCATGAGCAGTTATTAATTTTTTCCTCAGAGAAAAATAAGTGCTGGATCTTTGGATATGTGGCAGTGAGAACTGAAAATTTTCTAGACAAAATGATTAATTGTTTAAAGTGAAACTTCAAGTTAAATGTTATCTGCTTCTTTGTTATTTTTCCTTTCCTTTTTTTTAATGGCTACCTCCAAATACTTTGCTGAAATCTAAGTTAGTTACAAATATTTTGGATGTTATGACTTAGCACTATTGTCAAGTTTATGATAACAAAATAAAAGACAATTATTTATTAAAATAATTAAAATTTTGACTTTATCTTTGTGTTTTTGTGGCCAAAAATGCTTGTATTAGTGATGTTCAACATAATCAAATTACAAAAAATAACTAATCTGATACTTGTTATTTTTTTGGTAACTTCTTCAATTCATTCACTTATTAATTCAACTACCATTTTTTAAAAAGATTTATTTTATTTATTTGAAATGCAGAGTTACAGAGAGAGGTAGAGTGAGAGGTAGAGCGAGAGAGAGAGAGAGTTGTTCCATCTGATGGTTCACTCCCCAAATTATTGCAATGGCCAGAGCTGAGCTGATTCAAACCCAGGAGCCAGGATTGTCTTCCAGGTTTCCAAGCGGGTGCAGGGACCCAAGGACTTGAGCCATCTTCTATTGTTTTCCCCGGCCATAGCAGAGAGCTGGTTCACTCCTCATTTGGCTGCAACGTCTGAAGCTGCACCGATCTGAAGCCAGGAGCCAAGAGCCTCCTCTGGGTCTCCCATGCTGGTGCAGGGACCCAAGAACTTGGGCCATCTTCTATTCCTTTGCCAGGCCAAAGCAGAGAGCTAGATTGGAAGTGGAGTAGCTGGGACTTGAATTGGCATCCATATGGGATGCCAGCACAGGGCAGCAGCCCCACCAGCTATGCCACAGTGCCGGCCCCAGTTTATTTCTTTCTTTAATGTTTTGTAATCCTCATCATAGAGATCTTTGGCATCCTTAGTTAAATTTATTCCAAGATATCTGATTTTTTTGTAGCTATTGTTAGTGGGATTGATCTTAGAAGTTCTTTCTCAGCCGTAGCATTGCCTGTATATACAAAGGCTGTTGATTTTTGTGTACTGATTTTATATCCTGCTACTTCACCAAACTCTTTTGTAAGTTCCAACAGTCTCTCAGTGGAGTCTTTTGGATCCCCTAAATACAGAATCATGTCATTTGCAAATAGGGATAGTTTGATTTCCTCCTTTCCAATTTATGTCTCCTTGATTTCTTTTTCTTGCCAAAGGCTTGGGCTAAAACTTCCAGGACTATATTGAATAGCAATGGTGAGAGTGGGCATTCTTGCCTGGTTCTGGATCTCAGTGGGAATGCTTCCACCTTTTCCCTGTTCAGTAGGATGCTGGCCATGGGTTTGTCATAAATTGCCTTGATTGTGTTGAGAAATGTTCCTTCTATATCCAATTTGCTTAGAGTTTTCATCATGAAAGGGTGTTATATTTTATCAAAATCTTTCTCCTAATCTATTGAAATAATTATATGGTTTTTGTTGTTCAATCTGTTAATGTGGCATTTCACACTGATTGATTTGTGAATGATGAACCATCTCTGCATAACAGGGATAAGTCCCACTTGGTCTGATTACAATCTGCCATGATGAAGATCTTTTCTGGACATGTCTATTAGGTGTTCTATGTGCTTCTGTACTGGATGTCCCTTTCTTTCTCCAATTAGGGAAGTTTTCTGTTATTATTTCACTAAAAAGGCTTTTAATCCTTTCTCTCTTTCCACGCCTTCAATAACTCCTAGGATCCATATGTTGGGTCATTTGATAGTATACTGTAGATTCCCAACAGTGTTTTTAGTTTTCTCATTACTTCTTGTTATTTTTGGTCTGACTGTAAAATTTCCCATGATTTTTCTTGTTAAAGCTTTCCACTGCATTTTTTATTTGTTCCACTGAATTCTTCATTTCCAGGATTTCATTTTGATTTCTTTTTAAGATCTCAATTTTGCTGGAGAAATTTTCTTTCATGTCATGTGTTGACTTCATTAGTTTGTGCATTTGCTTCTGATTACTTCTAAGTAATCCTATGATCAATTTTTTGAATTCCATTTCTGGCATTTCTTCAATCTCCTTATTTCACAATCTAGTATTGAAGTTTTGTGTTCTTTTGGGTGCATCATGTTGTTTTCCTTATTCTTGTTTTTTGAATTGTACATTTATTATTTGGCATTATTGCACATACTCATTGTTTTTTTGTTTGTTTGTTTATTTTTTCCCTGTGATGGCTTTTATATTTGGACTATGCCTCTGTGGATTAGTGGAGTGCCTATTTTTTCAGTGAATACCTACAGGCATGTGGTGGGTGTGGCCAGGGAGCTCTGTTCAGTGCTCCAGTGTAGAGAGAGTGTTCACACTGACACCCCTGTTGGGGTTGGTAAATCTCTCTTTTTTTTTTTATTAGAGGAGAGGTTTGTTCTTCTCTGTTGGAGTAGCTCAACTCCTTTCTTTAAAAGAGACCAGTGTCTCAGTGCTAGCCCTGTGGGTATAATATTCCTCTGTACTGCCACAAGAACCACACAAAGGATCTGTGCAGTCCTTGGTGTAAGCTCTGATTCTGCAGCAGTGACTCTCACCAAGGAATCAGGGGGCCTGAGTGCGTGGAGCTTCCCACAGTGACTGCCCAAAGTCCTAGCCACACCCTGAGTCCCCCAACATAGCCCCATTGTTTTCACAGTCCCAGCACACAAGCCTCCCACAGCAATGAGCACCCAGACCCTTTTCTGAACTCCCTGCCAGACTCAAGCATCTCTGCTTGGCTGGTTGCTGGATGTGCAGAAATGAGCTGGCGCAGCTGTTATGTATGTCCCAAATGGTGCCCATCCTCTCTCGGCTTGTTATAGGATACCATTGCGGGGTAACTGGGGAGAAACATACCCCTCTTTTTTTCCCTTCTTTAGGTTGACAGGTATAGTCTCCCCCACAGGGCTCCCAGCCAGATTCCCTACAAGCTCTTCCTGCAGCTTCCTGCAGTGGCTTGGGCTCCTGCAGTCTGGTCTCACTTCACTGTGGAGCTAATGCTGAGGTTCTCGGCTGCTGGGGTCCTGAGTTGTGTATCTCCACAACCACCACATAGGTCCACAGTGTCCCTCTAATTTGTGTGGAGTTTCCTCTACTGTTCCCCAACCTCTTCCCTGAGTTTCCACTCTCTCCACTTTTGTTTAAACTATCTTCTCCTAGACTAGACCAGTAAGCTCCCTCCCTACTCCACCATCCTGATCCAAACCCTGCATTCCACTGGAACATTTAATAGTGAGATACAACTACAGACAGTTTTCCTGGCCAGCTCCTGCCAGGTGTGAGAGAGCCCCACTCACCAGTCTCTACTCCATTAAGCAATATGATGATGGCAGCCCTTTGAGATTTATATTATCAGTTGATGATGACAGGGTATAGATTTTCAAACTCTGAGCTCTGAGCTCACTTAGGCTTATTAGTGAACCCTTTGTTTCAACCTGGAAACATCATTGTATTCAGTTCTCATCTGGGGAAAGTAAATGCCATCCTGCTGTGTAGGCACAGTGAAGACAATACAGGTCAACCTTCGTCTACCATCCTTTGGAGACACAGGTAGGAATGTAGACATGGATTTCTAACGTGATCTTTTGTTCTACACAAGGAGTATATATAGTACTTTCCTTTGAGATGTTTATGTTATTTCAATGGTATATGGTCTTGATTTGTTTCCTTAACTAAAAACACACAGCTGTATGCATATGAACACAAAAACACACATGGTTTCAAAAAATTGATTAGGGAGATTTTGGAAAAATAAGTTCTTCTGACTTAAATGCTTTAAACGTAGCATGTTCCAGTTCAGAAACCCTTTCCTAGCATGAAGTCTAGAGAGCCTAGGTTCAGATGTAGCTGGAGTACAGGAGTTTGGAGTCTATCTGAAACTCTCCTTTTTTTTTTTTTTCCTACAGTGTGTTTTAGATTTCTCTCCTGACATAGAAGTAAATCTGAAGGTGGAAAAGGCATTAAAAATATATAACTCCATGAAATGGAATTACTTATTTCAAGCACATGAACTACTTTCTGAAAGTAAACCTTATTTCATCTTCAGATGCATGGGATGGACAGGAAAAAGATTTATTTTCTAAAGGGTATCAGAAAAAGGGAAGAAATAAACTGTAACATCACAGAAAAATGTACTATGTGTTTATGTGGCTAGCCAATATGGCCCAAAAGTCATAATTACTAAAGGATAGAGTAATGCTTATAACAGTTATGATAAAAAAAAAACCTAATCTGATTATTTCCTAAAAATCAAGAAATAGTGGCATGATACCATGTAGTCATCAAACAGTTACAATTAAGAGCAAAGCAATAAGTTGGTGATTGTTATTTTTCTTTTCTATTTTTAAAAGATGTATTCATTTATTTGAAAGTCAGAGTTACACAGAGAGATAAGGAGAGGCAGAGAGAGAGAGAGAGAGAGAGAGAGCGCGAGCCTCTATCCCCTTGCTCACTCCCTAACTGGCTGTGATCTGATCTACACCAGGTCTCCCACAGGGGCATAGGGGCCCAAGGGTTAGGGCCATCCTCCACTGCTTTCCCAGGCCATAGCAGAGAGCTGGACCATAAGTAGAGCAGCTGGGACTCAAACCGGTGCCCATATGGGATGCTGGCACTGCAGGTGGCAGCTCCACCCTTCATGTCACAACGTCGGCCCATTCTTTTCTATTTTATATAATGTACCAAGTTCTTTCATTGATTGAACATTATCTATGGAACTGTGGGACAATTTCCTATGATACCAGTGCTGGATGAAGAGATGCTTTGTATCCTATGCACAAATATCTCAAATCACAGGATCCTGTCTCCCTAATCCCCCAATTTAGTATTTTCATATTGTAGTTTGCAAACCACTCATAGATGTAGAAATCAAGTTGGTGAGGTGAAACCTTTTTTATTAACCACATAGGCAAAGTAGAATGTAAAATAGCAGGATTCCTTAAGTGTGGAAGGAAAATATAGCTTCCCAAAACTTTTATTTCAGGAGTGTGTATGTATGAGTACAGGCGCTTAGTGTAAAATAGGTATCATACTGTGTATTATCTCAAAATGGTTTGAAAGCTAGTGCTTCATGCCACTTATTAGACCTTCAATGAAATAGTGATGACTTCTATTTTACTCATATGAGAAAATTCTCAGAAAGGAGAGGTGAATTGTTTAGGATCTCCATGGTATCACATGGAAGAAGTAAGATTTTAATCTCTGTTCCATTCTAAACCTTCATAATCCATACTATACAAAAAATATTCCAGTGATTCTTCCAAAACAGTTCTCCCAAAGAATTATTACCACCACTTGGATATCAAGGTATCAAGCTATCAAGGCCCTATACAAGGGGTCTGTGCAGTAGAGCAGCAGGTAAAGCTGCCGCCTGTAGTGCTGGCATCCCATACGGACGCCAGTTCGAGTCCCGGCTGCTCCACTTCTGATCCAGCTCTCTATTATGGCCTGGGAAAGCAGAGGGGCATGATCCAAGTCCTTGGGCCCCTGCACCCTCATGGGAGACCTGGAAGAAGCTCTTGACTCCTGGCTTCAGACTGGTGCAGCTCTGGCAATAGTGGCTATCTGGGGAGTGAACCAGCAGGTGGAAGACCTCTCTCTCTCTGTCTCCACCTCTGAATATCTATAACTCTGCCTTTAAAATAAATGAATAAATCCTTAAAAAAAGATCCTATACAAGTATACTTAGAATGAATAGATTTCAAAGAATCATTTATTACATATATTGATATTGTGATACCTAATAAAACATATATGAATTTATGTGATAACTATATTTTCTTGATAATATGAACATACATCTTTTTTCTCTACATTCCATCTGCTAGTACAGAATATATACATGTGAGTGTATGTGCATATATATATATATATATATATATATGTAGTAGTAATTTTGGAGAAAGAGAGTGCACTATGGAATAAGTCAAGACACTGATCTTAGTTATAAGTCTGCAAATACACACTAGCTGGAATCAATTTTTATAAAGGTTGATATTGAGAGAAATGCATGATTTTTTTAATTATATAATGACATTTGATTATTGTATATACTATGCTTTTTTACCTAGGAATGTAGTATTTAGCATGTAAGGCCTGGTGAAAAGAATCTCAATAACTATAAGAATAATAGTTAGTTATCAACATAGAAAAAATAAACAAATCCAAAATCAATAATTCTGCATATTGTTAATTTGCATTGTTTGCCATGTTTTAATATAAAGACTTCTTTTTAATATTTTATTAATATAAAGAGAATAGATTTAATATATTTCAAAGATACAATTCTAAAAACATAAGGTATATCTCTCCCTCCCTCATTCCACTCTCATCCTTCCTTTTTTCTTTTAATTTTTGTGATAACATACTTTTAATTTACTTTATAATCACAGGTTAAATATATACAATGTTTAACAAGCAAAAATTAGAAAGACCACTCTTCCACAGGAATATAGCCAACAATGATAAATGACAATCAAATCATAAGTAATCAATTTGACTGATACACATTCAAAATTTTTTGTAATCTATTTATTAGCTACCAAAAATAATAGAAAACATGTTATTTATATTTTGATCTGGTATATTTCATTAAGCATACATGATGTAGACCTACCTTGTCAGGCCTGTCTCAGTCACAAGTAGGTGTGTATGTGTCTGTGTGTATAATTCTAACTATAAAGAAAACCAGAACAGACTCTATGCATTCCTATCATCCTTAATTCCTAATTAATATTACCTTATTCTTAAAATTAGTATAAGCTTATTTGTCCATTATTGTTTATTGATCTTTTTATATTGCTGTCTGATCAATCCTCTGAAAAATCTCTTCATTACATATATAAGAGTCCTTAGCATCAATTATCTTATAATTAAGGGAGCCAATGAAAATTCTCTAAACTGGCTTTTGACATTTTAGCTTTCAACTTTCTAGAAACATGGTGAACTCCCATGATAATATCCCTAGGTTATAAGATTATTTTTATTTAATTTTAACTGATAACATATAAATTATAAATATTGATGGGATACCATGTGATGTTTTAATGCTTTTATGCATTGTAGAGTGTTCAAATTAGGGTAAAAATATCTATCTCCTCAAATGCTGATCATTTGTTTCTGGTGAAAACATTCAAAATCCTTCCTTCTGGCTTGGAAACATGCAGTACATTATTACCTGTAACACCCTAATATAAAATAGAACACCAGAAATTCATTCTTATTAATCAACCTTTCCCACTTTCCTCCAAACATCCTAGTCTTAGCATTTGATAACCACCATTCTATTATCAACATTTACTTAAATAAATCTATTGAAGAGATACCTATATTCTATTTGTTGTATTATTATTCACAATAGTGAAGAAATGCAAGAAATGGAAGCTACCAACCAGTTAATGGAAAAAGAAAATGTGGCACATAGTAGACTACTACTCATCTATAGAAAAGAATGAAATCTTGCCATTGCAACAACCTGGGTGGAGCTAGAGATCATTGTATTAAGTGAAATAAATGAAACACAGAAACATAAGGACCATGTGGTCTTACTCACATATGGAATATAAAAAAATTGATCTTATAGATGTTGAGAGTCATTACTATATAATCAATGCTGCTTAGAAAGTCCTTCATTTAACTGTTGTTCAGTAGCCTCAACTGTTTTTGTATTTTTGCTTACCTGTTCTTAATGCTTTCTCCATTGCAGCCTTTCGTTCATATAGTGCCCAGAAATTTTTATTAAGTATTACTCCCTGAAAAGAATTGTGAGAATTAAGATATCTTTTGTCCAACTGACAAGAAAATTGAGCTTTTGACAATAAAAAGCAAGTATATTCAAAAGAACATTTCTTTAACAATTCTTATTTTCCATTTCAGAATGCTAAGATAACCAGTTTGTGGCCCTCAACAATCGTTTCTTTTTTTAATTTTAATGTTTAGAAAATTTCCACAAGGTAGTCTAACTGAAATAATTGAAAAGTATTTAATTCTTATTAAGACTCTACCAAGCAAAATGCAAATTATTTTGCAAGAGGTAAGTAAAACAATAAAAGACACAGATAGAACACATTCAAGAACGCCCTACTCAGAACTACTGTAAATTATTATTTATTTATCTGAAATGCAAAAAGACAGACAGAGATGTCCTATCCCCTAGTTCACTTTCCAAATATCTGCAGTAGCTGGGCCATGCCAAGCTGATGCCAGGCTTGAGAAACTTGATCTGGCTCTCCCACACGGGTAGGAGGGCTGTAGTCACTTGAATCATCGCTTCTTGACTCCAAAGGTGTGCATTAGCATGAAGCTTGGATGAGGGAAGGGACTGGATTCAAACCCAGGTACTGTAACATGGGATGCTGTGTTCCAAGAAGCATCTTAACTACTATGCAAATGCCACCTCCTAGCTCATCATTTATAGTCAAAATATGTCTATGGCAGAACTACTGTGAAAAGGGAGTTCAAATATTTGTACAATTATATTTGTTGATGTCATTTGGTTTATTTAAGTTCATACCATGGCTTTATCATGTGTATTCAAGATGTACATTTAAGATCATGCCATAACCTTCATGTGTGGCCTTCTAAACCCAAGAAAGATTGGAGGTAGTTGCTAAGCAACAACTATGGTATTAGGAGTGATCCAGAGAAGCATTTCTTGTTTAATTAATGGATTTTAAAATAAAAGAAGTATAGTAGGTTGAGAACCCATTAAGTCACATGTTTCAGTGAAATGGTAGAAAACCAAATTTTTGCTTAAATGTCAGATTGTTTTGCTACACAGGGGTTTGTTTTCTTTAAAATATTAGTAGATTTTTTTCAAAAGAAGCAACAGAATGAAGACTTTTCTTTAAAAATATAATGTTTTATAAGCTATTTGAGTAGTAAACAAAAAGTAGATTCTGGTATGGGTTTTAATGTAGTCCAACAAAGGTGAGTAGAACAGAAAGGGAAAAACCCCAATGAAGAATGTAGTTTAGAAAATTGTGTTTAAAGATGTGATGTATAATACCAATATCAGAATCATTGAGGGTGCACATTCTTAGATTTTCAAGACTCAAAAAAAAAAAAAAAGACTTATAAAGGAAAATGTTGAAGGTCATATCTGAATGTACTTAAGCTTATTTGTCAGGCAGATATTTAGATTTTTGAGAAAACTGCATATGCCTTTTTATATATTAATATAGAATCATTTACGTTAAAACTAAGAATTGTATGCCTAGATTTCATTTTTGCAGCCAAATAGACTTGTCTTTAAATAAATTTAAACAAAATTTTGAAGCACCTTCTTATATTGTTTTATATATTATATTAAGTCTGGAGTCTCATTCTTTCTAGATATCTACGACCTTATTAAATGGTCCAAAACTTGGATGTGTTACCATCTGCTTGATCACTTGCAACAAAATAATAGGGATAATAGAGAAAGACTTGTTTACACCTTGAATCCAGGATACCTAGTGTCAACTTCAAAGATGAGAAAATGCTACAGTGATAAAACAAGTGGAGACCAGGAATAGTTAAGTGTGGAGGAATAGCTAAGATGTTTTCATGTAGAGGTACAAGTTGCCTCATATGAGATAGCATATGTGTTAAAGTAGATCATTGTAAAAATTAAGAGAGGGAACAGGAAAGGAAGGAGGAGGAAGGGTGGGAGTGGAGGTGAGGGAGAGGGTACTGTGGGAAATATCACTATGTTCCTAAATCTGTACACATGAAATAGATGAAATTTGTATACCTCAACTAACATTTTTAAAAAATTTTAAAAAAGAAACAGTTTGTTAAATTCTCATTAAAAAATAATAAAGGGGTCATTGGATTTGGGGACCAGAAGAACGTGGTTATATCTTAGCTATTTCTCCTCTAGTTTTGTGTATTGGAGCAAATTACTTAAACATTAATTACTTAAATTTTAGCTATCTTTAACAATTTTTTATTACTATGTTTCTGCTGATGATATATTTTAGATTACCAAATAATGAAAAATAAATGAATCCTTAGGATTAGTGCTGTTGAAGAGAATTAATATTTCTATTCATAAACAGACAGTTTCAGGCTTCAAGAAAGTATTTCCCAGGACTTAGGTGAACAGAAATATGTGGGTGTTTGTTTGAAGACATGAAAAGGCAAGGGAACTGCAGAGAAGAGCAGAGGTAATTACATGAAGCATGCTCGAGAAATAAGCAAGTTCTGACAATTGAGGTAAAATATGCATCAGCAAACTGGTTTCCATTTATTTTACCTGTGAAGGGAACTAAAGGTCTCAGAGATTGCTTTAAGATTAGCAAACACATTATTCTAAAAAGCAACAACAAAATGGCTCCAGAGGAACTACAAACATATTTTTTATACATACCACAAGTACTTTCAGACAGGATGTACCATTTGACTTCCAGGATTTTAAAAAATTGCGTTCTGATTATTTTTAATTATAAAAATTATACATCAATTCATTTTCATTGTCAAATTTTAATAAAATCAGATAAAGAAAATGTCTTCTGTAATCTATTTTTATGACAACAACTGTGTGCTCTATCCCTATAAACTATTTTTTTTTTTTTTTGGACAGGCAGAGTGGACAGTGAGAGAGAGAGACAGAGAGAAAGGTCTTCCTTTGCCATTGGTTCAACCTCCAATGGCTGCGGCAGCTGGTGTGCTGTGACCGGCGCACCGCGCTGATCCATAGCCAGGAGCCAGGTGCTTCTCCAGGTCTCCCATGGGGTGCAGGGCCCAAGCACTTGGGCCATCCTCCACTGCACTCCCTGGCCACAGCAGAGAGCTGGCCTGGAAGAGGGGCAACCGGGACAGAATCCGGCGCCCCGACTGGGACTAGAACCCAGTGTTCCGGCACCGCAAGGCGGAGGATTAGCCTGTTGAGCCGCAGCGCGGCGCCGGCTTCCTATAAACTCATTTAGAAATTGTTTCTTGCTTGTTTGTTTCCAGGTGTGCATGAATGCTATATTGAAAGTGTTACTATGTGACTTTTCTTAAATCATTTAACAATATGTCCTGGAAATTTGTCCATGTCTACAAATATCACACATAGCACATACATACTTGCCCATAGGTATATGTACACAACACATAAAGAATAAATGATTTGTTGAGGCTACATAACATTACATACCATAGAGTAATCAATTTCCGTTTAATGACACTGTAGGTTATAGTCTTGCTAGTTAATTTTATCAGACAAATGCCCTGAAACTAAGTGGCTTATCACAATAATTTCACTTGCTTACAAGTATGGAATTTGTAGTGGTCATAGAGGGAAGAACTGTCTATGCATTATCAGCTGGAAACTCAGCCCTTCTACCTGTGTGTCTCTCTAAGTGGTCTGGGATTCCACAGGCAAATGTACTAAATCATGGTGGCTTGATACCATGGGCAAATGTACCAAGAAGGAATGCCAGTCAAAATCATCTTACCTTTTGTTACCCAACCTGGGCAAACAATCTCCTGTCTCGGCCAATGTTGATCACTGTCCAGCTGTGTAGAGTCACCTTTGAAGTAGATTAAGTAGCCAGTATTCAAGCCACCCCATCTGACGTCTACATAGTCCATAGAGCTCTGACAGGAAAGCCACAAGTCCAATGCAGACTTAAAGAGAGGGACACAGATTCTTTCTCGGAAGGAGGGAATGTCGAATTTCTGGAAAATCAAATGGAAAGAGAAATGTTCTTAGAGTTATCTTGTAAGAATAAAATATCAGGTGCGTACCTTTTTCCTAGTGATTAAGTCGCCACTTTAGACATCAGCATTTCATAGAAGAGTGCCTAGGTTCAAGCCCTGACTCTGCTCCTAATATCAGCTTCCTGCTAATGTGATTGGGAAGGCAGCAGAATACAGTCCAAGTACTTGGATCCTACCACCGAGGTAGGAGACCTACGTGGAATTCTTGACTCCTGGCTTTGGCCTGGCCCAGCCTTGGCTGTTGAAGCCATTTGGAGAGTGATCCAGCAGATAAAAGATGTATCTCTTTCTCTCTCTTTCTCTGAATTTTAAATAAATATATATTTTTAAAAAAGCACAATGTAACACAACTTTTCCCAATCCTGCAGTATTAGCAATGATATCATAATACATAAAATTGCATAACTCTTGGGGCAAGTATGGAAGTATTTCTTTATGAATTACATCAGTCACACCTCACCTCTCAGCATTTATACAAATACATTTATATCCTATCTAGCTACCTAGCTACATAGTCATTATAATATTCTAACACAATCAGTTACAATACATCAAAGCTTCAGTATCTAACACATCCCCTCATACTGGATAATTTCATTTTTTTCCAATCTTATGGGAGTAATATTCATTGGCTTATTTTAAATTTCTTTAAAATAATTTCTTTGAAAATAGTAATTTAAATTTAAAATTTTCATAGTTATTACTAATTTTCATTTTCCTTTCTGTAAACTTTCATATTTTTCACATTGCTCTCCAGGATTTTTAAATTTATGATATTTTATGAAGGTCTTATTATCTTTGCTACTGTGTAATTTAATTTATAGACTGCAAAAGTTCTCTAGTGTTTTCTCTGTATTTTAATTTTCTAGTTTTTTTACACAGGTTAAATGTTTAGGTTATCAACTTCTTATTTTCTGTTATGCGTTTGATATTTTGGGACTTGTATATGAAAGTCTTTCACAACTATATAACTTTCACAACTATATAAGCTTATTTAACTTTACTTTCTTCTAAGGCATTAAAGGCTATTTTAGAATATTTATCTTTTGGTCTGATAGGAGTTTTTATTTCTGAATGATGAGAAATAGGTAAATAGTTTTTATTTTTCTGAGTAACGCAGTTATCACAATTTAATGTATTGATAGTTAACATTTGTCCCAATGGATTGAAAAATATTGTTATTCATATCTTTATATATAATACAAAAGTCTCATAGGATAAATACATAATATATAATTTATATAACTCATAGAATATATTTATTTATTAAATTATTTGACATAGCTGATTTGTTCATTTATAGACCAATTTTATGAAATTATTTTATAATTCTACTTCTTTATTTCTAATTCTTAAGACTCCTATTTACTTTTTTTATTTTTTCTTTAAGATTTATTTATTCAAAAACAGAGTGACAGAGAGAAAGATCTTTCATCTGGTGATTCGCTCCCCAAATGTCCACAAAAGCCAGGGCTGGGCCAGGCCAAAGCCAAGAGCCAAGAACTCCATTTGGGTTTCTCATGTGCATGGTAGGATCCCAAGCTCTGCCATCTCCCAAGATGCATTAGCATGAAATTGGATAGGAAATGAGTTAGCTGGGACTCAAACCAGTTACTCTGAAATGAATTTGAACATACAAAGCTACAGCAAAACCTGTTACATCACAGCACCTGCCCCTCAAGTTTTTTTTTTTAGTAATAGCTTTATTGTTATACACTTTAAATTCCATAAAATTCATCATTTTAACATCTACAATTCAGTAATGTTTCATGTATTCACATAGTTCTGCAATCAGAACAATCTAATTCAAGGACATTTTCATCACTCTCAAAGGAACCTCAAGTCCACTAACAGTCACCCCATCCCCTTCTAATTCCAGACCAAGAATATCGCTAATTTATTATCTATCAATGTACCTATACTGGGCAATTCATAAGAATTGAAATATATAATTATATAATATGGGATTTTGTGTGTGTATGCTTTGCCTTTTCTTTTTTTGACAGGCAGAGTTAGACAGTGAGAGAGAGACAGAGAGGAAGGTCTTCCTTCCTTGGTTCACTCCCCAAATGACCAGGGGTCAGGTGCTTCCTCCTGGTCTCTCATGCAGGTGCAGGGCCCAAGCACTTGGGCCATCCTCCACTGCTTTCCCGGGCCACAGCAGAGAGCTGGATTGGAAGAGGAGCAATCAGGACAGAAGCAGCAACCCAGCCGGGACTAGAACCCAGAGTACCGGCGTTGCAGGTGGGGGATTAGCCTAGTGAGCTGCGGAGCCGGCCTGCCTTTTCATTTAGTCTGTTTTCAAGGTTCATAAGTCCATGTTGATTTATTCAGTACAATATTAAAAAGTATTATGACACCTAACAGCCATCACTCTTCCTGATTAAAATGCTCTTAGCTATAACTACAGAGTTATCTGGTTTAATTTTCATATCTGTGTATTGATAAGTTTATTAGAAAGACTTTGAATATATAAATTAATTCACCACAATTCAAACACCTAGTGTTGACAGCAGCCATCCTTATTTTGCTCCTGGATTTAATATTTATTAATTTATAGCATCAGTAATGCTTCCTTTAGATTTCTAATGGATAAGCTTTATGAAATGCTAAAGGTTTCTTTCTATGCCTAACCTGCTAATTTTACCTTGCGTGTCTGTGTTTTAATCAAGAATGGATGTTGAATTGTCCCTGAAGTTAATGAGATCATATGATTTTGTATCTTAATTTATAATTATAGTATAAAATAATAGCAGATATCTAATTATTGCCTAAACATCTATCATTAGGGTAGACCCAATCAACTTCCCTAAAATTGTTAAATTCTATACAATATTTTAAGTTGAGGTTTATAAGCCAAAGTGTTTATGTGTGTGGATGTACAGATGATTTACATATATTAGGCTATGTTATCCTCATTACAATCCTATGAAATATATATTTTCATTAGTCTTATCATCCACTTAAGAAAATGCTGCTACCTATGGTTTAAGTATTTTCAAACATCTTTGTCCATTATATTAATCAACTCAAGTCTTGTTCATGATACCATATAATGCTGGTCAACTGCTGAAATCTCTCAGAAGACATCTCTTCAACAAACTGAGGTACAAAATATGGCTTGAACTATATTTTAGTGAAATTAACTCTTCACAAGTCCTAGGTTCTAGAATTGGTTATGCCATGTGCTTGTAGAAGGATCGTGGTAAATACATCACATATCCCCTCAATTTTTTTATGTGTGATGTAAGGCAGCATGAATAGATGATGTCTTGAGAAACAAGTAAACAAAATCTAGCCAATGTTTTGTACATAGTAGTTGTGCAACAAATATTGATAGGTGATCAAATAAGAAAGCCAGAAATGTAATATATTCATCTAAAGATATCCCATGTATTATTACCTGGGTAGGGATTACATACTTAGCTAGAATTCAAAGGAGGCTTAGCCAAGATACACAATAAACCCAGATATTGATATATATTGATATATATATGCAAAATATATTACATGTATATATGGAATTAAAATGTTCAATATACAATGTAGTGTGTATATATATGTAGAAATTAGTAGAGGCTGGGGAGACTGTGTAGTATGGGAGATTTGATAGTGGGTAAAAACATAAAGTCTGGTAAAGATAAAAGATCCTGATGTTCCACAAAAGAGTAGGGTAACTATAGTTGGAGTGCAATAAAGAAAATGGAGAGGTTAGTTGCCTAGTACGATTGGTATATACTGTATATATGTTGAAATATTGTAATATATACCATAAAATTTACATAAATTTCATGTTCGTCCAAAATTTAAAAGGATTAATATAATAACAAATGTGGCTTTGAAGTAAGACATTAAATTATTATTAAATCAAGAATATACTTTGAATCTTCAAGCTAACTTTTATTATTGGGCAGTGGTTAACCAGTGAACTATTTGGAAGAAATTTGAGACTACTTCTAGACCTTGTTTGAAAGACTCTAAGTAGGTATACATAAACTATTTATATACATGTTTGTATTATTTAGATGATATAAATAGCAGGTCACATTATAAATAATAAAAGCAATAGGCCCTGAAAACATTAATAATGATAAAATCATATAGAGATTAATCAATATTTATATGTGAGCTGACAAGTCATAACGATTTATGCTGCATTCACTTTACAGTAGAAAATTCATTCCCTTTTGCTTTTACTTTTTTATTTATATAAATGGAACAAATTTCTTATTCATATATATTTTTAAGAGCATAATGATACTTCCCATCCCTATGTTTGCAGCAGCTCAAATGACAGTAATTAAGATATGGAACCAACCTAGATGTTCAGCAATTAGTGATTAGTTAAGGAAATTACTGTTTATATACATGAAGGAATATAGCTCAGGAATAAAACAATGCATTCTCTTGTAGAAGGAAGCTATAGATTGCCTTACTGTTTGATAGAGTAAAAAAAAAGTAATTATTTTTACTCAACTGATTGGCCAAACATAAATATTATCATCAAAAAATGGCATCTTATTTCTAAACAGAGAAATGGTTAGTGAGTTTTCTAGATACAATCCTTTCATCATTTGTGTGATGAGAATTATTTTTTTTGTATATAAAGTTTATGGTTCTCTTTAAAGTAGAGAAACAGGGCTGGTGCTATGGCATAGCAGGTAAAGCCTCTGCCTGCAGTTCCAGCATCCCAAATGGGCACTGGTTCGAGTCCTGGCTACTCCTCTTCTGATCCAGCTCTCTATTATGGCCTGGGAAAGCAGTGGAAGATGGCCCAAGTCCGTGGGCCCCTGCACACACGTGGGATACCTGGAAGAAGCTCCTGGCTCCTAGCATCCGATGGGCTAAGTTCCATCCATTGCAGCCACTTGGGGAGAGAACCAGTGGATGAAAGACTTCTCTCTGTATCTTTCTCTACCTCTGCCTCTCTGTAACTCTGCCTTTAATATAAATAAATAAATACATCTTTAAAGTAATAATGTAAAGGAAGAGCTTCCCTGGTTTAAAATGACAATATGTATTATATTACTAGGGACATATTGATTGCCAATATCTGAAAACGGATTCTTTTTCTCAGCATCTTAATTAGCCATCTTCTAAATATTGTATTAAAAACCTTAAAATGTCCTTCACAGTTGATTGAAACTTTTTTCCAGTTCTTTCCTGTTCAATAGTGAATAGATGAACCTGATTCTCTAAATTCTCTTAAGTACCATTTTTAATTGAATAACATTTCAAATGAATAACTCACAATATAATTTTTGTGAGCTAATAAAATATGAAATAGTAAATACATGCATATGTTCCAATGTTGAACTTCATTCACACTGAAGTTCTAGTGTTTATATGTAACTATTTTAGAAAGTATTAGAGAAGAAAAAAATGAGCAGAGCTCCAGTACATCATGCAAATAGCTTTCTTACAAAAATGCAATAATCTTGTTCATTTGTACATCCAATAATATCTTGTACTTTATTACAGCTAAAATTAATGCAGAAATCCCTGTAATATTTATTTTAAAAAGAGAATGAAATGTTTCTCAAACCTGAATACTGGTAGCAAATTAAGGTGGTATCACTAATCAGGCATTAAAAATAAAATATAAATGTAATTATGGGTAAAGAATAATTTGTCCATAAAAGCTGAAAGCAAGAAATTATTACAGAGTATATATGTAGATTCTCCAAGTTCAGACAAGAATTTGCCTACAGTAGATAGGCAAAGTCAGAGTATCAGAGAAGACCTTTTTATGAGTATAAACAAAGAAAAGGAGGGAATTTCTTAGCTTCCAAACTATTGATCGCTTAGGCTGCTATAATAAATTACCATACATGGGCTGGCTTATAAAGAATTGAAATTTCTTAACTTTTTCAAAAACAACATATTTATTTGTTTGAAAGGTAGAACATCAGAGAGTGACAAGGAGAGGGTATGGATATGTCTTCCAATTTCTGGTTTATACACGAAATTGCTGCAACAAACATGGCTGGGCCAGCATGGAACTAGGAGCCAGGAACTCCACCTGGGTCTCCAACAAAGGAGGCACGGGCTCAAAAACTTGGACCATTTCCCAATGTCTTTTGAGGCACATAAGCAGGGAGCTGCATCAGAAGTAGAGAAGCATGGACTGAAACCAGTACCCCATCATGGGATATCGGCACGGCAAGCAGTGGTTTAACCAGTTTTGCAGCAATACCAACCCTTATTTCTTACATTTCTAAAGTCTGGAAGTCTAAGATCAAGATACCAGCATGGATAGGTCCTATGTGACCCTTGGGTAGCTGACGTCTCTGTCCTCACATTGCTGAAAGCAGAGCAAGAGACGTCTCTGAGGTCCCACTCAGGAGGACTCATGACATAATTACCTCCCACTGGCCCTACATCCTAATACTATCAGGATCAGCGCATAAAGATTTTGTGTGGATACAATCTTCATTTTATAACAATGACTCTTTAGATTTTCTTGAATTAAGTTCCAGACTACTTATTAAATTACATGACATCTAACATTGTCTACATTGTCTTAGCTTCCATACTAGGATATTTAAGTCTAATCAAAGTGGGCTGTTCTTTGAACCCTAACAGCCAAACTATGTACTTTTATTATTTTATTTTTTTTTTTAGTTTTAGATGACTTTCCACCCTTTTGTGATTTTTACAGTTTAATCCTTTCTTTAAGATTCACTGTCAAGAACTATAAAGAGCTTCAGGATTTTTCCTACTTGAAACCTAACAAGTTAACCGACCTGAGTTTTATGGATATTTGCATAAAACTTGAGACTCTTCTGTCAGGGACAAAAGACATTCAAGGAACTCCAAGATTAGGAGACTTCAATGTTATGGATGCAAGCAAGCCTGAGCAGGCATTGTCCCAGATCAGGCGGTGTCCATCAATTTGGAGGAATTCACTATCGTCACTATCTCAATCTTCATGAGTATTCACCACATAACTAGCCCTGTGAAGATAATCCAGAACAACAGCTATTGGTACAAACAGCACCGCTGCTCATAAGAATTGAGAAATGAAGGAGATTCATGGAGAATGATCTTTCAACATGTGTTACCCTCATGCCATTCCACCCCAACTCCTATACCCACTACCATTTCTGGTCTTACACTAAACAGTGAATACTTCTCACATTTAAAACTCCATTGGTTAAGAGTATGTTTAGCATCATGCCTTGCATGTATTCAGCATGTCATGCATATCAATGATCTTCACTGTTTTTATTTCATTATAAAGTATATGGTTATCTCATAGTAAACACTTAAATCCTCAGTGAATTACAAAGATAGAATAAGCACATAATTACATGCTTCAGATTTTTCCTCCAACTGAAATTTCTCCCAAGTTTGTTAAGATGTCTTTCTATAAGAGGATCTAAGTGACAAATACTGGGACCAGTGTGTGACACTGCAGGTTGAGCTGCTGGGGGTTAAGTCACCTTTGATTCTGTCATCCCATATCAGAGCACCACTTTAAGTCCTGTCTGCTCAGCTTTTGATCTAGATCCCTGCTGATGCACATGGGAAAGCAGCAGAAGATCGGCCAAATACTTGGGTCCCTTCCACCCATATGCGACACCTCTGTAGATTTCCAGGATCCTGGCTTCAGCCTGTCCTAGTCTTGGTGATTGTGGTCATTTGGAGAATAAATGAGCAGATGTACGATATCTCTCTCTCTCTCTCTCTCTCTCTCTCTCTCCCTCAAAATAAATAAATATTTTAAAAATGATTTTAAAACTATACTTTTTTAAAGAAAATAATAAGCATTCTCTGCTCCAAATTCAGACAACATATTTATTGGTGTTTAAACTTTCTATACTTTAGCTTCTGAATGAATGCCTTCATTCAATCTAACACTTTTGGACTGGATAGATGTCAGCTTTAGTTTTTGCTCTCTTGCTAGTCATTATAGCCTGCCAAAATTTCCTGGATTTCTAATACTTGATACCTCAACATCTATCCCACAGGCAGTCCTGAAATTTTCTAGAAATCCTGCCTTCTCGTTGCCTTTATGCTAATATCTTTTTGTGTGCTCTTTGAGCTCACTACACCTACTTACTTGCTGATTGAAACTCATTTAGTGAATTGAGTCAAATTTACCATTCCTACCAAGAATCAATGACCTTATTTTTTCTACACTCTCCATCCCTGTTTTTTGAAACAACATAAAATGGTCCTTGAGAGTATAAAACCTGGGTTCTGCACTTGGGATTTTACCTTATTTTCTCCCACTTTATATTCAGGTAGAGATCACTTTGTATTGAGTTTCCTGTATGAAATATTTAGAGGATTGTTGTGATGCAATTAATATAAAGCCCTTAAAAGACTATCAATACATAGTAATTGCTCAATTTGTGCTGAGTATTATTGCTTATTATGCTATCACTGTTACTCTTTGAAGAATGTGGATTATAACTCATAAAAGCAGATAGGATACTAGTACATGATTAATCAAGTAAGTCATAATTTTTTTCCTGAACTCTACCAATCAAAAAATATTCTGTCTCCCTTGCAGTGACAGTGAGAAGTCCCCTCTGCTCAGTGAAGATATAATGTTTTAAGCCATGCATTTAATTAGTAAAACTTAGGAAATGCTTTCCCATATAATTTAGTGGAGTCTTACAGTTATAAGTTCCATTTTTGCAGAGGCACATACTTTCCTTGGAAATGAATGTTGGGAGGACTGTTAGACAAGGACTCCAAGCCATAATATTGGACAATCCCAAGAAAGAAGATAGAAATTGGGTATATTTTTCTAGGAAATTGAAAAGGAAATATGGTTCTGTAAGTATATCCAACATTAAAAATGGTAATCTTCATCTTTCCTAAGATACAAAGAGAAGAAAACAGCATTAAAATATAAGATAAATTTAGGTTGTTTATAATGTGTTTTGAATGGAATCACGACTCCAATTCGGAAATGTAAAAGAACAGAATGAGAGAGTATAAAGATGCCCTGGAAATGTTTACAGATCACATGCATTGTCCACTTCTTACCTACCTCACAGTAGTCTCCTTATATGCAAATTAGGAAGCTATGCCATGAGAAATAATCTTTATGCTACTTTTGGTCTTAAGTACTTTTAACAACTGAATCAGTTGAAGTATTCATATAGGCCTATTTAGAAGAAAATTGTGCAAACAAAAACTAAGTAGAAAAAATTACATCCTTAATAACTCAAATCTTTTTTATTCATTTATTTATTTTGAAAGTCAGAGTTACAGAGAGTGAGAGAAGGAGAGGGAGAGAGAGAAGGAGAGGGAATAGGAGAGAGAGAGAGTGAAGAGAGAGGGAGAAGGAGAGGGAGAAAGAGAGGGAGAGATAGAGAGAAATTTCTATATGTTGGTTCAATCCCTACATGATCCCAACAGCCAGCACTGGGCCAGGCCAAAGGCATCAGCTTCATCTTGGTCTCCCACGTAGGTGGAAGGAAACCAAGTAATTGGGCCATGTTCCATTGCTTTTCCCAGGCCATTAGCAGGGAACCTGGTGGGAAGTGGAGCAGCTGGGACACAAACTGGTGCCTGTATGGAATGCCAGCATTGCAACTGGTGGCTTCACTCACTATACCTCAACAGTGGCCCCAGTAATTCAACTCTTACCTTTTTATATTGTCCTGATTGAAAGTATCATTCAAGAATGGCAAGGGAGAATCATTATGAGTTCAATTTTTGAAATTCAAATTATATTTTTTGAACATTTTTCTCTTCTAGTTTTTCACAAACAATAATAGTCTTGAACACACACATTGCTTATGTCCAAATAAATGTCAGAAATAAAGCCTGTCCTTGGTTTATATGCCATTGAGAGTATTGTGGCCTCATTTTTTTTCCTTTCACATTACTTAATATTTGGCTGCAGCTGCTCTTTGGCAGAAGGTAGGGTATTTGATAAGTCTGCTGTATTGCATAAACATTTTTACTTCAAAGAGATTGCCTGTCCATATCCCACTGGAATTATTTCAAGCCAGATGTCTAATTCTGTCTAACATCTTTAATGTTTACAAAATCATCTTGAGTGTTGTTAATGGAGTATCATTAGGTATAATCTGAAACTTTTAAATAGGAAATACATGGATGCAGAATACTTGCTCAATATGTACTCTAGTTTCTGAAATCTTTGGGGAATTTTCTTTCATATACTTTCTCCTGCCATTTTATTTTCTTTACCAATAGACTTAGTTTTACGATTATGGTAAACATTATCTTTCCATTTGTCAAATTTCAATGAGAACTATGGTAAGACCAAAGCATTACACAAGTCACTGGAATAAGATGTGATGCCTCTACCACACAAACACCATGCCTCCATTTACGAGGAAAGAAAAAAAAAATACAAATAAATTCTCTATTACAAATAAGGCCAGATATAGCCATGCCCAAAACTGTGAGTTCTTAACATTTTGTTCAAGGCCTCAGTTCCCTAAAAGCACGGGGAAAATAACTCAAAAAAGGAAGAGGGGCTTAAGCAAAGCTATCTAAGGATATGACTTGTTTGAAATGTGGAAAGTAATGCTGTACTGACTTAAGAAGTTTGAGGGAGTTCTGGTACGGTCTTCCTTCTGTTGGTTCACTCCCCAAATGGACACCACAGCCTGCTCTGTGCCGATCCGAAGCCAGGAACCAGGAGCTTCTTCCTGGTCTCCCATGTGGGTACAGGGGCCCAAGAACCTGGGCCATCCTCCATTGCCCTCTCGGGCCACAGCAGAGAGCTGGACTAGTAAAGGAGCAACCGGGACTAGAACCCAGCACCCATATGGGATGCTGGCGTTGCAGACAGAGGATTAACCAAGTGAGCCACGGCGCTGGCCCTTGAGATATACCTTACTCCACAGATGAAGGCAACCATGAAAAATTTAAAACAGGGTGCAGAATTGTCAGATTTACAGTTGACACACATAAAGCTGAAGGTCACATGTTGGACACATTGTATGAAAAATAAACTTAAGTAGTCTTATCAATTAAGAAGTACTTGAGTGACTACAAGCAGACACTGAACTAGCATTAGAAATAGAGAGAAGAGAAAATTCAAGAACAGAACATTCAGAAGTTAGGTATCTAGCATGTAAGAAAGGCTCAATAAATACCTCTTGAATGATAAAATAAAATATCAATACACAAAATCGTATTTCAAGTGTAAAATTTCCAGGACTCTTAAAATGATGGAGTCATACTTCATGTTATTAACTTAATATGTCTAATGGTACCTTAAAAAGTTCACTGAGAAATAACAAAATTAAAATATCTTGGTGGTAACATTTTGAAATGCATGCATAGTTCTCTCATAAAATGCATTCTCCATGACTTTTGAAGATCCTCCATATTGTTTTCCCAAGGTTTTTCTACTTATTTAGGGAAGAGATATTTCACACAAAATATGAAGTATTTATGTTTTTAGATTTATAACATGTTGATATATTTTCTCTTTTATACTGTATATTTGTAACGGACAGATGCTTCTCATCCTCGGATCACTCTGTTCAACCTGACTCCCAATCTGCACAGTCTTTCCTTAAGTGTCCCTTTTGCTGATGAGCCCAAATCTGCCAGTTTATTGAAGTTCCTGAACAGTTTTACATCCATGTCTGTGTCATATGGGAACACGAAACTGTGGAAGGGATCCAGGTTTCCCAGGTTCCACAGTTAGAAGGCACAAGAAACTGGAATAACTCAGAACTAAAATTCTTACATCTGATGGAAAAGGTGAGGATTTATTTGCTCCATTATCAATCACCTTTACTCTGTTTGCCAGAGCTGCTCTTCAAAGATACAATATACCTTACTTATTTATAAATTTCTAGAACATGTAACGTTCATGTGGTACCTCTATCTTACCTAAAGGTCATTTCCTAATTTGTTAATTATTCCAATGATATCCTTTATAGAACTTGTTTTCTAGTCTAGTAGGGGTTGGGATCTCTATTTTATTTGGTTGATGCATCTGTTTAGCTTTCTATAGTCTGCAATTTTTTTTCTTTGTTTTTCACAACACTGGTACATTTGAAGAACACAGGAAAATATTTTATAGGCTATCTTTTAGTTGAATTTATGATATTTTTTTAAAATGGAATCAGATTATGCATTTTGACCAGAAATATAACATAAAACATTAATATCCTTAAGATACTACATTCTAATCCAAGGGTACTTCAAAAAGTTTGTGGAACTTTTCATTATTTCTTTTATATTTATTAACTTAGATCTCACTATCAGAAATCAGAAAGAGCTTTACTTCTGTATCTATCTATCTATCTAACTATCTATCTATCAATCTATCAGCTATCTAGCAGTGTGGACTTAAGCATTTTTAACTCTTGCATGGGTATTCATAGTTAAATATTCATTGTAAATTAAAATATTTAGCATTAGAAAGGATCCTTCTCTATCTCATTTAGAGCTTCTTTTTTCTAACTTCTTAGGCTGATATCCACTTTATTGTTGCTGAGTTACTGCATTTATCTTAACCCATTATTTTGTGTATAGATTTTTAGAATCAGTTGCTTTAGATGTGTCTGTCATATGCACATAGAATTAGGTTTTCCTGTATGAGTGCTGTGGTCTAAATGTGTGTATCTCCCAAGAACTCATGTCAAAACCTAATCATCAATGCGATGGTATTAGATAGTGGGGCCTTTCGGGAGGTGGCTAATGCCCTTACAAGAGGCCCAGAGTCCTGCTCCTGCTGCCATATGAGGACACAGTGAGAAAGCAGGTCCTTAGCAGGCACTGAACCTGCTTCTGCCTTCATCTTGGCCTCCCTAGTCTCCAGAAATAGTATGTGAGAAATAATATGTATTTTTTAAAAATTCTAAGCCACCTAGCTTATGGTATTTTATTCTAGTAACCTGAGAGAAGACCAAGAGGCAGTTTGAAAATCCTTTTCATCCACTAGGTGAGTTAAATCCACTGATAATTATATGTATGACTGAATGTTTTGTCTCAGATCTGCTATATTATTTTATGTCTATTATGATGTGCAGTATATTATATTTACAGAGTTATCCCTCAACAGGATGTGCTTTCTTTACTTTGTTATTTAGGAAGGCTTATATATTTTAAAGTGGTAATCACCTGTGTATTTTTTGCCTTTAATAGTGCCCTTTATCCCACATTTATAAGCTTCATCTGACTTCTATCTGAATTCTCAGTTTTTAAGTGGCATTCTTTGATATTTACCAATTATCTATGTAACAATTAATGTTCATATTCTGTTTGTCTTTCTTTTTCTTTTCTCTCATTTTTCAGTTGCATTCTTTCTACATTGTCAGAAATGCACTTATATATTAATCTTCTATTACGTCTTCAGTCCCATTTTACACTTGGATTTAAAATTCAGTTTATGAAATAGTTCCCATAACTGAGGTTTTACACTATGGAGTTCATCTGAGAATATATTTCTTTGGAAGATGAAATACATTTGATACTTGAAGAAGAGACTGACTAGATATAAAATCCTTGGCCCACACTGTTTTTTCTTGAGTTTTTTGAAAATGCTTCTCCACTCTTGCCTTGCAGTAGATGATGTGTTCTTAGATATCTTGTGCCCATATTGATTTCTTACTCATAAATATTTTGGCAATTTCATCAGTAGGCTCTGAAAATTTATCATTTCTCCTTAAATACTAAAGATTTTACCAAGATACATCTCAGAGGGATTACTTTGGCTCAGTTCTCCAAGTGTGCAATGGATTCTTCCAATATGTTGAATATGGATTTTATTTTTACTGGAAAAATATTCTTGAATATTTAAATAAATATTAGTTTAGTTTCATTGCTTTGTTATTCTTCTTAAGAGATTCTAGTTATATATATGCAAAAGTCTTTGCATGTCTTCTGTTTCAATTACTTTTTCTTTGGTCATTATTGATCTTACTTTTCTAATTTTTATGTATTCATTTTATTTTTTGAAAGGCAAAGAGCCAGAGAGAAAGACAGAACTCTGTCCACTATCTCACTTCTAGTAGCAGACCTGGACAAATTTGAAGCCAGGAGCCAGGAGCTTAATTTAGGTCTCTCATGTGGGTAGAAGTGCCCCAGCTATTGGAGTCATCACCAGCCACATCTTAAGATGCACATTAGCAGGAATCTGGGTTTGGAGGCAAAGCTGGCACTTGAACTAAGACACTCCTGTATGGGAGATAAGTGGTGTCTTACGTAGGTCAAATGCTCACCCCTTATTTTTGTTTTTTGACCTGTTATATTCATGGATCTTTTCCTATTCTTTTTAACACCTTTTAAAAATTCATTCAATTTGTTCCTCAGGCACCTTAAATTTTATACTTCAATTCTGATTTTTAAACTTTTTCTTGATTTCTTTCCTGAGCTCTATCTAATCTCGGTGAACTTCAACTCTATGTGTTTGTTGATTTTTGTGCTTCATTTTTGAATTTAAGTCTGCGTTTTAAATGTATCTAAGTGGTACCTGAAGCTATTTAATTCATTTGAGATTGTTCTGTGACAATTAGGAAATTTTTTAATAATTGAAACATTTTCTCTTTCCTTTGTTGAGAAGCTGGTATGGAATTTTCCAGATTTTCTATTTCTAGGCATTTGTGGATGAAGTTCCTATCTCCCCAGTGCTCTCTATTGCTATTGTATTTATATGTAGTTTCACTAAATGTAATCATTAATGATGAGAGGAGGGTAGATTGCTAGTCTTGTTCTATTTTGTTTGGTAGGAATTTTAATTTCCCCCTCGTATTTCTGTCACATCACCACTATGTCTCTAAGAGGCCCTCCTCTCTCCTATTAGTGATGCTTTTCAGGCTGCAACTCCAAGGTCACTCTCATTTAGACCTCTTATCCCAGCCAGTATTATGAACTGCTGATGTTATGCCTAACAGTGTTAAAAATCTGATGTTGAAGGGAGGAGAGAACTTCCACTTTGCTTATGGCTTATCTAAATAGTGACTGAGATTATGAATTCAAAAGGCTTCCATAACCTTGGCAGCTCATGTCAAGAGTCTCAGGTGATCACTGACATCATACATAAGAGTATTAATTGTTAAATTAACAACAAGAGTCACTGTGCACTTACTTCTCATGCAGGACTTCTATCCTCAATGAGTTGTATTATGAGAGTTAACTGTAAAACTTGTTCTCAAACTGTGTGTGTGTGTGCGTGCAAATTGTTGAAATCTTTCCTTATCATACAGTTGGTCTTCTATGTATAAAGTTAATTGAAATTGAATTTTAATGGAGAATGAGACTGGGATTGGGTTAAGAGTGGGTGGGGGTGAGAGGGTGGGTATGGCGAGAAGAATCACTATATTCCTAAAGTTGTACTTATGAAATTTGTATTCATTAAATAAATGGTTTCTTTGGGAAAAAATTATCTTTCTGAGATCATTTTTTTATCTTTTTTTCCTATCTCCTTTTCTCTTTACTACCTATGATCTATTTTGATCCCTCCCTCCCCAATAATTATTGTATTCATAAGGAAGCAATAAACACAATATTTTTTTCCATATTCTAAAGTAATAACCCTGGTAGCTTTTGTTACTTAATAATGCATAGAAGGCATGCTTAAAATGGCTTAAGTTTTACTTCTTTGTAGATTATATATTATTTTCTTCTTGGATTTTTAATCTATTAGCAACTCACAAATCTGTCTCTAGCTGAGACTGCTCCTCTGAACACTAAGGACACATATGCAATAGTCCATATACCTTCCAACTTTATTATATGAGAGAAATCTTAATGTTAGCATAAATTGTAAACTCTACAATGCTCACAAACAGAACTCTTGGTCTCTATCTGTACTACACAGAAACACACACACACACACACACACACACACACCTGTCACAATCTAGCATTCCCTGGATCATCCCACCATAGTTCAAGACAAAACCTTGGGTTCTTAGGTTTTACTTTTCTTCAAATTCCACATCTAATATCACAATAAGCATATGAATTAGGTGCACAGATTACACTGAAATAATAAGTTCTGTGACCTCTACACTGCTTAGCTGTTCCATCTGCATTTCATCTATTTGTCCTTTTCCCTCTTCTTTCTCAGGGACAATTTTACCTTCTTGTCACTGACTGACTGTAATGTCAATTTTAATCTTCTGTGCCTCTGATGCAGATCATAATCTTGCAATTCCATTTTCAGGCTCTCTTCAGCCTAACATTTCCTTTCCTTACCCTCCTCAATTTTTCCTTATCTTGTTGAATTTAATTTCAGCTTGCTTTCCCAATATTTATTTGTACCACTGTGTAACCCAGATTAACATTATTTTTAACATTGACTGTCGCAAATTATTTTGTTACTTTTCATTGGCCTGTCAAAGTGCCATTAGTTTTTTAGCAAAAATTTAGGATAATATTAGTTTAATCTATGGTATTTTTTATAGAACTTATGATGCCTGAATATATATTTGTTTACTAACTCCTAAATTAGGGAGAGATTTAGCTAGACTCATTGTTTGCTGCCACCAAAAAGTGGGTATATGGATTTTTCTTTTCTTCCCCTAAGTGGTCTAGTTAGGCAGTAGGTTAGTGAATGTAACTCCTTGCCCGAATCGCAGTTGATTTTTTAGTGTACATATACTGAGGTTAGCTCTGAACTGAAGCTTAAGACAAATAGCAGAAATTTCCGATCCACAGTCTCTAAAGTGCTTGTCTTTCTACTTCCCTTGTTGGTAGTTGATTGTGGAAACTCTACTTCCCACGGTGCAATATATCTCTGACCCATCCTTTTTATTCCTTTTTGTTCAGTTGCTTTATGAACATTAAAATGTTACTGTATAAAACAAAAAAACTGATTGGTGTTGGTGTGTGTTGCTCTCAGACTCCCTCGAAAGGGAGCACAGAGCACCACCAGCACTGCCTCACATTGATTGCTGCACAGATTTCTTAGGTGGAAACAGCTTTATCTATTCTGGAAAAAAGAGAACAAGACAGAGGGAGAAGAAGAATCAAGAGTGTCTTTCATAATTACAAATACATCAATCAGATGTGAACCACTGAAAGTACATTTCCTTCAACAATCTAGTTCTACCCCCAGTTCCTAGAGTTTGGGGGAAATCTTTCCAAACTTTGGTAATAGGTTCTCTCTTTGTCCTATCTTTTGGTTTATATATTTGAATATTTTCATGTGTATTTTAGTAGAAAATTGAAAGAAGCTGCTTCTGAGGAAAATTTAGACATGAAACGCTGTGGCCATTTCTTAGACAAAGCATCACCAACAGCTTACATTTGAACAGTGCTTTGCTGTGTGGTTGACTGTATGTTAAATCAAGCAGAAATACTTTCCTCAGTAAAGAAATTCATTTATGTTAACAGAGAAATGGGACTTCCTTATTGCTAAAGCTAAAATGAATCCAGAATGGTCAAAGATCTAAAATCAAATAACAATAATATAAAAATAATTTGGAATTCCTCAAAATATCTTATAGATTTGCAAAGAGCCTGCATTGCTTTTATTTATGACACAAGTAGTTCCTGAAAGCAAAAAACCAAATGTAATATGTGTGATATTTCAGGCCTGATCACAGCCAATCACAAATCTTTGCCTTACAGCGTACTTGTGGGAGAGCTGCCTTTCCCGTACCAGACATGGATAACAGCCAGTGCTTTCCAACTCTACTAGGAGTTGCTGTCAAGAACTCAGGCTCCCTAAGCAAGCCATCCTCATAGATGTATCTGCATTCCTAGCTCAGGAGCCTTCCTTTAATGACCTCCTCATTAAGGCCTTGGCGAAGGACCTTCCAGGTTCCTGTGCCAAGATATCTTTATTTGGGCAGCCTGGGGCACAATTGTTCTCTAAATCACTATTGTTCTACTCAAAACCCCTCTTTTATCCTCCCCACCCCACCCCCACTTCTTAGATCAATAAAAATGCAGGAGCCTTTGGCCCAAGACTCCTTTGCAATAATAGAATTATCCCTACCTGTGCTTTATGCCATCTGACCTTCACCTTGTGCCATTCTGTAGGAAAAAAGAAACACAGAGGAGTCAGGATCTTTCTATTTTACTTCTTGTCTGTGCTGTAGCAGCAAGTGTGTTACTTTCACATTTGCTTATTATCCTAACTGACCATCCTAAAAATAGACAACTCACAAGTATTCAGTGGTGGCAACAATTTCATGAACATACAAACACACTCTCACATAGATATATACCTGTACGGCAACTTAGTTTTTTAAACTGGTCAAACTGTCTTACTTTTATGTCAAAGTAATATTCTGTGCTATGGAATAGATAGCTACTAACCACATGAGACTTTTAAATTTTCAATGAATTATATAAAATTGAAATTCAATTCCTCAGGGTGCTAAATAGCTGAAAGTGTCTTGTAGCTCATACGTAGAATACTATAGATACATACCATTTCCATTGCAGAAAGTTTTGTTAGAAAATGTTGCTTCAAATAAAATATTTTATTAAATATCATTTACAAATTACTGTGAAATATAAAATCTGTAGTTCTATCTAAAATAGGCTTTTGCTATTTCTTATAGCTTTCAAGTATACCTATTGCAACTGTGGTCTAATAAAGTGTGCTATTTCAATCATAAATGGGAAAGTTCCTGGGATAATGTGTAGTAGTTACCTCGGAAAGAATTCCTTTCCTTAAAGAGATTATAAAGAAGTATCTTTCTCAATCTTCTTTCTCATTGCTAAACATCTCCAGTTCTTGAATAATTCATGGTAAATTGTGGCTTCTGGGTATAACAAAGTCACCCTTAAAAAAGTTTCCCTGTATTTAGTACAAATCTGCATTTTAGAGTATGGCATTCAGGGCAAAGTATAGCTAATCCAGTAAATCTGGCATTATCGAAGGCAAAATTACTATAAATCCAGTGGTGGCACCATATTAGCTTAGCTATTTGGAAGGAAAACCCTGAAATCTAGTCCAGAATTTATTATTTATTGATTCCTAGATACCCTATTAAGGTTAATTTTAGTAGACCTGTAGTTAGCCTGAGTTATTTCACTGAAATATGGTAAATGTGACTGCACAGCATGATTGAGACTCAAAACACTGATGATAGTGTTGTTCAGTAATCCTGGCTCCAAGGTTTTTCAGGCGGTCTGTATCACTTGTCAGCATTGTTTATTGGTAACAGTGAATTGACAATTTGTAGCTAATCTTGGTGATGAGCCAGCCCCTATCTCCATCTCAAGGCTCAGCAAGAAACATGTCTGAATGAGCAGCAGGGTGACAGAAACCATTTTTCTCTTTGTCCAAGGTGTTCTGCACACACATTGGTGGTTCTTGATTGAAAAGAAAACAATCACTCTAGGACAATTTGTGGAAGGAGGATAACAGGACCATGGCACTGGTTCTCAGACCACTTTTCTGCCTGTGGCTGTGATGTGTATACTTACTTTACTGCTGTTGGCATATTACATTCCTTTTCACAATAAACCATAATTTCATAACTGTTGTGATATTATATCCTGAATGGTCTTAAGCCATCAGGCCCTGTCTACCACCATTGTTACAAGAGCTGTGTAGGCTCAGCAAGTCATTCAGTCTTCTCATCTGTAAGTGGCCATGATAATAATACTTATAAAGCTTCCATGAGGAATGAATGACACATTATATATATAGTGGCGAGCCAGTAGCTGAAAAACGAACCACTCTGTAAATCTAAGCTTTTGTTTTTTTCTAGTGGTGGTAATAATGGCCACAGTGATCCTGAATTCTTTAAAAACTCCTGCTCACTTTTATATTTTCTCAGTCCTGTACTTGCATATTTAAGCTTTTATCGTAATTTCATATAGGTCTAGGTATCTACATGCTTTTGAAGATATTTGGGGTCTTTTGATCATATTCACCTATATGTCAGTCAGTCACAGACCTGGAGAGCTTAAAATCAGATGACATGTAACTAACTTGAGTTCTTTATTTTATTTACTTGCTTGGATTAGAATCAACCACTTTTGATAGACTAAGATCTTCTGAGATCCAGAAGAATCACTGAGTGCCAGAGCACAGTGCATACCCTGGCAGATCAGGACATTCCCCATGATGAGCCATCCTCCTCCCCAAACATATTTTTTCTCCAGTGCTGAGTTTCTGTGCTTCTATCTTTTGCTACCACTCAAAATGCAAGCATCTCTCACAGTCCATGCTCTTCTTTTCTTACATCAAAAGACTTTCCTCTTTGCGTAGTTGTTTTTCATGAAAGCTGATTTGGTGTGCTCCTGTGCCTCTCACACTCAAGATCAGTTTGCTATGCTGAAACAGCAAGTAGTGCTTTTCCACCAGCATTTATGTAATGCTATAGGACAGAGCAGGGTACAGGAAGCAAAACTTTACCTTTACCCTTTTAGGGTCCCAAAGCTAGGCCTGAAGGTTGAATTTTCACAAAACAGATTAACAAGAGAAAAGCACAAAATTGAATATAAATTTTACATGACATGGAGCCCTCATGAGCAAATGAAGAATCTAAGAAGTGAAAAGATCCAAATGCTTTTGTGTTAGTTTGAACAACAAGAAAGTAAGAGAGGCAACTGTGCAAAATTAACTAAAGGATGTGTGGGAACTAAAGCTAAATAAATTATTTTAGCACGTTAGTACAGAATTCTCACAAAGATCGTCTGTTGAGGAATTTCTCCCTTGTCCTAAAGAGGTAGGGCATTGTTCATACGAAAGTTTTTCTTTTTCTGTTTTCAGAAGAAATGGGGATTTCAGAATACCTTTTGTGCACCTGCTGTCCCTCAAGTGTCCTAAGCCCAAAGTAGTCCCAAAGCCAAAGTGGTACATTGTGGACTGTGCAGTCTACCACGCCTCACCATCATGCCTGCTTCCTTTATTTCTTAAAGTAGGATTTCATTCTCTAAACCAATCTTTTATTTTTGAGTTTTCTTACTTTCTTGTTATTGCGATACATATAATGAGACGTTAGTCTGGCCTCCTATACTTTGCTTTCCCCTTCTTCTGTCCACTATTCTCTAAGCTTCTTTTTGATCCAGCATAGGCTCCACAATCATTGCCTCCATGCTGCCTCACTTTTCGGAAAATACATACCTTCCCATTTCAACTTGTGCCAGCTCATGAGTGTTGTTAACCTAACAGAAAAGCATAACTGTGCTGACCAGAATCACTAACAGAGTGTATCCCACTTAGGCTGTGACCTTGACTTGACTCAGGAACTGCAACTTGTTACAAGACGGAGGACAGCTAGCAGCACAAGGAGAACCAGCCACTTACACAGACACTCACCTAACACTCTCAAAAGCCCAATCCAACAATATAGCCTGCCAGGACTTCAAAATGACAAATTTTACCTAGCAACTGCCTGCTGTTCACTAATCAGAGTTTACCAGCTCCTCACTACCATGGGCAAAAATCAACTTTCTTTCACAACAACTTAGGTACAGTTTTTCTTTTGAAATTAAACCCTAAACTTTTCTTTCATTCTTCTAACACACCAGAAGTCCTTCTGACCTATGTATGCATCCTGAATTGCAATCCTAACCTTAGATTATTTCCAAATAAAATACTGTTGCTTGGAGATATGCCTCTATATTTTATTTGACAAACACTACAACATTTCTGTTGAAATTAAGCCAATTTAACTTGGCTTAATCCAAAACCTGGATGTTACAGTTATGTCAAACTTAATGATGTTAAAAAAAATCCTTGCAATCACTCTGTCACCTAATATCTGCCCTTTTCCTCTTAGTGACAGTCACTACATATCCTTTTTTTTTTCTCAAGGCAAAAACAATAATTCACCATAAAACACTTCATTCTTTAACAGGCCAGGTGCAATTATTTATCAGTTCAAACTGTTTTCTTCCTGAAATGTTCATATTTATGTTCATTCATCTCCATTTCTAACAACACTTCTTTACCTCGGACTGTCAGTATCTGCTATCAGGAACTCGATTCTCGCTAATATCTTCCACCTTCAATGCTTTTTCACCTCCAGTAAGTCTTCTAAATCAGATTCTTCAAATAAATTATGTAAATTCCCTTTTTTTTTTCCCTGAAGACTAAATCTGAATTCCTTTGCTTGGCAAGCAAAAGGGTTTTCATTGGATAGTCTAAGAAGCTTATGTACTGAATTATTTAGTACATAGTAGAGATAATTAGATGGAAACTTAAAGAACAATACTTATGAATCCTTAGAAATAAATGAGCACACGACTTTGAAATGATTTCTAAAGGTAATTATAGCATGAGGGAAAATAATTCATTTTTAATCACACAGTAAGATTTTTAAGTTATATAATGCCTATGAGCAATTATAATGTGTGTTTACAAAGGAAGCAGGCACCTGCGATGGAAATACATTTAGATAAATGGTCAACTTTTAACATGAGGACTTCAGAGTGAAACTGAGACAGTAACTGGATCCCATCTTGCTGGGTTTAAAGGGCAGCTGTTTGCTCCCAGCACAGCAGCGACACAGGTTACAGCCCTGCCTTCAGGGGCGCAGCCTGATTGTGGTGGGCCATCTGGAATGCTTATGTGATACAAAGTGGTAGCTGAAAGCAGAAAATGATTATTTTGAATAAGCAATGTAATTCTCCAGTCTAGAGTAGAGAAACATGATGTGATTACTTATAGTTCCACTGCAATTTGTTTGTTTCCCAATACAAGAGTGATCTTTTCCACATGCTTACCAAAGAGAGATAAGAGAAATAAAGATGGCTTCTGCTTTCTGGACAAAGAATATTGATTGTTTCACAAACCAGTAAAGACGAATAAGTACTAGATGGAAATCATAATAGCACCATGATGATCTCTGTGGACAAAAATCAATAGAAAGGGAATGGTAATATAAGAGATATACAACATTATTATTCTAATACCTCAGCTCATAAAACCGAGGCATCTGAGTGTGACATGAGATATTAGCTGAAATGACTGGGGAGCTACTGTGGACAGAATCCTCCCCCATTACTGATAGTGCACACCGGACTGCCTCCCCAGCCTCAGGCCACACGCACAGCAGTGAGCTCCAGCTACACTTCCTTTCCATTCCTCAGTTTGTTGAGATTCCTGAATGTCTCTTTTTCCAAATCCAGGCCTTTATCCTTGCTGTTTCTTCTGCCTGGGACACTGTAATCAGACCTTTCAATGACTGGCTCTTTCTCATCACCCAATCTGTGCATAACAGAACATTTCCTAGGCAGAGACTTGTGAAACTACCACGTCTAAAAATTTTCATTCCCGCCCATGCCACAATCACCATCTAGCCCTTCACTTTTTTAGCATTTACTAAGGACTCTCCCTGTCTATAGTTGTTCCTTTGTGTATTTTCTGTCTCTTCCCTCAATTAAAAGTAAGTAAGCTGTATTTTCTGGCTTGTCAGTATTGACCTCCTCAGACTCCAGAAACTTATTTGGAATATAGCTGATGAAGAATAAATATTGGTTGATTGAATAGACAAATACATTTCAAGGTGTATAAATGTCTCCCCCATCAGTTGCAAATCTCTTGATGGCAGGGCTAGAATAACATCCCTTCTGCTTGTCCCTTCTTGCTATGAAAATTGAACAACTTAGCACATCCTTCTATATATGTTTCCATTGTTGAGTCCATGAACAAATATTAACCCTTATGGAGGAAGAAATTTGCTATATTGAAGAGTTCCTTGCTGTTTATTAGGCCACTGGTAGACTACATTACTCTACTGGTATACTAAAAAAACACCTAAAGTATTGTTACTAATATGTACTTTTTTTGCTGTCTGCTATTGAAGGAATAAAATTACCATGTAAAGCCATCTCTTTCAAAAGAGAAAACACTAAGTCAGAAGATTCTTTTTTCTTCAACTGGACATGAACAAAAAAATAGAAGGAAGTAGGAGAAAAAGTTCTAAGTTGGAATTCTAAAGTCTTTAAATCTTTTGATATTCAATTGACTTGCTGATTCCTATACTTTAGTACTGACTCATTAACTACAGCAGAGAAATCATCTTGGGTCCAAAGCTAAAGAGAAAACATAGCTTTTACTTTATTAGAAAAAATCCAATGATACCTTAAAATGTCTATGTGAGAAATACTGATGTGAAATATAGAAGAGAATTATTAAATCTCCTCACTAAAGTATTAATAATAGAAGGAATTATTCTAGGTCAGTAACTTTTTTCCACACTTTCCTACAGCATTAATTATTTTTTCATTATGTTCTTTTAGTAACTAGAACAGTATTACTTTTAGTTCATTGTGTACATATGCTGTGTTCTCCAGTCTTGCCTTATATAACATTTTCTTTTAATGCTTACCTATGTTTGTGGGTTTAAGATTGAAACTTAGATGCTATTTATGTACACCTGAGAACTCAACAGCTAAATTACGTTTGCAAAAAAAAAAAATTTATTGGCATTTTAAGCAATTTTCCCAAGTGTAAATTCAGAGAAAATCCATTTACTCTCTCTTTTTTAATCTAAGGCTTGGGTTGTAATTTTGTAGTACCCAATATCTCTCTGAAGCCTATAGTATATACTTCCACTTCTTTTCTAACTATGCATTTCGAACCTAGCCTTTGAAGTTGAAAGAAAATTAATGGGTACCTTTTTCAGTATTGCAGTGATGCGGGTAGCAAATGCATGACAGTTTCTTAGTAGCCAACCAGTGAGTGTGGCATTAATGATTTTGGAGAAAGTTAACTAAGTACATCTATCACTTTGTCACATGTGGTAAAAGAATGCATCAATCAGAGGATAACAGGACCTGTCTTTGCTTCTGTCTACTAATAATCTGTTACAAAAATCAATAAAACAGGTATGGCAAGCTACATTTATGTTGATTAAATAAAACAGATTAAAAATAGATGATTGGAGGCTGGTAATATAGCTCATATAAAAAAGCAGTGGACAGTTTCCTAAGTTAGGCACAATCATCAAGAACCTGACATTCTTGAGTTTTTCTCTGTATCAGTATTTAATAAAAATAATCTAAATGGCTGGACTATTAACTTTATTTCAGAGTGCTATTTAACTTGTTACAAGGAGAAGTAAATTACAATCCAGTCATGGATGTTTTACAACACTATTTAGTTTAAACCCACACAGAATTCATTTGGGAGATTTTCAAAGCACTTGCATCTGAATACAAAGATCTAAAGACTGTCCCTGCAGCTGTATTCCTCTGTGCCTCCATCCTCTTACTATCAGAATGCCTCTGTTTCTAGACATCCTGATATTTGGAACTTCATTCATAGGAGTGCATAAGGAGAAAATAAGGCATGCAGGAAAAAAAATGGTTGTTACACAATTAATATAAATGTAGGAATTATTGGAAGAAACAAGAGGAATAAAGAAATGCAATACTACTGTGTAGGGGCTGGCGCGGTGGCACAGGTTAATCCTCTAGCTGCAGCACCAGCATACCATATGGGTGCTGGTTCTAGTCCCAGCTGCTCTACTTCCAATCCAGCTCTCTGCTGTGGCCTGGGAAAGCAGTAGAAGATGGCCCAGGTGCTTGGGCCCATGCACCTGCATGGAAGACCAGGAAGAAGCACCTGGCTCCTGGCTTCAGATCAGCGCAGCTCTGGCCACTGTGGCCATTTGGGGAGTGAACCAACAGAAGGAAGACCTTTCTCTCTGTCTCTCCCTCTCGCTGTCTGTAACTCTATCTCTCAAATAAATAAATAAAATCTTAAAAAAAAAGACTACTGTCTAAGTCATGTGTGAAAATTATATGAATGAGGAAGGATTGTAATTGTGAGATAAAACTGGAAGTTAATAAAAGCCCATATTAAAAAAGTACGTTATTTTTATTCACAGAATGAAAAAATAATGACTCAGTTACAAGAGAACAGTAACTGAGGCTCATATCAGATAATTATGAAATATATACAAATTTCCAAAAAACAGTGTCAGGCATACTCTTATGCATACCTACTAAGTTGAAAATTGGTATAACATTTTTGGAAGAAATTTTCTAATATCTATAAGAAGATTTAAAGTTGTTATAATCTTTGGCCCAATAATTTCCATTCAAGAAACCTATTTTAATACTTTCTGAAGTGGAGTTAAGAACTTCACATAAAACACAACAGCACAGTTAGTTATAATCATGAAAATGTTGAAGCAATTTAAACTGCAACAGTAAAGAAATGTTCAATAAATAATGGTACATCTATTGAAATGTATTTGTAGAGAATAATATATAAATTATTCATTATAAAATGCTAATACAATAAACATTATACAGACTTCCTTTATATTAACATTATCATTTATACATGTGTGTTTATTTATTTACATTTATGAGATAGAAGACTGTAAATTTTCATTTGTTAAAGGAGTCCTGAAAATATTTCTTTTAAAAAGATTTTTAGTTGACAGAAAAACGGTACATTTTTATGGAATACCATGTAAGGGTCTAATACATGTGTGCATTGTGTAATGTCCAAATCAGGTTAAACATATCTGTCTCCTCAATTATTACCATTTCTGTATGGTGAATACATTAAAAATATTTTTGCCAGTTTTTCAGAAAAATGTGCAGAACATTATCATTATCAATTGACAACCTACTGTGCAATGCAACACCACAACAATTTCATTATTAACTGAAGCTAAAATTAATAAAGTACAATGTGATGTTGACGAAAGAGCTTGGGATTTTAATAATCCTAATTCAATTTGTCTCACTGCATAGCATAAACACTACTTATTGGATTTTCCATATGCCTAACCTCCTTTTGGGTGACGGTAGTCATTGGAGTGCTTCCAGGTCCTGGCAAAGGACTATGGAAGGCATTTGTTTAATATTATGCAGATAAGGGCCTATGTGCCTCCACCATCTCTCTTTCTTCCTCCTGACCAAAGCTGTCCTTCAAAGCTGTGTGTTCCATGTGTTGCAGTCATATGATGAGAAAGCATTCTAACCTATATTGCACTGTGCCATAAGTGAGAAACAGATGTCTTGTTTTAAACACGTGAAGATTCAGGGATTATCTCTTATAAGTCTAGGCTTGAGGCAAGTGAAACACAACTTAGAAGGCTGATTTCAGAATTTAGTGAAGATCATCTTCCTGAGGAGAGCTGCAAGATGGCAGAATAGGAAGGGAGCACACCGATAGTCTGGGGATAGACAGTTTAATAAAAGTGGAGATACTGCAGGTTCAAGGAAGAGTAGGGGAAGAAACAGCAGAGAAAACCCTTCCAGAACTGGAGATTCACAGTGGACCTGCGTGGAGAGCGTGGGAGCCCGCAGTTTGGGACACCAGCAGCAGATTCAACACACCAGCGCTGGAATGCGAGGTGAGCAGAACTTCAATAGCCTGAGATACCAGAAGGGAAGCAGAAAAGGGAGCCTAGAGCAAACAAGGCTTGAAACCCTGTGGGGAAAAGTTCACCAGGCTAACTAGAAGAGAGAGAGAGAGAGGGAAAAAAAAAAGTGACCCATACGGACACGAGCTTCTCTCTCTCCGCTCACCTCTCAAAGGTGAGCAAGACAAAGAGCAGGCACCATTTTGGAATACGTCATAAGCAGGGCGACCTGGGTCGGCACCGGCCCCGAGCCTAGCAGAAAAACCTGACTCTGGGTGGGAGGGGTGAAATAACAGGAGATTAGAACCTAATGAATGTGTGGTGCTAATGAACTGAGACTGTGAAAAAAGAGACGGTGGGGGAGAGAACTCACGGAAATCACGAATTCATGTGAGTACTCTCCAGAGACGCTACAGTTCAGTAGCCTTGGCAGCCCAGTGGGAGACTACAGGAGAATATCAGCCCACACTAAGGGCCGCAGAGATTCCTTCTCTGGTCCTTGGGAAAGAGCTTCCGATCTCTGGCTCCTGTGGGTATATCATTCGCCTGCTAACCACCCCCAATTCCATTCAGCTGTGTGGAATTACTTCCCTTTTGAACCAAAAAAAAAAAAAGTAACAGAGAGAGATTTACCACGCCTAACCTGGGAGTGTCTCCTTTGACACACCCTCAACCCTGAGGAACCAAACAGAGCTCTCAGGCCACACCCATCTCAAGCCTCTAAGGCTCCATCAAAAGCAGACAGTCCACTTAATCTAGAGTCATAGTATAACAAGAAAAAAACACCACAGTGAAGAAACCAATATGCCAAACAACAAACACAAAAACCGAGGTAATAAGAACAAGGAAGACACTATGGCATCCCCAAATGAAAAAGACACCCCAATTCAAGATTACGAAGATGATGAGATAAAAGAGATGCAAGAAGCAGATCTCAAAAAATTGATAAGAACACTAAGAAGTACTCAAAAACAAATTCTTGAACTACAGAAATCCTTAATGGACAAGGTAGAAAATCTCTCTCGTGAAAATGAAATATTAAGGAGAAATCAAGCTGAAATGAAACAACTAGTAGAACATGAAACTGTGATAGTGACGAGAAATCATAATGAAGTGAAGAATTCAATAGATCAAATGAAAAACACATTAGAGAGCCTTACAAACAGAATGGGTGAAGCAGAAGAGAGAATATCGGACTTAGAAGACAGAGCACAGGAAACTATACAGTCAAACCAAAGAAAAGAAGAGGAAATTAGAAATCTAAAAAATATTGTTGGGAATCTACAGGATACTATTAAAAAACCCAACATTCGAGTTCTAGGAGTTCCTGAAGGCATGGAGAGGGAGAAAGGATTAGAAGGCCTTTTTAGTGAGATAATAGCAGAAAATTTCCCAGGTTTGGAGAAGGACAGAGACATCCTAGTACAGGAAGCTCATAGAACCCCTAGGAAACATGACCAAAAGAGATCCTCATCACGACACATTGTAATTAAACTCACCACAGTGAAACAGAAAGAAAAGATCCTAAAATGTGCAAGAGAGAAACGTCAAATTACACTCAGAGGATCTCCAATTAGACTCACGGCAGACTTCTCATCAGAAACCCTACAAGCTAGAAGGGAATGGCGAGACATAGCCCAGGTACTTAGAGAGAAAAACTGCCAGCCCAGAATATTATATCCTGCCAAGCTCTCATTTGTGAATGAAGGTGAAATAAAGACCTTTCATAACAAACAAAAATTGAAAGAATTTGTTGCCACTCGTCCAGCCCTGCAAAAGATGCTTAAAGATGTGTTACACACAGAAACACAGCCATCAACATGAAAGAAGATAAATGAAGGGAACCTCACAGAAAAAGATCACAGGGAATTCAAAGCATACATTTGGATAAAGAAATTATGGGACATGTACTCTATAGAATACTATACAGCAGTCAAAAACAATGAGATCCGGTCATTTGCAATAAGATGGAGGAATCTGGAAAACATCATTCTGAGTGAATTAAGCCAGTCCCAAAGGGACAAATATTCTCCCTGATCAAATGTTCTCCCTGACAAATGTTCTCCCTGATCGGTGACAACTAATTGAGCACCAAAGGTGAAACCTATTGAAGTGAAATGGACACTATGAGAAACAGTAACTTGATCAGCTCTTGTGCTGACTGTTGTTGTACAATGTAATACTTTATCCATTTTAGTGTTTTTTTTATTCTAGTACTATTGGTTGAACTCTGTAATTAACAAACAATTATTCTTAGGTGTTTAAATTTTAACTGAAAAGTGATCCCTGTGAAATATAAGAGTGGGAATAAGAGAGGGAGGAGATGTACAATTTGGGACATGCTCAATCGGAACTGCCCCAAATGATGGAGTTAAAATCATGCCAGGGGATTACAATACAATCCCATCAAGGTGGCATATACCAAGGCCATCTCACTAGTCCAAGTGATCAATTTCAGTTCACAATTGATCACACTGATAGGTCTAAGAGTCAAAGGGATCACACAAACAAGACTAGTGTCTGCTAATACTAACTGATAGAATCAAAAAGGGAGAGAATGATCCAACATGAGAAACGAGATACACAGCAGACTCATAGAATGGCAGATGTCCTAAATAGCACTCTGGCCTCAGAATCAGCCCTTAAGGCATTCGGATCTGGCTCAAGAGCCCATGAGAATATTTTAGGCATGGAAAGCCAAGACACTCTGGAAAAAAAAGACTTAAATGAAAGATCTCTGTGAGTGAGATCCCAGTGGAACGAATGGGGCCATCAAAGAAGGAGGTACCTTTCTCTGAATGGAGGAGAGAACCTCCACTTTGACTATGACCCTGTCGGAATAAGATTGAAGTCAGCGAACCCTAAAGGCTTCCATAGCCTCGGCAACTCATGACTAGAGCCTAGGGAGATTACTGATGCCATAAACAAGAGTGTCAAATTGTTAAATCAACTTCAGGAGTCACTGTGTACTTACGTCTCATGTGGGATCTGTCCTTAATGTGTTGTCCAATGTGAAGTAATGCTATAACTAGTACTGACACAGTATTTTACACTTTGTGTTTCTGTGTGGGTGCAAACTGATGAAATCTTTACTTAGTATATACTGAATCAATCTTCTGTATATAGATAATTAAAAATGAAAAAAAAAATCTTGGTGTTAAATTGGAAATTGCATAGAAAATTAATCAATTTTTAAAAAATTAATATATCATGTAGGATCTCTGTCCTTAATGTGCTATACATTGTGAATTAATACTATAACTAGTACTCCAACAGTATTTTTCACTTTGTGTTGCTATGTGAGGGCAAACTGTTGAAACCTTTACTTAATATATAGTAAACTGATCTTCTGTATATAAAGAGAATTGAAAATGAATCTTGATGTGAAGCAAGGGGAGAGGGAGTGGGAAAGGGGAGGGTTGCGGGTGGGGGGGAAGTTATAGGGGGGAAGCCATTGTAATCTATAAGCTGTATTTTGGAAATTTATATTCTTTAAATAAAAGCGTTATAAAAAAAAAGAATTTAGTGAAAAACACAGAGAAAATAACCAGGAATTATTTTGATTGAATCTGATTTTTTTTTTTTTCAGGTAAAAAAAATCAAATATCTCTTTTTAAACCTGCTTTATAGAGTATTTTACTTTCCCATATACATGGCCCTTTAGAATAGGAGGAAATAAAATGTTTGATAACCTGTTAAAAAATCCGTTACAGGGCTGGCATTGTGCCATACTGGGTTAAGATGCAATCAGCGGCCGGCGCCGTGGCTCAACAGGCTAATCCTCCGCCTTGCGGCGCCGGCACACTGGGTTCTAGTCCCGGTCGGGGCACCAGATTCTGTCCCGGTTGCCCCTCTTCCAGGCCAGCCCTCTGCTGTGGCCCAGGAGTGCAGTGGAAGATGGCCCAGGTGCTTGGGCCCTGCACCCCACGGGGAGACCAGGAAAAGCACCTGGCTCCTGGCTCCTGCCATCGGACGAGCGCGGTGCGCCGGCCGCAGCGCGCCGACCGCGGCGGCCATTGGAGGGTGAACCAACGGCAAAAGGAAGACCTTTCTCTCTGTCTCTCTCTCTCTCTCACTGTCCACTCTGCCTGTGGAAAAAAAAAAAAAATCACACACACACAAAAAAAGATGCAATCAGCAAGACTGGCTTCCACATGGATGCCTGCTGGAATCCCAGCTGTTCCATTTCTGATCCAGCTCCATGCCAAAGCACCTGGGAAAGCAGCATAAGATAGTCCAAGTACTTGGGCCCCTGTACCACTGAGGGAGACCTGAAAAGCTCCTGGTTTCTGATTTCAGCCTCTCCCAGTTATGGCTATTAAGGCCACTTGGGGAGGGAACCAGTGGATGGAAGATCTCTCTTGCTCTGTAATTCTGCCTTTCAAATAAACAAATCAACATTCAAAAAAATAAAGAATTTGTCAGAATATAGGAAGCATAAAAAATAGGGACAACCTCAGATTTGGGAGTAAAAGAAGATGAAGAAAAAAGGAAATGGAGATTAAATAGACGTAAAGACTACATGATCTCTGAAAATGAAATAGCCTCATGATAACATTAAACATGAAATCTCCATTGTTTCACTGTTCACATGAAAATAATCACCTTATACTTTAAATATGTTACAGTCATGAGTTCCTATCAGTTATTTAACAAGTCAATAGATAACATGTTAAACATAAAATAGTAATGTTTTAATTTTTAAAAATAAAAGAGAAATTGTGTATAGAAGGTGGGGGAGTGACAGTAAGAATTGACAAATCTATTTACTTTAAAATTTATTTATTTAAGTAAAAAAAAAAAAACAGAGATAAAGAGAGATATCTCCCATTTACTGATTCACCCCTTAATGTTAACAAAAACTGGTGCTGGGCCAGGCAGAAATCAAGAGCAAGGAATCCAATGTTTGTATCCCACTTGTAAAATAGGGATTCAACTGTGTGAGCCATACATGCTGCCTTTGAGGGTATGTGTTTGCAGGAAGCGGGTAGGGAGAGTGTGCCCGAGGCTCCAATAAGGAAGATGGGCATCCCAAGGAGCTCTTGACCACTGCACCAAACACCTGCCTGCCCTGCAGAATTATCAAGTTTAAAGAAAGCATAGAAGATATGGGGGATTACACGGTTTACAGAGAAGAAAAATCACCACCACTACTGTTCTCTACAGAAGTTACCATCTCACTCTGGCAACCTGGCTCACACCATTTTAATAGTGTGTTTTCCCCTGGGGTTAGAAGCTTCATTAACAGAAACTAGGATATAATTTTATAACTATCTGTATTTGCTCCAGTAAATTATTTCCATCCACTGGATCTCACTACATAAAACAGCAAACCCCAGTTGGTTAAACAAGCACTAAAATTTCAGAAAAGTAATAAATGCATCTGTAAGATGTCCAAGATTCCAACAATAATCCCAAAGGGAAAATATACTCATCCAATCACTTTGGTACTGCATCACAAGGCACTGAATAGAAAAGTCAATAAAAGTATTGAAGCACAGAGAGGCAAGCTGCAGTCAATATCTAATTTTGAAGGGAACTATCAGATAAAAAATAACAGATTTACTGAAATTTACCTCCTAATATTTGGAGTTAAGCTGCATGGAATTCAGAGGAACATTCAGTCTTAATTAGCTCCTTTTCCCCTTTATTCTCTCCTTAAACTTCTCTGTCCACTCTAATAAAATATTGATATTTTACATCCATTTTAAGAAAAAGTCTGCCAGTCTGAGTTATAATTGGCTGTTTCAGAACACACCAAAAAACTTATCTGTGGAAAGAAATTCAGTATCACCAATTCACACATTGACATGCACTCAGATTTAAATAAAGCTATTTTATAACCAGAAATCATATTATTTTGCTATTGACTTTGCATTTCTACCCACAATTCTCAGCTGATAAGACTTCTCAATATCTATCCAAAATGATAGACTAGTTAAGCCCTACCTTGTACAGAAAATGATGCTATCTGAAGCAGTGAGCCTATTTCTTCAGCTGCAGTAGGATGGTGATAGCCACAGCCTTTGGAAACAAATGAGACATTGAAACGGTGTTAAGTTCCTTTAGCAAATCCTTTCCACTTGTGAGATAAGCATAATGTTGCCTTTGATTACTCTGAAACACAGCTCTTGAGACACAGTCAATACAAATAACCCGGAGTGATTGTTACTATCAAGAGATGTGCAATCTTTTTTCTCTTAGTCATTTTCCTCTCCACGTGGAATACTACTTCTATAGAGGCTAGCTGCTGTTGCCCTCCAAATTTCAATATCACTTCAAATCTTCAATTTTCAAATCATAGAATGAATTCAACTAGAGGCATTTTAAAAAATCCTTTAGATAGTCTCATGTTTATTAAAAATATTTATTGAAAACATGATTGTGGGCATGCAAACAAGTAAAAATATTTAGAGTATCACCCTAGAAAGGTTTAAAATTTATAATGTCACAAGAGAAAATCACACAGAAATGCTTAAAAAAAGGATAAAATAAATGCAGTCTGAAGAAACTACAACTAAGGAGATACTGGGGTGAGCTGGAGTCAGGTACAAAGACTTCCTATGACTATAAAATGGGTCAAAGAAAAACTCAATGGAACTGTTTTGGAGGAGCAATTCTTTGTATAACTATGTTGTGTTTCTCATTCTATAAATTGTATAGCATACACAATAGACTTTATTGTTTCCTATGACTTCTTAGGGGTACAAAGAAAAATTAATGTGCTGCACTATTTAACCTAACACTTCCAATCACTTCCCTACTGAATTAAAATACTAACACTAAGGCAGAAGTAATAAAGCAGATTTTATTCTGAAATATGAAAAATATCAATGCAATTTAGACTGCTCCCTGTACCTCCTGATGGTACTACAGGTCAGCATCAAAACATGCAGATGGCGGCCTTCTCTCTCTTGAGGGTGCTCACACTCTGTCTTCAGTATATATTTTCCCTCTGCCTTCAAATAAATCCTGCTTCTGTGCTCATCTTTACGTTTCTTTCTTGAATTCTTTTTGGTAAGACAAGAACCAGGACCAAGAGTAGTCAGGGGTCACACCAACAACATAAGCCAAATTCTGTTTCTGTGAAATTGTTGGGGAAGAAATCAGAACTCAATTGAAGAAATGAAATACAAGAGCAGTTAATACTGTATAGCTAACTTGATTGTGGAGACAAGTGGTAAAGAAGTGAACTCAAAGAAACTGGTTTTGTGATCTTAAAAATTAAAAATGCCTGATCACAGCTACATGATAATGAGAAAGATCCAGTAGAGAACTAGGCAGAGACTGAAGACAGACAATACCGTAGAGTTTCTTAGAATGGTGGTGGTGGTGGGGTGGTGGGCAAAATAAGCAGAAGAAAGATAACCAGAGAAGATACAAACTTATGCGTAGCTTGGCATCAGGAATTTAAATGACTCTCTGTTTAAAGGTTTCTATTTAGCTGCTCAAAGAAGTTAATACCACATGCAAAGAAGGAGGGTGATAGGGTTATAGGGTTAGAAATATGAACATCAAACAGAATGAATACGGTTGTTGAAGTAAAATAACAAGAATTGCAGGCAAGGCTGACTGCCAGTTAGCAGTCATAATTCATAGCTCATCGTCTTGCTTCATAGAGATGTAAGTCTTTTTTTGAGAGTGTGCTTCTTTGGGACTGCTCACCTATTAGGTGCAGGTAAAGAAAAGATAGAGAATTTAAAATGTGGTAAGATGGAATTGATGAACATATTGAATAAAACAGAATTTAGATTTCTATAGAAGGGTTTAGAAAAGAAGTGTTAAGTTCAAAACTGCAGGGTGAGTGTAATGAAGATGGCAAGGATCAGTGGAGAATTAGGAGGGGTTATCAGTGGTCATGATGATATAGATTTCTTCCAGTAGTTGGACAGAAAGCTGTAGATAGACGATACGGTGATTAGAGCATATGGCCATTTATCATCACAAAAAATCAATGCTATGGCACATAATATCCCACTCTTCCATTTTAAATAATTTTTTCCCCAACTTTGTCATTGTCATCTTTGTCCTCCCTTCCATCTTCTGAAGATTTGCTCTCTCACCTGGTTACAGCTATTGCTAATTGCGGAGCAGGGTATTCTGTGAACAGAAAGGTAACACAGAAGGAACTGCAGCTGCAGCCAGAGCTGGATGAGACCCTTATCAGCAGCAACCCAGAAGCCTGTGAATTGCTGTCACTTCATTTGTGTCTTCATATTCCTTAGCTTGCAGTAAGTGTTAATAAATCAATAACACATGTCCTCCTGGCTGAATTCTAAAGGCTGAGTCTTACAGGATGATTGATAAAGAGAACATCAAATCAAATCATCATTCACTAAACAATGTCAATAAAATCAACAACATAATAGTGACAGAAACTACCATTCACTGAGAATCAGGTTGTTGAATCATCCTCATAATTAATTCACTTAGCTTAATAGTGACAATATTTCTAAAAGGTAGATGTCATCCTTCCTACTGTATATAAAGGAACTCAAAGGCTAAAGAACTTAAACAATTTGTGCAAGTTACTCAAACATTGGCAAATGTATTTTTTAAATGCAGTCCTATTAATGCCAAAATCTATCTTTTTTACACTATATCAAACTATAAGTTACAGGGAAAATTGTATAACATAAACGCCTTTATTCTTATTCGTATGTGTATGTTTGTATGAACATTCCCCACACAATAAACCTGAGATAAACAAACTATTTCATTTTTATTTTTTATTGTATAAAGAAGCATAGTCACAAAAGCTTTCAGTGATATTAATTAATACTTTACCTTAATTATTTCAGGAAAAGAGACAAGTGGATTGAAAATATTTATCATGTATAATGAATAGCTATCTTCTTAAAATAATGTGGGCAAACCGTACGATGACACATAACTACAGATTTGAGGAAGAGACATAAACTGAATATAAAAATTTAGCCAGAGATGCAGAATGTAGAATGTCACTATAAAACCCACAGAATAAATTTCACTAACAAGAAAATGAGCATATGAGCACTCTTTGCTCTAAATTTGTAATTATGCCAAGCCATACATTTTCTAAAGCCCTCTTCATATTTGTTTAATTTTTAAAATGTGCTCGTCCAAGAATTGCTTCAGGGAGAAATAGCTAATAAAGGCATTAAAAAGAAATTCTTCATGACATTGCAATTTAAATTGCATGTTTTACAAAGTCAGCTATAAAATGTTAAGATGCCACCCTAAAATCTGAAAACTGTAGGCCTCACACCAACTACTAAGAAATCAAATATTGATTTTCTAGGCAGAAACAGATAAGACCTTTTTGTAGACTAGGTCACAATAATAACTGCCTAAGCCTTGGCTTCCCCAAGGTAGATTTTGGGCAATATCTGTAGGAGCACATAGGCTAATCCTCCTTATTCTGAGGCTGCCATGGGGAGCAATGATTTCTAATACAGTGGGAACGAAGAACATCTAGAGGTTTTTAGAGCATTTCTAACACCTTAAATTACTCCCAGGAACAACCAGTGACCAATGCAATCTGGCTTGCTATATATTGTGTGATGTAATTATTTATCCCAACCTTAGAACATACACTGGAGAATCACAGTAATAATAAGTAATCAAATTTTTAATTCTTCCAGAAAAGTATGAGGGGCCTGCAATGGGAAAACTGAGCTAAGTCAGCTTCAAACGTTAGGAGAAATGTAACTGGTAAAAATTATCTTGTGAAAACTAGTGTAATTATTTAATTAAGAAACAATTCAAGCTTTCATACTTATATATTTAAAGATACATTACATCCCTAGCTACAATTATGGAAGAATGTGGAGCATATATTATAAATGAACTAGTTGTAGGAAGTTACTGTTTCAAATTTACTTGATCATCTGCTCCTTATATAAAAAGACCATATGTAAAATAAGAAAATAACCTTTATATAGCAAGTTGTGATATGAAGTTTTTTCATGGAATATTATTTCCAACATCTACCTAATCAGCAGACATTGTCCAACAGATGTATGATTTCACAGCATAGCTGTTATATCTGCCTCCAATAGTTTAGAATACAAAACAAGGTAACTAAATATTAATACTTTTAAGATGACAATTCTTACCCTCACTATACAATTTAGCTATAATTCCAGCTATTCTCCTGAATCCTCAATATGCTCCTTTTATTGAGTATGTAATTCTAGCTAAAATTATTCCTGTTAGCATAAGAGGAACTCAAGAATAACACTTCATGATAAACATTTTCAGAAAACTAGAGTAGAAGGGATTTTTTAATCTAATAAGTCAAAAGAAAACACATTTTTAACATACATATTAATCATAAAAGAGTGAATATAATTTCTCTAAAATTGGGACCAAAACAAGAAAATCCAATCTCACAACTCCAATGCAACACTGTACTGGAAATACAAGCCAGTGCAATAAAGAAAGAATAAGAAATAAATGACATACGGATTGAAAGGATGAGATGAAACTGTCCCTATACACAAATGTCACAATCAGTTGTGTTATATATCCCAGAAGATATATAAGAAGCTCCTAGAACTTTTTTTAATTACTCATATAAATGAATTTACTATGTTTGCAGCATATAGGAACAAACACACATACATGCGTGTGCACACACACACACACACGATCTTCAAAAAGTTCATGGAAAAGTATATTATGAAAAAACTGTAAGTATTTCAAAATATTTTTCGCCCAAATAAACTTATTTTTAATTCTATGTTTCCACAAACTTTTTGAAGTTCCCTCATATATATGTCAATATAGAATAGTACCAAACAAGAATAAAACATGAATCCAGTTTTAACAAAACATATACAGAATTTGTTTGCTAAGAACTGTAAAATTAAAGAAACTGGAGTCCTAAGTCAATGCAAAGACACACTGCATTCTCTGAATTGGAATACACAATCTATTACACACATTACTTCTCTCCAAATTTATGTATACATTTAATGTACTCCTAAACAAAATTGTTGAAGTTGTATCTCAAATTCTAAAATTAGAAATCACAAAACATTGAAATAATTTTTAAATTAACAAAATTGCATGACTCATATAGTCTGATTTTACCATTCCCTACAATGCTTCTGCAGGTAAGACGATCACACTGGAGAAGGAAATGGCAAATAGATCAATGGAATAGAGTAGAACCCAGAAATAGACCCACACAAATATGATCAACTGACTTATGACAAAGGTTCAAAGGGAATTCAAAAGAGGAAGGGCAGTCCTTACAGTAAATCATATCAGGATCTATATGCATAAAAATCAGAAGAAAACATCCAAAAAGTGACCTTCAACCTAAACTTCACATTTCACAAGAGACTTATTCAAAACAGACCACAATCTGGATGTAAAATATAAATATATAAAGTTTAAGGAAAGTAGCATGAGATAAACCTCTAATTCTAATTATGGTAAAAAATTCTTATACATTACACAAAAAGCATGAACTTTAAAAGAAAAGTTGATAAATTGGAGCTAAGCAATTTTTTCTAAAATGTTTTTAAAACGTGAAAGGTTCTGTTAAGAGTATGAAAAACAGGCTGCAAACATTAAAAAACTGTTTGCAAATCACATATGCAACAAGGACTTTTAGCCAAAATATACAAAGGATTCTCAGAACTCAACAGTAAACAGTCCAATTAAAAACAAGAAAAAGATTTACTTTACCAAAGAAGAAACACATATGGCAAATTAGCACATTAAGAAATTTTCAGCATCATTAACCATTAGAAATGATCAAATTAAAACCACAAAGAGATTCCTCTAAACACTTATTTTGAATGGGATACAAAACAAAACAAAAGCCTGACAATACAAGTGTTGACAACAATGTAGGATAACTAGAACTCTCATATATTTCTGATGGAAATGTGAAATGGTACATTTTTTCACAAAGGTAAAAAATATTCGAATTATATTTTCTTTTAAAGATACTTAACCAGTTGACCCAGAAATTCTACTCCTAGATATTTGTCCTTGAAAAATGAGATAAAATGAGATAAATGAGATAAAATGAGAAAAATGAGATAAATTTTCTTTTATTTCATGAAACCTCTGCATGAATGCTTTACCAGTATATTCATATCAGCCCCAAACTAGAAACCCCAGAGGGTAAATGCATAAGCAAAATGTGATACATTCATACTGTCTACTAAGAAACAAGTTAGAAGAGCTAATTCACACACACAGTATCATAAATTAACCTCCTTTACTCATACTGAGTGAAAGAAACAATCCCCAAACATTGCATTCTGTGATTCTACTTAACTGACTTTCTGGAAAGGCAAAACTGTGGCAGTAGAGAGCAGATCAGCAGAGATCACAGATTAGGGAAAGTGAAATGATCTGACCGCAAAAGACTAACTTGAAGGAGTTCTGGGGAAGATGGAATGTTCAGGGTTCTGACTACGTTGATGGTGAAATAATATGTTCAGGTCTTAATAATACCTTATAGCAATAAAAATAAGAATATTATTAATAATAAAGAACTTGAGAGAGAGAGAAAGAGAGAAAGAGGAGAGGAGAGGGAGACACATTGTACCAACAGAACTGTTTCTTAGAGTCCTCTAAAAATAACTTGCTTTGACAACATTGCCAATGCTGAATCCAAAATAGAGAGATTCTTTGCTACAATCTGTGTTCCTAGGTACAAGGAACACTTAGTAGTGCATGGTTGACTCACTTCCTCTAGTCACTGATACCTCTAACACTATGCCTATTGCAGTCACAGCTCAAGGCAAAGTGACTCCTGGGGGTCAAGTGCAAAGGCTTCTTTCCCCAGAGACAGGCTCACTCAGTGCTGCTATATACTAAGACACCCATACTCCCCAACAGTTGAACTCCTGCATTCACTAATACAGCCAATTCTGCCATGAAGGCTAGGGAGGGTCAAGAACTAATCTCAGACACATTAGAATTAGAATAAATCTCCCCTTTCCTCTGCTAATGCTGATGAAGCAATCAACTCACTAACTGCAAAGTCTACAATTAACAGGCCTCTTTCCTTCTTTGGATGTATGCACATGGCCAAAGTCACAAGTACAAGTGTGCAAATGGGTAGGAAATTTTGCCCAACCCAAAAGATAATAGCCAAAAATATCTACTGGTTGATAGGTCAATTGATAATTAATAATACTCTATACCAATAGTTTGAATATAGGATTTGGATCTGTTAGAATACATTGTTGTATCAGTTGCATGGATTTAAAAATTAGTTAGATCCTTAGCCATCATTATATTTACCTATTATGAATAATATTCCAGAAATAGGATCATCTTCTTAAATGTGTTACATGTCTATGAATGCCACCTAATTAACTGTGAGATAGCTTCTGTTGTTTCAATGCATTTTATATAATGCAATTTATTTTTCATATCTAAAAGCCAGAGTTTATAATTATACAAACATTTGTTGGTTTTGCCACATTATTGCAGCTTGTTGGCATAATATTGCATCTTGATCCTACCACACAGAACATTACTAGGCCATTTAAATTTGCCATATTACACTAGAATAAACATTTTATCTGAATAAGATATAAAAATCATTGGGACAGGAATATAGCATTATATATTCACTCTCCAGAATGTACATTCTCATTCCTTCCTCCCTGTGAAAACTTTCACCAAAATGGACAGAGGATTTTTTTCTCCCCTGTTCCCTAAATTGGTTACCCATTATGTTTTACTTCAAAGAAGTACCACTACTAAATTAGTAACAGATGATTCTCTGACCATAAAAGTGCAGATTCAAACTTAAACTCATGTATAAATATGGTAGCTACTCAGGATTAATAAGTGCAGCACTTATGTTCAAAGGCCACTTTCCATGCACCATGACCATTGAAAATGTCTATATGAATGTATATTGTTTGTATTTTAAAAGGAGAAATACTACACAGTAAAGGGATAAAAAAATCATTCATTTATATAAATGATATAATACTAATGATGGTGCATTTTAATTACACCTTTTTAAAATGTCTTATTTCTATGTTCTGAAATTTCTTCCAAGTGGTTTTACAGTGGTTTTTAAATGTCCATATATTTTGGTTGTAGGATCACACAGCCTGGATTCAAATCTCAGCTCTACCACCTATTCATTATATAATCTCAGACTTAGGTTGTCATTTAAAAAATGGGAATAATAATGCAATAAACCTCACAGGACTTGTGGAGAGGTTAAGTTAGTTATATGTAAAGTGCTCACTGAGTGTTCCAAGAATAACAAAAGCTGTTTATAAGATTTTGACTGAGCAAAACCAACCATCACTTATTCAGGAGAAAGACATCTCTGCAGGGTTTGATAGAGTCTTGGAATGAGCAAGGACAAAGTTTGATTTAAAGCAATTTTGAAGCCTTATTGAACACATGTTTTTCAATGGAAGTTTTGATGAAGATTGAGTAAGGATTATGATGGATCAGGTTTGGTGGAAGCAGCAAGGAGGTGTCTTGAGAAAAGGGAATCAGGGGTTCTAGACAGAAAAGTCCTGATGCCATCTGTTGCAGAGTTAATGGGTCTTGGAAATTTCTGTAATGGAAAACAATCATCTGAAACTTTCATCTTCTTGAGCAAGAGTTTTCTGAAGTAGGAGAGTTGCTAAGGAAGATCATGGAACAAGAAAATCATGTTAACATGGTTATGATTCTTAATGTCCAAACATTTGAACATTATGAGCACCTTAAAACAGTACCTAGTCCATATTAAACACCATACATATATGTTGCTTTAATGTTTATAGATACTATTGTTATTAAAATGGAGCATGTCAAATTTTTATCTAACAGCTCTTTCAAGCCACTAACATGGTCCATCCTGTTTTCTCTGCTCTAGGTTCTGATAAGTATTTGCTTTATTATCAACAGTCATTTTCCTCCATCCAGTTGACCTGCAGTAAGCGTCACTTTGGCCAAGGATTACCTAATCTAATTGGGGAGACGGACGCATCCAATACTGTAAAAAGAAAATGTGATAAATCAAATGCTCTAAAATAAGTGTGAATAAAGGATTTAAGGAGCCCAGCTGTGCCTGAGGGAGACAGCAAGAACTTCACAAAACACAGAGCTGCTGAGGCAGGACCCTGATTGAGTCAACCTAAATAAAAATTACAGTGGGCGTCTGTTAAGTCCAATTTCTCAGAAACATTCAAACTATTTGTACAGATGTGCATTAGGCTCTATCATGAGAAGCACTGATGTTTCCATCCCAGTGTGAAAAGTGACTGCATAATGCACTTCTTAGAGACATACTTTTTTCTTAAATCACAACCATATTACATATTGGTTAGTTAGAAGATTGAACTACAGCATTCAAAACACAGCTTAAAAGATATGTGCTAATCTCTCAGATTCTGCTTAAATATACTTTATGCTCTGCCTTGCCAGAACAGCCCTAGATTATACCTATTGTTCCAGTGTATTTATGAATTGTGCTGTCTTTGCTCTAAAAATGGCTCATATTTGAACTATTAATTACCTGGTTAACTTATTTGTCTTATCTTTTGCTTCTATTCCAGGGGACAATAGATTGGGAGCTAAAAACTAAGTGTCTGAATTCTAAAATTCTTGTAATGGTAAAATACGATAGAAGTGAAATTGTAGTACAGATAAAATGTGATCTACAGGAGATTGGAAAAACATCTGTGTATGAATAGTTCCTATACAGTTAGCATCACAAAGGTTGGAAATAGGGAATATTTTAAGACAAATGTAAATGCAGTTTACCAAATATTCTTTTCCTAAAACAAATGACTACATGTCCTTGAGCTACCAAAGTTTACAATCCTGTCTCAGGTCCAGTACCCTCCTAACCAATGGGGAATAGAAAGCAGTAAGAACCAGAGCATCTAGGTCCAAAACTAAATCATGGTGTCACTGTGGATAAATATTTTCAGCTTACAGATTCAATTCTCTTATCTCTAAAATAATACAATTGAAACTAATGTTCTTCACTGAGACAGGAAGGTCCTTTTTATTGCATGAGAAAGATGTGGAGTCACAGTTTTTAAACTGTGCAGGAAGATTAAGACACAGCTTTGTATTTTCTCTTTCTCCTGAGATCTCTATCTGGACAGTAAATACAAATGGACTATCCCTGCCCTGACCAGGATATGAGGGAAGTGGTCCTGGAGGTTTACAATGTGCTTTTCATGGGATACTTATTTATTCTGGTGGAAGGAAGAAATCCGAAATGTCTGTCTCATCAGCGACTAGATTTGTCTCTGGTGTTAAATCTTGTGAGTCTTGTCTGACCTTGTCCAGTTTATTGCTGTCAAGGTAGCTAATTGGTAGGAGGCCCTGATCGGAGCTGAGTGAAGTGCCATTGTGTGGGTCAGATGAGACAGAGAGAAGGCAGTGTATGAAATAAAAGAAGCACTGTATTACTCACAGATCCCAGCGAATGACTGCAGCATGTCTGACAGGGCCAATGGAAAGTGGAGAATCATCTGGTACTTACAAAGTTAATTAGTAATACGGAGCAAAAGAGTAAGCAAGGGACTTGTGGGACTATGCTGTACTGGGGTTGAGGTCATTACCCAAGCAGATTTCTCTTGAGAGTTTTAACTGGGCTTACAACAATTTCCATGATCTCTGTGGATTCACCCTGTGACTGAGAGGTGGTCACAGGATCAAATTTTAACACTCCATGCAGAGTACAGGAGTCAGCAACGTGATGATGTAGGTGGTGTCTGGCTGTTTTGTAGGAAGATTGTTATCAGGAAGTAGTCACATATGGCAAATACTGTATCAATTACTTTGAACAATTGGTAGGAGTTAGAGAACTGGAAATGGTGTCAAAATTGATCAAGTTCAGTCTCTGGTGTGTCAAAGTCCAGTTTCTATTTGAAACAGATGCTGAGGCATAAAAAATTAATAAGAATTCACAACAAGCTTGAACTCTGTTACATTCATGTATCAACCTGTGCCAGGCTACACCAGTTCCTCTGGGTACTAGAGAGAGCCCAGAAAGTGCGTATTTGCTCTCTGGGACCCAGTAACCCCAAGAGTCGTTAATATTGTACTGGTTGGATTAATATTGGATTGGTTCATCTCTAAGCTCTAAACATCCAAAATATCAAAGATAGAGAGGTGATATACATAAGAATTAATCATTTTTAATGTGACAATTTAGGGGAGCATTACAGTCTTTAAAAAATCAGAAATGTTGTCCTTCACAGTATTAGAGATCAAAAGTCCAATATCAAAAGGTCAAAATGTCAATAGGACTAAGCTCCCTCTGAAGTTTCCAAGGGAGAATGCTTGCCTATTTCAGTTTCCAGTGATTCTAAATGTTCCTTGGCTTGTGAAATTATTTCTGAGCTAAAGGCTCACATATATATAAAACAGAGTTTATATGATCATTTTGCTAAAATGTTTTCTGGTACCTGCAAAGAATCAATGTACCTTTAATGATGAAAGAAAAGTTTATTTTTCTCCATTAGGTTCTTACAGCTGAATGAATAATTCAGATAATAACAAAGAATAAAATATCCAGAATTTAACTTTCAAGTTACAGGTAAACAAAGAGAAGACAAACAATGTTCAAGATTAAATCTTCATGTTGTCATCATCTGATTCATATGAATGTTAGTAATTGCATGCTATGCTAAATAGATTGTTAGGAAAATTATATTTCTTGAATTGTTTAATTCATAATGATGAACTATTTATATTTTATCACCTAATGAACAAAACTAATGAACTGCACTCAAAGGTCACACTGTTTTTTTTCAATGTTTTTTTCTAGAAGCAGAAGGAAATATAAGTGTGTTTCCAAACATTAAAGAGAATATTGGACTTATTAGTTCTCCTTTTCTTCAATATTTATTTTATATTTTGAAAGGAATAGACAGAGAGAAGCAGAAACAGAGAGAAAAGAGATCTTCTATTCATTGATTTACTCCCCAAATGGCCACTATGGTTGGGGCTGGACTAGGCCAAAGCCAAGAGCTGGCAGCTTCATCTAGGTTTCCCACATGAGTGCAGAGGTCCAGGTACTTGGGCCATCTTCCACTGCTTTCCCAGGATGACCAGGGAGCTGGAGAGGAAGCTGAGCAACCAAGAATCTGATATGGGATCTGATGTCACAGGTGGCAGCTTAACTTGCCACACCACAATGCCAACCTGGTTCTCTTTTGATTGAGCATTGAAAGACATTATTTCCACCTAGCATTATTTTCTACTTATTTGCCCCAATTTTTGTATGACGAAATTTCTCTTTCCCATTCATGCATAGTGGTATGTTATTGATAATATTAAAAAGCTAAATCCTTTATTAATAAGAAACATAAATATTGCCTATTAAGGATTTGTGGAGTTCTAATCACATTATTCTAGTAATTGTGAAACAGCAGCCAATCTCATTTAAAATTAAGAACTGAGTATACAGATCAGTGTTGTCCATTGGTTATATACAAGTAGGTGTATTTTTATATTGAATTGAAGAAGGGTTAGCAAAATCCACTTTTACTACATTGTGGTACACATCTTAACTTCTCCTGACCCATGAGCCTGGTACCCAGACCCAGTCCTTTCGAAATCATCAGCTGGTTTAATGAATAAAAGCTGGAGGCAAACAACTGTTGCTCAAATTGCCATGTTGTAAATAAATATATAAGGGGGAGACATGAACACTTCTGGTGTACTGGATGCTATGGGGCTCTGCACCTGCATCCTGCCAGCCTCCACCTTAATAACTAAAGGACTCACTTTGCCAATTCAAAAAGCATGTTATCCACAGATTGCAGGTGAGCCTCTCCACCACTTGCCTTGGAGCCTGCCCCATCACATCCCTTCCTGGAGCAGTCCACACACACTGATTTTTCAATATTGAGGTGTAATGCCCATTCCCTTAACTCTGATTTAGAACAACTCTAAAGTTTCATCTTAGTTTCAAACCCTCTCACGGGATTAGCTGAGGCCTTTGCTGTAAATGAATCACATTTCAACTTCTCTCTGAACAACCCTGCTTCCTACATGTGCTCGCACCCACATAGGTACTGATTTTAAGAACACATTCCCAGTGAGTTCCTGTGTGTAAATCTTTGTGGTAAAGTATGCTTCCGGGGAAAACAACCCATTATGTGAGGTCCATGAAGGTCAAGGAAGATGTCTGAGATGTTTTGTAATTCTATATTTATCTCACAGTATTCATAAGATTATGTCCAATGGAGAAAGAGCACATATCATGCAAACAAAGGAAAAAGCAAAAAAAAAGCAAAGATGTGATAGAATATGTCACTTTATGGTTACTTGTGCTATACTGTTACAATACTAGAGAAGCAATTTATGATGTAGCGGGGGGAGGCAGGGATGAGATTATAAAGGGTTTTGTCAATCTGAAGAACTTGTACAGTTCCGTATAGGTAATAGGAAATCATTTATGGACTGGATGTACAGGATGCCATAATGACACTTGTTTCCAAAAACAATCAGAAGTAGTTTGGGCAGTAGATTTGAAGGTATTTGAGAGACAAAAGGTAAGGGAGACTACAAAGAAGTCAGCTGCAATTTAGGAAACAAGGGACTTAAAAAGGGTTAAAATGAAACAGAGTTAGTGAATAGGAAAAGGATATGGGCAATGTGTTGGTGGTAGAAGCAAGTTTATCTGATAAGTGCATGAAATTAAGATTGCAGAAATAATAATGAAGGAAAGAGGCCAGTGCCATGGCTCACTAGGCTAATCCTCCGCATGCAGTGCCAGCACACCGGGTTCTAGTCCTGGTCGGGGCACCAGATTCTGTCCCGGTTGCCCCTCTTCCAGGCCAGCTCTCTGCTGTGGCCCAGGAGTGCAGAGGAGGATGGCCCAAGTCCTTGGGCCCTGCACCCACATGGGAGACCAGGAGAAGCACCTGGATCCTGGCTTCAGATCAGTGCTGTGTGCCGGCCACAGCACGTGGCGGCCATTGAAGGGTGAACCAATGGTAAAGGAAGACCTTTCTCTCTCTCTCTCTCTCTCTCTCTCTGTCACTGTCAACTCTGCCTGTCAAAAATAAATACAAATAAATAAATAAATAAAAAGATGAAGGAAGGGTAGAGATTCCTAGTTTGAGTCAATGAAGAGGCTGTGATTGTAAATGGTTAGTAATGCATCAGTTTCAGGGTATCATTGGGATTGTGGTATTGGAGAGCAAAAACAGTAAAAGAAACTTCTGAGTACACTGTCAAAGATGTCTTAGTCATTGCCTAAAACTGCATCACACAGCAAGAGCGCATGCTGCACCTGCACACTTCCTCCCCTCTAACTGCAGAAGACAGCACACCACAGATAAAACCCCAAGGCCTCTGCCCTTCAGACTCCAGTGTGAAGGCATAGGACTCATGTGAAAACTAAACCGCATGGGACCCTGCCGGAGCAGAGTTCCCCAGCTCTCTAAAACACCCACCACCTGGCTCTCTTCCACACACATGCAGCTCCAGTGCCTTGGGAGGGCAGGGGGTCGTTTTGCTCTGAGACTCACTGTGTCTCCAAAAAATTATCTAGAAACTGTTGGCGTGTGCAAAGCAGAATGAACTTTGTAACAGGGGAAGCGAACTCTTGCCTTTTTTGTAAAAAATATTTATTTATTTATTTGAAAGGAAAGGTTAAAGGGAGGGAGGGAGGAAGGGAAGGAGAGAGAGAGAAAGAGAAGAGAGGATCTTTCATCTGATGATTTACTCCCCAAATGGCAGTAACAGCCAGGGTTGGGCTGCTCTAAAGCCAGGTGCCAGGAGCTTCTTCCAGGTCCACCACCTGGGCCCAGGGGTCGAAGGACCTGGGCCATCTTCCACTGTTTTCCCTGTCACATTAGCAGCAAGATGGGTTGGAAGTGGAGAAGCTGGGACTCTAATACTCTAAATGGTGCCTATATGGGATGCCAACTCCTCAGGCAGCAGTTTTATCCTCTATTTCACAGCACCAGCCTCCAAGCTTTGTCTTAAAGTAGTAACTTCTTACAGGAATCAATATAACATAATCTAAAATAAGATTATAAATTAAGCTGAAAGTATGTTATTGAAAAATTAAAAGAAACAAAGGAGGCATATTTAAGGAGGGATGGAAAGAAATAAGTATGGTTTTCTTTAGAATTTTATCTATGAAATTCATGAAATAAGTTCTTTTTATATTAATAAAAATAAAATTATAAAATTATCTGGACCATTTGCCAGAGAGAAACAACATGTAAAACCCAAGTGAAGCAGCAATAGGCACCATTAAAAATTCTCTGTAGCAGGACCATGGAGAAGTCATTACTTGCTTATTTTCTCTGACAGCAGGGATCCTAGAGGCAGTTATCTACTATAGTACTTTTCTTTTGTGGGACACGAAAGCAGACTACATGCTGTAATTGTGTAGGCCTTGACAATGGAACTGACAAGCCTGTCAGACTTGACTAGACTGTAAGGATGTTAACCCTGGCTTACTTCCTGCTAGTAACAATAAGTCATGCTGGCTCTCTGTGAGGCTCACTTTAAGTATTTCATATCAACAAGAATCATACATATTGCCACAAAAAACTGAACATTTTAAGTGAATGTTCTGTATACCTAATGATTTTCTCATGATTTAATCACAGAAAAATAAAATAATTGGTTAAAGGATAAGAAGATATTTTAATAGTCTATTAATCTTCTGTATCAGATCTTAGAGAATAAAAGTTAAAAATGTAAAATCTAAGGTTCTAGTTTATGTACTGCATTATAATCTCCATCATGGTTTCCCAATCTCAGCCCTACTTACTTTGGGACTGAATGATTCCTTGCTGTGATGTTATCCTGTGCTTAACAGGATGTTGAACAGTGTCCCTGACCGCTACCCACAAAATGCCAGGAGCATACATATACACATACAATCTGTTGTGACAATCAAAATCATCTTAAGACATTGGCAAATGTTTCCTGTGGGGGCAGAATCATCCCTGATTAAGAACCATTGATTTAGAGGAGTGGACCTGGAAATATGCATTCTAAAAAGTATTATCTTTCATTAATATTACCACTTCCTGAGTGAGACCAAATGACATCTATTTTGAGAATCTGATCTGAGAAAACTGTATTACTCACTTTTTCATTTGCTTGTTTTTCTTTTCCTTTTCTTTCTTTCTGTATTTGAAAGGGAGGAAGGCAGGGAGATAAAGGCAGAGAGGGAGGGAGAAAGAGGGAGATCTTATCTACTAGTTCACTCCCTAAATAGTTCCAAAAGCTGGAATTGAGCCAGGCTACACAGATAGCAACTCAATGCTGGTCTCTACTGATGGTAGGGACCAAACTACTTGACCCATCATCTGCTGCCTCCTGTGTGTGCATTAGCCAGAGACTGGAATTGGGAGTTCAGCAGAACCAGGACTCAAAGCTAAACACGATGGCATGGGATGCTGGAATCCTGAGTGGTATCTTAACCACTGTACCAAATAACCACTCCTTATTTTTCTTTTAACACTTGTTGAGTGCCTACTGGGCATCAGAAAATACTGCTGTGTATAGAGGATGCTTTGCTGAACATACAGATAAAATTTCTATCCTCACTGAGCTACCTGAAAGTGAAGAAAATAAGCAATTATATTTAAATAGTCTTTAAATGTAGTCTGAAGAAAAATAAGGCAGAGGAAAATAAGGAGATGGGGAATGACAGGAAGCAATATATTGACAAGATGGTCAGTTCTGAAGGGGAGATGCATGAAGAGACTTGGATGACTTGAATCAAGCAGCCTGAAAGCACACTTCTGGGACTCTGGTGCATGGCATGGCATTAAAGCATCCAGCAAGGACTCTCTGGGGGAGCAGCAGTGGAGAGTGCTGCAGTAGCTAAAAGTGTTGAAGTCTGGATGGCCATTGTCAGTTTATCTTAGGTCCAAAAACTTTGAGTCAGTGGCTCCATCCCTTGGAGCAGAATAATTCCAACCACTGTTTCAACTATGCTTTGAGTCAAACTAATCACAGCCATTGAACTGATTAACAGGAGCTCAGATGTTTCAGCCAAACTGATCAAATCTGTCATTTTCAGGGTCATCTTACTTCCCCTGTGACAAAAGCTTGAAGATAATGGCCACTGAACTAGAGATATGCTTCCTGACATTAAAGCCAGGTCTGGGTTGAGGTAAGTAAAGGGGTTTTGGTACAAAACTTAAAAGGCAATAATTTTTAGGTACTCTTTTACATATTCTATGCTTGAAGTATCACTTGACTCAGTTTTACCTCAGTCTAATATTGTTTTCAATAACAAAACTAAAGGAAATATTATCGTATGACATACTCAGATTGTTTCAGTCATTAGGAGTCACATAGATAGCATCTTCTGATAGAAATCATATGTTTAGGGGCTGGCGCCGTGGCTCACTTGGTTAATCCTCCACCTGCAACACCAGCATCCCATATGGGTGCCAGGTTCTAGTCCCGGTTGCTCCTCTTCCAGTTCAGCTCTCTGCTGTGGCCTGGGAGGGCAGTGGAGGATGGCCCAAGTGCTTGGGCTCCTGCACCCGCATGGGAGACCAGGAGGAAGCACCTGGCTCCTGGCTTCGGATCAGCACAGCGCCAGCTGTGGTGGCCATTGGGGGAGTGAACCAATGGAAGGAAGAACTTTCTCTCTGTCTCTCTGTCTATAACTCTACCTGCCAAATAAATTTAAAAAAAAAAAGAAATTACATGTTTAAAAATAAAAATAGTGGCATTAAGGAGCTCTTAGACCAGGAGGGTTACAAAAACAGAGTATGTCTCTCAGCTAGTGTCCTCCAAGATATATAGCATCTAATATGAGATGGGAAATAGACAATCCTCCTGATTTCAAATAATTTTTCAGAAGAAAGATATCTTACCCTTCCTAGTTTTTGGCTCCTAATAGCTGCAGTTGGATTTGACTTAATTATGTCTCCCAAAGACCCATTATGACTAAAGCCTTGGTCCCCACGATGGTGCTATTAAAGGCAGTAGAATATTTGAGGGATGGAGCCTAAAGGGAAATCTTTAGGCTGTTAGGGGCTTACCTGCCAATGGCAGTTCTTACACCACCCCTTAGTTTGTTCTCAAAGGGGGTTATTATAAAAGGAGCAAGATCAGTCCCAAACTTCCCTTCTTCTATTTGCTCCTGTTCATGATATGACTTCCTGCTCCAATACATGTTATTGCCATGGTCATCTGCCATTGGCCAAATGATCCTCACTAGCTTTGGGGCAACACATGTCCCATGCCCTTGAGTCCCCCAAAAAATATGAGCTAAAAACCTTTTCTTTTCCTAAGTTAGCTGCCTCTGGTATTTGGTTGTAACAATGCAAGCTAATATACTAATCTACCAAGCATAGTTGTCAGGGTTCCTTTCTGAAGCCTAATCTAAATCTTATCTGCTATAAATTAAATCACTAGTTGCATCGCTCTTTCATACTACACAGACAGGCAGTCGTTGGTCACTGTACCCCTTTCCCTTAGTCTGTCCTAAATTTGAAAACAGCTACTAATTTACTTTCTGATCTCTTTTTCAGATTAAACTATTTGGCAATTCTTTCTTAGCTTTCATTTTCACTGTTCTTTAAATTATTACTTTGATTCCCCATGAGTGTTTCTTTACCCAAGTGTTTCTCGAAGTGTTGAAGAGATCTTCCACCTGAGATAATCACTGATGGATAACACCTCACCGTAGTTACCCCAATATGAGTCACTGCTCAATTTAGTAGATTCTATACTAAATTTTAGTTACGACCACACTGCAAATTATTATGCATTTGGCTTGAAATATAATAAATGAGAGAAATTGCAATAATTGAGAGGGTTTTATCATTTTAAACAATTTATGTAATTATGTGAGGGTCAGAGAAACATAAAGAATTGCTAACAGCTAGTTCAGTCCCCAGAAGCCCACATGGCTAAGACTGGAAAGGAACAAAGCTGGCAGCTGGAAACTCAATCCAGGTCTCCTATGTGGGTGGCAGGAGCCCAATTACTTAAGTCATCACAGCCTGTCATTGCCAGGATGCAGAAGTCAGGAGCCAGAGCTAGGATGAAACCTCGGTATGCCAGTGTGGAACGCTGATGTCTTAACTGCTAAGCCAACCAACTCCCCCAACAATGATGTCTTTAATTTTTCCATTTATTTGAGAGGCAGTGAGAGACAGAGAGGTCCTTTCCACTTATTCACCTCCCAAATGTTTGCAATAGACATAATTGGGCCAGGACAAATCTTGGAGCAGGGAATTAATTACGGGGCTCCCCTGTATGTAGTAGGAATATACAAACTTGAGCCATGACCACTGCTGCTCAGTGCGTGTGTTAGAAGGCAACTGGAACTGGGAGTGGAGATAAGATTTGAACCCAGGCACTGAGACATGGCATACAGATGCCCAAGTGTCATGTTAACCACTATATCAAACACTTTCCCTATGGATAGTACTTATAAGATGTTATGTTTTGATTTTATCTCCAGTAACTACCAGATGTGAGCTCACCAATATGGACTCTTTTCTGAAATAGGAAAATAACTTTATTTCATGTTGAAGGGTGGTTGGGCATCCAGCCTTAAAACTTATGGAACTGTATCTTGGTGCCTGCAGCCTTGATGACCTTCAACATGATGAAGCATGTGGTCTTACACTGAGTAAAAATAGTATTCTGCATCTCTATTGTTACAGTTCTAGGTAGGATCCTCCCTGGGATGGAGTCATTTCTTGCCAATGCAGCTGCCTCCATACCTTTCTTGGGTATCTTGAAACCCCAACCAATGTTCCTGGAGTATCATGGAAGCTTCTCTTTATCAGTTTCTGCCAGCTTGAAACTCTTCTTATTTTGAAAGATGGTCAGCTGGTTTTTGTAGACACACTCAGACTGAGTGTCACCATCTTCCCAGCTACCTCAATTTAAACTCTTATTATCTCAGCTTCCTCACTGGTAATATGGGAATTAAATAATATTATTATTATGGGAATTAACTGAGATGATCCAGGCAAAGCACTTGGCAGACAGCTTGATGCATACTAAATTTGGAATAAGTTTTTGACACAAAAACCTAGGAAAAAATTCTAGGCAAGAGAGGGAAGGAGGAAGAGGAGTTGGCATTGGGTATAGTGATTTGAAGGCTACTTGGGTCACCTGCATCCTGTATCAGAGTGCTAGGTTTCGGATCTAGATCCACTCCTTACTATAGCTTTCTGCTGGTGTACATCCTAGGATATAGTGGTGATAGCTATGGAGGCTGAGTCCTTTCCACCCTTGTAGGAGGCCTAGATTGAGCTCCAGGCTCCTGGCTTTGGCCTGCCCCTACCCTTGCTATTGCAGATGTTTGGGGTATGAACCAACAAATGGGAGATCTTGCTGTCTCTCTGCTTTTTCAAATAAAAGTTAACAAATTTAAAAAAAAGGAAGAGAATAGGGCCAAAAATTTTTTAATGGAGGCACAAAAAGTTTCTATTACTTCATTTTTTATATGACTCTAGCACTTTAAAAAAAAATATTTATTTGAAAGGCAGAGTGACAGTGAGTGAGGGAGACAGAAACAGAGACATCTACCATCCACTGGCTCATTCTCCAAAGGACTGCAATGGCTTGGGCTGGTACAGCCTGAAGCCAAGAGCCTGGAATTCTTTCTGGTTCTCCCATATGGCTGACAGGTGCACAGCACTTGGCCCATCCTCCACAGCTTTCCAAAGCTTATTATGAGGGAAATGGATCAGAACTGGAGCAGCCAGGACAAGAACCAGCACTTTGATCAGGAATGCTAGCATTGCAAGCAGCAGCTTATCCAGCTATGCCACAACACTGGTCCCAGCGTCTCTGAATTGATTTGGGTATGGCCTTTCTTCTTGGAAAGAGGAAGCTTTTTCCCAGGCACTTGTAGCTTGTGCCTTTTCTCCTACAAATTTGACAAGCTGTGGAACAACATGTCCTACCTAGGTCATTAGCAGGGCACAATCCCAGTTTTGGGGATAATCACTTCTTCTGGTCTGTTGCTTCTTTTCATACAAAAATTAAATGTGTGGGAGAAGGGATAGAAGGAGGGTAGTGCATGAGGGGAAGAGTTCTTTCCTGTTCTCTTTATATTTGTTGCCTACTTGTACGAATACTGGATACTACTCAAAGCCAGCTGCATGAGTTGGTTGAAGAAACCATCCACTGTGCTAAAGCAAGACATTATTCTCCTGTACACTGGCAAAACAGATGAATGAATGAAGTGTGCATTTAAATGACATACCTCAAGCTGCTAGATTCAGAAATGAGTAATGTACACTTGCTCTCTAAGGTTTGCAGACTAATGAGAGAAATAAGCAATAATTAATCTCCAAGGTGGAACCTTGCTTGTGGCCATTAAACAATTCAAATTGAAAGATATTAAGCACAATTTAATGAGTCTAGTTTAACTGCATCTCCTTTCCCTCTTCTCAGACCACTCATGCTCTACTCTCAGATAAGGTGAGCTTTCTGTTTTTGTTATTTTTCTCCCTGTGCAAGTTGGCGTGCTTTCCTCAAACACAATCAAGTAGGAAAAATCTTGATATTTGTCCTATTTAGAAAAGAGAGGGAACTGATATAACCTAGAGAAGACTGTGCCTTTGATTACACGAAGAGACACTGAACTAGAGTTTGTGTTTGTTCATCATCTGTGTTGGGCTTTGATCAATTGTTAAACTAATTGAAGAAGATTAATGGATTGTTTTTAGTTTATTGAGTGCCTAAAACAGTTATAAGTCACTTATGAGGAATTATCACAGTGCATATTCTTCATTAAAGATCTTTAAAAGCATGTATTTATGCCTTACTAACAAAAGTTATTTGTATTAAGAATTTATTTTATTTATATGCAACCAATCAATTCTTTATTGAGTTCCTAAAGTGACTTGGAGTACTTATTGTGGCAGCTGCTCAAAGAGATAGGACATAATCTCTAATAATAGGCAGTTTATAAATCAGTTGAGAAGCAATACGTGATTAGAAAGCACAACTGAATTTTTTTAAAGATTTACTTATTTGTTTGAAAGGAAGAGTTACAGATCCGGAGAGGGGAGATCTTTCATCTCTGACTAACTCCCCAAATGGTCTCAGTGTCCAGGACTGGGCTAGCTGAAGCCAGGAGCCAGGAACTCTATCCTCATCCCCTACATGACTGGCAAGGGTATAAGTACTTGGGCCATCCTTTACTGCATTCCCAGGCGCATTAGCAGGGTACTGGATCAGAAGCAGAATAGCTGGGACTTGAATAAATGCTCATATGAGATGCCGCTGTTGAGTGGCTTATCACACTATTCCACAACACCAGCCCCAAATTTTTAGGACATTATACGTGTAATATATAAAATATGTAATAAATGATTTACTATAGAAAAACAAGCAAGACAGAATTCTTGGTGGTCAACAATACATAGAATATGGGAAATCAAGTGAGATGCAAAGGATTCATGCAGTTCCTATGATGTTGTTGGAGGAGAGGAGAAATTATCCCCTGAAGTGGCATGGAAAGAACTGTGGATACACAATTGGACAAAACGTCAGTTTAGGACAGAGTATGACAAAAACATGTAAGCGGAATACACATTGAAGAAGAAAAATTGGATAAAGATATTGCAGTTATATTTGCCTGTTTGACTTCTGACTTTTACTGAGATATTGATAAAAGAGACATGCTTTAGAAAATAAATCTAACAGCAGTGAAAATAGTACATCTGGTGGTGGGAATGTAAGTAAAATCAAACAAGAAACTAGCTATAATTCACAAGTGAAATTGCTAGATCTTAAGAGCTGATGAGATAGATTTAAAAATAAAAGGATCCTGAAAGCAGGATAAGTGTAGATCAAAATTCAAGTTTTAAGATGGGGAGATTAACAGTATTGCCAATAGAAATAAAGGAAGGCCCTCAGGCTGTGTGCAGTAAATCTGAGGGGGAAACAAGATACTCAGTGTTTAAAATACTTGCTTATCAATAATATGATGTAAGATGACACTGCCTGGCAGTTATTTTGATGAATCAGATTTAAGGGAGAATTTGAAACTAAATATGTAATTTAAAAATCATTTCTATTAAATGGCTGAAAAATAATGAAAACAGATATAATATTAGAAAATGAAACACATCAGAAAAGGGGTAAGGGCAGCACTTCAAGTTATAGCCGCATTTGAAACCAAAAAAGGGTAAAAACAAAAATTAGAGAATTGCACATGGGAAGAAAATTAGACCATGGAATGTGGTGGAATTTAAGGAAAGAGAGAACTTCAAGGACAGAAAGTGATTTAAAATGTCAAATAGTGTACAGAGGTCAGGAAAATACTTTTGAAAGGTCTAAGGTCTTTTTTCCCTATAAAGTATCATGAATTTTAAAATATATTTTGCTTTACTGCCATGGGGAGAAGAGATAAAAAGGCTTATAAGTTACAGAGGAACAAATTTAATACTTAAATCATTAGGTCTTAAAAAATGCATTTAAGTTATGCCAGTTTCATGTATTTCTTATTTACAGACACAGGAACATAGTAATACCAGCCTACTCTCCCTCCTGCCCATGCTCCACCCTTCTTCCTCCCTCTCACATTCCCTCTTACACGGATCTATTTTAAGTTTACTTAATGATCAAATAGATAACCCTACACTAAGTAAAAGAGTTCAACAAATAGTATAAAGAAAACCAGTAGAGTACCAAAAATGTAGAAGTGAAATGGACATTTTGAGATTTGGTGATTGTTTACAGCTTTCTCTTCTGTTGAGGAAGAGAGTTTTTTTTTTTTTAATCATGTCTTTTTTTAAGGAAGAAGAAAAACAGTACATGGATTTAACAAAAGAGCTACATTAAGTTTCCTCTGCCTTTTGTCAAGCACAGGTGAGCCAGACAGAGTTGTAGCAGCAACCAGAAGAAGCAAAGGAAGATATTACTGTCTCTTTTATAATTTTTTATTCTACTGGTATCTCCTTAAAAATAAAAATCAATGAATAAATGTCTGTTTAAATTGGTCTTCTGTTGGACAATGCTATTGGCCTGACATATAAATTAGTGCTTCTAAGACTTAACTATCCCTCTGGGATAAGACTGAGAAACAACAATAATATTTCATGGAAAGTGTCAAACAGCTTGCCATTATAGCAATTCTTTTCACTGTTATCTTTTTAAATTTTTTTAAGATGGATGAGGAAGGCCACTTCAATCAAAATGATAATAGTATTTACTTTGGGATGTGATAAAGCAAATGTATTTAGCCACATACTATTATTGAAATTTAAGGACTCTTATCTTTTGTAGAAGAGTTTTAAATTAATGCTCCTTCTACTGATTGCCCTGAGTCTGTGACCTTGAGAAACTTCCTTCACCTCTCTACACCATTTTCCTCCCCGAATGAGCTCACACAGTGTGATGGGAACCAAATGGGACAATGAAAGTAAAGTGGTTAACTATGAAATGTCACAGGAATGCTACCCTTAATATTATAAATTTTTTCCAGCATACATGCTTCATTGCGGCAAAAAGGACACCCATGCTATTCTCATGGAACCACATCACATACCACAGTGCCTGGCATGAAATAAGAAAGCAATAAATATTTGTTGAATTTAATTATTACCTAGGAAGTATAATCATAAATATGATTGCATATTAAAGTACAGCAAAACATAACACTGAACAAATATAAAGTTACTATGAAAACAAAGGCAGGTTTAGGCTCAAAAGAACACTAATCTGATCCCATAAATATGACATGTGTGGACCAGTCTATGTCTATTCTCTATGCTGAAAACTGTCCAAGGAATGAGACTGCATAATGTCTACTGTTCCTTTTATTTCATATCCAACAGCCTTTCTAGTCATATCCAAAGCCAGAAATTACTAGCAAACCTGGACAAGTCAGCCAGAGGGACTGATGACACAAAAAAGAATAAGGTTCATGAAAAATAAACAAAAGACAAGCAATAAGGGATGGGAAATAGACTAAATACGAAAATGAGAAGGCTAGAAAATGGAAACAAAGAATTGTAAAACAAAATGTTGTGTGGAAATGTCTACTTTCACTGAAATTAAAGATATACTTTATAAAGATACCAGAACACCTTCAAATAAACAAGATCTCAGAATAATATCAGTCTTCTATAGTGTAAATTTTTTTACTAAGACATTTAACATCATAACATTCACAAATGGAGAGAAAAGAGGCCAGTAGTGACAGAGAGAATTGACTGCTTATCTAGTCAAGGAACAACACAAAGAGAGGAATATAATGCAAGATTTTCTTCTTCTCCTCACTCCCTAACATGTGTCTTGGCTATGCCATTTTCAGTGGCTTATATCTCATAGTGATCACCTTAGCATGAATCAATAATTTATGATCTTTGCTATGGTATGAATCTTTATCTTCCCTTAAAATTTCTATGTTGAAACGCACTGACTTACAAAAAGGTCTTAGGAGGCAGGACTTTTGGGACATGATTAGGCCAAGAGAGTGCATCCCTCATGAATGGGATCAGTGCTGTCACCAAAAGACCTTGCAGACAGCTGTCCTTGTCCTTGAGCACCATGTGAGAACACAGTGAGAGGAGGTGATCTACAAAGCAAAAGTGGGCCCTGCCTGGACACAGATTCTGTGGACATTTTAAATGTGGTCTCCAACAGAAATTGCAAGAATTTGTCACCACTCGTCCAGCCCTGCAAAAGATGCTTAAAGATGTGTTACACACAGAAACACAGAAACACGGGCATCAATATGAAAGAATGTAAAGGAAGGAAAACTCACAGCAAAAGATCACAGGGAATTCAAAGCATATATTAGAAAGTATCTTTGGCAAATGGCAGGGCAAAGTTATCACTTATCAATACTCACATTGAACGTTAATGGCCTGAACTGTCCAGTTAAAAGACACCGATTGGCTGATTGGGTTAAGGAACAAAACCCATCTATTTGCTGCTTACAAGAAACACATCTTTCCAACAAAGATGCATACGAACTGAAAGTGAAAGGCTGGAAAAAGATATACCATGCCAACAGAAATGAAAAAAGAGCGGGCATAGCCATCTTAATATCAGACAACATAAACTTTACCACACAAACTGTTAAGAGAGACAAAGAGGGGCACTATATAATGATTAAGGGATCAATTCAACAGGAAGATACAATGATTATCAATGTATGCGCACCTAATTACAGGGCACCAGTGTATTTAAAAGATTTGTTAAGGGACTTAAAGGGAAACTTAGACCCCAATACAATAGTACTGGGGGACTTCAATGCTCCACTCTCAGAGATAGACAGATCAACAGGCCAGAAGATCAACAAGGAGACAGTAGATTTAAATGACACTATAGCCCAAATGGACCTAACAGATATCTAAAGAACTTTTCATCCTACACAGAAAGCATTTACATTCTTCTCAGCAGTACATGAACCTTCTCTAGGATTGACCACATACTAGGCCATAAAGCAAGTCTCAGCAAATTCAAAAGAATTATAATCATATGATGCAGCTTCTCAGACCACAAAGGAATGAAGTTGGAAATTAGCAACTCAGGAATCCCTAGAGCATATGCAAATACATGCAGACAGAACAACATGCTCCTGAATGAACAATGGCTCATAGAGGAATTAAAAGAGAAATCAAAAATTTTCTGGAAGTAAATGAGGATACAGCACAACATACAAAAATTTATGGGATACAGCAAAAGCAGTGTTAAGAGGAAAGTTTATATCAATAGGTGCCTACATCAAAAATTGGAAAGGCACCAAATAGATGAGCTTTCAATTCATCTCAAGGATCTTGAAAATCTGCAGCAAACCAGACCCAAATTTAGTAGGAGAAGAGAAATAATTAAAATCATAGAAGAAATCAACAGGATTGAATCCCAAAAAAAAACATTACAAAAAATCAGCCAAACAAGGAGCTGGTTTTTGAACAAATAAACAAAATTGACACCCCATTGGCCCAACTAAATAAAAAAAGAAAAGAAAAGACCCATATCAATAAAATCAGAGATGAAAAAGGAAACGTAACAACAGACACCACAGAAATAAAAATAATCATCAGAAATTACTACAAGGATTTGTATGCCAGCAAACAGGGAAACCTATCAGAAATGGATAGATTCCTGGGCACATGCAACTTACCTAAATTCAACCATAAAGACATAGAAAACCTAAACAGTCCCAAAATTGAGACAGAAATTGAAACAGTAATAAAGGCCCTCCCAACAAAGAAAAGCCCAGGACCAGATGGATTCACTGCTGAATTCTACCAGACATTTAAAGAAGAACTAACTCCAATTCTTCTCAAACTATTCAGAACAATCGAAAAAGAGGGAATCCTCCCAAATTCTTTCTATGAAGCCAGCATCATCTTAATTCCTAAGCCGGAAAAAGATGCAACATTGAAAGAGAATTACAGACCAATAATCCTGATGAGCATAGATGCAAAAATCTTCAATAAAATTCTGGCCAATAGAATGCAACAACACATCAGAAAGATCATCCACCCAGACCAAGTGGGATTTACCCTGGTATGCAGGGATGGTTCAATGTTTCCAAAACAATCAACGTGATACACCACATTAACAGAATGCAGAAGAAAAACTATATGATTATCTCAATATATGCAGACAAAGCATTTGATAAAATACAATACCCTTTCATGATGAAAACTCTAAGCAAAGTGGGTATGGAAGGAACATTCCTCAATACAATCAAGGCAATTTATGAAAAACCCACGGCCAACATCCTATTGAATGGGGAAAAGTTGGAAGCATTTCCAGTGAGATCTGGTACCAGACAGGGATGCCCACTCTTACCACTGCTATTCAATATAGTTCTGAAAGTCTTAGCCAGAGCTATTAGGCAAGAAAAAGAAATTAAAGGGATACAAATTGGGAAGGAAGAACTCAAACTCTCCCTCAATGCAGATGATATGATTCTTTATTTAGGGGATCCAAAGAACTCTACTAAGAGACTATTGGAACTCATAGAAGAGTTTGGCAAAGTAGCAGGATATAAAATCAATGCACAAAAATCAACAGCCTTTGTATAGACAGGCAATGTCATGGCTGAGGAAGAACTTCTAAGATCAATACCATTCACAATAGCTACAAAAACACTCAAATACCTTGGAATAAACTTAACCAAGGACATTAATGATCCCTACGTTGAAAATTACAAAACCTTAAAGAAAGAAATAGAAGAGGATATCAAAAAATGGAGAAATCTTCCATGCTCATGGATTACAAGAATCAATCTCATCAACATGTCCATTCTCCAAAAAGCAATTTATACATTCAATGCAATACCTATCAAAACACTGAAGACATTCTTCTCAGATCTGGAAAAAAAATGATGCTGCAATTCATATGGAGACACAGGAGACCTCAAATGGCTAAAGCAATCTTGTACTCTTGTACAACAAAAACAAAGCCGGAGGAATCACAATACCAGATTTGAGGACATACTACAGGGTAGTTGTTATCAAAACACTATGGTACTGGTACAGAAACAGATGGATAGACCAATGGAACAGAATAAAAACACCAGAAATCAATCCAAACATCTACAGCCAACTTATATTTGATCAAAGATCTAAAACCAATCCCTGGAGTAAGGACAGTCTATTCAATAAATGATGCTGGGAAAATTAGATTTGCACGTGCAGAAGCATGAAGCAAGACCCCTACATTTCACCTTACACAGAAATTCACTCAACATGGATTAAAGACTTAAATCTATGACCTGACACCATCAAATTATTAGAGAGCATTGAAGAAACCCTGCAAGATATAGGTACTGGCAAAGACTTCCTAGAAAAGAACCTGGAGGTGCAGGCAGTCAAAGCCAAAATTAACTACTGGGATTTCATCAAATTGAGAAGTTTCTGTACTGCAAAAGAAACAGGAGAGTGAAGAGGCAACCGACAAAATGGGAAAAAATATTTGCAAACTAGGCAACAGATAAAGGGTTGATATCCAGAATCTACAAAGAAATCAAGAAACTCCACAACATCAAAACAAACAACCCACTTTAGAGATGGGCCAAGGACCTCAATAGACATTTTTCCAAGAAGAAATCCGAATGGCCAACAGACACATGAAAAAATGTTCAAGATCACTAGCAATCAGGGAAATGCAAATCAAAACCACAATGAGATTTCACCTCACCCTGGTGAGAATGGCTCACATTCAGAAATCTACCAAAAATAGATGCTGGCAAGGATGTGGGGAAAAAGGGACACTAACCCACTGTTGGTGGGAATGCAAACTGCTTAAGCCACTATGGAAATCAGTCTGGAGATTCCTCAGAAACCTGAATATTACCCTACCAAAAAACACAGCTATCCTACTACTTGGAGTTTACCCAAAGGAAATGAAATTGGCAAACAAAAAAGCTGTCTGCATATTAATGTTTATTGCAGCTCAATTCACAATAGCTAAGACCTGGAACCAACCCAAATGCCCATCAACAGTAGACTGGATAAAGAAATGATGGGACATGTACTCTATAGAATACTATACAGCAGTCAAAAACAATGAAATCTGGTCATTTGCAACAAGATGGAGGAATCTGGAAAACATCATGCTGAGTGAATTAAGCCAGTCCCAAAGGGACAAATATCATGTGTTCTACCTGATTGGCAACAACTAACTGAGCACCAAAGGGGAAACCTGTTGAAGTGAAATGGACACTATGAGAAACAGTGACTTGATCAGCTCTTGTGCTGACTGTTGTTGTACAAAGTAATACTTTATCCATTTTAGTATTTTTTCTTTGTTTTGTTCTAGCACTATTGTTTGACTTCTGTAATTAACACACAATTATTCTTAGGTGTTAAAATTTTAATTGAAAAGTGATCCCTATTAAATATAACAGTGGGAATAAGAGAGGGAGGAGATGTACAATTTGGGACATGCTCAATCGGACCTGCCCCAAATGATGGAGTTAGAAACGTGCCAGGGGATTCCAATACAATCCCATCAAGGTGCCATGTACCAATGCCATCTCACTAGTCCAAGTGATCAACTTCAGTTCATAATTGATCATACTGATAGGTCTAAGAGTCAAAGGGATCACACAAACAAGACTAGTGTCTGCTAATACTTACTGATAGAATCAAAAAGGGAGAGAACAATCCATCAAGGGAAGCGGGATACACAGCAGACTCATAGTATGGCAGATGTTCTAAATAGCACTCTGGCCTCAGAATCAGCCCTTAAGGCACTCGGATCTGACTGAAGAGCCCATGAGAGTATTTTAGGCATGGAAAGCCAAGACACTCTGGAAAAAAAAAACACTTAAATGATAGATCTCTGTGAGTGAGATCCCAGTGGAAAGAATGGGGCCACCATAGAAGGAGGTACCTTTCTCTGAAGGGAGGAGAGAACTTCCACTTTGACCATGACCCTGTCGGAATAACATCGAAGTCGTCAAACTCAAAAGGTTTCCATAGCCTTGGCAACTCATGACTAGAGCCTAGGGAGATTGTTGACGCCATAAACAAGAGTGTCAAATTGTTAAGTCAACAACAGGAGTCACTGTGTACTTACTCCTCATGTGGGATCTCTGTCCTTAATGTGTTGTCCAATGTGAATTAATGCTATAATTAGTACTGAAATAGTATTTTACACTTGATGTTCTGTGTGGGTGCAAACTGATGAAATCTCTACTTAATATATACTAAATCAATCTTCTGTATATTAAGATAATTGAAAATGAATCTTGATGTGAATGGAATGGGAGAGGCAGTGGGAGATGGGAGGGGTGTCAGTGGGATGGAAATTATGGGTGGGGGCATTGTAATCCATAAACTATACTTTGGAAATTTATATTTACTAAATAAAAAAAATAAACGTGGTCTCCCTAGCCTCCAGAGCTTAAAGAAATAAATATTTGTTGCTTATAAGCTACCTGATTTACGGTGTTTTATTTGTTTTTTAAAGATTTTATTTATTTATTTATTTATTTGAGAGGTGGAGTTACAGACAGTGAAAGGGAGAGAAAGAAAGAAAAGGTCTTCCTTCCATTCCCCAAATGGTCACAACAGCCGGAGCTGCACCGATCCGAAGCCAGGAGCCAGGTGCTTCTTTCTGGTCTTGCATGCGGGTGCAGGGGCCCAAGTACTTGGGACCATCTTCTACTGCTTTCCCAGACCAAAGCAGAAAGCTAGATCAGAAGTGGACCAACTGGGATTAGAACCTGGTGAACATATTGGATGCTGGCGCCACAGGCAGTGGATTAACTTATTGCACCATGACGCAGGCCCCTGTTGTATTATAATAGTAAAAAACCTACTATAATAATATTACATTTTTGTTTGATCTTCACATTCATTTATTTAAAAGTCAGAAAAACAAAAATGGAGAGATAACTCTCATCCACTAATTTATTCCCCAAATGGCCAAGCCAGGTGACAGGGACTCAATTACTTCAGTCACTACCTGCTGCTTCCCAGGGTGTGCGCTTCCAAGAAGCTGACATTGGGAGCAGAGCTGGGACCAAAACCCAGGCACTATGATTTCAGATGAGGGAATTTTTTTAAAGATTTATTTATTTGAAAGGCAAAAATAGACAAGGGATGAGAGAGACAGAGAGGGAGAGGGAGAGAATCAATCTTCCATCTGCTTGATCACTCCCCTTCACTCTCCAAATGACCACAATGGCTGGGGCTGGGCCAAGCTGAAGCTAGGAGCTTCTTCTGGGTCTCCCTTATGGGTTCAGGGGCCCAAATACCTGCACCATCCTCCACTGCTCTCCCAGGTGCATTAGTAGGGAGCTGGATTGAAAGTGGAACAGCCAAGACTTGAACTGGTGCCTATATGGGATGCTGGTACTGCAGGCAGAGGCTTATCCTTTTATAGCACAGTGCACTACTGAGATGAGGGCATCTTAACCACTACATAAAATTCCCACTACTTGTGCATTTTTTTTTGACAGGCAGAGTTAGTGAGAGAGAGAGAGATGAGAGAGAAAGGTTTTCCTTCTGTTGTTTCACCCTCCAATGGCCACTTCAGCTGGTGCACTGCGGCCAGCGCACTGCGCTGATCTGAAGGCAGGAGCCAGGTGCTTCTCCTGGTCTCCCATGTGGGTACAGGGCCCAAGAACTTGGGCCACCCTCCACTGCACTCCCAGGCCACAGTAGAGAGCTGGACTGGAAGAGGAGCAACCGAGACAGAATCCAGCGCACCGTCCGTGCATTTTAAAAACAGAATAGATGACATGATGATGGGCAGTTGAATTAATTAAGAAGAAGGCATAACTAAAGATTTCTAGATGGAACATAATCTATCTAACAAAAACCTTGGTCAAGCCTATTCTAAACTCTTAACAACAATATTCTCTTAAAAAGACACTAAGGTATACTTTGTGGTATCATCCATACCCTCCAGTGATAGGGACCCAGTGGTAGAACAAGGCTCTAAACTGGTTATATAGAGGCCAGATAATGAGTCAGTTCACTAAAGCTAAGTAAAATATATGCTAGGAGAAGCAATAGGTCAACACGAATTTTAATTTAAAAAAATCAAGGTCTCTAAGTGGGATGCTCAGATACATTCATTTCAAGGACATTCCCAGAGATTGGAAGAATTTCCAGCAGGGTATTGTTCCCCATGTATGATGACAGCCAGGCACACCTCCTGTCTAGCATTTTTTATGAAACACCATCAGCAAGAGAGGGCATTTGCTACAAGAGTATCAAATAGTTGCTGGAATTCAGCCAACTCCCTGGGCCAGTAGCACCCACATGTTCTAGTTCTCCTACTGAATAGGGGAAGACTGGAAGTCTCTCCGCAGCAAGTCATAGCAGAGGTGAGGGTGATACTAGGCCTGCAGGGAGACCACCTCCATTTGAGGTCAGTAACAGAACTGTTTGCTTCATTGTCTCTGAAGGCTAATCTGATTGCGCTGAGCCTCTGCGATGGCATCCATGCTGCCTTCCTTAGGCCAAGCAACGGAACAATACCAGGAACCAAGGGGACAAAATCAGAGGTAAGTCTGTAACCATTACATGCATCTTAGCTGCTATCCACTCATAGTCTATAGAGATGAAAAAGAGGAGCTTATTTTTATCTCCCTAACAGGACTTTTTATTAGTCTCCAATTTGAAGGATATTTTTTTTTCTTTTTCTGTAAGAGGAGGGAACAAGAAAATAGTGACTTGAAGTGATAAATGTTGGGAGTTTTTATCAGATATTTAAGTAATATTAAAATATTATTACCCACACAAGAGACCCTGTCAGCATTAAACACACATTTGAAATCAGGTTTCAGTATAAGGTAGGGGAGGCAGGATTTCATAAAAACAAAACAAAACAAAAACCCTCATGGTCAGAGGTCACAAAACAGGATAAAATCCTGGAGGTGAACATCCAGGATTAACATGCAATCCTGCAGCACAAGCAGAAGATATGTCTTCAAGTTTGTGGGGATTGAAAAACGTCTTGTGCTATATTCTTAGTTCCACCATGAACATTTTTACTAACAGAACTGCAATATACATGATATAAATTATCTCCAGCTGTTCTTTTCCTCACAGATTTATCTTTCTTTTATTGATTTGTTGCATTCTGAGTTATCATTCAATCCCAGGAAAATTACTCTTTTTTCCCCTCACAAATTTCCCTTTTCCTCTCTCCTTGTTATTCATAAGCCTTCTTCTCTAGTCTACTCCCATAAATTGAATCTTATAATGAGAAGTGTTGCCTTGCTTCTCATAATATGAAATTACTAAGGGAGAAAAAAAAATTTGCCCTCCTGAGCTAGTCCATGGGGATTGTGGGATTGGGAAAGGAAAGAAAAATGGCATTTATGAGCAAACATTCCTATCTATTTATTCTATTTTTCCCATCAAAATATGCATATTAGGGGCCAGTTCTGTGGCATAGTGGGTAAAGCTGTCACTTTACCCAAATGGGTGCCGGTTCCAATCCTGGATGCTCCACTTCTGATCCAGCTCTCTGCTATGGCCTGAGAAAGCAGTGGAAGATGGCCCACATCCATGGGCCCCTGCACCCTCGTGGGAAGACCTGGAGCAAGCCACTGGCTTGGATCAGCGCAGCTCCAGCTGTTGCAGCCAATTGGAGAGTGAACCAGTGGATGGAAGACCTCTCTCTCTCTCTGCCTCTCCATCTCTCTCTTGTAATTCTGACTTTCAAGTAAATAAATAAATCTTTAAGAAAAAAAGAAAGTGCTACTCTTATCCAAATACAATGTCAAGATGGGTAATTGACACAGCAATTAAGACTCCCATATGGGAGTGCTTGAGTCAACTCCTGGCTTTGCTTCAGATTCCAGCTTCCTTCTACTGTTTACCTTACAAAGTTAAGTATTTGGGCTCCTGCCACCGACGTGAGAAACTTAGGTTTAGGCCTAATCTGGCAGTTCCCAGTCTTGACTGTTGCAGGCATTTGAGGGAGTGAATCAGCAAGTGGAAGAGTTCTGTCTCTGTGCCTTTCAAATAAATAAAATTTTAAAGGTGAGAAAATTTGGGGTCAGCAGCTTAAGCCACTGTCTGCAATGCCAATATCCCCTATGAGCACCAGTTTCAAATCTCAGCTGCTCCACTTCCAATCCAATTCCCTGCTAATGCACCTAGGAAATGGACGAAGGCCTGAGTACTTGGGCCCCTGTGACCCATGAGGAAGACCTGAATGGAGTTCCAGGCTTGTGGCTGTGGTCTAGCCATTGTGGTCATTTGGTGAGTAAACCAGCAGATGGAAATCTCTCTGTAAATATGCCTTTCATATAAATAAATAAATCCCTTTTTAAACAAAATGTGGGCCAGCGCTGCGGCTCACTAGGCTAATCCTCTGCCTGCGGCACCAGCATTCCGGGTTCTTAGTCCCGTTGCTCCTCTTCCAGTCCATCTCTCTGCTGTGGCCTGGGAGGGCAGTGGAGGATGGCCCGAGTGCTTGGGCCCCGCACCCGCATGGGAGACCAGGAGGAAACACCTGGCTCCTGGCTTTGGATCAGCGCAGCACACAAGCCAAGGCAATCGTTTGGGGGGTGAACCAACAGAAGGAAGACCTTTCTCTCTGTCTCTCTCACTGTCTAACTCTGCCTGTCAAAAAAAAAAAAAAAAAGTGAAAATTTAAAACTGGGCAAAGTGCCAATACATATCCTTTTATAGAATCTCAGGTTTTGCATTAGAAGACTATGGCCTGCTTGGTTTTTTATGAATGTGACTGAGGGAGATGTGGTAAGAAAGAAGAGTGGGAAAAGGGTGCAAGAAAATGCACTAGATACACAATCTGGAAGACTCATTTATTTAGCATTCATTTTCCCGTTCTTTTTAGGCAATTGAACTAGTGTGTCTATAGAAAAGCACAGTGAGGAAACTGATTTAGGGCTTAGTGTTTTAAAAACAATTAGAGGCCGGCGCCGTGGCTCAACAGGCTAATCCTCCACCTTGCGGCGCCGGCACACCGGGTTCTAGTCCCGGTCGGGGCGCCGGATTCTGTCCCGGTTGCCCCTCTTCCAGGCCAGCCCTCTGCTGTGGCCCGGGAGTGCAGTGGAGGATGGCCCAAGTGCTTGGGCCCTGCACCCCATGGGAGACCAGGAAAAAGCACCTAGCACCTGGCTCTTGCCATCGGATGAGCGCGGTGCACCGGCCGCAGCACGCTGTCTGCGGCAGCCATTGGAGGGTGAACCAAAGGCAACGGAAGACCTTTCTCTCTGTCTCTCTCTCTCACTGTCCACTCTGCCTGTCACAAAAAAAAAAAAAAAATTAGATTTCTGTGGGGGATTGTGCTTAAGTCTAAGGGGCAGAATCTAATCCTAAAATTTAAAAATCTTATCATCTATTTTCTATGACAATGCTAATGAAATTCAAAATGTACTTATGATTTACTTATATAGTTGATGTGATAAGTAGTACAGAGGTGATTAAATTGAATTTTCTTTCCTTAAAAACTTACCAACATTGGTATAATTTAAGAAGTATCAGGCTAATGCCTTAGGTCCAGTAAATTGTTGGCCACTTCCAAGAAATGAAACATTATATCAAGTCAATATATCAAGAGTTTTCAACAAGAAAATGGTAAATGAGATAGATTTAGTAAATGGAAGAATTCTTGTAAGTTCAGAGGAACATATCTCTGGTAGAAGACCACAGTGCTTAGAAAGCAAAAGGAGTTGGGAAATAAGCAATATCTTAGTTTCCTTATAAACCAAGGAAAAGGAAGAAAAATAACAGAAGTCCAGGAAGATATGTGAAACTAATATTATGGAGGCTTTGGGATACAAAAATAAATAACTAATCTTATGAAAAATGTGAAGAGTATGAAAGGAATTCAAAGATAAAGACTAAATGCTCATATCAGCATATTTGCAGAGGCCTTAAAGAATAGGAAGTGGGTTATGAAAAGTTCTTGGACAAATAATCAACATAATTTGCAAGAACAAATGTGAATATTTATGTAGGAATCACAAATGACTAAAAGTCAAAATCTGAATGCTACATAGGAAGAGAAGGCAATGAGAATGAGCATGGTTTAGGGAAGAAGATGACAAATTTATTTAAGAAATATTAAAGAAAAATTAACAGTAGAAGTTTAGATAAAAAGAAACATCTCCAATCAATTATGTAAGCTTTCTACTTAATAAACTAAGGACAAAGAACATTTGAACCCTAAGTATGCAGAGATGGGATAAATAAAAAGAAACAGATTTTTAAACAGAAAAATACAGTAGAGGTAAACTATTAAAAATAAAAACTGATTCTTAGAAAACATTAATAGGATTGATGAACTTATATCTTTAAAATGAGTGAGATAAAAAGGAGGTAGCATAAGGGGGAGAGAGAAAGAATTATCCATGTCAGAAAACAGAAAGGCTGTAACTATAGATCCTACAAACATTAAAATACTAGAATGGTAATAGGAGAATATTATGTATGAATTATTGACTTTGGCTAAATTCCTTGGAAGATGCAAATTACCAAAACTAATTCAAAAAGCAACAGAAAATCTGAATAACCCTATGTCAAAGAAATTGAGATTGTGATTTAAAATCTTGCAAAGAAAAGTTAGATAGGTTTACTAGTAAGTGTATTTCAAAATTTAGGGAAATAATTTAAATAAATTGTACCGAGACTCTTCCAAAGGATAGAGATTGAAAGAAATAAGGTTTCTAGCATTGGTAATTGATTTGAGTGGTGGATAAGGCAGCAAAATATTGAGGGAGTTAAAGCAGTAAAATTAAGTTGAATTGGATGATTAAAGGGTACAGAAGCAGATCAATTATAAGAAAAAAGAGGGACTAAGGGCACAGAGGTTATGATCTGGGTGAAGGAAGAGGAAGTTATGAGGCTTGAATTGAAATCACGGTGGTTGGAAAGACTGATTTCTTATTTTAAGTTCTTAGGGTAGTTCTCAATGATCATACAGTCCAAATCTCGACCACTAATGTGGTCTGTAGAAAGTCAGGATAATTGTGAAGTTATCCAAAATAATGGTAGAACAAACAGAAAAATAAAATTTGGAGGCCAGTGCTGATTTGTTGTTATTGAACATAAAGGATGCCTTAGATTTGTTCAAAGAGAATGAAATGGGAAAAGTATTGTTTTCAAACCATTCTATCATTTGCTAAGTAATGACTGAATGCCGGCCATTTTTCTAATCACATATTTCAATATGACATTTCATCTTTTCCATGGAGCTGTTAAGTAGTATTCATAACTTCAATATATAGACGATCACTCTGAGATTTTGTAATAAATCATCAGTCTCACCACACACAAAAGGCTGAAAACATAGTAGGATAATTAGAGAAATGTGGTAATATTTATTGGTTTCTTGCTATATGTCATAGATAATGTTTATTATTTTATTTACATAATTTCCTTTAACATTTGCAAGAACCCAAACAAATCAGCATAATATAATTTTAAGAGAAAAAGGAATTTGTAGTTAAAAAAAGTTGTTTAGATTTTCAATGTCATCAAGTTGGTAAGCTAGGATTTAAAATAAAGTTGGTCTGAATCCAAATACCACTAGATTATACATTTTCTGGATTTCAGTAACAGTAAACACCTGGATTTCAGTAAACAATGTGTTGTTAAGCTGATATGACAACCTACTCATCTGAAGATAGAAGTACAAATTAAGAAGAATGCTTAACTTTAAAAAAAAAAAACAACATTTATTTATTTATTTGAAAGGCAGAGAGACAGAGAGAGGGAGAGACACCAAGAGAGATCTCCATCCACTGGATCACTCCCCAAATGGCCATGAGGGCTGGGATTGTGCCAGGCCAAAGCAAAGATCCTGTAACTTTATCCAGGTTTCCCCTATGGTTGGCAGGGGCTCGTGTACTTGGGTCACCTTCCACTGCTTTCCTATGCTCATTAGCAGGTAGCTGGATCAGAAGTGGAGTAGCCAGGACTCAAACTGGCACTCATATGAGATGCCAGCATTGGTTGGCAGTATAACCTGCTACACCACAATGCCAGACCCTTAACTTTGGCTTTGGGAGTGCCTAAAAAGCAAGGGGTCTCTGTTCAAGAGGGTTAAGAGTGAGATGAGTTATGAAAATAATCGAGGTGTTAATTATAACCAAAATGAGAAGGTAGAAAGCAAGGAAAAGGAAGCTGAGAGAAATGAGGGAACAAACTGAACACAGAAATATTGGCCCAGTTAGGGAATAGAATGAGACATACAGTACTGCAAGGCTGCTTGGAAAGTCTTCTCAGTGAATTTTCCATATAGGTAGAGACTTAGTACTTTTTCCTAAAAATTGATAACCATTGTGGAGAGAATTTCACACAAAATTGCTGTGTGCCCCACATGCCTAGAGATGTCTGTGAATACCTCACCTTTCCTACAGTACAGCCTTTCTATTGAAAGTCAAAGAGTGTTCTGATAACCACGCAAGGTATTTTTGCCATTTTCTTCTATCTCTCACAAGCATTAGGGCACATACTAACAGCGGCTTGAGCAAGTGAGATAATCAAGGAACAGTTCATCCAATGACTATGGTGTTGTGTCTGAAGGAAACATGGCCTGAAGGAAAAGGTGGGGGAGTTCATTGAAGCAATCCACTTTGTTCCTATATCCATGGGATAAGTTAAACTGAACACCGAATTGTTAATAGAGGCAGATTTCTTTGTTTCTATTCAGGCAGACTGTCATAAAACACTCCATTAAGATCAAACTGTAAAATTCTGGCACAGAAAATCTAGTTGATATTGGCTTAGATTTTAGTACTTTAGTTTATAAGTAATTATCAATTCATCAAATAAATTATATATGGCTCCTTAATTCATCTAATTTTACTTCTTGGTTGTAGATATAGAAAATCAAATATCTTTAGGCATTGTTGAATTACATTAAATTGATAAAATAATCCTGCACATGAAAAATTTTATTATTGAATTTATTTAGAAAAGTTGTTTTGTAATTAATTATATAAAATAAATATAAATGAAAATTTCCAAGATGACCAGTAGTAAATCAAGATACAATGTTGACAAATGTGATATTATATGGTGAACATAAATCTTTTATGTTCCACTAATGTGTATTCATTAGTATATTAATTCTTTCATTAGAGACACTATAAATGGTAGAAAAATATAAGCCAATTTTTGAGTAATTTTACTAAAATATTCATATAAACACTATTTTATTTGAACCAAGGAAGGTCCCATTTCCTTCATGATACAAGGAACTATAACTCACAGATATGTTTTTAGAGTTTTCCTTTTACACAAAGGATTAACAGAAGAAAGGTGAAAGACATTTTTCCAAGCTTAAGGGTTCAGGATGATCATGCGAAGTATCACTTAGTGGAGACTAGAAATTACAGGGAGGGGTCAGGGGATACCTGAGTTTTACACCCTGTTGACGTCCTTTAAAGAGACCTGCTGAGGCCGGGGCTAAGGTGGATACATTGTGGGCCTGAGCTCGGGGAGGAAGATTCAATTTCTGTTTTTATCATTTTTTATGGTGTAAGAATAACAGATGGCTTGTAAGTAGAGGATAAATAAAATCTGAATTTCCTTTCCCAAAATGTGCCTTCTGTTGTGGCGTTGTGGTAGAACAGATTAGCCACCACTTGCAAAGCCAGAATTCCATCACAGGGCAAGTGCAAATATTAGCAACTTCACCTCTAATCCAGCTTCCTGCTCAAGCAACTGCGAGTAGCGGAACATGGCCCACGTGCTTAGGCCGAAGTCTCACATGTGGCAGACCATGACGGATTTCCTGTCTACTGGATTTGGCCTGGCACAGCCCTGGCTATTGCTGCCATTATTGAGAGAAGCAGCTGATAGATGACTTTCTCTGTCTCTCCCTCTCTAGGATGGTTTGTCTTTCAAATAAATAAGTAAATAGAAATTAATAATAAATAAGTCTTCTTTTAAAAGTGCTTTCTATTCAGGAATGGGCAGAAATGCAACTCGCTAAGAGGTGACAGGAAGAAGTAAATCTAACATCTAAAGACCTCACACTACATGGCCCTCTCCTAATTTTCACTTATTTCTTACCTTTCCAATCCCTTCAGATCAGCTGTCATTAACATTCACCACTGTTTTGCTAGTAGATTTTGCATATAGGTCCCTCCTTCTTCAACCCCTCAAGTCAATCTCCTGCTCACTCATCTGGGATGTCTTTGTCTGCTCTTTCATAATCTATGGCCCAGGCTCTTGTTAAAGTTTCAAATTGGGGTGGTGTTGTAGCAGATAAGGCCACTGCCTGCAATGCCAGCATCTCATAGGGGCACAGATTTGAGTCCCTGGTAATCCACTTCCTATCTAACTCCCTGCTAATGGCCTGGGGAAAGCAGCCAAAGATGGCCCCTGCACCCGGATGAAGCTGGCCGCTGCCTATGGCTTGGCTCAGGCCTGGCCATTGCAGCCATTTAGGGAGTGAACCGGCGGATAAAAGATTTCACTGTCTTCTCTCTCTCTCTCTCTCTCTCTCTCTCTCTCTCTCTCTGTAACTCTGACTTTCAAATAAACAAACAAATCTTTAAAAACAAAACAAAACTCTGATCCAATTAGGCATTGCTCTTTAACCTGTGTAGCATGGACCTCTAAAGAGTCTTTAAAATACAAATGTTATCCAGTTAGTTTTTGCCCTTACAGGGTCATATGCATGAATTTCTGAGAAAAGCAAGGAATTTGTTTCAGGACAGCAGGATAAGAAACTTGAAAGCAATCTGAATTGAGGATTAGATAGCAAAAATGCATGTCCACAGGTATGCTTTTTAAAGTCTGAAGAACTCAGAGACTGAAATTATTAATGGAGAAAAACAGACAAATTTCAAATGTTTCATTTTTCTAGCATAGTAACAATGTAAGAATCGTCAGGAATGTCAACAGAATGATGTTGTCAATACTATTCTCTTTCAAAGATGACAGGTCTAGGACTGAAATTTGCCTGAAGTGGATTAATTCATGGGTGTGCATTTTTCTTGCTCTCAGCATGGTAGACTCTCAGATCGTGAGAGCTGGAAGGGACCACTGGAATCTTCTCACACTGCTTGCCCCTATTATTTTTCTGTGAACATCACTGTGGGAGTGTGACCAGTAACATAGCTGTGCAACTTCTCATTTACTGCCATGTAACAGGTGACACTTGATGATCATACTGTGCCTACACCACAGCCCCCAAGCATTTCAGTGGTGGCAGAGGGTGGAAAACTGAAGTTAAGAATTTTTAAAAATCAACAAAGGATTCCAAACAGTTCTCTCTTCTTAACCAAGCTTTTCCTCAGGAAAAACAGTACAAGATTATGACCGTAAGACCTGGCACACCTGGCCAGAGCAGGCTATGTGTAGAAACTTGGCAATTCATTATACAGTATTTGTCTGGGCCTCTGATTTTCCACTTGTAATATGAAGATGATCTTTCTGTCATCAGAGGTAATAGATTGAGTGGGATGCATTTTGTAAACCCTCAGGTGCTTTGCCAACATAACATTAATTCTTTGTTCCTTTTCCTAGAAACTTTCTGAGTGAATACAGCAATAACTGGATTTTCACATGGATGAGTTAAAGATTTTCAATTCCATAACACATTTCAACAACAATGAGAATGAAAATGTTGCTCTTTTCCACTAAGCTTATATTAGTCACTTGCCTATGAAACTTACACCCAATAGTTTTTACACATTTTTGCTTAACAGACCAAAATTCAGATAGAGAAAAAGAATATCTCTTAATAGAAAAAATAATAAAATTCATATTACAAATTTTATTAATGATGTTGTTGCTAGTAGTTATACCTATAAAGTAACACATATGCAACATTTTTACAAACATCTCTCTTAGTGAAAATCTCAAAATGAGATTAAAATTTTCTCTTTAAAAAGTCAGTTATAGTCAAGACTTGTTGAGCTGAGACAGTAAATTGTAATTTTTTTCTTTATTATATCATTTTACTCATATTAATAAAATGCTTTCATACAATCACAAAAATGTATTAAAGGGGAGGGCATTTGGTGTGGTAGTTGAGATATTGCTTGGGATACCTGTATCTCATATTGCAGTGCCTGGGTTTGGTCCTGGCTCTAATCCCAATTGCAGCCTACTGTTAATGCACACCCTGGGAGGCACTGGGAGAGTTGGACCAAGTTCCTGGCTCCAACTTTGGCCTGGCCCAATTGTGTCATCGCAGGTTTTTGGGGAGTGAAATGGTGAATGCGAGATTTTTTTTTTTCTCTCTCTGACTCTTGCTCTCAGCTCATTCTTTCTGCCTTTCAAGTGATAATTTTTAAAAATTCTGAAATTTACCCAGAAACAGAATTTGAGTCTGAAAACATCACTAAAATATACTTACCTTGTTCTCTGCATATTGGTAGAAATGAACACCATGATATAATGAGATATGTTATGAAATTATAAAAAGGAATGTAGTTTTGGCTCCTTTTTCTTCCACTCATCCTCATCTATAAGTTATTTGAAAGCTTATAAATTTTAAAATAAAACCTGAATATTTCTGATTTTATTAATGTTTACTGAACAGCAATCTTATGCCCTACCTCTACTTATAGATTAAATCATATTTTGTTGATATAAGCTGAATTGTGCCCTTTTATATACTGTGTTGATTTAAAAGGGTAAATGGAAAAATCAATCAGAATATTTTTCAGCTATTGTTAATTATAATGAAATGCTATAGTGAATTTGTTACTGTTTTTAATAAAGGGCAACTTAAATTACCTGTTGAGAAAATCCTTCTGTATTTCCCTATATATTCTAGTTTGTTTTTCATAATAAAGAGTTTTACATGCATGGAAAATAAGAGTTTAAGAAGTTTTCCTTGTTAAGTTATCCTCACTTTTGAATTTCTGGATTTGGAAAATTAAATAAATTATCCTTTGTTTACTATATTCTTGGAAATGTAACTTAATGATTAAACATTAGAAAACCCCTTCTAGGCTGGTGGCTCACTTGGCTAATCCTCCGCCTGTGGCGCTGGCACCCCAGGTTCTAGTCCTGGTTGGGGCGCCAGATTCTGTTCCGGTTGCTCCTCTTCCAGTCCAGCTCTCTGCTGTGACCCGGGAAGGCAGTGGAGGGTGGCCCAAGTGCTTGGGCCCTGCACCCACATGGGAGACCAGGAGGAAGCACCTGGCTCCTGGCTTAGCGGCCATTTGGGGGGTGAACCAACGGAAAAGGAAGACCTTTCTCTCTGTCTCTTTCTCTCTCATTGTCTAACTCTGCCTGTCAAAAAAAAAAAAAAAAAAGCCCCTTCTACGGCCTGATGTTGTGGCATGGTTGGTTAAACCTCTGCATGCAATGTCGGCATCCCATATGGCTGCCAGTTTGAGTCCCTGCTGCTCCACTTCTGAACCCATTCCATGCTAGTGCACCTGAGAAGGTAGCAGAAGATGGCCCAAGTGCTTAGGCCCCTACATCCATGCAGGAGACCTGGAGGAAACTCCTGGCTCCTGGCTTCAGCTCAGCCAAGCCTTGGCACAGTGGATGGAAGATATCTCTGTCGCTCTCCCTCTCTCTAACTCTGCCTTTCAAATTAAATAAATAAAATAAATAAAGCCCCTTCTTATAATTGATAGTCATGAATTTTTGAGAGCTAAAAATGACTAAGGCAAAAGATTAGATAATTAGTTAAATTAATGATGTAAAAAATAAGAAAACAGGGAGTTTCAAATACTATATTAAAGGAAGGGAAAAAAGTTGATAAGAAGCATAGTAATTTTTATTATTAATTATAAAGGTTACAGTTTTTACTAGTTTTTTTTTTTTTAGCTAAATGGAAGAAGTGGAAGATTCAGTGTTGAACTGTTGTTTTTCTGAATCAATTTGGCAATAATTTGCTGATGGCATCTTGAAAGAAAATGGAAATAGAATTTACAATCAATGGTCTCAGTGTTCACTCCCTGTCAATTACAAATTGAAAAAAAAATCTCCCTTTCAAGTTTTGGTTTGCATCAAACCATATATAATAATAGTTAAAAATTTCATGGAACTCTGTAATTAACATACAATTATTCTTAGGTGTTTAAATTTTAATGGAAAAGTGATCCCTGTGAAACATAAGAGTGGGAATAAGAGAGGGAGGAGATGTACAATTTGGGACATGCTCAATTGGACCTGCCCCAAATGATGTAGTTAGAATCATGCCAGGGGATTCCAATACAATCCCATCAAGGTGGCATGGACCAAGGCCATCTCACTAGTCCAAGTGATCAACTTCAGTTCACAATTGATCACATTGGTATGTCTAAGAGTCAAAGGGATCACACAAACAAGACTAGTGTCTGCTAATACTAACTGATAGAATGAAAAAAGGGAGACAATGATCCTACATGGGAAGCAAGATATACAGCAGACTCATAGAATGGCAGATGTCCTAAATAGCACTCTGGCCTCAGAATCAGCCCTGAAGCCACTCGGATCTGGTTGAAGAGCCCATGAGAATATTTTAGGCATGGAAAGCTAAGACACTCTGAAAAAAAAAAAAAAAGACCTAAATGAAAGACCTCTGCGAGTGAGATCCCAGTGGAAAGAATGGGGCCATCAAAGAAGGAGGTACCTTTCTCTGAAAGGAGGAGACAACTTCCACTTTGACTATGACCCTGTTGAAATAAGATCGAAGTCGGCGAACCCTAAAGACTTCCATAGCCTTGGCAACTCATGACTAGAGCCTAGGGAGATTATTGACGCCATAAACAAGAGTGTCAAATTGTTAAATCAACATCAGGAGTCACTGTGTACTTACGTCTCATGAGGGATCTGTCCTTAATGTGTTATCCAATGTGAAGTAATGCTATAACTAGTACTGAAACAGTATTTTACACTTTGTGTTTCTGTGTGGGTGCAAACTGATGAAATCTTTACATAGTATATACTAAATCAATCTTCTGTATATAAGATAATTGCAAATGATTAAAAAATCATGGTGTTAAATTGGAAAAAAATTTCATGGAAAATGGAAAAAAAATGTTTATTTTGTTGCAAAAACATTCTGAAATCCATGTATATGAGTCTTCAAAAAGTTAAAAAAATACACAATATTTTAAAAATTACATACATTTCAAAAACTTATTTTGCAACAAAATAAGCTTATATTTTAATTCCATTTCATCAAAAAGATTCAAAGTAACCTGTACTGTCTACAGATATTACTCAGGCATTGAGCAATGAAAAATGATTCTAAAGCATGAGTTTGTATCAGACCTATGGGATTGCTAGCATGGAGTTAAGCCTAAAACAATGGAGCCATAGACCTTCCCTGGGGATAATCTATTCAAATATACAATTACACAATTCAGGACTAAGTGCTTCCATAAAGCAATTTCTGGAAAATAGGATATTTTGTCACAAAGCCTCGGTTTTCTTCCTAAGGAAGGAATTCACGGGAAGGAAAGGCTTGGTTACCATCTAGCTATTGGCCTTAAGGAAGTCACCTTTTCTGGGTTTAGTTTTCTAATATATAAACTAAGCATAGTGAATATCACCCTGTGTCTTACAGAAATGCCCAGGAAAAGCTATTAGTCAACACATGGGAAAGGACAGTGGCAAGGGTCTTCAGGATACCACTAGGTGGTGCAAAGGAAAACAACTTACTTTGTTTTTTAAAGATTTACTTATTGGAAAGGTAGAGTTACAGACAGCCCTAAAGACAAAGACAGAGAGAGGTCTTCCATCTGCTGGTTCACTCCCCAATTGGTCGCAATGGCCGGAGCTGAGCCAATCCGAAGCCAGGAGCTAGGAGCCAGGAGCTTCTTCCAGATCTCCTACGTGTGTGCAGGGGCCCAATCACTTGAGCTTTCCTCTGCTGCTTTCCCACATACATCAGCAGGGAGCTGGATAAGAACTAGAGCAGCCAGAACTCAAACTGGTGCCCATATGGGATGCAGGTGCTGCAGGCTGGGGCTTTAACTCACTATGCCACAGCGCCGACACCAAACAACTCCCATCTTGACATGTTTATTCCACTGAAATGCAAAGGCTCCAGTTCTGTAGCTGTATATACCTGATACATCAGATTTCTCCCTAAACAGAGAAAAGGAACAAAATTGGGAGTCTTTTGTTTATTCTGCCTGTAGGATGCTTCTCACATATAAGGATCAAGTTTTAAATACATGGTCTAAGCAGTAACCCTATCTAACTCTTGTGCCCCTGTAGGAAATGGATTTTCATAGAAACAAAGGGCTTTTCTGCTGAATCAGTTAGGAGCCCTTTCCTATGTGATTCTTTACTTAGCTTTACCATATCACCAGTCACACTGGAAGTATTGCAATCATCTTTTTGTAGAGCTACTGCACCAAAAGCATCCTGAGAATAGACTATAAAACACTGAGACACAGGTCTTGAAAATCAGTTGATCACTATAGCCTGGCTCACAGCTTTTCCAGAGAGGTGAAGGGTTTGTCCGTTTGCCTGTTAATATCTTCCTCCAGTCTCCATAGGTAAACTGTGGTGGTTTGAATAAGGTTGGTCATCGGAATTCATGCAGGAGTTTAATCCCCAAAGTCATATATTAATGGCATTAAGAGGGTGGAAACTGAATCTAATTTTGGTTCTCAGGTGGCACTACAATGATTGAATTTTAGTGACTTATACATAGAAGGAGAAAGACACACAGGCCCATATGCTCTTGCCATATGATTCTCTGTGCCACCTTGGGACCTTGCCATCAAGATCATCACCAGATAAGGCCCCAGGACCTTGCACTTCAACTACAAACAAAAATAAACTAACTATCTTTATTAAGTAGTCTGCTTCAGGAATTTTATTATAGTAACAAAATCAGACCAATACATAAACCTACAGTCTCCCATATATATTTCTTTACTCATTTCTGTATGCCTGTCTCTTATACCTAAGCCTCAACAAGGATGTAGTTAGTTCCCACAAAAAAGGTTTGTTACTTTTTACTTTAACCATCCCCATGGATGGGAAAAAAGTTGTCTTCTTTTCCAGTACATTACACTCTTATAAAAGTATCAATGTGATTGGGATTATATGTTGAATACTTAATTGCATGAATTTCCATGTAAAAATTCTGTCAAGGAATTTCATAGTTTGTTGAAATGTGTTTTGTGGAATACACAAAATCATGACATAACAATCCTTATATTAAAATATATTTTGACTTTTGTTAACCCTTTTAAATATTTTCAAATGTTTTCAAGTGTTTTTATTTGTATGGATCTTTTACAATTATCTGCTACCTAAAGAGTCAAAATCTAAAATTGAAGTCTTAGGCATGAATAAAAAAGGATATATATGATTGGGAAGCACTTTGTGGTTTTCCATCAGAATATATCAAAACTCTCGTCTTCCTAAAATTTGTTCCAAGCCCATACACAGTTACTGTGTTAACTTATTATCACCAAACTAAGGCTCATGCTGTTGTCTACATCAAGGAGAACTCAACTGCTGCTGTTGATGCCTGCCATGCCTCACTCTTCTATGCTGCATGCTCACCGTCACATGGTTAACTGGAGTAACACGATTATTTTTGCTGAGAAGTTATTTATCAGTGACAATCTTAGTTAAAGGGAGATGAATAAAAAAAAAACTAAGGTAGTCAGTCATTTAGTGAATTCTCAAGTATACTGGCCTAAAAGAAAGTCAATCCAAAATGTAGACATAATGAATATAATACATTCACATCTACCCATATGCCAGAATAACAGATATGAAAGTCTAGTGAAAACATATGGATCAGTATTAAGATATTTCAGATGTCTAAGAAAGTTGTTGGCATATTACAAACATTTATTCCATATTGCAATATTTTTCTAGTGAATAAAATATAAAATCCAGGTGTTAGAAAATATTTATTTCTTTCTCACATAACCATTGTGTAGAACAATGAAGGACATCTCAAAGTAGTTCAAAGTTGGAGATAAGTCTTGGACAGACAAGTTAGCTGTCAAACTGTTTCATTTTCAGGGAAAGAAAACAAACCAAAAAAATAAGTAAAATCTCACCAATGAAGAAAAGCAGATGTGCAAGGGACTTAGTTAAGGACTCAGCAACTAAGATTGTATGGAAAAAGATAGGAATACATAAAAGGAATTTAGAAAGCCTTGCCTTCTGCCTTTTGCCTCCTAAAGTGTAGCTGTTTCCAAGACATCTATATCCCCCCCAACAACACGAAACTCTGATCAACACACCCTTCTAGTTTCAGTCTGTTGTCCACTTTCCTCCGTGAGACATTCAGCTTTGTATGGCAGGCATCAGACAGTATTTATGTCAAGACCAACAAAACCAGACTAACTTATTCAACTTCTCTTTGCCTGCATCAAAACATCCCTGGGCTTGTGATCTGGCTCATCTATAAGCTTTCAATATGGGAGCAATTTCAACTTTTGATCTAAATTGCTAATGCGAGGTAAACTGTTAAGAACAAAATGATATATTTTGAAACTTTTCCCTACGGGTTAATATATATGTGCTTGAAATCAATGGATCTTTTACAAAATAACTTGTTTCTTTTGATGTCTAATTCATAGAAATCACCGTGTGCCTCTATTTGTCTTGTACACATGAGAGGTTTGCTTTATGATTTACCTGTGTAGAATCAGCTTCCTGAGATTATTTCACTCATCTCTGTATATAAATATCCAAGGATAATAATAGGAATTGTTATGTTTATGATTACCAAAATGCTATATATTCCAGGTATTATGCTCTGTGAGCACTTTCACCTGGATTATAGCTTACTAGTCTTATAAGTCAATATATTCAATTTCCACTAATTCATTCCTTACAGGTTTTGGCTTTTTATTTTCATACAATTGGACTCCTTCTCCTGCCTATTTATTATTATAGTGATCTGTCTTATCAATGAATGGAAAGGACAGTCTATTCCAGAAGTAGATTCCAAGGATAATTGATGGCTGCTTTTATCTAGAAATAGACTTCAGCCTTCTTTAACTGTCCATAAAGTGTTTTCTCCCATCCAAGTACTAACCAAGCCTGACCCTGCTTAACTTCAGAGATCAGACGAGATCAGACATATTCAGGGTGCTAGGGTCATAGATAACAAGGGTTTTCTGATTGAGTTAGAGCCCTTCAATTGGTAATGAGTTAGAGCCCTCCAACTGGGTACCACTAAGAGGAAATCTGTAGGGTTTTGTGTCTCCCTCAATCTGTGAGGGGATATTGTGCCTCAAATTCTAGACAGAAAAACAAGTGAGGAGGGGAAACAGAAGAATTCCTCTAAATACATTCTGAAAAAAGAGAATATTTGGGAATGTATCCTTGCGTCTCCAGATCCCAGCATTTTCATTTCCCCAGCTACCCCTAGAAAGACTGCTTAGAAAACACAAATAACCTACAAATTCTAGGTGGCAGAATACGAGGCAGATGGATGTGATTTATAGGATTCCAACTTATGTTTAAATCCTTGGTCAAGCTCTGTTTTGTGACATTGACATTTGATTAATCTCTCTAAGCACCCAACTTCTCACATATAAAATGGAGATTCTATTTCATTTCCCATTCAATTAATGTTTACAGCCATTGTGTATATTCCCCCTAAACTAGGGTCTTTTTTGCTTTTTTATTTATTAAACTTCTGATTTGGTGAGGTATTAAGCTTTTTTACTGTTATGTAAATTTAAAATAGGTTATCTCAAAAACTAAAAAAAAGAAATAGACAAAGAAAGGTAGGAGGGGGGAGGAAGGAAGGAAGAGGATATCAATATGTTCTTATTGAATCTATCATATTGAATCATATTGAATCAATGAAGAAATAAAATTAATTAAATTAATTAAAATTAAAATAAAAAAATTAAATGAACGGGTGAGGACATGTGTATTATAAACACAATCATGTGGTCTGCTTCCCACTCAAGAATGTTCTAATGTGGGGATTAACTAAATATACTCTACTACTCTATTTCATCCAGAACATTTATTTCTGCTGTACACAAAAACTATGAGGCTATGCCATAAATTAAATACTCTGAAAAATTAAAAATAAAATTTTATCATAATATTTTTTTTAAAAAAAGAGATTCTAACAGAAGTCATGTAAAGTTGTACAGAAATATGTTGAAATGAGGCTGGTGTTGTGGTGTCATAGGCTATGTTGCCACTTATGACACTGGCATCCCACATCAAAATTCCAGTTTGAGTTCTTGCTGCTTAGTTTCTGATTCAGCTGTTTCTAATGAGCCATGAGAAGTTAGCATAGGATGGCCCAAGTACTTGGTTCTCTGCCACCCACATGAGAAACTTAGATGGAGTTCTAGACTCCTGACTTTGGCTTGACTAACTGTGGTCATTTAAGGAGTGAACCAGCAGAAGGAAGAGCACATTGACCCACTCTCTAACCCTCTCTCTCTCTCTCTCTCTCCGTCCCTTCCTACCTCCCTCTTTCTGCCATCCTGCCTTTCAAATAAATAAATAAATCCTTAAAAAATACATATGATGAAATGACACAGTCAATTGCATAACAGAGTACTCATGTCATAAAATAAGTTGAAACACTCTCACTTCCCTATTCTCACCCAACTCTTTTATAATGATGCTCACCTTTTTACTTATCCATTTTTGTTCAACAAAAAAATGTCACAGAAAACCTTCAATAATTCATTGAGTTAGGTGATAGCTGGGGAATAGCAAAAGCTATTTGGGTCTCAAAGATTTTATGCCAGCCTCCAACCATGCTCTACAGGTGAATGCCTAATTCACTCATGCTTATGTATTGTTTGGCAATGAACAATGATGGAAAAAGACAGCTACCATTCAACAAAAATATCTGCCAAATTTTCAGTTTTCTGCTTCAGAGCATGCCCTGTCTTTAAGGTGTGATGGAATGCTATGTGGGAAGGTGCTTTCTCAGGTGTATGAGATGATATGACAATCTGCCTCTTTCTGACCTAGAAAAAAGGTTCAAAGTTTCCCTCTCCTTAAAAGTCATCAGAGAATTTATTTGTCCTCCCATCCCCACAGGTATGGCAGTTAGTGGCACTAGAGAGATTTAGATTCTGATGTAGAAAGTCCAGGATCCAGTTGTCAGAGTGTTGACATGGCAGCTATTACTAAATGGTGAGATGGAGAATGCATCTCCTAACATCACCCTTACCTCACCTTTCTCCTTCCATTTCTACCACTCTCCATGCCCTCTCCTTTCCTCTTCTTTCCTAAAAGCATGAGGAAATATCATTGACTATAACAGACAATAGTTTACTCTACCATTCATTATCAGCAAAACTGTTCATCTCAAATCTCTCCATTTCTCTTTTTGTGTGTCTATGTTTTTCTTGTATAAAGGGATCATCAGTGAGTTACAAGTTTGCTTGGTCTGAGACCTGACACCTGCTCTCCAGGGGAATTATCATATCATAGGAAGAAAACAGCTGCTTGATAAATCTAAGCAGATGAGGTTATAGATGACATCAGAGATTCCACAGTTTGTTAATACAATTCTAGTGTCATCCCTAGGTTACTCTTTCCTGTTATGGAAACCCTCTGAATTTATTACCTTGAGTGTGGAATGGAACCATGACTTGCTTCTAACCAGTTAAGTACAGCAAAGGTAATGGGATGTCATTTTCATGTTAATGAACTAGAAATTCATTTTGCTAGGATATTCTTTTCTTTGCTGGCTTTAAGGAATCCTGATGCCAGGATATGAGTTTCCACATAATGGGACTTAGGGTGGCCTCCAGATGACACTCAGTAGGGCTATCCAATACTCCACAAGAAATGATGCTGCCAACAACCACATGAACTTTGGAAGTAGTTCCTCTTCCAGTTGAGCTTCAGATGAATTTGTATCTTTGGCTAACACCTTCATTTTAGCTTTCTGATACTCAGAGGGCCCAATAAAGCTGCGCAAAATTTCTTCCAGATACAAAAGAACATATCACATAGTAAACAGGTCATATTTTAAGCTACTAAAATTTTAGCAAGATTATTTTGCAATAGAATATAATTAATATAGAGAGAACAAATGGAAGAACAGAAGCAAACCTGAGAGAGCTGGGATATAGGAAGAAAGGGCATTCCACCTGCCACTGTCATTTAGAAGTACATAGGATCAAAGACAGAAGAACAAGTTGTGAGCCCTGAAAATCAGGCTCTGAAATGGAGTTCAAAATACAGTAGTTGATTAGGAAGTATCTAGGAATCAGCACCTATGTAATGGAGGTGGATGAAATGTCAGGGGAGAAGGAAAAGTGGAGTTGTGATGCAGGTCCAGGCAAAGTCTCAACCACCATGATTGTTGCTGAAATTAGAGAAGCTTTTCAAGACTTCATTCACTTGATCAACATGGCTGAGTCTATATCCTGTCACAGCCAAATTACAATGAATACAGGCAGCCCCTGGAAGGTCATAACCATGGGCAATGTGGCATCAGCCAATGGCTTTCTCCTGACAGTCATCTCAGTTACTGAAGCAACATGTCCTTCCTTAAAGAGAAGCTGGGGCCTGGCATCACTTTTACATTACAGATACGACCTTAAGAGGGCTGATGACTGAGCACAAGTTGATCTACACCACCTTAATGGGCTATGTAGCCTCTCTCTAAATTTAACAGTGCTTTTAGAATAGGCTGCTGTTAAATTGACTATTAAATTTCTGTCTTCAAGTTGGAATAGAAAAAAAAAGAAAATGAAATCAAGTTGGTTTATAGAAAAATAACTATATCCGTTGCATTCCCAAGCTTGTTATCTGAGATTCTATGCTTGCTATAGTAGCTATTATAATTATACTGAGAGTTTAGGAGATATAAGTATGTATCAGTTCCAAGTGTAGGAACTGACATATATTTTATGTATAAGAAAATAACGATTAAACATTCAAAAAAGAGATTGAAAGAAATCTAATGAGGAGACTACTAAAAATGAGGAGGTAGATTTAAGGGTACAGATGAAGATGGTACAGAGTACAATGCCATTACCTACTCTCGAACAGAAAGGTCATATTGAGAGGCACAGCTGTAGTTCAGAGAAGACTTACAGTAATGGAATATTGGCTTTGGATAAAGGATCATAGACACAGCAAAATAAAGCCATCCTATCTTTCCCTTTCCACCCTTACATCTCATGCCAATGCCTCCCATGAGCCAAATCCATCCAGAAGCCAGGAGGCAAGCAGACCAAGTGGTGCATTCCAAAGTGGCCAGGCTCCCAGTGATGGAGCTGTGTGGAGGGTGAATCAGATTGGAGAATGATCAGCACTGGATGTGAATTAAAGGAGAGTGCTAAAAATAAGGAAAGGCTGAATCAAGGGAAAGAATTGGGGAATTCCACAATGTCTTTAAGCATTATCAGTAGTCTAATGTGAAGGAATATAAGGATCTCTTATTTATTTGAAAAAAAAAGGAGACTTGGTTTAGGAAGGAAGGCGGGGTATTGGCAAACAGGAACCAGACCCAGGGTTTCAAGCTCAATATTCATATCAGGAAATCCCACAGATCCTTGCAAAAATAGGACAAACTGATTTCCATTTTATAATCCCACAGTCTTATCCTAATTTTTCACTTTGGGGAGTCAAAAATGAAAAAGTTGAAAGGCTTAGTGCTTTTCTGACTGTAATAATGAGTCATAATAAAATAATTTCTATAGATTTGCACCTGGCCATCCCCATTAACTTCTACATACTCATTTTCTTAAAGTCTCCATCAAAGAACAGTCTTCTAAGACTCTTCACTGTGGTGCTTCTTCAGTGTTGAGGGACATAAGAAGCCCTATTATATGAGGTACTCCAAGTGCATTCACATAATCCTCATGTGAGAAGTCTTTTGTGTGGCATGAAATCACACAGGCATGTGTTGCAGTTAATTAATTGGATGCTAACCAATCCCTAAGGTCTCTTCCAACATTATTGCTTGCTGGTTTTTCACACCCAACATGTCAACACATTTCCCCTTTCTGTTAGCTCATCCTTTTACTTAAGGCTGTTTAACATTGATTTTTCCAACAAATTGTTTAACATTTCTCTAGTATTTTTTTGTTGTTTTACCTTCTTTGATATTGGTAACACCTCTTGGGGACAACATTTTCTCAGAATTCTATTGCCATACAGCTTCCTCCATCTTCTAGAATAACTTACCCGTGTATAACAAGTCATATTTTGAAATGATTAAATTTGTCTTCAGAAACATGCCATTTAATTTTTATATTTTATTCTTTCTCCAGGATAGGACATGACTTAAACTGGGCACTTCTTAGGTGTCACTCTACTGGGTATATAATGCCATATGAATTTCATTTGTCAATTTGTTCATATACACACACACAAACTCATGAAAAAATGTTTTGTTGTTCTTTTTTCACACAACCTTTTGGTCTAGAGTGAATATGAAATTTGTCCAATATCACCTAAAATAAAATGTTTCAGAGATAGGATTTAAATTCAGATTCAGTGGATAGTTACAGTTTTCCCGAAATGTTTGTAGCAACTAAACTACACAGAAATGTATCAGTCTTTTTAGATTTTCATCAATATGGTATATATGTCACCATTGTTAAAAATTGTGATTTTAATTTCCTGATGACTAAAGATATCAAATTTGTGCGCATGGATCTAGTCATGAAGATATTTATGTGTGTGTGGGAATGCCTGTTCAATTTTCTTTCTACTGGAAAGAATTTCTCCTTTGAATTATAGGGTTATAATACAGATAGGGAATTCAAAGAGGTTTTGGCAAATTAAAATTGTAGTAAAAGATATCTTTTGCAGATGCTACCTTACCATTTTTAAAATTTTCATCTGCATCCCCACCACTTCCACTATTTCTACTGAGAAGTCTGCTGCCAGCCTCACTGCTAGTCCTTGGATGTAGTGTGCTGTTTTTCCCTCTGCCTTCTTTTGAATATTCACTTCGTTTCAGAAGATGTACTATAATTATTCGTAAGATAGTTGTTGCTGCTTTACAATCTTGTTGTTTTGGAATTTGTTGGTAATTGTATCTTCAAATATTGCTTCAACTCTATTGTATTTCATTTTTCATAATCTACTAGTTATTTTTGCCATATTCAACATATCAATTATTCTTTCCTGTATCTGTTTATTTGATCCTTTAATTTTTTTCTAGTCTCATACACACCATTTTCATTTTTAGCACACCTTCAGATTCACTAAGTAGGATTTCAGCAGTATCTGATATGTTGTTAATCTTATCTATTAGCTTTTCAGTTGTTGTGTTATTCGGTTTGCATCACCCATGAACCAGGAAGCAGTCCTGAACCTGCCTGCACCTGATATTGGGCTTTCAGAATTCAGAACTTCAAGAAAGAAGAATTCTGTTCTTTATGTCACCCAGTTTAAGGTTCTACATTGTAGCAGCCTAAATGAAATAAGACCCATTCTTTCTTTTTCTTTTTTTTTTTTTCTTTTTCACAGCCAGAGTTAGACAGTGAGAGAGAGACAGAGAGAAAGGTCCTTCTTCCGTTGGTTCACCCCACAGATGGCCACCACAGCCAGCATGCTGTGCCGATCCGAAGCCAGAGCCAGGTGCTTCCTCCTGACCTCCCTTGCAGGTGCAGGGACCAAGGACTTGGGCCATCCTCCACTGCACTCCCGGGCCACAGCAGAGAGCTGGACTGGAAGAGGGGCAACCAGGACAGAATCAGGCGCCCTGACCAGGACTAGAACCCCGGGGTGCCAGTGCTGCAGGTGGATGATTAGCCTAGTGAGCCGCGGTGCCAGACCCATTCTTAAATTTGAAATTTTTTAAAAATAGTTTCCTGTTATGTGAAGTTATTCCCAAGATTTATTTTTTTAATTACTTGAGTATACTAATCATGTAACATTGTAAAGTTGTTTTACAATAACTCCATTATCTGGCTCTTCTATAGCTCAGTATCATTGGTCTTTTAAAAAGCTTTCCAGTTGAGTTTTACTCTGATCTTCAATTCTACACCTGATTTTTTTTTATTAAATGCTACATTTTACATATGAACGTTATATTGATACTTAGAAGCTATCTACAAAACTAACTACTTAAGGCAGAATTTACCTTTATCTTTGATGTGCTTTTAGACTAGGAAATATTTCAATCCAGGGGTTAATAAAACTCAAAACTTAGTACAATTTAGGACGAATGTAGTACAAAGATAATTCAAAAAGTTTGTGGAAATGGAACTAAACGATAAGATTATTTTGGTGCAAGTTTTGAAATCCATGCTTTTTTTTTTTTTTTTTTTCGTACTACACAATCTCTGAATATCTGAAGTGCCCTCTGGATTACCATTAAAAGAGTTCTTCCTCCTCACTGAGTTCTGAACCTCAGTGTTGATGCCCCTATTGCTGTGTATCTGTGGGAATCCCTGCTTAGCTCTTCTGGGTTCTGAATAGTCAGCAGTCACATCAAAGATGAGAGCGGTGCAAAGTGTTTGTTTTATCTCCCTTGGCAGCCCGTCCTCTTCTTCATATTATCCAAACACATTTGTGCTACTTTCATAGGTCAATGATTTCCTCAAACAATGTGTTTACATTTAATCCAATTTCCCTAGTTGTTCTCCAAAGAAAATTTTGTCAAAAATCTATTCTGCTGGAAGCAGAGTTCCCTGTTATTTGAAATCAGTGAGTGATTTAGGTTAAGACATTTCTTTTGGTTACAGAATGGTGGGTGTATAACTCACCTGTGAGTATGGCCAAATTAGGATGTGGTCAAAATAAAAAGTTTAATTCTCAGTTACCAGAATGCATGTTTATGGAGCACAACTTGCAACAAGGAACTGTTGTCAGAGAAATTTCAAATAAAAGGCAGCTCATAGCAAATATCTAAACAACACATAGCCCAAAATCTCTTATTCTTTTGACTATGCTGAAAGAATTTATAAACTATCTACCACTGCAAAATTTTTGAGGGGCATTCATGGCACTGCTTAGCAGTAAATAATATGTGGGTGTTTACAAAATATGTGTGTAGGAGAAGTAAGCCAAGCCTCTAGTATGCTTGTGAATTTATAAAACAGTAAACAGAAACAGTGATTGCTAAGGCAAAAAAAAAGTTAAGTGAATTCAACATTTTCCAGGAGAATTCACCTTTGAGCAGGAAGCAAAGGCAGTGACCCTTTCTGTACTACAAAAATGAATACTACCAGTGACAAGAGTGCACAGTTATCATGTGCTTTCTGCAGGACAGGGATTCAAGGAGTTTAGGAATATACCCAACTTAATTCACAATAAGTCTATAAAGAGATACCTATTTCTCAATTTTTATTTATTTGAAAAGCAGAGATATAGAGATAGCGATTTCCCATTTGCTAGTTTACCACCCTAAATGTGCAACAGCTGGGGTTGTGCCAAGCTAAAAAGTGGATAATGGAACTCTCATGTGGATAACAAGGACCAAAGCGCTTGAGCAATTACCTATTGGAAACTGAAATTGAACGTGGAGCCAGAATTCAAACACAGGTACTCCAATATGGGAGGCAGGCATCACAAGTGGTATTTTAACCACTGTACCAAACATCTCCAGCACTGTATTTTTAATCTTAAAAATCAGGAAAATGAAAGTCAAAAACATCATCAACTAATTTGTCTAAGACCATATAGCTCAAAAACTGTGGTGCCATATAACTTTGCATGCATAAGCAGTGTTTATCTATAGAGTCTATGTTAATGATGCACACAAACTACCATTTAATGGAGTGGCAAATTATGATTCAGTATAGTATGGAGACATAGAGAACAGAATTGGTATTAAATCCAGATTCTCACTGTCCTAGTTCTCCTAAGGACCAGTCTTCCCACTAGATGCTGCTTATAAACACATTCCCCCAAACCAACCCCCTACAATGTGTGTGTGTGTGTGTGTGTGTGTGTATCTGTGTGCATGTTTACAGCTGATAGTGTGTTTATCATCTAAGTACTTTCATAAATTCAGTCAAATTTCAGATGATTATTTTAGGGTTAAATAAGTTGGCTTATTTAACTCTTTTCATTGAAAATCAGTTTTCTCAGTTAAAATAATGGAGATGATAATATAAGAGTACTTCAAAAGTTCATGGAAAATAGCATTTCCAAACATTTATTTTGGTGTATAATGATAAATCCTTATTAATTTGATAACTAGAATGGAATATGCCAACTTGAAATCATTGATCACCCATTGCTGTAGTCATGTAGGCAGAGATCCCTGTGTATATTAAGAGTATCATAGGCTGGCACCGCGGCTCACTAGGCTAATCCTCCGCCTTGTGGCGCTGGCACATCGGGTTCTAGTCCTGGTCAGGGCACTGGATTCTGTCCAGGTTGCCCCTCTTCCAGGCCAGCTCTCTGCTGTGGCCAGGGAGTGCAGTGGATGATGGCCCAAGTGCTTGGGCCCTGCATCCCATGGGAGACCAGGAGGAAACACCTGGCACCTGCCATCGGATCAGCGTGGTGTGCTGGCCACAATGCACCAGCCATGGCGGCCATTGGAGGGTGAACCAACGGCAAAGGAAGACCTTTCTCTCTCTCTCTCTCTCTCTCTCTCTCTCTCTCACTGTCTACTCTGCCTGTCAAAAAAAGTTAAAAAAAAATAAGATATCATAATATATACTTTCCATGAGTTGCTTTGGTTTAGTTTATTTATTTCCATTAATTTTTGACATATTCTCATATAACTTTCTTGTGGATATAGTTAGAATAATTAAGAAAATGCCTTATAATTTACAGATGCCCCTGGACTCATGGTAAGGTTAAATCAAAAGAAATTCACTGTAAATTTAAAATAGCATAATTTCAAGATGTATGTAACGTATCTAACTTACCAAACATTGGAGCTTAGCAACACAGTGCACCATAGAGTGTCAGTAGGTGATAGGGAGATATAGTTCACTACCTCTACATAACATGACAAGAAATTATCATATTGTATATCACTAGTGCATGAAAGTATGAAATTCTAAGTACTATGTCTACTGAACACGTATCACTTTAACACCAACATGAAGTAGAAAAATGAAAAACTGACCCATCATTAGGTAGAGACCATCTATACATAGTACTTGGTACTCAATCAATATCCTGTGCATTGTTTTGGCTTTGAAAAGCATGGTTAAATGGATATCCTCTAGTTAAATTAAGAAAAAAATCTGATCTGTATGAACTCCACTTGTCTTATTTCCATGGTCAGTGTGAAGAAAAGTATTCAGGCTCAGGAACTTTTGCTATTAGTGGTAGGGAGGAACAATGGTGGCAGTGAAGTTGTTCAGAACTCAAAGCATGATCAAGAAATAATGCAAAGTTTTCTGTTTATTTGGCTCAAGGGATGTGAAATGAGAACAGGGGACAATGCAGGAATGCAAACCTCTATAAAGCATAGCATAAAGACTGAATTGGTAAGCAGGGGAACATCCTCATTACTGAGTGCTGTAAAATAGTGTTTTCTTTTACAAATACCTATGCCATCAGTATTATGCCGACTGTATTAATTCAATAGTAGTTTCTCTGGTGAGATCATGACAACCTATAACCTTTCTTGATCATCAGAAGTAACCTGAATAGCTTCCTGCTTGGCAAAATGATCTGAATTTTAACTCTCTTATTTTAGGAATGAGTTAGATACTTCACAGAGATAACTGTTCCCTTTCTATAGACTTCTAGTGCATAGGCCTACATTTTTTTTTGCCATTTCCATGATCATCTCCCTATAATGTAAAACACATTAAATACTAGGATCAATTGCTTACCACCTCCACACAAGGGTTCCAGCACCAGAGCTGTGTACTTTATTGTACTTAGTCATCTTTATTTATGACAAGCATGCTTGAGCAGAAATAAAAACCTAAATGTTATTGTCTTAACCCACTATGTGTTTTATAGAGCATGTGACTTAATAATTACTCATTTATTAAGAAATCTAAAATAAATATTTCCAACAAACACCCTTTTAAATTTCCTAAATATTCTGTGTGAGTCTATGTTCTCAAGAATTCCTTACTAAAAAACAGTTTTTAAAGGACAGGCTTTTAAATTTCCTTCTTTCCTTGGTTTCTCCACATATATTTACTAATGCATTTATGGTTGCATAGCTGTCTTTAGGAATCTTAAGGTGAACATGTGTGGTATTTGTCTACCTGTGTCTGGCTTATCTCACTTAGCATTATGTCTTCAGTCTCATCAATTTTGATGCAAATGACAGGATTATACGTTTATGGGTAAATAATATTTCATCATGTATACATACATTTCCTTAATCCATTCATTTGAGCAGGAACATCCTAGTTTATTCTACATCTTAGCTATTGTGACCAGTGCTGCAGTAAATATGGTCAAATAGATGCCTATTTGATACAACAATTTTATATCTTTTGTATCTATACCTACTAGAGGGATTGCTGGATCATTTGGCAGTTCTATTCCTAGTTATTTTTTAGTTCCCATACAATTTTCCATAATGACATACCAGTTTACATTCCCACCTACAGTATAAAATTTACTTCATCCCAAATCCTCACCAGCATTTCTTATTTTCTTTCTTTTAGATAATAAGCACATTAAAAGGGATAAAGTGATAACTTACGGTTTTGATTCATACTTCTCTTATTACTAATGATACTGAGCCCTTTTTCATACTTTTGTTAGTAGTTTATATGTCTTCTTTTGAGAACTGTCTAGTCACGGCCTATGCCAATTTCTTAACTGGATTGGTTATTTTGTTGTTGAAGGTTTTTTTTTTTTTTTTTTTTTTGAGCTCCTGATATATTGTAGACATCAATCCTGTGTCAGAAAAGTACCTTGCAAATATTTTCTCCCCTTCTGCTGGTTGTCTTTTAATTCCATTGTTTCTAATCCTGTGGAAGCATCTAAGTTTAATATAACCTGGTTTGTCTAGATTTGCTTTGGTTGCCTGCATTTTTGGAATCTTATCCAAAAATGAATGTCTATGTCAACGTCTTGAAGTGCTTTCTTATGGTTTCTTTTAAAAAATTTATAATTTAAACTTTCTCACTTAGGAATTTCATTCTTCTTGAGTTGATTTTTGCATAAGGTGAGAGGTAGCTGTAAATTTCATTCTTCTACATTTGTATATCCAGCTTTGCCAACAATGTTTACTGAAAAAGTCACTCTTTCTCCAATGTATGTTTTTGGAATCTTTTTCAAAAAATCAATATAATATATGTGCATTGTTTAATTTCTGAGTTTTTCTATTCTGTTTCATTGTTCTATATGTCAGTGTTTAATGCCGATAGCATGATGTTTTAATCCTTATAGCTTTGCAGTATGCTTTGAAGTCAGCTATTGTGATTCCAAAAGCTATTTATTTCCCTCAGATTCACTTTGAATACTCTGCGTCTTCAATGATTCCATATGAATTTTAAATTTTTTTATAAGTCTGTAAGGATGTTGTTGTTAATTTGATAGGATTTGCATTGAGTCTATAGATTGCTTTAGGTCATATGAATATTTTAACAATAATACTTTCTTCAATCTGTGAACAAGGAAAGTATTTTCATTTCATGTTCCTGATTATTTCTTCAATCAATGCTTATAATGTTCATTGTATAGACAGATCACTCCTTTTCTTCAATTATTCCTAAATGTCTATTTTTTTGTAGCTACTGTGAATGGGATTTCTTTCTTAATTATATTTTCAGGAAGATCATCACTGGTGTACTGATTTTTGTATGTTGATTTTGGATCCTGAGACTTTACTGAATTAGTTTATCACTCCGGACAGCTTTTTTGATGGAGTGTTTAGGTTTTTTCACATGCAAATTCATATCATATGCACAGATGAATATTTTAATATCATCCTTACTAATTATAGTGACTTTTTTCTATGTCTTACCTAATTCCTCTTGCTAACACTCTCAACTGTATTTAACAGCATTGTAACTGTGAAAATACATATATATATATATATATCTCCATCATCACCTTGAAGTATTTTTGTTCTATATCTAATTTTTTGACAGTTTTTATCATGAAAGGATGCTGAATTTTATGAGACTTTTTTCTGAATCTATTGAAATGATCATATGTTTTTTTTCCTCATGCTGTTGTTGTGATTTATTATGTTTTTTGATTTCTCAAAGTTAAACCATCCTTTCATTCTCAGGATAAATCCCTCTTGATCACGATGTATCATTTTTTGAAGGAGTGTTGGATTCTGTTTGCTAATAATTTGTTGAGAATTTTTGCTTCTATGTTCATCAGGGATAGTGGTCTCTAGGTTTCTTTTGTGTTTATCTTTGTTTAGTTTTGTTATCAGATTACTGTTGGCCTTCCACTTTGACTATGACCCTGTCAGAATAAGATCGAAGTCGGCGAACCCTAAAGGCTTCCATAGCCTCAGCAACTCATGACTAGAGCCTAGGGAGATTACTGACGCCATAAACAAGAGTGTCAAATTGTTAAATCAACAACAGGAGTCACTGTGTACTTACGTCTCATGTGGGATCTGTTCTTAATGTGTTGTCCAATGTGAAGTAATGCTATATCTAGTACTGAAACAGTATTTTTAGACTTTGTGTTTCTGTGTGGGTGCAAACTGATGAAATCTTTACTTAGTATATACTGAATCGATCTTCTGTATATAAAGATAATTGAAAATGAGGAAAAAAAACCTTGGTGTTAAATTGGAAATTGCATAGAAAATTAATCATTTTTTTAAAAAAAATATCATGTAGGATCTCTGCCCTTAATGTGCTATACATTGTGATTTAATGCTATAACTAGTACTCCAACAGTATTTTTCACTTTGTGTTGCTATGTGAGGGCAAACTGTTAAAATCTTTACATAATATATACTAAACTGATCTTCTGTATATAAAGAGAATTGAAAAGGAATCTTGATGTGAATGGAATGGGAGAGGGAGCGGGAAAGGGGAGGGTTGCGGGTGGGAGGGAAGTTATGGGGGTGGGGGAAGCCATTGTAATCCATAAGCTGTACTTTGGAAATTTATATTCATTAAATAAAAGCTTTTAAATAAAAAAATCACACTTAAAAAAAAGATTACTGTTGGCCTTATAAAAAGAGTATGGCAAATTACCATCCTTTTCAATATTTTGGAATAGTTTGAGAGGTATCAGAATTAGTCCCTTTTTACAGGTTTTGTAGAATTCAGTCATAAGGCCATCCAGGCTTGGAATTTTCTTTGATAGGAGACCTTTGATTACTGCTTCAATCTCACTACTTGTAATTGCTCTGTTTAGAATTTCCTTATATTGTTGTTTTTTAAGATTTATCTACTTATTTATTTGAAAAGTGGAGCAGCAGAGAAACAGCGAGAGACAGAGTAAAAAAGAGATCATCTGTCCATTGGCTCACTCCCCAGAAGGCTGCAAGAGCTGAGCATAGACAGGCCAAAGCCAGGAACCCAGAACTCCACGGTAGTCTTCCATGTCAGTGGTAGGGACCCAAATACTTAGGCCACCATTGTGTGCTTTTTCAGGCTCATTAGCAGGGAGCTGGATTAGAAGCAGAGCAGTCAGAACTTAAACCAATACTCCCATATGCGATTCTGATGTTGCAAGTGGAGGCTTAACCTGCTACAACACAAGTCTACCCTCTCCATATCTTCTTGATGCGATATTGGTGTATTGTGTCTGCCTATAAATTTATCCATTTCCTTGAGGTTTTCCAATGTGTTAGCACAAAGTTATTCACAGCAGTTTTTCATGATTTTTTGTATTTATGCAGCATAAGTTTTAATGTCTCCTTTTTCATCTGTAATTTTACTTAATTGAACAAAATCTCTTTCTTCTTGTTGATCTCTCCAAAGGTTTGTCTCTTTTTATTATCTTTTTAAAAGACAACTTTTCATTTCATTTGTCTTTTGTATTTTTTACTTCAAATTCATTTATTTTTTATTTATTTATTTGAAAGGCAGATTTACAGAGACAGGAGGTAGAGAGAAAAATAAAAGAGTTTCCATCCATTGGATGGAAGAGTTTCCATCCTCAAATGGCTGTAATGGCCAGGGCTAGTCCAGGATGCAGTCAGGAGCTTAGAACTCCATCTGAGTTTCCCACATGTGTGGCAGGAGAACAAGTACTTGGGCCACCTTCCTACTAATTTCCCAAGCACATTAACAGGCAGCTGGATCAGAAGCAGAGCTGCCAGAATTTGAATTCATGCTCCAGTAGAGGATGCCAGCATCACAGGTAGTAGCTTAACCTGCTATGCAACAGTGTCAGCCCCAGTTTCATTTATTCCTGCTCTGGTTTTTATTATTTCTTCCCTTCTAGTAATTTTGGGTTTGATTTGATCTTGCTTTTCCAAGTCCTAAAGTATATTATTAGGGTGTTTGAGATCTTTTTATTTTTAATTTATTCACTTATTCTTATAAACTTTCCTCCGAAAACTGCCTTATTTGTATCCCATATATTTTGAAAAGTGTGACAATTTTCATTTATTTCAAGAAATTTTTTTACTTCCTTTAAATTTTTTCAATGATCCATTGGTCATTGAGCATGTTACTCAATTTCAATTTATTTGTAAATTTTGTATTGTTCTTATTGATTTCTAGTTTAATTCTTTGTGGTCTGAAAAGACAGATGGTATGATTTCAATTCTATTTTAACTTTCTGAAACTTGATTTTTTGTATTTTAAAGATTTATTTATTTGAAAAACAGAATGATAGAGAATAAGAGAAAGAGAGAAAGTGATCATCTATCTGCTGGTTTACTTCTCAAATGATTGTTCAGCTAGGGCTGGAGCTGGGCCAGACTGGAGTCTGGAGCCTGGAACTCCATCCATGTCTCTCACCATTAGCGGAGATGAAAAGCAGGTGAAACTTGATATTGACCTACAATTTGGTCTACCTTGAAAAAAAAAGTCTCAGTTGCTGATGAGAGGAGTACATATTATTTAACTGTTGGATAAAATGTTCTGTAAATGTCTTTTAGGCTCATTAACTTCACAGTATGGCTTAACTCTTATGTATTTCTATTGATTTTCTGTCTGTATTATTTGTCCATTGATTACAATGGAGTATAGAAGTCCCCTACTATTACTGTATTGGAATCTATCTCTTCATTTAGGTTTAATAATACTTGTTTTATATACTTGGGTGGTCTTATGTTGGGTACATATATTTATGCTCATATATTTGCCTACTGAATGATTCTTCTTGGTCAGTATATAATTTCCTTCTTTCTCTCTCTTTACCCTGTTTGATTGAAAGTCTGGTTTATCTGTTTTATATGCTCAAAGTTCCAAAGGATTTCTATTCGTATATTTTTCCAGACTTAATTTTCAGTCCATGTATATTTAGCTGTGAAGTGAATTTCTCATAGACAGCCTATAGTCAGGTCTTCCTGTATCCATTCAGTTGACATACATATTTGTTGAGTGCTGAATTTAAACCTTTCATATTAAATATTAATATGGTAAATAAGGAGAAACTTCTACTTTATTTATTAATTGCTTACTAGTTGCTTTATATATTTTCTGCTTCTTTCTGCCTCTTTTATTATTTGTCTTTGTGGTTTGTAGCTTTCTGTCATGCACATGTTGAATTTTCTTCTTTCTCTTTTGAGTAGCTTCTCTGTTAGTGAATTTTGTGCTGTCATGTGCTTTCATGATGGTTGTTACGATCATTTTACTTCTAGTGCAGGACTATCTTTGGGATCTCTTATAGGACTGATCTGCTGGTGACAAATTCCCAGTTTCTGCTTTCTGTGAAACACTTTATTTCTCCTTCACTTCTAAAGTGTAACTTTGCTGGATATGGTATTCTTGGTTGGAAGTTGTCTCTTTTAAGGTATTAAATATAGCTTCCCATTCTCTTAGCCTGTAAAGTTTAAACTAAGAAGTCTGCTGTTAGACTAATGGGTTGTCTTTTGCATATAACTTGATTTTCTCTCTCAGTGTCCTATGGACTCTTTTCTTGTCTTTAATTTTTGACAATTATTCCAGAATACATCATGAAGGTCTTTTTTGTTTGAGTCTGGTTGGAGTCCTTTGAGACTCCTGTAGCTGGATGTCCATATCTTTCAAGACTTGGGATGTTTTCAATGAGTGTTTCTTTTTGTTTAAAGATTTATTTAATTGAAACTAGGGTGGCAAAAAGAGAAGGAGAGATGAAGGGTAGTGGGAAAGAGAGAGAGAGCTCCTCCATCTGCTTGTTCACTACCCAAATTGCTGCAATTAACAGAAATGGACCAGTTCAAAGTCAGGAGCCAGGAACTCCATCCTGGTCTCCCACATGAGTAGTAGGAGCCCAAGTACTTGAGCTATCTTCTTCTGATTTCCCAGACACATTAGCAGAAAGCTGGATTGGAATTAGGGTAGTTGGTACTCAAGATGACACTCTGAAATGGGATGCCAGCATAGCAAGTGGTAGCTTAAGCCACTGCACAACAATGCTGGCATTTCAATTAATATATATTAATATATCACTAAAATATTCTTTTTCTTTCCCTTAAAGTATCCTTATATTATAAATATTTGCTCACTGAATGTTATCATATATGTCTTGGATGCTTTTCTGAGTTACACCAAAAGTCGTGTTCCCAAGATCAGAAATTCCTTTTTTTAACTTATTCTGTTCAGTTTCTAAATCTCTCAACTTATTTTACATTTATATAAAAATTTGGATGTATTTCATATACACAGTTTTAAGAACATAATGATACTTCCCATCCTACCCTCCCTCACTTTCACCCTCCCTCACCCTTCCCTTGTTTTTCTTTGAATTTTTTGCAATGACATACTTTCAATTTACTTTATAATCACAAACTTAGCCCTCCACTAAATGAAAAATGCAACAAGTGACGTTTTCAGCTCTAAAATTTCTGATTAATTCTTTTAGTGATTTTTATTAATGTTGAATTCCTTGTTTGTATTATACATTATTTATCTCTTTTCTTTAAATGTTCTGTTTTTATTGTCCTGGATCAAATTTAGTTTATTTTGTATCATTATGTTGAATTCTTTTTCAGATACTAAATAGATTTCCTTCAAATCAGGATCTGTTTCTGGAGAACCAATGTTTGTCTTTGGAGATGTCTAGCATCCTTGCTTCTTCACATTTCCAAAGTCCCTACTTTGATGTCTGCACATCTGGCATAACAGTTGCTTCTTCATTATAGAGTATCTTTCATTTGAAAAGACTTTCGTATTGTTATACAGAGTTGCCCAAAAATGTAAATTCTGAGTTCTTAAGCTGTCATCAATGCCACTAGTGTGTCTGAGAGTACATTTGTCTAGTCTGACTGTTTGTGGAAGTAATAGTATGACTTCGAAGTAGACACAGGTTTCCAAAGATGTGTGTCTTCAGGCCTCAGAGAAGTACATGTGAATCACTCTAGAGTTTATTATGGCAGTATCCATATTACCGCTGCTGTAGAATACAAAAAGTGCTGCCATTTTGCCCCACCATGCAATCCTGATTGATGCTGAGGTTTACGACACAAGTATATCTGTCCTTAGAACTGTGTGATATGGATGGGACAGTTCCATGGTCCTGCTGGGTTGCTATGAATGATTCTATGCCTTATATCACAGAAGACCTAATCTCCAACCTGGAAGATATGAAGGGAACTTGCCCAAGTCCCAAGTGGTGAATAAATATTATCCTAGTGATTGTTCACTGGCTGGTGTGTGTCTAGACCAGTAGAATGCAATTATATTCTTTTCCAGGTCCCACAACTTGGATTCAGGTGATGGAAGAACTGTAGGACAGTAAGAGTACCTTGCCCAGGTCCTATGTTGAATGTGTAGGTTATTCTAGAAAATATGTTTGGGTAGCAGTGAATTTGCAGCTCTGAAAGAGAGATATAGCCTTCCCCAGGTCCCACAGGGCAAATGCAGTTATTCCCAGGCCTCATAGAGCAGATAATCAATCTCAGAACTACTGCAGTCGAGACCTTACCCAGGTCCCATATTTTACATGTAAGTTATGCTGGAGACTGTGTACTGTAAGGCATGGGCCATCACAGTCCAAGGACTTTAGGATTTGGCAAGTAACATACCCCAAACCAAGAAAAATATGAAAGATCATCAAAAAAGCTAAGTATTTTTAGAGACCATAAACAAAATAGACAAGCTTTGAGCCAGAGTAGCAAAGCAAAAAAAAAAAAATTAAGATGAAAATAAAACATTACAACTTTGACCACTAAAACACAAAGGATCATAAGAAATTACTATGAACAACTCTATGCTAACAAATTGGAAAACCTTGAAGCAATGGATAAATTCCTGGATACATAAAACCCATAAAAATAAAATCAAATTATATAGAACATTTCAAGAGAAAATAACAAGCAATGAAATTGATGCAGTAATTAAGTCTCCCATCAAGAAAAAGTCTGAGACCCGATGGCTTTACTATTGAATTCTACAAAATATTTACAGAAGAAATAATTCCAAGACTTCCTAACTATTCTGAAATATTGAACAGGATGGAACTCTGTCAAACTCTTTTTTTTTTTTTGAGGCCAGTGTCACTCTGATACCAAAACTCAACAAAGATACAACACGAACAGAAAACTACAAATCAATACCCTTGATGAACATAGATGCAAAAGTGAACCAAATGAAATACTACATCAAAAAGATCATATATCATGATCAAGTGGGATTTACCTAAGATACAAAAATGATTCAACATTCACAAGTCAATAAACATCACAAATCACATCAAAATAATGAGGCATAAAAACCATATGATCATCACAGCAGAGAAAGCATTTCATAAGATTCAGCAACCTTTCATGATAAAAATCTTCCACAAATTAGGAATAAAAGGAATATACCTCAACATTATAAAGGCTATATATGACAAAACAATAGCCAACATCCTATAGAAGTGGGAAAAGCTGAAAGCATTTCCCATCAGATCTGGAACATGACAAGGATGTCCACTTTCACCACTCCTATGTCCCACAATTTGATCACAGATTATTCCAGAGATTGTGCACTAGCATATGCAGACCAGGATAAGTGGAAGCAGATAGGGCCATATTTGGGGCCCAGGGGAGAGCACAGATGTGCCTGGGTATTATGAAACAAACGGTCAGAGTGAGAGCCGCAGGATGCAGTGAGGTCCTTATACGGAATACTCAGGTGAACCTGCGGAGTATCACCCCAATAGTCATAGTCCCAGAGCTGCGACACTCAGAGCGTACTTATTCCAGTCCCACATGGTAACTGAATATTATACTGGGGGGTTGTGCACTAGTGGGTCCTGGAGTAAGAGAATTAAGGTAGGGCCTTCCCCCCACATTAGAGGTAAGCACAGGTGTCCATGGGACTTATAGAAGTAATGGAAACAATCTCAAAGATGCATGATGCAGTGAGATCCTTATCCAGATTTCATAGATCAAGTGCAATTAAGCTGCAGATTGTGGACTGGTGGTTATCAGACTGAATGAGAAGAATACAATTAGGACCCTCTGGGTCCCACAAGTGAACATGAGTTAAAACAAGGCTCGTAGCCACAACAGCCACAGTCCCACAGTTATAGGACATGGAAAGGAATCTGAAACCTTCTCTGTACCTCTGAAAACATCTATTATGTGTGTAGGTAATTGCTATGCTCCTTAATTGTCTGTGTGATGTTTATCCCAATTAGGAGTATTTTACACAGACCTAATTGTAGTTACACCCCAGTGAATATTCATGGTCAAGGAAAAATGTAGGCACGTTTGAAATTCTATTCATAATATAATGGGACAGATTTTTGCATGCTTTAACTTTTCTGGAATCAGAGAAAAATGCAATGGTTCTCAGGCAAGAATGATTCTTACAATCAACACATATAATAAAATTACAACACACATTAAATAGATGCAATGCAAAGTCTCTTGCATTTATTTTGTTCTCAATGCCATAAACCCTCTGTAATAAATGCTCGAATATGTAATATGTGTGTTTTGCATTATAATATACTGCCAGCATATTACATGTGACAGTTTTTTGACAGTTTTTCTCTGATTTTGGTTTGTATTCTGTTCAAATGGTAAAGAGTGATTCCTCGATGTTTACAACCATAGGAAGGACAAGAGAAATATGTCATAGAAGATATCTATGACAGCTACATATCACCATTGTGTCATTTGGTTTCTGTGTTTAAGCCACTTACATGCATTGCTAGGAAGCTATTTTAAAATCATGGAGACATTTATAATAGAGTACATAATGCACAATACACATTTTGTAAACCAATTTTTTTCTAATAAAAAGGTTGACACAATTTCTTATACTAAGCAATAATGTGTGTTTTTACTTTTAAAGAAAACTATTTTGTACTTTAATTTTAACATATACTGACTTCCTTTTGTGCGAATGTCAAATCTGGGATTCTGTTTCAATCTTACAGGCTGTAATCTTATATTTTAAGATGTTACATACATTTTTATTTATTAATATAAAGAGAATAGATTTCATATATTTCATAGATACAATAAGAATATAATTATATTTTCCTCCCTTTCTTCCTTTCTCCATCCTCCTTCCTTTTTTATTTTAATTTTTGCAGTAACATACTTTCAATTTACTTCATAATCACAGGCTTAGTGCTAGATGTATTTAATATGTATCAGTTCATATAATTTCTCCTTTGGTATTAACTAATAACAACTTCAAGGATATGGTTTCTACAAGGTGTGAGGTGTAACACAGTATACCAAAGAGATGATGGTAAGATCACACTAATGAGTTCTCATCTAGTCCTTGGCAGTTTTCAACAATAGCAACAAAGCAAATAGTTAATTTTAGAAATGTTCGTTGTGGCAACTTCTCAGATCTCTCCCTATACTTTTGACTTCCCATTGTGAATTTTCTTGGCTGTCTGGCGCTCGCTCGCTCATGCTCTCTCTCTCTCTCTCTCTTTCTGTTACTTTCAAAGTTCAGGAGTTCAATAATCCTGTCTGCGGTACCATATCCTTGGCTTTGTAACCTGACCATTATATGGTACTTCCTAAGGTTTTTAAGATTTCTGACACAATTTATATGCCACCAGGGTGTTACTGCTTGGACTAACTTCTGGCTAAAGAATGTAATTTAGGGCTGGGCATTTGGCCTAAATGTAAGATTAGGACTAATGTAAACTGTAGATCAGGACTCCTACCTTCCATATTGGAGTATCTGCCTTCACATTCCAACTGTGGCTCTTGACTCAAGCTTCTTGCCAGCGCAGATCCTAGGAAACAACAGGCAATGACTGCAGTAGTTGGGCACCTCCCACCTGGGCTCTCAGCTTTGGCTGCTACTGCTCCCATGCCCTGGGAGCATTTAGAGAGTGAAACAGTAGACAGATGCTCTCCCTCTCCATCTATCTGTATCCCTTTCTGTGTCTTGAATAAATAAAAAATAGGAAGTTACTTATATATTGTACACTTAACATCCATGCTATATAAAAATTAAAGGATTTTGTAATCTCACTGTTCTGTACTCATTATGTGGGGTAGGCTGGGTGGCTACTTCTAGACTCAGAATGTTCCTATGTAGGATACCTCTGAGAGGAGAGTAAAAGATGTGGTACAAAAATAATGAGCCCAGCAATTGATAAATGAAGCAGTTATTACCTATAAATGTATAGGTAATATTATCTGAAATATAGGTAGTATAGGTAATATACCTATATTATTATATATTAATATAGGTAATATACCTATAAATGTATAATTAATGTTCCAGATGGAAGGATGAAAATTTAGCAATAAGGATGTCAAAATAAGATATATCCAAAAGGCTTCAATATTGAAATCCTGAAAGGATAGAATCAAGAGGACAAGAAGTGTGTTTTAGCCATGGAGGGGTTAGCCAAATGTGAAATGAAGAATAGGGTAAAGAAATTAGTTTCAGTAACAAATCTTAAAATTTCAGAGCCTCTTTATGAAATCTCTTATAAGGCTCTGAATACCATTGACAGGCTGTTTTATTTATTTATTTGTTTATTATTCATTCGTTAATTAATTTATTTAGGAAGCAATGATAGTCCAGACCCTGGTTCATCTTCTCCATTGGTTTTAAATTAGATCACTTGCATATAAGTCCCAGATCAGCTCCTTATCTGTGTGTATGTCAGTTACTTCAATTTTCTACTAGGTAAAATGTAGACAATAAAATTGTCTCTGAATCCCTCACAGCACCATTGAGGACATTAAATTAAATGATGGAAATGTAGAAGATTGTGGAGGGAGATATGAGGTTTTATGAATGTAACCATGATCATTGCTCAGGAAAATTATAGAATCAAGAATTCTTTCTTGAGGTTATCTTCTCTTTGGAGAGTGTTGAGACACTGCTCATAAGCCTTTGCAGAACAGAGCAATATCTTTAAAGTAACACAAAGACCAATATCAGAAAACCCAATAATTAACTGTCCATTTACCTACACAGGTGTGGACAGAAAGTCAATTAGGCTATGGAACAAAAGCCAAAAAACTACAGAGAGAAGGGCAAGTTGTGTTTAAGAAATGATTGTATATATCATGTATTTTTCATTCATAATCAATGATTAAATTTTATATATATATCACAGTGTGTGTTATTATATAACATATAATTGTCTTTTAAAAACAATACATTTTTACTAATATTTCTATATATCTTTATGATTTATAAAAAATTTCAATTCCTTTCTTACTCTGTTCATTATTTTAGGTGCATTTAAGAAGCAACTATCAGTTATGGTATGGATATACTTGTGTAATTATGCCATCCATTTAGCATCAGTGTGTGGTAAGCAGAGCAGTTTTAATAGTGTACAACAGTTTTAACAGGGCATTTCAGACTTAAATCAAGTTGGGGTAACTATGACTAGAATATGAAATAGATACATGTAAATGCAATTGAGAAATGGTCAAGTGAGGTGGTATCAATTTTGCAGTGAACAAGTACTTTAGACCATTTCCCTTAGATTACTCATCACAATAAGAGATAACAACTGCACTTACTTTTAAAGAATTTGTATGGATTGAATACATGAATTTATGGAAAGCAAATAGAAGAATGGCTAACCATTATTATTTTAGAAGTTTGTTAAGACTTCCTAAGATCTTAACAGTGCAAGATTGATGGGAAGTCTGTTGGTATAGTACTGATTAAATGTAGGCTTTAAAAATGTGCTTTTTAAGACTATGGTTTATGCATGTAATGAGCAAGAGGGGAGAGTGGACTTAGCACACAGAGCAGCCTTAAAATACACCAGGGCAGCAGCTAGGAGGAACTCTGGGAGGATGGTGGCCCTTGAGGCTCATCACAGACTGCAGCAGCGATGTCCACGAGTCAGGTGGCAGTGGCAGGGCCTCACATGCTGTGGGACTGCATGATCTTTGGCCTCCCTCTGGTTCCCTGGAAATGGGCCAGTGGCCACCGCAGGAGCAGCAGCAGAGGTGGAGGCACTTAAGTGTAGCTCAGCCAGAACCCTGGGAGGCCAAGCTGCCGGAAAATGGAAATTCTATTCACCAGGATATGGAGACTTTTCAATCACCAGAAGCACAGATATAATTGTTCGGCGCAATAATGCAGGGGGAACTACCATCCTTCACCAGTGATCTATGAATGATGTTGGGCATTCATCCCCTGCAGTACAAAGTAATGTAGAAGAGCTAGTGATTAATAATACACGTTTCTTAATGTGGGATATCGGTGGCCAAGAATCTCTTCACTCTTCCTGGAACACTGTACTAACACAGAATTTCTAATAGTTGTTGTGGAGAGAACGGAGAGAGTATTTCCATAACTAGAGAAGACTCTATAAAATGCTAGTATAGGTGGACCTAAGGAAAGTTGGATTGCTGATTTTTGCTAATAAGCAGATGTGCTGATTTTTGCTAATAAACAGATGTTAAAGAATGCGTGACTATAGAAGAACCCTCTCCATTTTTGAAGCTGACTTCTATCAAAGTCTCCAGGGGCATATCCAGGCCTGCTGTGCTCTTACTGGTGAGGGATTACATCAAGAACTTGAACTGCAAAATTTTATGGTTTAGATATATTTATAATACACTGATTTAAACTTTTTCTATAGTTGAAAATTCAGACTACTTGTTTGAAAACAAAGATGAAGTCTCACTTTCCAACTTACCTTCTCATTATTCCTTCCAAAGTAAGATATGAAAGCTGTGATTGACATTTTTCTCATAATGAATGTTCTCAGGATATTGTGTAGCCTGTGGTAAATACAAAGGGAGAGGAATACATTTTGAACATTTAAGAGCTTTAGTATCAGTGTAACCCTCCCTAGTTGAATGTTGCTATTTTCTTGTTCCATTAAATCAAGCTACAAATCAGCACAGCTATTATTTTAAGATGTAATATCACTTATGAAAAGTATTTTGTATATGTATTGTATATATACCTCAAGTCAAGTTAATGGCTTTGGTTTATATGCTGAAGAAAAGCAAGTAACACAAAAATTAGTAATGTCCTTGTTTATAACCATAATGAGATGAGCACTGGCATTGGTGGTAAGTACCATTTTCTGTTTCCTCTTTGTTCTATGTATTGTACCAACCAACCCCAAAATCATGGAGATGCTCTTAAAAAAAGGAAAGGAAAAGTCAAAAGCTTGATACTGTGTACCTCTTTTGTGTAACTCACTCCCACATATGAAAACATATAATCCAACTAAGTGGAATATATTGTCAAATTCTTGGTTTAGGATTACTAATGGGAGCCAGTGCTGTGGCTCACTTGGTTAATCCTCTGCCTGCAGCACAGGCATCCCATATGGGCACCAGGTTCTAGTCCCAGATGCTCCTCTTCCAGTTCAGCTCTCTGCTGTGGCCCGGGAAGGCAGTGGAGGATGGCCCAAGTGCATGGGCCCCTGAACCCTCATGGGAGACACTAGAGTTGTTTATGTGATCTTTTTGACTCTAATCCTATCATTACAATCAATTATGAACTGAAACTGAACACTTTGAGTAGTGAAATAAAATGGACATTATGAGAAACAGTGACTTGAATAGCCCTTATCCTGACTGTTGATGTGCAATTTAGTACTTTGTCCCTTTTAGTATTTTTTTTTTTGGGGTTCTAGTTAATACTATTAGTTGAACTCTGTAATTAACACACAATTATTCTTAGGTGTTAAAATTTTAATGGAAAAGTGATCCCTGTGAAATATAAGAGTGGGAATAAGAGAGGGAGGAGATGTACAGTTTGGGACATGCTCAATCAGATTTGCCCCAAATGGTGGAGGTAGAATCCTGCCAGGGGATTCTAATACAATCCCATCAAGGTGGCATGTACCAAGGCCATCTCACTAGTCAAAGTGATCGATTTCAGTTCACAATTGATCACACTGATAGGTCTAAGAGTCAAAGGGATCACACAAACAAGACTAGTGTCTGCTAATACTAACTGATAGAATAAAAAAGGGAGAGAACAATCCATCATGGGAAGCAGGCTACACAGCAGACTCATAGAATGGCAGATGTCCTAAATAGCACTCTGGCCTCAGAATCAGCCCTTAAGGCACTCGGATCTGGCTGAAGAGCCCATGAGAGTATTTTAGGCATGGAAAGCCAAGACACTCTGGAAAAAAAAACACTAAAAACAAACAAACAAACACCACCACCTAAATGAAAGATCTCTGCGAGTGAGATCCCAGTAGAAAGAATGGTTCATCAAAGAAGGAAGTACCTCTCTCTGAAGGGAGAACTTCCACCTTGACTATGACCTTGTCTAAATAAGATCGAAGTCAGTGAACTCAACAGGCTTACATAGCCTTGGAAACTCATGACTAGAGCCTGGGGAGATTACTGACACCATAAACAAGAGTGTCAAATTGCTAGGTCAATAACAGGAGTCACTGTGTACTCACTCCTCTTGTAGGATCTCTGTCCTTAATATGTTTTCCCATGTGAATTAATGCTATAACTTGTCCTGAATCAGTATTTTGCACTTTGTGTTCTTCGTGAGTGCAAACTAATGAAATCTTTACTTAATATATAATAAATTGATCTTCTGTACACATAGATAATTTAAAATGAATCTTGATGTGAATGGAATGGGAGAGGGAGCGGGAGATGGGAGGGGTGAAAGTGGGAGGGAAGTTATGGGGGGGAAACACTATAATCCATAAATTGTACTTTGGAAATTTATATTTACTAAATAAAAGTTAAAAAAACAAGTTTCGGTAGTATGTACATTTGCACAATATTGATTCCTCCAGTCTATGAACATGGGATATCTTTCCATTTTTTGTATCTTCTTTTCAATTTCTTTCATCAATATTTTTCACTGTAGAGATTTTCTACCTCTTTAAGTTTATTCGTAGGTATTTTGTTTATTTACTAATTTTTGTAGCTGTTGCAAATAGGATTGCCTTTCTTTTTGAGATAATTCACCATTGGTGTATAACAGTACTACTGAATTTTATACAATAAAATAGAATAGCCTAGAAGGATCTTATTTGATATGTGTATCCTATCCCTCATCACACACACACACACACACACACACACACACATGCTCATGCACATGCAACCGTCCCTTTGTTCCTTTTGGTCTAGTTTTCCTGCATTATTGATGCCGCTTGCTAGTAATTATTGCTGGAATTCTCTTGTACACCTGTTCCAGTTACCATCATTGCCCACAAATTACCAATATCTTATTGATACAAAATAGCAACCATCTTACTTTGTTATTGGTGTTGTGAATCAGAAAGGCCTTGTCTAGGCAATTTGTATTATAAATGTATTTCTATTTGGGAAATCAACTGCGGTTGTAAAATAGCGTAACTACATATAGTCTTTCCAGAATGGTTGTCTAAGAAGAGTTGGACATTCTACATGGCTACAGAATTCCCTCCCAAAGGACAGCCCAAGAAAATGTTTGGGATTTCTTTTGGACATTGATGATGTGGCCTCCACACTACTCTATTGGTGGAAGTAATCACAAGCCTGCCCAGACCAGAAATGATATTCTTAAGATTTTCATCAAGGAATATTATGAATTTGGAGGACCATATTTCAAAATACAATATACTCTAATCCCCAATATTCTATTTCTCAATTCTATTAGGTCTTTACTAAAATTTCACATTAGCAAGAGAAATCACACCTCACCACTATATTTAAAATAGTAAATCTCATTCATACAAACTTCCAACCTTGCAAACTCCCTATACTTCCTTCCTGCTTCATTTTGCTCTGAAATATTTAACACGGTATTATACATTTTTGTCTCTGTTCCTTCACTATCACACATACTCATGAAGGCAGAGGGTTTTCACCATTGTATCACTGGCACCCTTCTAAGCACCCATCACATAAGAAATATGAAATAAATATTGGTTGAATATTTGAATGCGTGAATGATAATAACATGCTTCTATCACTGTCCTGTGATATCTATAACTCTGTCTTTTATTTACTTATATGCATGTCTTTTCTGTTATCAGAAAAGAAGCTCCTCAAGGACAAGAATCTGTAATCTTTAGTCCTCATTGTCTAGGAAATGGCATGCAAATTGTAGATGCTAATAATTCTTAAAAGATGCATGCTAAAGAAAATGAAGTTATATTATATATGTGTGTGTGTGTGTGTGTGTGTGTGTGTGTGTAGTATCTTGGGTTGTTCTCATAAAAAAATACCATTAACTGAATGGGCTTAAACAACAGACATTTATTTTCACACAGTTTAGGAAGTTAGAAATCCAAAATCAATGTTCTGGCTGATTCAGTTTTCTAGCAAGAATTCTTTTTCTGAGTTGTAGTCCGATATGTTCTCACTGTATCCTCACATGGAAAAGAGGGAGGGAGGGAGACAGAAAGAGAAAATAAGAGTCTTACAAGACCCCACGTTCTTTCACATCAGAGTCCCACCCTTACAACCTTATTGGATTTTCTTTACCTCATAGAGACCTTATCTCCAGAAAGAGTCACATTGGGGATCAAGTGTTAAACATGGATTTTGGCATCGGGTTCTAGTCCTGGTTGCTCCTCTCTGCTGTGGCCTGGAAGGGCAGTGGAGGATGGCCGAAGTACTTGGGCCCCAATACCCACATGAGAGACCAGGAGGAAGCACCTGACTCCTGGCTTCGGATCAGTGCAGCACAAGCCATAGTGGCCATTTGGGGAGTGAATCAACGGAAGGAAGACCTTTCTCTCTGTCTCTGTCTCTCTCACTGTCTATAAGTCTACCTGTCAAATAAATAAATAAGTAAACATAGTTTGGGGGGATATAATTCAGCCTAAAGCCTATGGCGTTAAAAGTGGCTCAAGAACCCTCTAAATAATTTGTTATAAAATGAATTATAGAAGAATAAATTAATTAGAAATGATGATCCACAGCCTGAAGCACAAATATCTGAGCCTTTCTATTTCTATCCAGGATTTTGTATTCTGACCCTCCTAAAATTAAGGCACTACCAAATGAGCAGGCAGAATGATATCTTCCAAATCTTATCTGGGAAGGAAATATCTGCTTTGTGGTATTCATACCTTGCTATATCAGGTTACTCCTCCATCCCCACCACAAAGGATGAGATGCCACTGTCTTGTGTGAAAGCTGTTTTCTCACCCTCGAAGTTCAGCTAATCATGTTAAACATTTCTTCTCAGCTTCTCTTTAGCCTCCTCTTCCTATCTCTCTGGGCAGTTTGTACTATAGGACTATGTTTTTGTATTTGCTTATTTTTCAGTTATGTATTAGAAAGCTTTGCTTTTAACCATGAATTACTGAAAGATTATTCTTCCATTGAATTCTGTGTTAGTCAGGAAACTGCATTCCTGTGCCCAGTTCTGCTTGTGAATACTGGAATGTAAGTGCCACTTGGCTTTGATACACTTACTGAGTTTCCTTTAAACTGTGGCTAGTTCTGCAGAATCTTTGACATTATCCAATATATGTCTTCAACCATTTTCAAACTTTCTGGACCAAAAATATGCTGAAACTTAAGTATTTAATAACTGACTTTTCTAATGCAAAGTTGAGAATTAGTCCTCTTTTACAAAATTTGGGGTCAAAGGGTTGGCAGGAAATTGAGAGAAAATCATCGTTTTTACACATTGAGTAAAAAAAAAGTTTTTCTTTTTTTAAAGATGTACTTATTTTACTTGAAAGACTTATACAGAGAGAGGAGAGGTAGAGACAGAGAGGTCTTCCATCCGATGGTTCACTCCCCAACTGGCCACAATGGCCAGAACTGTGATGACCCGAAGCCAGGAGCCAGGAATCTCTTCCAGGTCTCCCATGCGGGTGCAGGGGCCCAAGGACTCGAGCCATCCTCCACTACTATCCTAGGCAACAGCAGAGAGCTGGATGGGAAGCAGAGCAGCCGGGTCTTGAACTGGCGCCCATATGGGTTGCTGGCACCTCAGGCCAGGGCATTAACCCGCTGTGCCACAGCCCAGCCCCTGTTTTTCTTTACATCAAAGTTTGAACCAGTGACAAAGAGAAGCAATAATGAAAGTATATGTAAGTGCCTATGTGTGTATTATTCCTGGGCTGCAGTCTAATTGGAAAGTAGAAAAGCAATAAGACACTAAAGGAGAATTGTTAGCAGTATGCCTTTGCGTCAAGGATTTTTTGTTCCAATTGAGGCTTTTTCACCAAGCAGTCTTGGCAGAGAGACTGTCCTGTGGGTTAAATGCCTTTTCAAGTAGAAAATACTATCATATAATCAAAATGAGCTGCTTCTCAATAAGTTCCCAGGACAGACCTCTCTATAATGATACACAAATTAAACTATTCCTAGATGGAAGTCCCAGTGTCCATGAAGGAGTCACAGTCAACCGGTCCTTTATGTTGCTCTGAGGTTTGCCTTGAAGCTTTCTACTTGCTATTTTGATTATTCTTTCCTCATCTTTAACACCTCTGCCCACTCTCTTTTTCCTCTTCTTCCTGCACCAAGTCTCCTTAAGGATCATTTTTAAATTAGAACAAGTAGACTTCACAATAAAGATAAAGAATCATTAGCAATACCATTTTTCCAAAAAATAATAAAAATAAACTACCAGTTGATCTGGCTGGTTTCTATTAGCTTCTTCCTAGAAACTTCTGTAGTTTTTACTAAAATGGTTTGTTTTTGATATTACCAAACTCTCTTATTCTAAGTCATGCCATTTAATGGTCTGGTTTATGCTCAAAATTAGAGGGTAAGAGGCCTTGATAATGGCTAATTTCCCCTGGAGCTCTGAAATTTTACCACCCTTTTTGCATATGTTGTATAAATGAATATTGTGCACCCACATACATACACACACAAAGAAGGGATGTTGAGTTTGCCAAGTGTCAATTCCATGAGGTAGCCAAGCGGCCTCTTCTTATTGAGCCTCCATTAGGTTCTTCCAAGTATTAATCATTCATTGGTTTGAACCTCTTGTTTCCTGTATTCACCATTTGTCAGTAACTACATACAGCTGTTGCATATAATTTTATGGTCGTTAATTACATTAATCCTTATATACTTCATTAACATAGTAAACATAAATAATATTCATTATAAACAACACTCCTATAGGTTAGTATTTATTGTGTCTCAATATCTGGCAGACAGAATGATAAAAAATTTTGTTAGCATCCTAACAAATATTTTGTAAATGAAGAATTTCTATGATTTTGTTTGACATAGTAAAATACTTAATTATGGTTTTGAACACTGTTTTTAAATAAATTTTTGAACTACAGTCTATGTTAAAGGCACACAAAAAAAGGAAAGTTTATATATGCCTCTTGTGTCAGCACTAAATTTGTAAGAACAAGTAAGAGAACACAGAGCAGGGAGGTGGGGCAGGAAGGCAATAATCTGCCATTTCCTGGCTGAAAGGTGACCCTTTTAATGATGTATTCGTTAACTTAAATGACAGAGGCCATGGAGCCAAGATTGATTCTAATGACATATTAAGCTGACTAATGGTTCACATGGCTCCTTGTCCCTTGCTCCTTTTAAACTTAGCAGATGTGGCCACTAAAGCACTACCTTTATATTAAACCTCTACCCCTGCACTGAAAAATGCTAGCTGGGAAGCAGAGAAAGTAAAAGCATTAGTCAAGTATAAATTCAGTTTTATGTCAAGTCAGATTATGCTGTGTTCTTAGTCATCTAGCTGTCAGGCTCTTATTTTCTTGTCATAGCATTCCACTCTTGTATCCCACCTCTGCTATCCTAACAACCATATGTAAAGGATCTCACATATCGGTCAATCTCCTTGATAAGACCTCTGGTGTCCATTTTTATCTGTATGATCCTTTTCCTGTCCATATCTATGTTCATGTATCTCAACCAATTCTTTCCCTTTTGCATGTGTGTTAAACCTGCTAAATTAAAACTTATTACCCTCTCAGCTTTGTTCAGGTTGACAAACCTGCATTCACTTGGGACTAATTCATTCATCCAATCCTCTCTCCTGAGGGTTCCTTCCTAGGGTTCTAAGTGATCAAACATCTCCAACAGGATTCTTATGTTTCCTAATTTGGCTGATTCAGCCCAAACCAAAGGAAGTCTTTAATAACACTGAAAATGGTCACATTCAATTAAACATTCACAAGACATTACATCTAAGTAAGGAAAGAGTAATCTTTGTTTCTCAGTGGAGTTTCCAAAAGCTGCTCTTTTCAGGATCTTTCCCTTTTTTCAATCTCTTTTTTTTAACTTTTATTTAATGAATATAAATTTCCAAAGTACAGCTTATGGATTACAATGGCTTCCCCAACATAAATTCCCTCCCACCCACAACCCTCCCTTTTCCTGCTTCCTCTTCCCTTCCACTCACATCAAGATTCACTTTCAGTTATCTTTATATACAAAAGATAAGTTTAGCATATATTAAGTAAAGATTTCAACAGTTTGTACCCACATAGAAACACAAAATGAGAAATACTGTTTGAGTACTAGTTATAGCATTAAATCACAATGTACAGCACATTAAGGACAGAGATCCTACATGAGAAGTAAGTGCACAGTGACTCCTGCTGTTGACTTAACAAATTGACACTGTTGTTTATGGCATCAGTAATCACCCTAGGCACTTGTCATGAGTTGCCAAGGCTATGGAAGCCTTTTGAGTTCACCGACTCAATCATATTTAGACAAGGTCGTAGTCAGAGTGGAAGTTCTCTCCTTCTTTCAGAGAAAGGTACCTCCTTCTTTGATGACCTGTTCTTTCCACTGGGATCTCACTCGTGGAGATCTTTCATTTAGGTCATTTTTTTTACAGAGTGTCTTGGCTTTCCATGCCTAAAATACTCTCATGGGCTTTTCAGCTGGATCCACATGCCTTAAGGGCTGAACTGAGGCCAGAGTGCTATTTAGGACATCTGCCATTCTATGAGTCTACTGTGTATCTTGCTTCCCATGTTGGAAGGTTCTCTACATTTTTTATTCTATCAGTTAGTATTAGCAGACACTAGTCTTGTTTGTGTGATCCCTTTGACTCTTAGACCTATCAGTATGATCAATTGTGAACAGAAATTGATCACTTGGACTAATGAGATGGCACTGGTACATGCCACCTTGATGGGATTGAATTGGAATCCCCTGGTATGTTTCTAACTCTACTGTTTGGGGCAAGTCAGCTTGAGCATGTCCCAAATTGTACATTTCTTCCCTCTCTTATTCCCACTCTTATATTTAACAGGGATCACTTTTCTGTTAAGTTTCAACACTTAAGAATAACTTTGTATTAATTATAGAATTTGACCAATAGTATTAAGTAGAAGAAACAAAAAATACTAAGAGGGATAACGTATTAAGTTGTTCATCCCAGGGGTAGAGCAGATGAATACCCACAGGGGCCAGATTTCATACATCAACTACCCTCAATTCCACTCAGCTGTGTGGAATTACTTCCCAACTGAGTCAAAGAGAGAGAGAGAGAACAATCTAGGTGAGTCACCTTTGGCACACCCTTAACCCTGAAGAACCAAACAGAGCTCTCTGGCTACACCCATCACAGCCTCTAAGGATCCATCAAATCAGACACTCCACTTAATCTAGAGTCATAGTATAATGAGAAAAAGCACCACAGCGAAGAAAGCAAAGAATATCTCCACAATGCCAAACAACAAATGCAAAAACTGAGGTAACAAGAACAAGGAAGACACTATGACACCCCCAAATGAAAAAGACACCCCAATTCAAGATTATGAAGATGATGAGATAGAAGAAATTCAAGAAGCAGATCTCAAAAAATTGATAAGAACATTAAGAAGTTCTCAAAAACAAATTCTTGAACTACATAAATCCTTAATGGACAGGATAGAAAATCTCTCTCATGAAAATGAAATATTAAGGAGGCATCAAAATGAAGTGAAACAACTAGTAGAACATGAAACTGTGATAGTGACGAGAAATCATAATGAAATGAAGAATTCAATAGATCAAATGACAAACACATTAGAGAGCCTTACAAACAGAATGGGTGAAGCAGAAGAGAGACTATCAGACTTAGAAGACAGAGAACAGGAAAGGAAATAGTCAAACCAAAGAAAAGAAGAGGAAATTAGAATCTAAAAAATATTGCCGGGAATCTACAGGATACTATTAAAAAACCCAACATTCGAGTTCTAGGAGTTCCTGAAGGCATGGAGAGGGAGAAAGGATTAGAAGGCCTTTTTAGTGAGATACTAGTAGAAAATTTCCCAGGTTTGGAGAAACACAGAGACATCCTAGTAGGGGAAGCTCATAGAACCCCTAATAAACATGACCAAAAGAGATCTTCACCATGACACATTGTAATTAAACTCACCACAGTGAAAAAGAAAGAAAAGATCCTAAAATGTGCAAGAGAGAAACGTCAGATTACTCTCAGAGGATCTCCAATTAGACTCACAGCTGACGTCTCATCAGAAACCCTAGAAGCTAGGAGGGAATGGCGAGATATAGCCCAGGTACTAAGAGAGAAAAACTGCCAGCCCAGAATATTATATCCTGCAAAGCTCTCATTTGTGAATGAAGGTGAAATAAAGACCTTTCATAGCAAACAGAAATTGAAAGAATTTGTTGCCACTAGCCCAGCCCTGCAAAAAATGCTTACACAGAAAATGCTTTCTGCTTCTCTTGCACATTGCACTTGCTGCATCCCCAGGACAGGGAACTGGGAGGGACCTCCTGCAGCTGCAGGCTTGCTGTGTGTGTGTGTGTGTGTGTGTGTGTGTGCATGCGTATGCACGCGCGTGTGTTGGGGTCTGGCGCTCTCGATCCCACATGGATCCAAGCTACTGCTGTGACAAAACACTCTGCATGTTCACACTTGGCGTGAGGTGTGGATCGCAGCCCGACTCGCTGATCCAGAGACGAGAGCAGACCCTGTGGCCAGACTGAGTTTGGGGCTGAGTACTTGCTGTCCCTGAGATCTTGGGGGACTCTTAAAAAGCTTGGCGAAAAAAAATGGAATTAAAAGATAAGTCTATTTCGATGGCTACACACAGAAACACAGCCATCAATATGAAAGAAGGTAAAGGAAGAAAACCTACCAGTAAAAGATCATAGGAAGCTCAAAGCATATACTAGAAAATATCTTTGGGAAAATGGCAGGGCAAAGTCACTACTTATCAATCTCTTTTCTTCCTCTATGATCTCTGCTTTTCTTTTCAGAATTCCTATATTGCATCTCTTCCACTTATTCCCTGTGTGACCTTGGGCACATTTCTGAAAATCCTTGAGCTTCAATTTTATGATCTGAAAATGTGATACCTGCCTCAGAAGGTGTCTGCAAGCATTAAGTGAATGAATTCAAGTATTATGCTTAGCAAAGTGCATAGCATATAGGAAGCACCTGCAGAGCGCTTACTATAGCTAATAGTATAAGAGAGGGGCCCACTAGTCTTCGTCACAATAAACTACCTAGGTGTCAAACGCAAATGAGCTCCAGTCATTTTTTAATTATGAAAAAGCCCCATTCAAATCTATCATGATTTATAAGCTCATAAAGCATAGATTCACACCATTCACTCTCAGAGTGTTGTTGCAAAGAAAGAAGTGGGGTGGATTAACCTCCTATAGAGGTGGATAAGCCAGGTGAGAACACCAAAAATAACATACCAGATGCATATTTAAAATGTTTTTTGTGAACTGTTGAACTACAAGGAATTAGTAAAATCCATGGGCTCTAGAAATAGCTAGAAAGCAGCAAGGAAAACACGCATATCCTTAATGAATGTTTGCCCAATTGTACTGCTACCTGGTGGCTCAAATATTGAATTTTAGCCAGAAACCAGTGATAAAAATGTGCCTGTGAAGGATGGCAGTCATAAAAGAGAACATAAATATATAAATTATAGAAAACCATACCCACCAGCAGTCCATCTTCATGTCAATTTGTGTAAAAAATATAAATCACAGAAGGATACTAACATTATATTCTTCTTACACAAAGCAATGAAAATTACTATTTTTAAGAATACATAAATGCAGAAGCTATTGAGAAACCAAGGGAATGATTCATATTCAAGGCAGTGGCTTCCTACTAGGTGTCTGTGTGCAGAAGTTCATGTGGAAGGGACAAGGCATACAATGAGCCTCGCCTATATCAGTAAAATACTCTAGTACTTAAGTGCTGCAGGGAGTACACAGGGTTTTGGCCTGAAGTTATTGTTTAAAATCTCTCTTCACATATGCTATGCTTATTCTTGCATTTCTGTTACATTTACAAAAATAAAATGGAAAAAAAACTACACCCTTTTATCACAAGTATTTGCAAAACAGTATAAATCCTTTCAAAATTTAAAATTCTACAGTCACATGATCCTCAAGCTCCTGCTTCCATGAAATCCTGTGAAAGAGGAAGCTAAAGGAGAGATGTCAAAGATGCCTGGAGTCTGATTTGCAGTCAAAGCAAAGTATACAACCATGATGGAGAATCACTACTCCTTCTCCTGTCTGCTGTACTTCCCCAATACCCAGATTCTCTCTGAATTGTTCTCCTCCCTATCCCTCAGTTTCAGTAGACTTTAAGCTGATTTCCCCAGGAAAAAAAATCCTTTTTCTTCCCAAAGCATGGAGTACAACAGATTTGTTTCCACAAGCACATAAATCACCTTGTTAGCTTGTGGTGGTTCTAATAAAACCATGAGTATTCCTAGATGAATGATCAATTCTTTCAACCCAAAATGGTCATTCACTCAGGTATGTAAAAAATATTTACTGATCAAATACTATATGTCACAAACTGTTATATTTGCTAGAGATAAAATGAAAAATAAAATACAGTCTTTGTCTATATGCATTTTATAAACTTCTAGCTATAATGGGTCAAGAAATGGCAAGATAAACAAAACGCTACAAATGTAAATGTGCTCCAAGATCAAATATAGCTCCACAATAATGGAGAACAGCCCAGTGGGGGTTGCTATTTTAGATAAACTGATTTCATTTCTGAAAAGGAAACATTTAGAAAAAAATCTGAATTAAATGAAGGAATAATTTATGTGTTAATGATTCAATATAAGGTACAAATGCCCTAGAATAAGATTTTTTTAAGCTGGCCCAGATGTAACAAAGAAAGCCAGTATTGCTGCAGGTGTGCAAGCAAAGAACAGAGAATCATTGGATTGATCCAAGGAATCTCAGAAGCCAGATTTTGTAGAACATATTAGCACAAGGCAGGGACCTAGACATTTATTACCAATGTGATGAGAAGTCATTGGACAGTTTTGAGCAAGGAAGTTGCAGATCATGTTTTATATTTCAAAGGCTCTTGAGTGGAGAACAAACAGAAGATTTGGTAACAGAGGAAGCAGCAAGGAGACTAACTTGCTATAGAAAAAGTCTAGGCAAGAAAGACCAGTACCTTGGACAAAAATGGAGAAATGGAATTTGTCAGAATTGTTTTGCCTTTGAATGTATTTCAAGGTGGCATAACTCTAACGACTTGGTATATTTCGGAAGCAGCATCTATGGAATGTGTTGCTCTTGTGTGTAAGACAAAAATAGGCAGCAGGATTACTGGAAGATTCTGTCATGAGTGTCAGGATCAGTGGTAGAACCTCAGGAAAAAAGAGGTAACACAGGTATCAAACAGGTTGAGGTGACAGGGGACAATATATCAATTCTGATAAGTGAAGTTTGAGTCAAGAGCACTCACTTTCTGGTGAAAACCTGAAGTTCAGAGTAGAATTTGGGCTAGAGATAAAATTTAGGGAATCTTGAGAATTACATTGTGCATGCAGCCTGACACTCCTGATTAAGATCCTCTAATCACAAATGAGGACAGTGCAACACATACATATAAAAACAGGTGAAAAACAGTAGTACCACAAAGGAGACGAAGAACAAGTAGATAGTGGGGTCTAAGGAAAACAGAGAAAAGGGAGTCTTCATGCCTAATGAAAAAGTTTCAAATGGCTTCATCTGTGTCAAAAAGAGATGAACAAGTCTTAAAATTTAAAAGAGGTAAATGATGAAAATTGACCGATAATTTTGACAATTATAAAATCATTGGTGACCTTGACAAATGAGGTTTGGCTTTGTGAACAGAGAACTAGATAGATAGAACAGCTTCAGAAAGAGTAAGTTGGGGAAGTGCAGATAGTGGGACCAGGCAGCTCTCTGAATGTTATCTAAAGATTTTCTAAAGCTACTGGCCTAAGAAGAAGGGTGAATCTGATGATGAAGCAGAACAAACGACTGTGGGAACAAGAGGCTTGAGTCTGAAAAGTGGATTTATTTTTTTTTTTTTGCTTTTCTCCACAAAGTTTTAACTATCCCCAATATTTGACAGGTAAGTATGACAGAAAAAGAAAGGCAAGGGAACTAAGCATGGATACAAAGAAGTGATTGCACTGTTGGAAAATGGGATTTAACCTGGGAGAGGAAAGAAGGGAAGATGTTGAAGAAATTAAGAATGCTGAGAACAAAGGGAGATCAATGGGTAAGATGGAGGACACAGACTTCTTGCGAAAATATAATTTGTAATTTTGATTTTTTCATTCAGGTGAGTGTCTTTCCTCTCCTGCAAAAATGAAATAATCACCTATATTGCACTTCATGTTTCCATATCCATTACACCTGTCTACCTCTAAACTGGAATGTAGTATGCCTTAATCTGGTGAAATCAACCTTGACACTCATATAAAGATTAAGATTGGATATTTACTTTGCATGAGGCTTGAGGACCTGCAGGGTATATGTATTTTTTCTCAGGGAAAAACAAGCAGGCAAGTTAACTTGAATCAATCCTTGGCATGAGTGAAAAATAAACTCACAGTATAATGCGGTGGTATCTATTTATTTACTTGATTTGTAGTCAAAACACTTCTTTTGAATTCTTATCTTACTCTGACAGTGAGCCAGTGTAGACACATATAAGACGAAGAAATAAACAAAGGGGAAAATATCGAATGGAGCAGAACCATTTGGGATGCCTCCGATAGTATATCACCTCCGAGCCCCAGGGGACATCAAGGAATAACCAGCAGCTAGCAAAGTGAGCACATGCAGGAATCCATATGGGAGTTTTGAGAAATCATTACAAGCTTGTTGACTGCACAGACAGCCAAAAAACAACGTAATGAGGGAAAGTTAATTTAAGTCTCTGAGAAATTAATATTATAGTACTATGAACTATTATAAATAAAAGTTTGGTTAAACCATGCTTATGATAAATGTAAGAACAGGTAAGTAAAAACAAGCAGAAACATTATGGGCGCTGCATGTGGAAGACACAGTATGCTGGGTTGGTAGAATGAGTGGAAGAAAAAAACACTGATGGCAGAGCATCTACCAGCTACAGAATATTTCAGAAGGTACAAGGTAGGCTGTGTTCAAAAGGAATTTGTGGAAATTTTATAACAGGCAATTACTCTGGGATGTCAGAAGGAAGCAGACTCAAGGCAGCATAAATGGGTTATTTGAATGGAAATCACATAACCTGGATTTGAATGAACCTCTTGACTATAGAAAGTATTCTCTACTGACATCAGGAATAATATATAGATTTCTAGCGTTGACCGTAAGCAGCTCTTGAATAAATCTGCTCACAATGTAATTATCCAGATTTATCTACATATCCAGATACCTGGAGGGACTGCTGTAGAGACTTGATATTATATTTTTATGGCCAATTAAGATCTTACTTATGGACAAAAATTCTATTTTGATTCCCATGCAAAGCTTGTAAAACAAATAGCTATTATGACTGCTTTGTAGGGAGTTTAGGTAGCTTGGATCAAGTCTGAGATAGTTGCCTTAAGCATTATGCTTGTCCCATTATAGGGCATAGTTTTGTTCCCAGCTTTAAAATTGCAGCCAAATTTTCAAAGTTTATAAGCTCTAAAATTGCAACCATATTAAAAGCTTAGGGAGCCTCATTCATGTTAATTCTATTTTTTTTTTTTTTTAAAAAACAGGTAAGTGCGGGGCCGGTGCCGTGGCTCACTTGGTTAACCCTCTGCCTGCAACGCCAGCATTCCATATGGTCGGCGGGTCCTAGTCCCAGTGACTCCTCTTTCAATCCAGCTCTCTGCTGTGGCCAGGGAAGGCAGAGAGCTGGACTGGAAGTGCTTGGGCCCCTGAACCTGCGTGGGAGACCAGGGGAAGCACCTGGCTCCTGGCTTCAGATCAGCATAGTTCCAGCTGTAGCAGCCATTTGGGGAGTGAACCAACAGAAGGAAGACCTTTCTCTCTGTCTCTCTCTCTCTCACTGTCTAACTCTGTCAAATAAATAAATTTAAAAAAAGAACAGGTAAGTGCTACTTATACAATTAATTCAGAGTTAAACAATTCCTCTCTTAGGTATGCTTCAACAGAAATGTGTGATGTTCATCAGAAGATATGTAAAAAAGTTTTCAAAGCATCACTATGCAAATCCCCATCAACTGGTGAATGTACACTAATTTACACTGTTGAAAGTAAACACAGTAGTTGGTGCAGGACAGCATCTTCATGGAAGTGCAGGTATTGGCAACACTTACTAATGAAAATTCATTTATCTCATTTGCCTTGTAAAAATAAATCTGTACACTTATTAATGTATACATTCTATATGCATATCAGAGTTTAATAAAGAGTTCAAAAATAAAAATAATTCTGATTAAATCGATAAACTTTAGTGTGTCCAACTAAACATTTGGAATGTTTATTTGCTAAATATGGCAGCTCTACCGAGGCATGTCCAAGTTATAGCATGCTCTGAAAGGAGCCCCAAACTACTAGAGAGACCTGCTTAGATGGGGAAACTAGATTCCCTGAAGTGAATGTGAAATGAAATCCTGCCACTAGGTTGGGAACGATAAGCATTGCTAATTGCATATTTTTAAAGCATTAGCTGAATGAGATTTAGGGAAAAGCAATTCTCAGCTAACTTTTGCAGTTAACAATCTGTTATCCAAATGGGAAAATAATTGCCAAAGATTGGTTGAGAAAACCATGGTGAAAATAGGGATGAAGGAGGACAGGTATACTGAAAGCAGATAAAGCAAAGTTTGAAGGGCACATATTTTCTGATCCACCTGATAAAATAACTCATTTTAAAGGAAAAAATCAGAAGAGAGGGGAAGCTCCTAGCAAGATTATTAATCAGAGAGTGAGGCACTGTTCCTAACATCCTCAGTAAATGCCTGTAATTTACTGATTTCATTCTAGAAATTGCCTGATGAACTAAATACCTCAAAAATAAGACTACAGTGAATTGCAAGGTTGGAATAAACATATAAGCATCCATTCTACTGATGCCATTCATAATCAGTTGAGGCTGGTAAACTTCAGGATTCTCTTGGATTACCTTTTCACACAGCATCCAAGTTACAACAAAACAAAACCAACATAAGCAGACTTGTTAGGGAAGAAAGTATTGCTGTTTATGGCTTCCTTGAACTATAGTAGGTGCACATGAGTATAACAAAGAATCTACAGCCGGCGCCGTGGCTCAACAGGCTAATCCTCCGCCTTGTGCCGCTGGCACACCGGGTTCTAGTCCCGGTCGGGGCGCCGGATTCTGTCCCGGTTGCCCCTCTTCCAGGCCAGCCCTCTGCTGTGGCCCGGGAGTGCAGTGGAGGATGGCCCAAGTGCTTGGGCCCTGCACCCCATGGGAGACCAGGAAAAAGCACCTAGCTCCTGGCTCCTGCCATCGGACGAGCGCGGTGCGCCGGCCGCAGTGCGCCATCCGCGGCAGCCATTGGAGGGTGAACCAACGGCAAAGGAAGACCTTTCTCTCTGTCTCTCTCTCTCACTGTCCACTCTGCCTGTCAAAAAAAAAAAACAAAAAAAAACAAAGACTCTACAGTTCAATCTCATTATACTATTATACCACACAAGGGTGTGTGTGTGCACACACATACTTACACAACCCTCAGGCAATTTAGGTGAACATAAATTTCACAATACCATAGTAGAAAATAATTACTCAGAAACAGTGTTAATTGTTTCAGGCTGAGCATCTGTATGATCACACATATCCCCATGATGCTAGAATACCAATGCCCTTTGAAAACAAATGAACTCATCACCATGTGTGAACATACAATCCTTCCAGGTTACATAAGATCCTACAACATATATGACCTTTGTCATGTGTTAGAAACCAGCCAAAGGCTTCCTAATTGGCTATGCTGAGATGCAGGGTTGCAAAATACATATGGGGTACTTTATTAAATTTGAAGTTCAAATAGATAACACATCAATTCAGAAGAAACATGTCCTGTGTCATCTTTACCACATAATTGTATTTTAAAATACCTGATTCAAATATAATTGATCATTTGGAATGTTTATTTGCTAAATATGGCAACTCTACAGAGCCATGTCGAAGAAAATCCAGATTTAACTGCTGATCCAACCAAGCAGATTAGGGCAGTAAAGAGGGCATCTTGCCCCTAGCCCACACTAACCCACTTCCTTGACTAGCTACAAGTGGAAGTGGATTTTTAAGCTCAGCTCTTGCTAGGGGTATTGTGATTTGGTAAACACTTTTCTAATGCACCTTCATTTATGTTGGCAAATTTGAAAAGGAAAAGAGATCAACTATCAGCTGAATTTTCATTTTTCTTAAGCACAAATGGTCAAAATTTATCAACTACTATCACAAACACTGAGGAAAAAAGCCTTAAGAGAAATTTTGGTAATGCTAAATAGCTGATAACTTTATAATTATGGAAGAAGGTAAAGAGATTTGCAAAAAACCTGAATAGACACTTTCCAAAAGAAGACATATAAATAGCAAACAAGAATATGAAAAAATGCTCAGTATCACTAATAATTAGAAAATGCAAATCAAATCAAACCACCTTGAGACATCATCTTACCTCAGCCAGAATGGCTACTATAAAAAATAATTAAAAACCCTCAAATGTTTGTGAGGATGGAGAGAAACATTGTTCAGCCATAACATAGAATACAATTCTATCATTTATAGCAACATGGATGGAATTAAAGGATATTATGTTCAGTGAAGTTCATCAGGCATAAAAAGACAAATACAGCATTTTCTCACATATATGAAGAAGCAAAAATGTTGATCTAATAAAAGTAGAGTGTATAATTATGGCTTCCAGAGCTTGGGAAGGATGTAGGGGAAGAAGGAATGAAGAGAGGATTGTTAACAGGTATAAGGGTACAGTTTGATAGGAAGAATAATATCTAATATTCTGTATCATAGTAGGTTGACTATGGTTGACAAAATTATATTGTATAGTTAATAGAGAAGATTTGGAATGTCCCTAACCACAAGAAATGATAAATGTTTCAGATGATGGATATTCCAAATTCCCTTATCTGATCATTACACAACTTATACATGTAATGAAATATCAGACTATACCCATGATATGTGTAATCTCCATGTCTATAAGAGTTTCTTAAATATATTTAAAAATTCAAAATAATTTAATGAAAAATAAAATGACAGAAGTATAATGGTATTTGTGTTTTGGTTCTCAGAATTAAATCATGAACCAAGGAATACCTAAATAATGTAGGCAATATTTATGAGTGTTTCTTAAATTCTTAAAATTTTAAATTTGTGCTTTATTGTTGACATTATTGTGGTTTGTAGAATTATCTCCAATATGGAAATAAACAAGCTGGTAATAAAAAGCACTATTTCCTCCATCAGAGTTTTGATTTTTATAACTTTTTATTATGATAGGACTATAAAGAAAAGAACATAATTTTTATTATGCAAAACTAAGACATGTTAATTAATGTAGCTTCCTTCACTTAAAGAACATAATGCATTTCAACAGTACTTGAATAATTTTATAATTTTTCTTGTAGAATCTTCATAGCCCTCAATTGAAGTTCTTTTGATTAGTCTTAATATTTTCTCCACCTAATAGTATATTTCATTTAAAGAAAGACAAAGTCATTTAGAGTTAGGCTTAAAGAATGCAATTTAGTCTAGTTGGTGTTAAATTAAAACATTGTGTAGAAAATAAGATGATTTTGGCCAGTGATTGGTCTCTAGTTGTTAATATCAAAAATGCTGCTACATTAATATAGGTATATGATGACATCATTTTAAACAATCAACTTTGAAAGACTTTGTAAATGTGATTTTGAGAGTGTTTCATATATATGTAATATATATATGAAATATATATATATATACCCACAGAAATGGATTTATTGTGACTTATCAATGAATCAAACACTTAAGTCTCAAGTCAGCTGGAAATCGGAATTATCAGTGTAGGTCAATGAGATAGCTCACATGGTATCAGTGTAGAAGCAGCTCTTTATGAAGGAAATGTCACCTGCTCTGTGGGCTAGTTTGCCTCACTTTTGGACTTGAATGACACTGGATGCCATGGTAACATCTAGAAGCACAGTCTGCATGTGATAGGATTCACAAGTGCTTGCAAGGATGTGACTGCAGGTTCTGAAGGAACAGGGTGTGAAGTGGGGAGAATCAAAAACAGTTGGAAAACCTAAATAATTCATTTATCATGTGGAAAATCCCAAAATGTCAGACTGAAAATTGTAAGCTGAATTCTCTTCAGAATATTACCCTCGATCTGCTCAGAAATATTAAGTGGAAAACGGGGAGAGGATGAGGTTGTTCCTATTCCTTGTTAAGAAAAAAAAAAAAAATTGGGGAAAGTAAAGACTCTCTACAGCAGGACAACTTGTGTGACAAGGAGCTGTGATCACACTTCTCTGTCTTGAAAAAAGATACTTCCATTATCTGATATTGATCTGACTTGCTTAATTTGGAGAAAAGTATTTTTCCTAGCAAACTGTGTTTAGATTAAGAGGTTTACAGAAAAATTGTTCAGAAAGTAGAGGCCCTCCCACCCCCCAATATCCCCTACCACTAACTGTAATCCCCTACCACTAACTGCCATTAATCTTGCACTGCAGCTGTGTATTCTCTACAATCAATGAGCCAATGGTAAAGCATTATTACTATTTAAAGTTCATAGTTGACATTAGCTTCATTATCTGTGTGGGACAATTCTATTTGTTTTGACAAACACATAATGTCATATGCTCACTATTACAGTGTCATAGGTTTTACTGTCCTAGAAATGCCCTGTGTTCAATCTGTTTTTTCATCTACTTCTGAATCTCCGAAAATAACTGATCTTTTGACCGTCCTTAAAATTTTACCTTTTTGAAGAATGCCCTATAAATGGAACTGACTTTGTTCACTTAACAATGGGTGTTTAGGATTCCACTATGGGTTTTGTTTTCTGTATATGTACAGCTTTGCTCATTTATTTTTATCACCAAGTAAACTCTGTTTTATGGGTATACTATGATTTATCAGTTTATTAATATACCTATTGAAGGAAATTTTACCACTTAAGGTAATTAACCACAAAACAATGTGATTTAAAACTTCAAGAAATCACCTTGCATTCTAGAAGTTTTTTTGTGTATTTTCTTTCCTTAGAAATAATCTTTGCCTACGTATCATTTATAGCAAAGTGGAATGGACCAGAACACAGGCCTGGAATGTATTGTACTAAGAGCTTTTATTACATTCTGTTTCAGCTATACCCTCAGTCTCTGCCAAACTCCACTGTTATAAAATTGGTGAAGAAATATGTCACTATTATCTTCTTTATTTTTGATTCTTTCTCACTCCCATCCTCACCCTCTCTCAATGGGATCATTACTATTGTGCCTCAATTGGATTTTCTCACTCTGGGTTTCTCTCCATAATATTCTGTGAAACCTGTGCCAATTATCTCCTTACCATTGCCAATTGTAACACCTGCTAATTTAACATTCTGCCAAGATTCTCCATGGCCTACAAGACAAATTTTCAGTCTGTAAAAACAGCATCAGTATCTTTCTGATTGGCTCAATGCTGCCTCTATATCTTGTCATCATTTGTTTCTGAAATTCTGAATGTTTGAGCTTCTCTTCTTTTCACTTACTGCTTCTGCTCCCTTAATGCTTTCAGTCTCCATCATATCCTTCCTTTCAAACACTTAGCACCAACACAAATATTTGATCCAGGAAGCACTGCTTAGAGCCATCATGGCATTTTAAACTGTATTGAAAAATTTTATTTATCATTAGCCTTCTTATATCTAACTCCTTGAAAGATTGCCCTGTGAAATGTTTATATTCCCACTGTCTAGTCAATGTATTTGATCCCAGTGTACATCTCTTAAATAGAATTGATTTTTATGCTCCCAAAATTCTGTGTGGGAGCTTAATAGTTCAACAAAACAAGAAGACAACAATAATTAAATATCTAATCAATGGAAACTTCTTTGTGATTTTCAGGGGGTAGTCTTTTATTGTCTTACAAAACCACCACTAAAGTGTGCACTGGCTCTCTGTCTCACAAGTATGCTCAGAGTGTCCTTAAGCAAATAAAAGATGTTCTTTGTTACACATCAGGAAAGCACAAAGAGGCAGCTCAGGACTGATGCAGTGACTTCAAGATGCCATCAATACCCCCAGGATATTTTATCTTTCTCTTCCAACATTCTCTATGACTTTCCTACCTATGGTCACAAAGTAGCTGCTCCATATCCATTTTCCATTGCCTCATTTTTCCATTGCATAAAAAAATAAAATTTCATGTGGGGACTGCATGAAATCCATAACAAGAAGCCAACCTTCTTAACAAATGTGTAAGTGATCATTTTTTAATCTTACTGACCAGAACTTGGCAAAGTATTTCTCTTAGCTGCAAGGAAGTTAAGAACTACAACTAATCATAATAACATTCCAAGCAAAGCTGGCTCTCTGTTAGCTTGGAATTAAAGGAATATGCATACTAGCTAAGCAATTATTAATGTCTATCACAAGGTATTAAGCAACATTGCCATATCCCAGTGTAGCCCAGAGGTTATTTGCCCCATGAGTCCAAATGATGGGTAGATGACTATAACCTCAAATCTAGAAAGACCTGCATTGGATTTATATATTTAGTAATGAAAAGTGGCATCCATAAGCTCAAATAATATAGATGTCAACCCATTATTTACCTGCAACTGTTTTCTTCTATAAGGGAGAATGTTAATAAGTTAATAGGTAGTGACATCAATTGGTAGTTTCCATGGCACATTTTTTCAAAGCAGAAAACCTCAACCCTGAAAATAAAACCCCCACTCCACGTCCCAAAACCAATGTCAGATCTTTTTCATCTATCCCAGTAGTCTCCTTCAGCCTTACAGCCAGGAACAAAATAAAAAACTTAAATAGTCATGCTGCTGTTTCCTCCTTGCTGTGAGGAGATTCTCATTTTACAATGGAAAAAGACAATAAAAGAAATGCATGTAAAACAAATTGATTGTTGCCAGGGCTATATTGTGTGTGCAGCACACCAAAACTTATAAATGCAGACAATAAGGCCTTTTAAGAGTATTGAAGATAATTTCCGGTAATGTATTGACCTGCTAAAGCAAAAATACATAAAATATAGCAAACTAATTTTAAATTAAGAAGGGGAGGTGAGAAAAATCTTTCATTATAATTTTTTGGTCCTTTTTACTAATAACCACAAACTTAGTAAACATATAAAAATGATATTTCAGGTCATGTTTAGATTTGCATGAAACTTTATAAGACTGTCTGAGCTTTTGAGATTAGGCAAAGTCTGAGAAAATGCCCTTTGTTCATTTCCCCAAAACACTTAGATCATGAATAAATATAGTTGACTCTAATTTATTTTTAAAATTGCAAAAATATGTTTTGATGCTCATATAACTGAATAAATTAAAGTGTGCTTTTAATGATTTTTGTTTTCTAAGGTTGTGGGAATCATGAGGATTCCCTGCATTTTGTAAAACTATTATATTTTTGTTACAAAAATGTTACACTAAAAAGAAAAATATTATACCATGTAAGCAGCTTTTCATTCCACCATTAGAGAAGGTTCATGCAACTTGACCATGTCCTCAAGTGCCTTTTGAAGACAGACAGATCAGAAGCAGTGATTTAAGATACATAGAACAAATTATAAAGCCTCTTTGGCATTTTCATTAAAGAAATAGGCTTGAGGCAAGTAGTTAAGTCTTTAACAATGCAATTGCCCAAATTTTTAGAACAGCAGAATCTTAAAGCTAATTCAACATCCTCACTCCACTCAGAAAATCTCAACTGTATTTTCAATTTAGTACATTGGTATAAAGGTTGTATAATTGAAAGTACTGAGATGCCAAGGTGTTAAAGAAGAATACAGTAAGCACACTGTAGAATGAACATTTTCACGGCTCTTATACTCCAAGCACATGAGGCTAATTATTTTCCGACTAGTAAGTGAACGAAGAGCTATCCTGAGAGAATACTTGATTCTATGACCTTTGTAATCCCTCTTTATTCAGAATCCATGATGCTCCCTACCTCAGAGCCAGTTCTCTTGGGCTCTTCAACCTTTGCGGGCTCAGAGGAATTTATTGAATTAATTTTTAGTTTTCACTGAAGTGTGTCTTTGTACCATCTGATATTACAGTTTCTAAGGCCAGAACAGGGGTGATGTGAAAATTAATTTTCCAGAACTGCCAGGCATGGCTGTTCATAGAGCTAAAGGTAGCCCCAGGCCTGAACATTTTTGGGCCAGTGAGAGAAAGGGAAAGAGTTTCATATTCAGTTCTGGGCCAAGGTCTCTGTTTTGGCCTACCAGAAGACCAGAGTTAGACGACTGACTGAATACCCTCTACAAGTGATGCTTGGTTCCCTGTAACATACTCATCACATATACAAAAGAGAGTTTTTATTCCTGTAAAAAGATGGTAAATTTATAGGACTATATCTTTTTTTATATTTAAGCATATAAATTTTCCAGAGAAGAACTAAAAAGTGAGTTTTAGTTCATAGACAAAAGGATGGCATCCGTTTGCCTGATTTTTATAGGGATTATTGGGACTCAAATCCATGCATTTTTTTTCTTCTGATGGTAATTCTACTGTTAAAAATTACCTCAGGCTCTTTTACTTTTGTGCAGTTCTTGATTTCAGAATGTAGAAATGATTTGATTATAATATTTACTGATCATTATATGAGTTTCTTATATGACTAAGACTTGAGTTCCTTCACCTCTGTGAGCCCACTAAGGTCATGCTTTGTTCAAACTTGTAACCAGAACCCAATATAATTTTCCTAAAGTATGTATCTAACTGAAGTGTTGTTAAATAAAGTGCAACTATAATTTAATTTCTGTGACATTGTGTATATAAAAAGTGGATAGAATTAACATTGTAGGCAGACAAATGTTTCAACCTCCTCCTCTGGCATTTGTTCCTTGTGTGACCAAATCGGAGTATCAACGTACCACTCTGAGTATGAGAGCCTGAATCTGCAAAATGGGAATTTTATCATCATATTTGTGTTACTTTAACTAAAATAATTGAGAGGAGCTACTTAAGAAGGAAGGTTTATTTTTGCTTACATTATGGAGGTTCACAGTTCAAAATCAGGTGGTCCCACAAGCCCAGCACCTGATGAGGGTGGTAGATGGTGGATCTATGAAGAGGAAGCATCACATGGCAAGCCAGGTAGCAGAGGGAGACATGAAGGTTGCTCAGCTTATATAACCAACCCTCTCACAGGTAACATCTTCTAAGTGCAACCTCCCAATGATCTGAAGACCTCCTTCTAGGCCCATCTCTCCAATGTCCTAGTTAATCAAGTCTCCACCCTGAATTCATCAACCTTTAACATGAATGTATTAACTGTAAACATAAGACTTTGGACTTTAAATGCCCGCATGAGTTTGGTTAGCAAAGTTCCATTCAAAGCATAATAGAAACAAAAATAACTAATCCACAGAGTTCTATCTATCTTTCCCTTTCTTTGCTTCTCAAATACATATTTTAAAGTATATGCATATGCACAAAGGATAAATTTTATTTATATTATTTTTAAATATTCAAACATTCACTATAACATTTTTAATGTTGCTTTGAGGTTTTAAGTATATATATTTAATTTATGATTTTAAAGAAAAAATTACTATTTTAAAATTATCATTTTGTTTTATATAGGTGCAATTATATAATAGTCCAAAAATATCTCAAAAATTTTATTACAATTTTTTAATATAGAGGACAGATTTCATGTAGTTAATAGATACAATTCAAAAAATACCTCCCTTTCTCCTACTTCCATTGTTTCTTTTAGTTTTTGTGATATCGAATTTTTAATATACTTTATAATCACAGGTCTACTCCTCCACTAAAAAAAGACTTCAACAAGTAAGAAGTAGAAGGACCATTATTTCTTACTCTTAAAGTAACACAGTTTAGTTGATATGATCACCTTATAATCACAGACAACAAAAGGGGCCTTCAAAGATTTATGAAAAAAGTATATTATGAAAATAATCTATGCATAAATTTCAAAGTGTTCTTACAGAAAAATAAACATATCTCTTAATTTCATTTTTCCACAAACATTTTGAAGTAAACTGGTATTAACTGCTCTATGTCTTCTGCAAATATCTCCATATTATCTACTCATCTCTTGGAAAAGCATATAATTACTTCTACATAACAACATGGATACAAACAAACAGGAAGCTTACAATGCACATTTCACAGGTAAATAACTATGCTAATCTCAAAGCCCAGGCTTTGAAAAAAATTTTTAATTGTATACATTTATGGGGTACAGTGTGATAAATTCAACACAAGAATTCAATGTGCCAAGATCAAATAAGCTTAGCATTTCCATCTCTCTGAAAACTGAAAAAAAAAGTCAACATTACTAAAAATGTATTTGGTATAACATGCAATGATTAAATCAGGGAAAGTGATTTTTAAGGAGCTTCTATCTATTTTCCATAGTGTCTTTACTAATTTACATTCCTTTCAATAATTTACAAATGTTTTCCTTTCCTTTGCATCCTCATCAGTATTACTTTCTCTGTTTTTGAAAATACCTATCCTAACAAGTGAGGTAATATCTCATTGTGGTTCTCATTTGGATTTATCTATCGTCAGGGCTATTAAGCAATTTTTCACATTTATTTTTAGCTATTTGCATCTCTTCTATTGAAAAACATCTATTCAGATGTTTTGCTCATCTCAGAACTGGATTGGATTTTGTCATTGTGGCTGTTGAGTTTTTTGAGGTCCTTATATAATCTGGACATTAATCCTTTGTCAGATGAATGACTTGCAAGTATTTTATACCATTGTGTTCACTGTCTGTTTTGTTGATTGTCTGTTTTGTTCACTGTCTGTTTGTTGATGTGCAGTAGCTTCTCATTTTGATATAATCCAATTTGTCTAGTTTTGCTTTGTTGCCAAAAAAAAAAAAAAAACTTTATACATATCAATGTTTTGAAGTGTTCCCCCTGTACTTTCTTCTACCAGTTTCATAGTTTATCCTACAATTAGGTATTTTATCCATCCTAAACTGATTTACACATGGTGAGAAGTACGCACAGATTTTCATACTCTGCATACCTAGTTTTGGCAGCATCATTTACAGAAGAGGCTCCTTGTCTAGTGCATCCTCTTGCATCTTTGTCAAGAATCGATTGGCTGTACATATGGGGATTAATGTAGAGATGCTCTAATATGTTCCATCAATCTAGTGTCATTTTTTATGCCAGTCCCACACTGTTTTAATTAATTATCATAGCTTTGAAATATCCTCTCAAGTGAGATACTCTGATGCGTCCAGCTTTATTTTTTTCACTTAGAATCATTCTGGCTATTGTAGGTCCATATGAATATTGTGATTCCATATGAATTCTAAGACTATTATTTCTGTAGGAAATAGCATTTTGTGGGGTTATATTTAATCTGTAGTTCATTTTGTATAGTATGGACTTTTAAACAATAGTAATTCCTCCAATCCATGAACATAGAATGCCTTTCTATTTTTGTATGTCCTCTATTATTTCTTTAGTGTTGTATTATGTTCATTGTAGATATCTTTCATTTCTTGGGTTAAATTTATTCATAAATAATTTATTTTTTGTGGCTAATGTAAATGAGATTGCTCTCTTCACTCCCTCTCATTCTTTCTCTCTTCCTCTCTTAGCCTTCTCCCTCTACCACAGGACGATGCAGCAAGGAGTCTTCACTGGGTGCTGGCCCTAGATTCTTGGACTTTCTAGCCTCTGGAACTGCGAGAAAATGTTTTCTGTTCACTACAAAATTCCCAGCCTGCTATCCTGCCTTAGTACTACAAAATGGACTACAACGATGACATTCTGTTTAAAATATGGTTCTTCAATGGAAAAGGAGACCTTTCTCTCTCTCTCTCTCTCTCTCTCTCACTGTCCACTCTGCCTGTCAAAAAAAAAGGTTCTTAATTTCTTACAAAATAAAGTCTACAATATCCCCACACCATAAAATAAAAATCTAGCTGCTCTTCATTTGCAAAATCCACTCATTGCAACTCATTTGCAAATTCACCTTAGATACCAAGACTTTAAGGACTTGTGGTCTGGTAGAAATGAGTGTCTAAGTAAAGGAATGGAAGTTGGAGTAAGAAAGACTGAGAGAAGGAGGGAGGGAGGAAAGGCAGGAGGAAGGAGAGAGGAGGGGAGGGAGGGAGGGAAAGGGAGAGAGGGGGAGAGAGGGGGAGAGAGGGGGAGAGAGGGGGAGAGAGAGAGAGAGGGAGAGAGGGAGAGAGAAAACAGAAAGTTTGAAAAGGGGAAGTCAAAGGAAGAATCCACAAACAGTTCCAGAGATGGAATGTAGGAAAATAATTTCTCCCATTGAGGTTAAGGGATTGAGGTGACCCATTTGTTTTGTATCTACAATACGCAGCAGAGCACTTGACACGTTAATTAAAGAACAACAAATCACTTCCATGTTGCCTCACATTTCTAATAAAGATAAACAATTTCATACGGTTTGCTGTTTTTTGTTTATTTTAGATGTCAATTTGAATTAGTCTTACTAAAGCAGACAATTGAAAAACAAAGTACTCATAAATGAAATTTTCTTTGTCTCAGAAGTAAATATTCTCTCTCATGAGTATGAATTTCTAATATTATCAGAAGCAAGCTTATCAAGCAATATTTTTTCACTTTGTGTGATAAATCTATCAGACAAGACTTCATTGAAGATTTATATTTATTGTCATATATATCTATATATACAATGCTTTATTGAAGTAGATATTGATTTAGACCAAATAGATGGGGTTCTTGGGTACCCAGCTCCTGTTAGAAGAATGGCTTTATTGTCAAATTTGCTGGGAAGAAAACTCCTTTTAGCAGAAGCCACACAGGATCAGACTTTAGGGTGTGAGAGAGGAACTGGGAATATGTAGTCTAGTGTGTTGAGTGTGGAGAATAGGCATGTGCATTCATCTTTTCCCATGGGGTGGGGCGTCACTGCAGCTCAGTCACTCCCCAGTTCTTGGTCAACTCCACGCTTTTTGGCTCTGAGTAGAAGATATCCAAGAAAGGGGGAAGAACCTCTCTTATCCAAGAAAGCCCAAGGAATTAAGTTCACCGCAGCTCCAGGGAGGAAAAGCATTCCTCCAAGTTGATGTGGCAGGGAGAATGGACATTCTTTTCTTTTTATGATGTATTTATTTGAAAAGCAGAGTGACACAGAGATGGATCTGGTTCACTTTTCAAATTGCCACAACATTGAGACCTAGGCCAGACCAAAGTCAGGTGCCAGGAACTCCCTCCGGGTCTCTAACATAGGTGATAGGGACCCATGTACTGGGGCCAATTCTGCTGCCTTCTTGGGCACATTAGCAGGAATTTGGATCAGAAACAGAGCAGCCAGGACTCCAACTGGCACTCCAATATGAGACACTGGCATCCCAATTGGCAGTTTAATCTGGTGTGCCCCTAGGGCAGCCCCAGGATAAGTATTCTGCTAAACATTTTTATTTCCCTTTTAATTCAAATTTGTAATGTTTCTGATTATGAAATATGTCTTCTTAATTCATTTACCACTTTAACAAAGTCACTTATTTGTTTTTTTTCTCAGCCTGTTTTGTCATATTCATTCAAATGCTGGCTACTTTGTCTATATAGGAAAGGTTTAAAAGACTCAGAATAACTGCACAATAATGTTAACATTTGGCAATAATTATGCATTACCAATAATGTCAACATAGGCACTCTAAAAGAATAAGAAGGTCTCACGGTATCTTTAAAAGCAATCACTATTCTCACTGTGCATGTATGTCCATGTATATGTCTTAAGAATATGAAGTGTATTTTCTCATATTTACTCTGTTGGTCCTTAATGTTGCTCACTATTTTATCACATAGCAAACTCTTGTACACTGGTGGTATATTTCTGTATGTTTTAGTAAAGATGTAACACAGTTGTGCAGCTTCCTGGACATGGTGCAAATATCTCACCTATTACAAGAAGGTGTATCATATATTGCATTGCATTATTGCTTCCCTCAACATTCTCTGTAATAGACTATTATTGAATAATAATGTGCTTGGTATGGCAATGGTAAAATGTACACCTTGATGAAAACTTTGACTAGAGTATTCATGAAAGATTTCAAATATATCATGTTAGAGGAATGCCTTATTGTATTGAGAATTTCTAATTTAGGTTACAAGTAGTCATAAAGGTTAATTCTTTTTTCTAAATTATTATATATTTTATTTCCTTTATAAGATTAATTAAATTTGAGAAAAGAAAATAATTAAAACTTTATTGGAGAAGCAGAATTATTAGCAATTTATCTATTTACATATTCATTCATTCAAACACTGAGTGTCTTCTGTAGACCAAGCATCTTGCTAAGAAGTAGGACTATCATGTGGTACAGAAACAGGCCTGATTCTTCTGAAGCCCACAATATCATGAAAATGACCTACATTAATTAAATAGTCAATTGCTATCTTATGTTTATTCAAAGAGCATTTACTTAATGGCCACAGGTATTTCCTTCATACCATATTCTATAGCTTACTATTACTGCTGGGTTCTACTGATGGAAAATTGGGAAAAAACTATGATTCGTATGTAAATAGAATGGTTTCCCCTCATGTATTTAATGTTCTATAATTGTTTGGAGCAAATGCTTAGCATTGCATATGCCTATGGTTAAATTCTATTCGTGCTGGTTACAAGTTGGGATCAGTCAGGATTGTTCCTTATCCAAAGTCCTCTGCTTCATCAGCCTCGCTTCATGACCTCCTTATCCTGCCTCACTATCCTTCAGTACCAAAGGTACCACTACTCTGTAGGTCCTAAGCAAGCCCTTATAAAGTTCACAGGCCTTAATACTTTGTTTCTATTCAGATTGCCCTTCAAATAAGCATCAACCCATACATAAAAAAACAAAATAATCAATGTTCACTGAATTTGCAGGAAATACTAAAGTATTGAAATGTCATAGAAAAATTTAGAATGCTTTATCTTTTCATACACACTTGCACACGTGTATACACACAACACTCCACAGAGATATTTGTTTGCAAATTTCTCCTTTCCCTCACTCAAAACTCTATCTCAAATCTCCCTTACCCAGTCTACTCATGATTTGTCCTACTGTTCCTTTTCACACAAACTGGTAGGTGAATTATTGTCATTTTACTGATAATTTCCCTTTTACAATGAAAAGCAAACAAGAACTCTCTGGGTTTCTTCCTTCAACCACAAACTACTGCAACCTACAGTCAATAAATTCAGTTTGCACATCTACTCCCCTTTGTTCTTTCCCTCTCCTGTTAAAGAGGGAATGACTCTGATTTAATTATTTTAATCGTTTACCTGTGTCTCATTCCTGTGGTCAAAGCTATTTATTTGACATTGATTTTTTGTTCTATTTGGAAGTCATACATATTTGCTTCATCTTCACAACTCTAATTATATGCCAACTTGAAATTGAAATGGAACCTACCGAAATGTGATTTTTATTCTCATGCAAGTCCTTTCAGATTTCAGCTGGGGTGAACTATTAAGATTCTCATAGCACTTGTAATTTTCTAACAGAGCATTTTTCCTAACTGCAGCAATGTAGTTATATAATCATATGTTACTGTGCCCTGCTCTTTTAGGTAGTAACCTAACCAAGACCAACCACACTTAGAGCCACTCCAGCGGTGGTGATTTGCATTGTATTCAATAGGAATGCCTCTATCAATGAATAATTGCACCCAACCAGTTAAACAGGTGAGGAAAATCATTCAAGATGATTTTCATAGGGGAGAGAGATTACAATCAACTCCAGTTGAAATAAAAGATGAGAGGTACTAGGGTAAAGTAGTGGAAAATGATTGTAGGACATTAGAGGAGAGGATGAGGTTGTGGAATGATTAATACAACTGTGTTTGCTAATTGCTACTTACAGAAATTAGCTGGGAGATAGGAGCTTGTCTTTCTTGTGATTACATTTCAAAGACCTTGTTTCCAAGTCCTTGAAAAGGACTTTCCCTGTTGTAGAAGATTCACATCTCAAAGGGGCAAACCAAAATTTTCCAATGCTCTAAGGAGAGAGGTGGGACCTAGTCAGAAAGTAACCCATGTAAAGTTTAGACAAGCTGAAGGGTATGTAAAGTCATGTAGCGGGACCACTTTGTGACTGGGAAATGTCAGTGTAGCAAAATGTGAGACACAAAATATATGCTCAATAAATTGAATTAAGTTGAATTAATGGGTTAGTCTATTTACATTAGGGCTCATAATAACACTACCACCAAATATTCCTGTGAAGCATATTTGGGCAGTTCATACAGAGAAATCAGCAAGAATATACATACACACACATATATATTTATATATAAATATGTGCATGCATATGTGTGTATCAAAATTTGTGGAAAAATTAAATTAAATTAAATATGTTTATTTTGGGGCAAAAAATTTGCAACTCACATACAGATTTTTCATAACATGAATTTTCCCATGAACTTTTTGATGTCATGTATGAATGGATTTCAAAAATTATTTTTCCACAGGCTTTTTGAAGTATCCAGTTATATATGTATGTGTTGAACATTTTTTATGTATTTGAAAAGAGGAGACAGAGAGAAATCTTCCATTTGCTGCTTCATTTCCCAAATACATGCAACAGTCAGGGCTGCGTTAGACTGGAACCAGAAGCCAGAAACTCAGTCCATGTCTCTCATATGGGTGGCAGGGACGCAACTATTCCAGCCTTTACCTGCTGCCTCTCAGGGTGTACTTAAGCAGGAAGCTGAAACCGGAAGTAGGATGTGGGTGTCCCAAGTAGTATCAATCATCCACCCCAACAAAACCTTAAAAGAATTGACTTTGCAATTTTCTGTTCTAGGCCATGCACACTTTCCTTTTCCCAACCTTTTAAACAGGAATTCACATAGCAGAAGAATCATGTTTTCAGTAATCTTGGAAAGATCACTCATCATGTTTCATTCATTAACTAAAAAACATCATTGAACAAATCAAAATCCATTATTAAAGGAACTGTGTATTACGATGGGTATTGAGTGATAGAAACCTAGATATTTCTAGAGGTGAAACAGAAAGTTGCTATTAATCAAAGGCCAACAAGGTTATTTTAAATTGAATTATATAGTTTGTATCTAAGATTGAAGGCTGAACTACAGATATGATTTGCTTTCCAGTTAGAAAATGTTTGCCTCATTAGCTCATGAAATGTTAATTACCATTCATTTTAAACTAGCTTAAATATGAGCTCATCTATGATCTGACAGTTGTCTAAATTCTATAGTAGGTATTAATATATGCCACGTGTACCTAGAACGTTCTCATCACACCACTTAGTGGAGACTTCTAGAATTTCCTTTTACTAATTACCACTGATCCTGAAGGAATTTCCCTCCTGCAGTGGGAAGATATTCTGTATGCTCAGAATCTGGTTTTTACAAGTATTTTTAAATGTGCACTCTCATGTAATGAAGCTATTGCCACACCCTGTGGAATGGCCACTCTAACCTTGCCTTGGGACACAGTTATCATTAAAAGTAAGAGCAGAGTAATTATGAATCCAAGTTCTAATCTTACTTCTACCTGTCACTAGCAATGTGACTCTCAGCAAGATAATAGCCAAACTAAAATTCAGTCTCCTTTTCTTTAAAATTATAAAATTAGCAATATCACAGGAGAATTGAAAAGATAAAAAATAAAACTTACAACAGTGCCTGGAACATAGTGATAATCCAGAAAATATTAGCTACTATTCTGCTACAGGAATTCTCATGTTGAGTAAGTCTATACTCGTGCAGTAAGCAGTTAGGATGTAATTTTAATTAGCAGAGTTATGATTTTTAGGGATAGTTTCTCTCATTAATACTTAACACTCTGACGCTTCTGACAGATGACAGAATGCTGTGTTTTTCTTCTGTGTTCTGTCTTAATTACTTTCTATGGAATGTTCACTTATTTTTCAGATGTGTATACACAGAATATCTTTTCCCTCCTTACTCCTATTTAAATGTTTCAGAAACTTAGTCCTTGTTCTAATAGTTTCAAAGGATTCTCTCCTGAATCCTCCAAACCATGGTAAATTCTCTGTCCTGTGAAAAATATTATTTGGCCTATTAGTTAGACTGCATTGTATGTGTTTTAAAATTTTTGAGTGGAATTTCTTAATGCATTAGATTCCCAGGATCAAAATAAATGCATGATAATTACTGCAACACAATTTGCATCAATTCTCATGTTAATGTGATATTGATGCAAATAGAGCAGATTCAATGTAGTTCATAGATACAGCTCTAAAATTATAGCACTTCACTCTTCTACCCTCCGTCTTCCTCTCCTCACCACTCATTCTCCTCCCCTCCCCTTCCTTCCTTCCTTCCTCCTCCCTCTCTCTCAAATGTGCGTCTTTGTTTCTTTTTATATATATCCTCTTTTAAAATCTGTTTTATCAGATATAAAGATAGAAACAAAAAACAAGCAGGATTAGCTATTGCCCAGTATATATTTTCCTGGCTCTCTACTTTCTGTCTGTGTGTATCTTTATTTGTGCAATGCGTTTCATGTAGGCAGCAGTTAGCTGGATCTTCGTTGTTTTTTTTTTTTTTTTTTTAATCCATTCAGTCAACCTAAATCTTTAGGTTGGAAATTTAATCCATTTAAATTCAAGATTAATACTGATAGATAAGGAATAACATCTGTCATTTTGCTGATGTGTTACTTAGTGTACCTGCTTTGTACCTGAATTTTGTGGTTTTATGTGTTTTTATGGTATTTACTTCTAATACAGGACTCCCTCTATAATTTCTTGTAAGGTTGATCTTGTGGTGGTAAATTCACTCAGTTCTTTATTATCTTGAAATATCTTATTTCTCCTTCACTTCTGAAGTACAGCTTCACTGGATATAATAACTTTAGTTGGAAGGTTTTTTTTTTTTTTCTTTTAATACATTGAATATAGCATCCCACTCTCTTCTGGTCAGGAGAGCTTCTGTTGAGGAGTCTGCTGTTTGTCTACTTGTTTTTACTTTATGTTTCTTGATGATTTCTCTTACTGTCTAGGATTCTCTTTCTTCTTAACTTTTGACATTTGACTACAATATACTTCCTTGAAGCAAAAAAAAAAAAAAAAGTTGAGTCTTCTTGGGATCTTTTGAGCATCCTATATCTGGATGTCTATGGCACTTTCAAAGCCTGGGAAATTTTGAACTGTTGTTTCATTTAGCAGGTTCTCAACACTATTTTCCTTCTCTTCTATAGGAATCTCTTTTAAATGAATATTTCATCATATAATGGCATCCCATATTTCATACAGTCTTTCTTCATTTTTTTTCTGATTATTTTCACTTGGGTAATTTCAAAAGTCTTATTTGCCAAATCAGAAATTCTTTATTCTACTTGGTCTTTTCTGTTGTTGAAGCTCTCAACCATGCTTATTATTTCATTGATGGAAGTTTTCATCTCCAAAATTTCTATTTCGGTCTTCTTAATAATTTCTATCTCCTTAGTGAATTTTTCATTCATGTCACCTGTTGGCTTCCTTGTGTCTTCAAGGTAATCTATCTGTATTCTCTTGCATAGCATTGAGATTCCTTATAAACTTTGCATTCTATTTCTGACATGTCATTGATTTCCTGCAGATCAGGGTCAAATTCTGGAGAATTATGCTACCTTGTTTCTTTATACTTTCTGAGTCTCTATGTCGATGTCTGTGCATTTGGGATAATAGTCCCTTCTTCTTTATACAGTAAGTTTAATTTTTAAAGAGTCTATGGTTTAGATAAAATACATAGGCTTGTTGCTATGGCTTTGGTTCTCAGTGAGCCCAGAACCTCTGAGTTCTTTCCTTTGCTTTAATGTCAGCTGTGTCTGTAAGTGACACAGTGGTCTAGTCTGCAACAGTTCATAGTGGTACAAGTGTGACTTTGAGCTGAGTGTGGGCTTCCTAGGGTGTGTATGTTCAGGGTCAGTTACACCGGGGATTGTTACTGCCAGGGTCTTGTTCTTGCTGCTAAGGGACACAGAGGGGGCTGTCATCTCATTTTCCACTGGCAAGCTTGAGTGATGATGGGAATGGTGGCACCAATAGCTGTGACTTTAGCACTGTGTGCTGTGACTAGACCTTTTTTCAGATCCTGTTGGTGAGTGCCACTTATGCTGGAGCTTATAACATAAGAAGCCCTAGTCCCAGGACTGAGTATGTAAACTGAACTGTCCTCCAGTACTAGAGTGACTATAAGTATGTAGGAGATTTGGCACTGGTGGGAAGAATTCTAGAGTGGGGTAATGCTGGCAGGCTATTTCCTAGGTTCTACCTGGTAGATTCCAGTGGGATTGAGCAAATTAATACTGACTGTTTTAATCCTGGGGTTTCAGAGTACAGTGGTGGCACTACCCAGATCTTCCAGGATGGGAGCCAGGTTTTGTGGATTGTGATAGCCATCTGACTGAAGCAGAACAATGAGGATAGAGCACTCCAGATACTGAAAGTGAGTGCAAAATGCTCTAAAGATGTAATACCAGCATCAACAATCCTAGTTCCACAAGGCACAGATTAAACTGTCCCCAGTTCTCAAAAGGAATGCAAGGGTGTTGCTGGGGCTTGTGCCCAGGGTTCTAGCACCATGAGCTAGGAGGTACAGAGGGAACTTCCATAAGAAAAATACAGATTTTCATGAGTTGCTATCCCCAGAAACCGAGGGGCAACAAAACACCCACAATTGCAGGATGTAGGGGCTCTGCCCTCTGCCTGTAAATTGCACTGACTGTGGCTCTGGTCTCTTCTGGGAGCAGTGGAACAGAGAACCACTGCATTCATTTACACAACCATTTCCAAACAAGTCTGCTGCTTTGTGTGGGGTGGGGATGGAGAGTAAGCCAATTTGGCTTCCCTTTTGGGAGCTAGGTAGTTTCTCAGACCCCAGTGATCTCCCCATGCTGTACTTAAGGTCAGCTGGGGACTGTGGAATTCTCTCTCAGTCAAAGATGTCAGTTTCAGGTCACAGGGCAACTTCTTTCTATCTTGGCCTGAGAAGACGGCCACTCACAGCCAGTGGATGGATGCATCGTGCAGGCAGCTCCAGCACAGTGTCTATTCTCTTTTCTCAGTGCCCCGGTCACTTTCCACTGAAAATTTCTGTCAGTCAGTTCCCTGTAAATGTGGTCCTTCGTTTTTCCCATAGTTTGCTATGGTGGAGAGCAGTGCAGTTTCTGACTCTTCAGCCATCTTGGATCCCTTCTCATTAAAATTATTTCAAAATAATTTTGTAGCTTCAAGCTTCATGCTTTCTGAGGTTAGGATCCCTCTATGGTCCTCATGGTAAACCAGGCTGGCAGTGTGCTTCTTAGTCATCTCCTGGCGTAATGCCAGGATGTGCATGGATTTATTGTAAAGTTGCAGGATGGCAGGGTATATTTGTCCTGTCAACTCCTTTATGAGGAAGATTGGGTGACTGAGTTCTCTGGGCTACCACAAGACCTGACACAAAGCTATGCAGGAAACACTTGAGAAAGAGGGCTCCTAATGGGAGGGATGCAAACGATGTAAAAGCAATCAAATGCAAATCCCTGATTTGCAAGTAGATGCCTACTTCTGACCCAGAAAGTTTGAGGGTGCTTACTTTTATCACAGACATATAGAAAAATAGGAATAATGAAAAGAGAAATCAATGATAGATAATGATAAGATGAAAATCTAGAACTCATATTTTTCTATAATGCTCGCATATTAGTCAGGGGTCCAAAGATCTTTTTAAATTAGCCAATTAATTAAATTTATTTATACATAATGCAATATGCATTTTACATAGTTATCTATGTGATCATGCCATAATGTTTTTATTGTAGGATGTTATTTTTGTCATATATGAGTGGCTTTTTCCTCTAATTTTGCTCTCAATTTCCACTGCAATAATCCCTTATGTCTACCACTCTAAAGTTAATGTGTGTTAATATACAAATTTTGATCCATGCTTATTCATTCAACCCTAAACATTATGAAATTACACATAAAATAAATAAAATGAGAACATTTTACATCCTTTTCTTTGTTTTCATCTTATCTTTCAGCTAACAATACCTATAACTCTGTCAATTTCAACTGGTCTACAATCTTCGGTATGAATAGAATTCAGCTATTTTCATATTGGGATATTAGCTTGATTTTTATCTTATATCATTGCTGACAACATTGAAATGAACATCCTTTTGATTTGACTTCATCTATTAATGCATTCCTTTCAACAGAAAAGATTTGTACTAATGAGGTTGCTAGGTCAAAAGATTCGTGAAAGTTCAATTTTAATAGATGCTGTCCAATTGCTTTTTTAAATTCTTGTAACACTTTATATTTCCATCAGTAACTTACAAGAGTGTAATCCTCATTGTATAGCCCCTTCGGCAAAAATTTAATAGCTCTTCTTGATATATTTCTAGCGAGTTATTGCATCTCTTTATGATTTTTAGCTATTATGTTTGTAAATGAATATTTATAGCTAATACATTTTGCTTAAAAAACTGTGCTTTCATTATTACAATATGCACTTCTTTATCCTGGTTAGTGACTTTAGACTTAAAACCTTATATTGATTTTCACTCCCTTTTAAAAATGTTCCCTTTTTCTGATATCCTTTTATTTGTTTAATTATTCATTTTAAATGCATTTCTTAAAAATAGCTTACAGCTAGATTTTGCTTTATAGCCTAAGATTATACAAATAACATCACTGATGTGGAAAAGAAATCAAAATGTTTAATTAAATACATGGGCACATGACTCTTACAGGGATAGCCTCGTATTAGTTGCTTTTGCTTCCTTGGTCAGCGCATGAGATCTCAGTTATTATGTAGATTAAAAGGGTACCTGGGAGAGTTTGTGGAAATATGAATTTAAAAATAAGTTAAGTGGTAGGCCTTTGGCCTAGCTTCTTGATATTATAGACTTTGGGAGGCAGCAGATGTTTGATTACTGAAGTTGTTGAGTCCCTGCCACTCACATTGGAGATGTGGATTGAGTTGCCAGATCATGACTTTGACCCTTACATTGTGGGCTTTTGAGGAGTGAAGCAGCAGAATGATCTCTCTCTCTCTCTCTCTTTCTCTGTCTCTATATCTCCCTCAAATCAAGGAAAATAAATAAACAAAAACATAATTTATTTTGGTGCAAAAATTTTGCAATCAATGCGTAGCTTTTCTCATAACCCTCACTATCATGAATTCTTTGAAGATAAATCAGATTCATGCATTTCCAATTTTTATACCAAAATAATCATATTTTTAAAAGATTTATTTACTTATTTATTTGAAAGGCAGAATGATAGGGAAAGAAGGAAACATGAGCACACACAAAGGCACACACACAGAGACAGAGAGAAGGGAGAGAAGGGGGCAGGGAGAAGGAAAGAGAGAGAAAGAGAGAGAGAGAGAATATCTTCCATGCACTAATTCACTACCCAAATATATGTAACAACCAGGGCTTGGCCAGGAAAAGCTAAGAGCCAATGACTCCATCAGGGTTTCCCCACATAGGCAACAGGAACTTAAGTAGTTGGGTCATCATCTGTCCCCTCCCAGGCCCATAAGCAAGAAGCTGGATCCAAAGCAGAGTTGGCATTCAATCCTAGACATTTTAATATACAATAAAGTGACTTAATCTACTGCCCCATAATGCCTACCTTTAAATTTATCTTTTATTCCATTTTATAAACTTTTTGAAGTACCCTTATATGTAGTAGGCAAAGTACAAAAAGATGTAGGAAGCTGCATAACAAGATTTTTGAAACATGGTGAGAACTGCACTCCTTTCCCCTCATATTTCAAGATTAGCCAACGCTTCTCCTGCACCAATCTTCTTAACCTTATAGATAACTATATGAAAGATCCACTAAGGCTCTATGATAGAGTGGTTATATTAATCAAATACAAGTATGAGATGTTCAGTTATATTTCAATTTCAGATAAATGAATACATTTTTATCATAAGTACATCCCATATAATATTTTATAATAAAGATAGTTGGTGGTCAGCATTGTGGTACAGCAGGTTAAGCCACTGCCTACAATCCCATACTGGAGTGCCAGTTCAAGTCCTAGCTGTTCTGAATTTGGTCCAGCTCCTTGTTAATGTACCTAGGAAAGTGGCAGATGATAGCTGAAGTTTGTGCCCCTGTCACCCACATGGGAGACAGGATGGAGTTCCAGGCTCCTGGCTACAGCCTGGCCCAGCCACTGCCACTGCAGCCATTTGGGGAGTGAACCAGCAGCAGTTGGAAGATAAGCTTTCTTTCTCTGTTTCTCCAATTGATGTCATTCTGTTTTGAAAGGCAGAGTAACAGAGAGGCAGAGGCAGAGAGAGAGAGAGGTCTTCCATCTACTGGTTCACTCCCCAGATAGCTGCCAACAGCTGGAGCTGTGCTGATCCGAAGCCAGGAGCCAGGAACTTCTTCCAGGTCTCCCCCATGGGTGCAGGGGCCCAAGGACTTGGGCCATCTTCTGCTATTGTCCTATGCCATAGCAGAGAGCTGGATCAGAAGTAGAGCGGCTAGGACTTGAATTGGCGGCAGCTTTACCCACCAGACCGCAATCCCAGACCCTAAATAAATCTTTAAAGGCATAAAATAAAATATAAAATGAATTTCAAAAATGGCTGCTGATCTGAAATGCAAATGTAACTGGGTGTTCTGGATTTTACCAGGTGACTCTACCATAAAGAAATCTCATCACAGATAACTAGTGAAGTCCTTTCTTTATGGTGGGTCAGGAGAGCATCTACTAGAGGCATTGCTCATGAGACTTAGTGCAGAAGCCAGGATGTAGCCTATCCTAGGAAGACTCTGATACTCAAAATTGAGGAGAAAGCAATCCCCCATGATAGGAGGAAAAGGATGCCATTTAACAACAACAATGCAAGTTTGATCCACTCGCTCTCCAAATACCAATGAGTTGAACCATGATCCTAAGACTGTAACAGGTTGAGGAAATCAGAGAGAGGGTGGAATTTTATTAGGTATTTCAGCTGCAAAACCAAAAACATTCTTGTTTCTATACGTAAGATTAGGTTGTAGGCAAAAGGAGCCAGTCAAAAAACCCACCAAAGTTGAACTGTAACCATATACTCTTATCATGCTTGAGTCTGCCTGAGCAAAAAATAGAGGAGTAGCCATCCATCTCAGCAACTGAGAATGTCAGTCAGGGTAGACATACTAAGAAACTTAAAAACTGAACTAATGATGATCCAGCAGTCCCAATGCTAAGCCTATATCCAAGGGAAAAGAAATCATTCTGTCATAGAGATGTCTGCACCTCCATATCTATAATAGCACTATTCACAATACTCAAGAAGTGGAAACAACCTGAGTACCCATCCGCTGATGAATGGATAAGAAAATATGCAAAATATGCAGCACGAAATACCACTTGGCCATGAAAAAGGGTTAAATATTCTCATTTACAACAACATGTATGAAAATAGAAGTCATTATGTTAAGTGAAATAAACCAAGTACAAAAACACAAATATCACAAGATCTCACTCATATGTAGAGTCTAAACTAAAGGTGATCTCACAGAAGTTAAAAGTATAATGGCAGTTACCAGAGGGAAGAGGGGAGTGAGGTAGGGGAAATATTGATTAATGGATACTGAACTAGAGATACGAGTAAGAAATTCTGGATTCTATTCACAGTAGGGTAACTATAGGTAAGGATAAGGTGTTTTATATGTCTATTAAAAATCCAGGATAGGATTTTGGATATTTCATCATAAAGATACATTAAATGTCAAAGGAGATATATTTACCTTGACTGGATATTACACAATTACGCATATATCAATATATCATTTGTTACTGCTTAAGTGTGTTCAGTTTTTATAATTGTCATTTTTTTAGAGAGTAGTGTGTAGAACACATGTAAGAAACAACTGATAGCTCAAAATGTAATACAAATAACAGCACTTAAAAAGTTAAAATGCAGCATATTAGCATGGTTAATATAACTCTTCATAGTCTATAAACTAAGCACATAAGGTGAAGGCGAAAAGACTAGTGCTGAAAGTTAAACTAATGAGCTGAAAGGAAAAATGGGAGAAAAACACCTCTAAGTGAATGAAAAAGAGAGAAAGGAAAAATGAGGAAAATGAATCAAATATGGAACAATATGAGCTCCTAAAAGATAAAAATGGAAACAGGCATAAAGTTTCATAGTAGATGACAATATTCCTGAGGTGAAGAAAGCTCTAAACACAAATAATAACAGATTTCACTGGACTTCATACTGAATTGTGATCAAAAGACACATATCTAGGTAAACTATAATTCATGCAGTAGAAAAATAGTGACACTGTCCATGGGCATTTCATTTGTGATATTTGAAGACTAGAAGACATTGTACTGCCATTCAGCTTCAATGGGCTACTTGGAGGAAAGAACTGAAAAATTACAGTAGATTGGATGTTGAGCTCCAGGTCCACTGGGTCTTTACCTGCATACGTGTATAAGCCTACATGCTGAGCAGTTGACTGCATCAGAGACTTCGATGCTCTTGGATGAGACAACTCTTCTATTATGACCCTTAGCCTGGGCAATTCTCTAAACTTCTAAGTCACATTGCAGATTTAGCTGTGTTGCATTTAAACTAATTTGCATGTGACTTCTGTTTAAAATTTAAGAACAGATCATACTGTGATTCCTCCCACCACAGCAACCCCATGCAGTCCTCCATATTGTACTTCAATCCGCTCTGACCTGAACATGTTACCAATCACCCATTTTTAATTTTCTACAAAATAGATCAACTATTTAAAGAATATTCCTTCTACTGGCTCTTGCTTAGTAAACCATTTCCCAGACAGCTGAATTATATTAATTACTGCTGATTTTCCAAGATTTCTGGTTTAGGAGATGATTAAAAACCTTCTTGCTCCCCAATGCTTTTCTGTTCCATTGTTCTTCAACTCTCCTGCGCTTCCCCAACCATCTGACTGTACCACTCATTCCTCTCACTGGTTTCCCCTCAATTTCTGTCCTCATAGCACTCCTAACAAAGTAACTGAAGATCTTAACATTTCTAACTCCTAAATAAATATTTAAAAATAAATGGTCATTACTTTAAACACATTTTATTCCAGGCTAATGATATTTTAAGGTTTATAAAAAGACATGAAACTACCTCTAACTGTAGTTTCTATCAAAGTTAAATATTATCCATCTTTGTTTTGCTTACATTATTGCACTTAAAGCTTAACAAAAAGTACATTTGATAGTCACCTCTCCATTAAGGACTCAATAGGTAAGCATTTCATAACAGTCGTGCAAGTTCAGAAATAAAGGTACTTTCTGATGAATCTTAGAAAAGATGAAAATGCCTACGTTCTGGAAATAATGATACACTTGTTAGGAGAATGATGAATTTGTTATTTAAACATGTAAATCTGAGACTTTCTTCATGGCTAGCTAATTGCTGGTCTCTTCAAAGCTGATCTACCTGATACATTGATTAATAAGTTAATGGTCATTGAATTTATGTGGTTCCATCTATTTTATATTGATCTTATTTTTTTCTTTATCTTTTTGTGTTCTTAACTTGAATTTAAATCTCTTATCAAGAATCTAAAATCCAGGAGATAATGATATATTTTAATACCGCATCTTCTTCATGTCTCCATTTCCCCTTTTCTGTCTACTTCTTTCAAAACTGGAAAATAAATTTCAAATTTCAAGATCAGTTTTATCCACTTCAATTCCAAACTGAGTTTTCTCAAATATAAAAAATTGAAGACTTGGGGTGGGTGTTTGATCCATCATTTTACACACTGGTTAAGATATCCATATTCCACATAAAAAAATCTGGTTTCAAATTCCTGATCTAGCTTACTGCTAATGTAGACTCTGGCAGGTGCACGAGTTTCAGTAGTTGGTACTCAAATAACCACATGGGAGTCTTGAATTGTGTTCCAGATTCCTGAGTTTCAGCCCTGGATCAACCTTGACCCTTGTGGGCATTCAGAAGTGAGCCAGAGGATGGGTGCTCCTCTCTGTATGCCTCTTTGGATATCTTTCAAATAAATAATGTAATTCAAGGTTTTTTTTTTAAGATTTATTTATTTATTTGAAATGTAGAGTCATAGAGAAGCAGAGGCAGAGGCAGAGGCAGAGAGAGAGAGAGAGAGATCTCTTCCATCCTCTGCTCCCCAAATGGCTGCAACAGCTGGTGCTGAGCCAATCTGAAGCCAGGAGCCAGGAGCTTCTTTTGTGTCTCCCATGTGGATGCTGGGGCCCAAGCACTTGGGCCGTGTTCTACTGCTTTCCCAGGCCATAGCAGAGAGTTGGATCAGAAGTAAAAGCAGCCAGGACTCAAACCGGTACCCAAATGGGTTGTTGGTGCTGCAGGCAGAGGCTTAGCCCACAGCGTCACAGCACTGGCCCCGTAATTCAAGATTTTTAAAAACAATAAAATTGATGACTTTTGAGGGAGTTCATGTTGTAGAACAAAAGACACAGATCTCTCTTTCACTGATTCACTCCCAAATGTCTCAAAACAGCCACAGGGTGAAAACTGGGTGTCAGGAACTCAATCAAGGTCTCCCACAAGGGTGTCAGGAACCCAGGCAGTTGAGCCATCACTGGTGCCTCTCAGGGTGTGGATTATCCAAACCCAGGAACTCTAATATTAGATACAGATGTCCTAACTGGCATCTTCACTACTAGGCCAAATGCCTGCCCCAGAGATAATACTTTAGAAAACCTAAGTAAACCATTCCTGCTATTTGTCCTTTGACATTTGCACTATAAAATGTTCATAGACCTCTAGTAAACTGAGAAGACAGAGAAAAATAACATCAGATATTATATGCTATTTGAAACCTTACATGAATGATTGTAAGGAATACTAATAATTAAGCTTTTTGAAGATAGTGTTTTTCATTGATATCTCCTTTGTTACCCACTTTGTTCAATATTGACAGGGAGAGCCCTGAACCTTTGAGAAAGATAGTCAGAAAATGTTACATAACTCCCTGACACTAGAACTCAGACTTAAAAGAATCATAATATTCATTTTAGTTCAATACATTAATCTGAAAGATGTGTACCTATTCCTTTAGAAATGTCTTTGCAGTACTAAAATCTTTTTTAACAAAGCAGGTAGTTCAGAAAACTGAAAACTCAATTTTCATGTTTGAGTGTTATTTCCATAAACTTTTTTTAATCATTTGTGTTTATCTTTGTTGATTTTTTCTGCAAAATAACTAAATTCTTCAAAGATTATTGATAAGATATTTTAAATCCACTCAGCATAGCATGCAGGCTTTGTGTGGTTTTTTTTTCATAGTTTGGTACATACACAAAGCTATTCATTCGCACACACGCATGTCAAAGAGTTTCTTACCTTCATAGCTACAAGCATAAGTCATATCATAATGACTAGAATTATGTACTATAATAAAAATTTCCTTTGATAACAATTACACTTGATGACTAATCAACTTATATAATCTAGTGATTAGAATTAAGTAAGTCAGATACAGTGCCATGTATACACACAGCTCAAATCTAAGATGCCCCCTTGTAAGTCTCCAGAGTTGTTCTTTACAACTGCATTGATGTTATTTAGTGGTTCCTCTTATCTGATGTGTTTGAACTTCAAGTTAACATTGCCTCACATGGTTCAGTACATGTAATAATAAATCACTTTGGAGACACTTTAATTCTAAAAAATCTTGAAATAATGAAGAATTTCTGCAGATCAGGATGTTTTAGGATATATATTCTTTCAATTAAGGAAATATCTGCTCTTTATTCCCAACAATTTAAAAGATGAATCCTGAAAAATACAGAAATTGTTTTCCTGCCCAGTACCCCCTTGTAGTATTATTTGGATCCCAAGGTATAAACTTCTCATAGGTATGGATCTGGCTATCAGTTCAGATATCTAATAATTAAGCAACTACTTGTGGCATGCTAAATAATTAGAAAAAAATAACTTTTCTTGAGACAATGAAAATACTAAAAGTAAAGACCTAATACATTCCTGGTAATTTACAAAGCCTTCGGGGTGGTTTCAAAGGCTTATTGTCTTACAAAGCAAAAACCGAAAGCAGTAAGAGAACAATCTTGTTGTAAACTTAAAAAGTGAAATATGACAGAGGAGCATGTTTTGAGGCTAAGGCATGCCCACTGACTATCAGCAATTTAGTGTATTTTCTAGGCACATATTAAGAAAATCCTTCAGGCGCTGGCATGGTGGTATACCAGGTAAAGATGCCGACACCAATGTCAGCATCCCATATCGGCACAAGTGTGTGTCTGGTTGCTCCATTTCCAACCCAACTCCCTGCTAATGGCCTGAGAAAATCAGCAGAAGATTTTCCTCCTTGCCACCCGCATGGAGGACCTTAGGAAACTCCTGGCAGCTGGCTTCAGCCTGACCCAGTGCTGGCCATTGTGGCCATCTGGGGAGTGAACCATTGGATGGAAGATCTCTTTCTTTCTGTCTCTCCCTCTCTCTCTGATACTCTGACTTTCAAAACAAACAAATAAGCCTTTAAAAAGAAAAGGAAAAAAGAAAATGCTTTAGAACCAGCTTGTATAATCACAAAATTAAACAGAAGCATGGTACTCCTAATCACACAGCTTTGTCTTTAAACATATGCATTTCTAAGCCACTCTAGGTAGATAATTATATACCCCTATATTTCTCAATGTGAGTAAACCAAAGTATATATTTGGAAAGTGCAAGAAACTCAATTAGAAAAAAAAAACAAAAACAACTTCAGCAATAAGTAGAAAGGCCATTATAACTCTGGCCAATACTGTATACCTAATTATCTTACAGCAGAGTAATAAATTCGAGTAATATCTTTTGAATATTAAAAAAAGAATTGCTGGGCCGGTGCCGTGGCTCAACAGGCTAATCCTCCGCCTTGCCGCGCCGGCACACTGGGTTCTAGTCCCGGTTGGGGCGCCGGATTCTGTCCCGGTTGCCCCTCTTCCAGGCCAGCCCTCTGCTGTGGCCCGGGAGTGCAGTAGAGGATGGCCCAAGTGCTTGGGCCCTGCACCCCATGGGAGACCAGGAAAAAGCACCTAGCACCTGGCTCCTGCCATCGGATGAGCGCGGTGCGCCGGCCGCAGCATGCCATCCGCGGCGGCCATTGGAGGGTGAACCAAGGGCAAAGGAAGACCTTTCTCTCTGTCTCTCTCTCTCACTGTCCACTCTGCCTGTCAAAATATATATATATATATATATATATATATATATATATATATATATATAAACAGAATTGCTGAAGTTGTCCTGGCAAACACTGAAGAAACTTTTGCAACAGGTGGCTCCTCAGGGGCTGCTCTACCTCCATGTCATAGTAGGGAAAGGACTGAAAGATTAGGAACAACGAAATCTGGTGTAAAAACATGCAAATTGATATATATCAGTGAACACCAAATGTGAACATATTGCATATTAGGATCCATCAGAAAGCTCTACCATACAGAAATCCCTGAACAACCAGCTGATAACAGCAGGGATACTAAGGCATATCAGATGCTGGGAGACCTACAAAACAGGTATCCTCTGACATCTGATACCAGGCAACCTTGTCAAACATTGCTTAGACTGCCTAGCACTCAAGGTGCCTCTGCCCTTACCATCCTCACTCTCCCCCTCTCCTTCATTCAGGGTCAGGTTTGCATTGCAGTCTAAAAGCGCATTCAGTCATCTCTGGCTTCCTCTGTGCTTTATCTAATATTTGTTTCTCATTATAAAATGTTTGAATAGTTAATCCTAATGTGGCATCACTCTCAGAGGCTGTCGTCTAATAGTTCCCCTTTTCTTTCATGTTTCTAGCCTCAGTAACGAATTCTTTTTAATCTCTCTTTCTATTAACAGATTTTCTTTTATTATGCATGTTGGTTTCCTCTGTTCTCTCTTCAATTCTAACAGAACAAGTCCATTTGCCAGGTTTGGTTAATCTCACTACCAGCTTCCTTGGAAAAGAAAAGAACTCCAGTGAGAAGCCCACACCACAGTTAGACATTATTTTTTTTCTCCTAAAAGAAAATGGCATGAAACTTTAACAAGTTTTCTACTAATTCATGAATGCATCAGTGTCTTGTGTTGTTCTTTCCCTTTTTCTTCTCATTTTTGTTTTCCACTTTGGATTTCCTGTTGGCATCTTTAAGATATACTTTCCTAGTGAAAACAAATGTATCACACACATTAAATTAGAAATTTTGTGCAGTATACCTTATCTTGCCAACAATTTAAAAATAAATCAACAAGATAACAAAAAAGTAAGAGATATGTACATGTAGAAGAATGAAACTAGAACCCTATCTCTCACCATATACAACTCAAAATGAATTGGAAACCTAAATGGAAGACATTAAACTTTGGAGATATGAGTAAAAACCAGGGAAACACTCAGGATATTGGGATGAACAGGGATTTGGGATCAGATCCCCAAAATACAGGACACAAAAGCACAAATACACAGGTAGGATTTCATCCAAGTAAAGAGCTTTTGCACAGGAGAGGAAATCATCAAAGGTGAAGAGAAAACCTACATATTGGGAGAAAATATTTGCTAGCTATATATCTGTTAAGGGGTTAATAACCAGAATGCATGGTTAACCATGCATTAACCATTCAAATAATGCAACATGAAAATTAATAAATAATCCAAATAAAAAATGAAAAGCTATGAGTAACAGTTAAGACCTTGCTTGGCATGCCCACATCCCATATTAGAGTGCCTGGGTCTCAGCTCTGCTCTTGATTCCAACTGCTTGCTAATATTTAGCATGGGAGGCATTGACATGGTGGGTTAAGCCACTGCATGGGACACCTGCCTCCCATATTGGAATATATTGGATCAAAACCCACCTTCACTTCAGATTTACCTTCCCATTAATGCACCTGGGAGGCAGCAGATGATAGCCGAAGTACTTGGGTTTCTGCCACCTATTGGGGAGACCAAGATGGAGCTTCTGCTTCCTGTCTTCAGCCTAGCCTCACTGTGCCTGTGGTAGTCATTTGGGGAGTGAACCAGAGGATGCAAGATCCCTCTCTCTCTCTTTTTCTGCCTTTCAACAAAAATACATAAATCTAAGAAAAAGTAATTGGGTCCCTACAACCCATGCAGGAGACCTAGATTAAACTTTAAATAGATATTAGGTTAGATAGTCAGAGAGGAGTAAGAAGTTCTTGGGTTTGACTGCATAATAGGGCGATTTATAAATAATGTTAATGTACTATATAATCCCCTCTTAAAGCCTAAAAGGTAGGATCATTTTATATTCAGCATAAAGAAATGTTAAATGTTTGAGGATATATAAATATATGTATTGTGTATATTTACCTTGACTAGACATGTATATTTACATGTTTATCATGATCAGACATTTATATACATATAAAACATTATAGGAAGGAGAGGCATTTGGGGAAGCACTTACGATGCCACTTTGTGCACTGCATCTCACCTCAGAGGGTCTGGGTTCAAGTCATGTCTCTGTGACTGATTCCAGCTGCCTGCTAATATGCACTTTTGGAGGCAGCAGGTGATGGCTCAAATATTCGAGTCTTTGCCATCAATTTCAGAGACTCGGATTGAATTCTGGACTCCTGGGTTAGGCCTCACCCAGCTCCAGTTGTTGGGGGGTGAGCCAGCAGATGGAAGATATATCTTTTTCCCCCTGTCTCTTGCTCTCTCTCTTTCATCCTGTCTCTCTGCCTTCCAAATAAATAGTTTAAATTTTAAAAATCACATGATACATCATAAGAATTTTGTGTGTGTATTAAAAAATTAAAAATAATTAAAATATTTTTTAAAAAGTGGTAGAACTCAGAAGAAAAAGCCAAAAAATATTTCAAAGCCCCATTCCTCCCACTTTTATTTTCACTATCAGGAATCTTCCCCTTTGTTTTTTTTTTAATGAATATAATGCTTTTTAATGTTAAAAAACAGAATTTATGAAGACAGGTGGGGGAATTAATGAAAAGCTACATGAAAGCTACTAAATTTTTTCTGCTTCTTAAATAGTTCTATAAAAAGACAAACCTTGTGTGAGTGTACTTGGTGCAAAGGAAGCGAATTCCATTGAAGATGCTGAACCCACAGCAGTTGCCTCATCTCTTCAAAGTTAGCTACTAGGAAGGCAGTGGGAGATCTATGGACATCAGGTAGAACATGCACACTGCTGAGAAGGAACTCTTTCAGCAGTCAGAAAATCTTTTGAAATATTTTATGCTGAGAAAGATGGAAAGTGGAAATCCTCAGTTCACTCAGCTTCTTTGCAAATGTACTAAGCGAACTCAGTTTAAGAGCTGGCTTGTTTCATTAGTGATGGGTAACAGATGTTAACGATGAAAATGAAAAGCAATTCAGCATTTAATTTATTAAGAGTAAACTATTTTCTTAGAAGCAAAATACTCAAAGGCGTGTTCACTGTAAAAGGAAAAAAGTTCAGGAGAACAGAAATGCTATTATAAAAAAAATGTAGAGGCTCTGTCCAACTTAACTACTTTGATGTTAACTCTATTTTAGTAGTCTTATATTACCTTCATGTTATATCTTAGAGGTATGTGTCATGCATGATTTTTCCAAGTTTAATAATGACTTTTAGTATGATACACACTTACCATATTTCTAAAATAGTAAATGATTTGGTTCTATTTGTTATATTTTTTGTTTTTTTAAAGCTTTTATTTAAAGAATATAAATTTCCAAAGTACAGCTTATGGATTACAATGGCTCCCCCCACCATAACTTCCCTCCCTACCTGCAACCCTCCCTTTTCCCACTCCCTCTCCCCTTCCATTCACATCAAGATTCATTTTCAATCCTCTTTATATACAAAAGATCAGTTTAGTATATATTACGTAAAGATTTCAACAGTTTGCCCCCACAGAGCAACCCAAAGTGAAAAATACTGTTGGAGTACTAGTTATAGTATTAATTCACAATGTACAGCACATTAAGGACAGAGATCCTACATGATATTCTTTTTTTAAAAATTGATTAATTTTCTATGCAATTTCCAATTTAACACCAAGGGTTTTTTTTCATATTCAATTATCTTTATATACAGAAGATCAATTTAGTATATACTAAGTAAAGATTTCATCAGTTTGCACCCACACAGAAACACCAAGTGTAAAAATACTGTTTCAGTACTAGTTATAGCATTATTTCACATTGGACAACACATCAAGGACAGATTCCTCATGAGATGTAAGTACACAGTGGCTCCTGATGTTGATTTAACAATTTGACACTCTTGTTTATGGCGTCAGAAATCACCCGAGGCTCTTGTCATGAGTTGCCAAGGCTATGGAAGCCTTTAGATTCACTGACTTCGATCTTATTCTGACAGGGTCATAGTCAAATGGAAGTTCTCTCCTCCCTTCAGAGAAAGGTACCTCCTTCTTTGATGGCCCCGTTCTTTCCACTGGGATCTCACTCACAGAGATCTATCATTTAGGTCTTTTTTTCCAGAGTGTCTTGGCTTTCCATGCCTAAAATATTCTCGTGGGCTCTTGAGCCAGATCCGAATGCCTTAAGGGCTGATTCTGAGGCCAGAGTGCTATTTAGGACATCTGCCATTCTATGAGTCTGCTGTGTATCCCACTTCCCATGCTGGATCATTCTCTCTCTTTTTGATTCTATCAGTTAGTATTAGCAGACACTAGTCTTGTTTGTGTCATCCCTTTGACTCTTAGACCTATCAGTGTGATCAATTGTGAACTGAAATTGATCACTTGGACTAGTGAGATGGCCTTGGTACATGGCACCTTGATGGGATTGTATTAGAATCCCCTGGCACATTTCTAACTCCACCATTTGGGGGATGTCCGATTGAGCATGTCCCAAATTGTACATCTCCTCCCTCTCTTATTCCCACTCTTATATTTAACAGGGATAACTTTTCAGTTAAAATTTAAACACCTAAGAATAATTGTGTGTTAATTACAGAGTTCAACCACTAGTACTAGAAAAAAATATTAAAATGGATAAAGTATTATATTGTACAAGAACGGTCAGCACAAGAGCTGATCAAGTCACTGTAAAGAGATGGGCCAAGGACCTCAATAGACATTTTTCCAAAGTGGAAATCCAAATGACCAAAAGACACATGAAAAAATGTTCAAGATCACTAGCAATCAGGGAAATGCAAATCAAAACCACAATGAGATTTCAGCTCACCCCGGTGAGAATGGCTCACATTCAGAAATCTACCAACAATAGATGCTGCAGAGGATGTGAGTAAAAAGGGATACTAACCCACTGTTGGTGGGAATGCAAACTGGTGAAGCCACTATGAAAGTCAGTCTGGAGATTCCTCAGAAACCTGAATATAACCCTACCATTCAACCCAGACATCCCACTCCTTGGAATTTAACCAAAGGAAATTAAATTGGCAAACAAAAAAGCTGTCTGCATATTAATGTTTATTGCAGCTCAATTCACAATAGCTAAGACCTGGAACCAACCCAAATGCCCATCAACAGTAGACTGGATAAAGAAATTATGGGACATGTACTCTATAGAATACTATACAGCAGTCAAAATCAATGAAATCTGGTCATTTGCAACAAGATGGAGGAATCTGGAAAACATCATGCTGAGTGAATTAAGCCAGTCCCAAAGGGACAAATATCATATATTCTCCCTGATCGGCGACAACTAACTGAGCACCAAAGGGGAAACCTGTTGAAGTGAAATGGACACTATGAGAAACAGTGACTTGATCAGCTCTATTTGTTATATTTTAAGGATACTAAGATTTTGAAATTGTATTTATTTTTTCCTTTGTTAAAGTGCATTTTTAGATGTGATCAGAGTGACTTTGGTAGTGAACAGAGATAGAAAGCTCTCTACTTCTCATGATAGGGTCATGTGTGAATAATTAATGTAGCCAAGGAATGTAACTGCTCTGAATCATCTGGTAAGGACCACCCTGGTCACACCTCTTCCCAAATGCCTCTCTTGGCTCCAGGATGTATTAGCCAATTTCTTTTCTTTGTCTGTTGAGTGCTCCTTTTCAGAATCAGTCAAAATATTTTCTACCTCTTACTATATGTATTTGTTTCTATCATTCTTTTCCACTGGAAGGCAAACTTTCTTATCTCTGAATTTCCAGTGCTTAATTAAGAGTCTGGTCAGAATAGACAAATAAAAATTAGTAAATAAATAAATTTTTCTATGCTAATCTTAAATCACTGTAGGGAGGCTAACAGACACATGTATATCTGCACTTATTTGTAAACCCTGAAATTAAGAACAATCAGCTATGACATTCACATTTATAAGAGGTTTCATATTAGGCTGGAAAAGAAAAAGAGAAGAAAAAGTAATTTTACTGTATTTGCTTAAATTTCAAACATGCACTCACATGTACTGAGCACTCAGTGAATTTAGGCACTATTCTAGATGCTGGGGATGCAGAAGTCAAAGCACATAAGGTTCCTCACCTCAGGAATCTCTCTGTTAGCCCCTGAATTATTTATCTCAGATTATAGTGGGCCAGTATAGAAGGTCAAGTACTATTTCAGTCAGAAGAGAAATCTACTTTGTTCAATCTTGGCTGACTTTTGCTACGTAGACTTACTCAGTTCCTGAATTAGCTGCCATATTGCTGATACCACAGGCAAATGTGTTTGAGTTTTGTGTGCCCCTGACATGAAGAGATTATCACTTTATATACCTGAAGCAAAGCACATCTCTGGAAATCTTGAAAACAAGTACAATGGGAAAGAAAATTAATAAAAATATACACTGGAACATTATCTGCAATATCCCAGGTATCGCAGTAGAGTTCCTGCCTTTAAAGTAATAAGCAACATTAACAAATCTACAAGTAAGTTTCAAATATAAACAAAGGAAGACAGATACTATTATAACTGCTTTTACTCCTAGAATCCAAACTCATTTTTAAGAACTTTCTAACTATTAAAATCATCATATAAATGTAATTAAACAGTTGGAGACAGAGAATATGGAAATTCCTCTCTGGTTTGTAAGGTGATTTCTATTCTCTAGTTCACTTCGATGCATTTACAGAAGACAGCTCAGACACTCTTCTATTTGTTCATTCCACGATGCTTGGCGAGGAGTTGTATACTTTTATTCTTTCATTTTATTTTATTACTGGCTAATGAAATGCAGGGCTGTTTGATTCATGGTTGAAGGCCTTAATGCTGCCTTCAGCTCTTTCTCCTTACAGATCTTCTGAATTCTTAACACAGAATCCCTCACATCCCAAAACTTTTCCTGCCTTTGCTGAAAGTTTTCCTTTCGAATCAACCTTCATTTCTATCTGAGAAACCGTCTCAATCATCACCCCAGCCCCTGCCAAACCTTCTTCCAACCTCCCCCAGGGGACCCTTATCACTAATCACCATTAATCCAAACAGATTCAGTGACATTTTTTATCCTTTCCATTTCTGGCAGGAAGTGTATTAAACTTGCCAGAGGTTAACTAGGCATCTTAGGTAAAATAATGCCATAATATAACTTCATAAAATTATTTATTTTGGCAAGTGATAGCCTTTTAAATATTTTATGGTCTGAATTTTGCTGCTTCTCTGTCTAGAATTATTTCTTATTTGTAACTCCACCAGTTGGCTTTCATAGGACAAGAAGTAAACTTTGCACTCTTGGGGAAAGAACATAATGGAAGCAGCACACCGAGTATCTGTGAAATAAGTGCCATATCCAACTGCTTTTATAACATTTAACTACAAAAGTCACCTACTGAAAAACATTTTTTCTGTTTTTTTTCATGGTGTATGAGGATACTGGGGTGACAGATGCGATTGGCAAGAATTCACCTTTTAAAAATTGGACTATTTATGTTCCTAGGGTACTCTTTTTACGTAGTTCATAGCTACTACTAGCATTTACAAAAATAGCTGTGTTTATTACTAAGCAATACAACTGTGAGTTTCTTCCTGCTAATAACAGGGAATTTTGCTCTATAGCATCTTTGTTGAATTCACGCTTTCTGAGAGCTTCCTCTTCTGCCCAAAGCCATCCCATTCCACCTTCCTAACACTTCTTTCCCCAACTCTGTTGAGCCCTGAGAATTTGTCTTCCTAGTATGTGCCTGTTACCCAAAGAGGTTATCAGTGGGGTTGATTTTTCCCTCTATTTTACTGCAGTCCAACTCTGTTTTTTCAAGTCTCCAACTCAACCTTAATTTTTCTTTTAAAGATGTATTTTATTTATTTGAAAGACAGAGTTATAGAGAGAGGTAGAGACAGAGAGAGAGGTCTTCCATTTGCTGGTTCACTCCCCAGATGGCTGCAGCAGCCGGAGCTGCAATGATCTGAAGCCAGGAGCCAGGAGCTTCTTCTGAGTCTCCCATGCGGGTGCGGGGACCCAAGTACTTGGGACATCCTCTACTGCTTTTCCAGGCCATGGCAGAGAGCTAAATTGGAAGAGAAGCAGCTGGGACTAGAACTGGCTGGCATGCTGGCACTTCAGGCCAGGGCTTTAACCCACTGCGCCACAGCGCCAGCCCATCAACCTTCTTATCTGAAGTTTTTCTCTAGCATGCCTAAAGGAACTTAGCCCTCTGTTCTGTCATAATTCACATTTCCTCTACTATAACCTGAGTAGACTAATTATATAGATTTCCACTAAAGGGAAAATCTCTTGAAGTAAAAACCATAGTTTCTATTCTTTTCCTGTTGTTAATGTTCTGTAATATTGGTTAAGTTGGTAAATGGTAGTATTTCCCTTTAAGAAGAACGTAAGCCTATTAGAAGTCTAGTTAGATCTGCTGATTACTCGAAATGTTTCTCTGATATATGCTTTCTATTACTTAGTTTTTTAAAAGGAATTCTGTTAAGAGGTTGGCTCACCCTGAAAATCAAACAATTCACTTTTTTTTTCAACATATAATCAAACAGCAGTTTGCATTACAAGAGTTTTATGCTCACTTCCCATCTTATCACATAAAATTTTACTAAGATATATATTCTAGGGTTTGGGTTTACTAACATTGATTCATTTCCAGGGATGATATTTACTTTACAATATTGATAGAGAATATTCTTCTATTTAAGCATGATTTTCTTTTTTTCTTTTCTTTTTTTTTTTTTGGCAGGCAGAGTTTGACAGTGAGAGAGAGAGAGAGAGTCAGAGAGAGACAGTGAGAGACAGTGAGAAAGGTCTTCCTTCCGTTGGTTCACTCCTCTAATAGCTGCTATGGCCGGAGCTACACCGATCCGAAGTCAGGAGCTGGTCTCTCATGGGGGTGCAGGGACCCAAGCACTTGGGCCATCCTCTGCTGCTCTCCCTGGCCACAGCAGAGAGCTGGACTGGAAGAGGAGCAACTGGGACAGAATCTGGTGCCCCAACCTGGACTAGAACCCTGGGTGCTGGCACCACAGGCAGAGGATTAGCCAAGTGAGTCACAGTTCTGGCCATGATTTTCATTATATGGAAACCATTTTGCCTCTTCTCATTACCATTTCCTGAAATATTATCTCATGAGTAATCCACTCCATAAATGGAAAGTGCCTACTTATGAAATCTCATCATCAAATCTTTATGTCTTCTCTGAGGAAGATTGAAATAATGTGAGCAATGAAGATTTCCTTGCATAGAACATACCCCATACTTACATTAAAATATTAAAAGGAAGTCTTGAGGCTGCCATCACAACAGGACAGCAAGTTAAGCCCCTTCTGGCAATGCCGGCGTACCGTATGAGTGCCAGTTCAAGTCATGGCTGCTGTACTACTACTAGTCCGGCTCCCTGATAATGCACCTGGAAAGGCATCAGAGGATGGCTCAAGTACTTGGGGCCCTGAAATCCATGTGAGAGACTTGGAGATGGAGTTCCTTGTCCCTGGTTTCAGCCTGGACTTATCCTGCCCATTGCACTCATTTGGGGAGTGAACCAGTGGATGGTGCGCGCGTACGCTGTCTCTCCCCCCCCCCCTTCTCTCTCCCTCTCTCTTTTTCTGTTTCTCTCTACCTCCCTCTCTCTGTAAATGTCTTTCAAGTAAATAAATAAATCTTTTAAAAATATTAAATGGAAGTCTTACCTTCCATTTAATCTCCTAGAGCAAATGCCAGTATCTTCAACTTATTAAAACAAGTTCTAGGCTTACTTTTAGTAGTAGGTCTTTGAAAAGAAAATATATCAATTATTTAGTTTTTTATTTCATGTAATTGATTTTAAGTGGAATAAAGTGAGTTTATCTACAGTTGAACAACTGATCAGCTGAAAAACTGATTAGCTACAGTTAGATATATATGCCATTGTGACATTTAAATAGAGTGTGTTTGGTTATGATAGCAAACCAAACTTTAAAAACCTAAACATGTTTAATTAAAATAAAGTAATTTTTGCAGAGCTATATCTGAATAGACAATATAGTAGCAGCAATTATTGTAATTATGCAGTTCCAATCACAGAATAATAGAGGTTTCAATGTCACTAAGCACAATAAGGATAATTATGCTTCCCATTATTCTGATGGGCATGCAATTAACAACTTAAAAAAAAACTTTCACAGAAATATAATAGCCACAAATTCAAGAAAGACTTATGGTATAAGCAGATGGATTAATTGTAATGTAGATAAAACTGACCTTTTTCATTGTAGTTTTAAATCTCACAGTAGCACTTTTCTACCAATGCTTACTTTTGCTTTTCTAAGCATTGGTGAAAACCTGCATTACCACCATATGTGCCATATGCTTAATAGGCTAAAGATAGCTACCATAGGATTTTTATCTTTGTATACTAGATGACATCTACTTTCCTATAATAAAAAATTGTGTCTTTGCTTAATAATATTAATGTTATAAAATGTAAAATAACATGACAAACTTAGGAAAGGCTTTGTTTTAAGTAATATATTCTTGATTTTACTCTCAAATACGATGAATAAAGTGATTTTGTATTCCTTCTATTTCCCTGAGGCATGTCATTAAAAATATATGTGTAATCATAAGGAACATAAATTAATAAAACACTCCGTTACTTTTCATACACATTTTCAAATACTACTACATTTTCAGTGTTTATAAATACAGCGTATGGACTATTTTTTCAAATTGAAATATTATAGCTATTTAAACATTCCCTTAATTTTTGGACATGTTTCTAATTATCTACTCCTAAAAGTAATTATATTAAATTTTAGATTCAAAATCAACATAGAAAACAAATTAAACTGTCTACAAACGAGTGAGTTGCAAATATGCCACTTAATCATGAGTACCAAGATATTTTTAAAAACTCAATTCACTAGTATGTAGGTGCATTATATGCAGTTTAGAATTAAAGAAAATAGGTATAATTTGCTTTAATTAAATCATAGCTATTGACTTTATCCAATTCCTTCTTGACACTTTTTACATATCTTAAATATATATTGCATATTAATTTTATATTTAGTTTTCTTAATCTTTCACCTGTGATAATTCCCAATATTGTGCATTATTTACTCTAAAAGCTACAGTGTGATTTCACAAAATTTCCTAAATCTTCTCCAATAATTGGACATTAAGTTTTCTTTAAAGTATTTCATGGAATAATTAATGGTCTGAAGATACATATGTTAGAGAATATCACAAATAGTACATGAATATTCTAAATTGGATATCTTTTAATAGAGTCTATTTTGTCCTTTAGTATACAGGTTCATAAAATATACTGTCAAATTCATTTACTTCAATTTTGAAATTTCTTTATTGTACTTCTAAACCTAGAAATGAATTTTCCAAAATTCACTGAAAATCTAATTTAGCTTGAACTTAACCTTCAAATATATAGTAAATAAGTTCTTCAGTTTTGCTCATAGTCTAAGCTAAAGATCTAAATAAACTTTTTTCAAAAATATTAATAATAACCAGGAACTTTTACCTTTTTTGTGAACAACAAAAACATCTTAAAGTTCCTTTTAAAAATCCTTGAGCAAAACCGTGGTGGAATGAGAAGGCCATGCTAAAGTGGCTGCTGGCAAGCGAGCATCAGTTACTCAGGAATCGCTTTGAAACCCATCTGGCAATGGAGCCTGCCTGGCAACAGGCTGTGATTGGTTAGGGCACAAACCATCCCTTGACTGGATTGGCTGCCTCTGCTATATAAGCTGCTGTACCAGCTGAAATAAATGAGTCTGCAGGCTGCTCACCTCTGGCCCGCTTTCACCTGACTTCCTGTGTCTGTGTGGTGATGCTGCGCCTCTTGCCCTCACCACGCTCCTCCTCTCAGAATGAATCCACAGCAACACAAAACATTCCAGATAGATAGATAGATAGATAAGAGTAATAACTTTAGGGAAAAGATAAAGAATCAAAAGGGTATCTTTTAGGAATTAGGGTCACTGAATTTGTCAGACTTCACTACCGTGGAAACAAAAATGAAAAGCTGGGGCTGGCACTATGGTACAGCAGGTTAAAGCTCCAGCCAACCATGCTGGCATCCCATATGGGAGCCAGTTCAAGTCCTGGCTGCTCCACTTCTGATCGAGCTCTCTGCTATGGCCTGGGAAAGCAGTAGACAATAGCCCAAGTCCTTGGGCCCCTGCACCCATGTGGGAGACCCAGAGGAAGCTCCTGGCTCATGGCTTTGGTTCAGCTCAGCTCTGGCCGATGCAGTTATTTAGGGAGTGAACCAGTGAAATGGAAGACCTCTCTGTCTCTCTGACTCTACCTCTTCTCTGCAACTTTTTCAAATAAATAAATCTTTAACAAAAAAATTAAAAGCTACCAAGAACTAAGACTCCTGTTTCCACTTCTTTTTTGCTGGGGTCACAAGTGTCCAGTCGTCCCTGAGTGAACATCTGCCTGCTATTGCTCATTTGATCCAAACATGGCTACCCCTGCCTTAGCCCTACAAGAGCAGTGTCTGCAGTTAAATAACCTAACCTTCCCGATTCTGATTTCAAGCCAATTGGAACACACCTCACCTAAACCCTCCCTACCCCAATCCATATCCATTCCTTTTCTAGTCATATTTGCTTGGTACAGGTGTAAGAAGGTACATGCAGGGAGGCAGTGAGGTGGAAGGCAGAATGCTGAGGGTTTGGGGATGAGGCAGGCATCACTAATCCAGTTCATTACAATCACTGATGAGGTGATTAAAGGTGTGATTAAAAGGTTTTTCAATAACCATGGCTTACATGGTCTCTAAGATAGTGCCTAACAATGTTCACTAAATATTGGTTGAATTAAATTACACAATGATAACATCCTAATTTTCTTTAGAATATGAATTTTTCCAGTTCATTAAGCATAGTATAATCCATATGAATACAATTATATTAGTAATATATCTATCATGGAATATTTTTATTTTTTCATACCATTATATCTCAATTTATTACACAGATGTTTGCTTTAATTTTACACAAATGCTAACTTCCATTGTCAATTGTAAACCGCTAGAGAAAGAGCACCATTGTACTGCTATAGCACATTGGTCTTTACTTTTCTGTGCCAAGTCAGATTTAAATTAAATTAACCATGTTATCTTTGTTCTGTTCTTCATCTTTACCTTTACCAACATCCTGCTTTGCTTCCTAAAGATCTCTTAGCCCCCTTACCTCTCTCTGCAATGTTAATATGTGAGTTAAAGACAGAAAACAGCTGGAGACTTACCTGTAATTTATCAGTCTTTGCTGCTCATTTGAAATTGAGCCAATGGATGTTAAATAATCTCTATGATCTCTTTTGCTAAAGGATTTTTTTTTATTGTAAAACCACATTCTGCACCTTATTTTGTACAATTAATTACTTCTTTTTAGGTTAACAACTCAAGGTTAAATATATTTTTCATACTGTTGATTGGCCAAATATGTCATGTTAGCTTTATTTGTGTAAAACATTAGTGATTGCTACTGAGATGTTTTCCTTTTTTCTATTTTAACTTTTATTAATGATTGAATGGGAAGACAGGCCAGAAGTGAAGTTTCTACACAGATTTCCCAAAATGTTTACAATGTTTTGTCAATTAATACAATAACAATTATCTATGGTTTTATTTCTAGATGCATAATATCACACTTCCAAGGACTTCCAGCAGAGAGAGGTAAAAGGACAATTAAAAATTTATATGTCTAGGCTTTTGTTGAAATAAAATGTTTTTCTTTAACCTCTTTCTATTTATTGCATAGTTATTCTCTAATGTAACACATAGGATTTATAACTTTTCTATTTTCCTTTAAAAGTTAGTAGGTTTTACTGTGGAGTGCTGCATGCATCAGACATAGAGGTCTCCTCAAAATACATAGCCATGTTTTATCATAATGCACTAAAATCATATAGGAGAGATTTTATTTCTACAAACTTAAAATGCGTTAGTGACTGTGCAAAGAAAATCCTTTAAGATACTGGAATATTCCTTCTATTGACGTTTCTGTTGATGGACAGCGTTCATAGGCCAGAAACATATTTCTATGCTGAATCTAAAATAGAAATGGGAAGAAATAGTAGCTACCAACTATATAACATTCTGGAAAAGGTAACACTGTGGAGATCCTAAAAAAAGATACGTTACAACAACAGGACAGTAAGTAGTTGCCCAGGGACCCATCTGACTCCACTTTACGCTTTTTCATGAAGCCATTTTTATTCTGCCAGCACTGTCTTCCCCAGCACAGATCTCTCTTCTCTTCCACATACTACAGGCAAAACAAATACAGTGGAGTGGTCCATAACGGGACTACACTTCCTGGCAATTGCCTGGGAGAGGCAAAGAATCCTCTCACAAACCCAGGAATTGGCAGGAGGCTGTCATCTTAGTTCATGAGTGACTTCCCTTGGAAGTGTGACAAACAAAGCTGCCAATGAGGAATTTCATTCATTCATTCAATTTGTACTAGAATTTTTATTTACTGTCCTTTGCTAAAAAGGACAATTTGTAACTTCTTACCTTCCAGCAGATACCTTTAGTGCTTATACATTGTAACAGTGCTTTTCTTTGTAGGAGATACTTTATTTTCTCCTCTTCTGCTATCTGCGACTGTATTCACATTTAAGCTTCAGGATTTGTTAATTCCTACACCCATATCTTTCTACATCTCTGCCTATCCCTAATCTCTTTCACACATTTTTGCTATTTCCCTTTTCTTTAGATAAAGTATAAAATTCTAAATTTAGGGTTGACTTTTTTTTATTTCCTTTATATTTCCCATGGGATTTGCTGCAGAACACTTTCTCTCTAATTTATTTTGTTTTTCTGCAACTTTAAAGCATCTTGCTAGATGCTTTAACAGAAGCCATCAAATCTGGTTCTACATAAGAGTTATCCAGCCAATGAGTCAATTATCATTTTGGCTGCAATCAGTCATCTGCTTTTGTTTGGTAAATAAAGGAATGACAAAGTGCTTGTTAGAAGTCATTGGAGCTAACCAAGAAGAAATTAATGTATTAAATTTCATTGCATATTACAGGAGGCTGCTTCCAGAAATGCCCCCTTTTCCATAGAAAATAAAATGATTGAGTCAATTTTGCTGTAATTTTTAAAAATTCATGCATTTTTTTTTCATAATGTGAATTTTTCATGTACTGTGGAAGAGAACTTGGGATGGGTAGGGGTATTGTGGTACAGCAGATTATGTACCATCACTGGTTCACTCCCCAAATGCCTACAACTGTAAGGGCTGGACTAGACTGAAGCTGGTAGTAGGGGAATCAATTTAGGTCTCCCCTGTAAGTGGCAGGAATCCAACTATTTGAACTTTCCCTTCTTCCCAGAGTTTGCACTAGCAGAAGTTGGAGTTAGGAGAATTGAGTATGGAATCCAGGTTCCCTGAAGTGGGATATGGGTCTTGATCAGCGTCCTAATTTCTATATTTAAAGACACTGATATAGACAATGATGTCTATATAAAAAATATTTAAATTGGAACAATGTATTAAAATTTTTATCATTGACTTAATTTGGGGAAAATATTTCGTAGAAAGATATTTCTTTAATAACCTGGAGTGACTACTGTAACAAATACATGATGAATTTGTTTCTTTTGAATCTATATTTTATTTATTTATTTATCTATTTTTGACAGGCAGATTTAGACAGTGAGAGAGAGAGAGACAGAGAGAAAGGTCTTCTGTCCGTTGGTTCACCCCCCAAGTGGTTGCTACGGCTGCCAGGAGCGAGGTGCTTCCTCCTGGTCTCCCATGCGGGTGCAGGGCCCAAGCACTTGGGCCATCCTCCACTGCCTTCCTGGGCCACAGCAGAGAGCTGGACTGGAAGAGGAGCAACCAGGACAGAATCCAGTGCACCAACTGGGACTAGAACCCTGGGTGCTGGTGCCGCAGGCAGAGGATTAGCCAAGTGAGCCACTGCACCGGCCTATATTTTAATTCTAATGATGGTTTTATGAAAGAATTTTCTTGATACATAAAAAATGATATGACAGCCAAATCAAAACAAAGTTAGAGACACTGAATTCTTGGAACTTCTCTTATGCTCAGCTAGCACTGTTATTACAAATGTTATAAAAGACATGGAGATCTTTGTGCATTTCAAAGTACATGTTTGTGTGAGACATGTGTTATTTACTATCGCACATTAAAAAAGTCCAAAAACCAGAGCCAGCATTGTGGCATAGTGGCTAAAGCTTCTGCCTAGTCCACTTATAATCCAGTTCCCTGCTATTGTACCTGAGAAAGCAGAGGAGGTTGATCCAAGTACTTGGGCCCCTGCACCCATGCTGGAGACCTGGAAGACACTCCTGGCTCCTGGCTTTGCATCGGCCTAGCTACAGTCATTGCATCCATTTGGGGAGTAAATCAGCAGATGGAAGATCTCTCTGTCTCTGTCTCTCCCTCTGTAACTCTTCCTTTCAAATAAATAAATTAATCTCAAAAAAAATAAGTCCAGAAACAAATTTGAGTTATAGCTTGCTGAAGGTTTCCTTTTGAAAATAATCTTCATTAATATAACTTACATTAACATACATTAAAATGTATCTAGTGGTTAGATTTTTTAAAGTAGAAAATTTATCTGTTATGTTATAAAATGAAAAGAGTTTGCTTTTTCTCTTTCATTCTATAGTTACATATAAATTACACAATGCTTACATGTTTACATCAGCATTCCCTGAGACATGAGTATTTATTATTTGCTATAATGTTAAGAACTATTATTTCAGAAGCTAAACTATCTAAAACTGGTCTTAAATCTTACAAAATCCTTTTCTTCAGGACAGAGGTACAATGTGTATACTCTGCAAAGGAAAGAAAAAATTTTGCCTGGCATATGTTCATGATCATTAAATTTTGCATGCATTTATTTTTGTAGTTTTTGATTATCAACATATCACTAACGTGTAGTTCCATTTATCATAATCAACAAAACATTCAAGCAACCACACTTTCTAATAACAAGCTGGGTTATTAGAAATCATAAGACAAATTGGTTAATTTTACTATTAAGCAAAATAACAAAATAGCACATACAAAAGTGGTGATTTAAAAAAAAGCAAGTACTCATTCATATAAATAAATATTTAAAAAATGGAAAAAAAAGTAGTAGGACTACTTCATGACAGTAGTGGTCTACACAATATTCCTTAGATCCTACTAAAGCATGTTATACAGACAAATACATGGGTGCTGGTAAGCTGAAATACATCTACTTAAATAGCTATGAAATATGCCAAGGTGCTGACAATCCTTAAAAGCACAGCATTACATGTAGACAGCAAGGTCTGTCAAGAGTGAAAATTTCATTTTAGCCATTTGTGTAAAACTCTTCTACTGAAGGATTCACTATTACTGTTACAGAGCTGTGAAACTGATTGACTGGATTTACACCTCCTCTTCCTTCCCTTCCCACCTTTCTGGTGATGGTGTTAATGAGCTGTCAGATGGCTAGAAATGAAGAGTCAAATCCTAGCTGCTGGAATATGACGGAGAAGCGAGGAGTACAGAATTGAGTAATATTAACTTGTGATGTTTTTATTAATTGAGAAGTAAATGTAATGAAATTTTGCTAAATTTGAGGTATCCTCAATTTTTAACATCTGGGTTGCATGCTTCATGTATCTGGCACAAACAAAAATCAGTGATTTGACTGACACTTTAACTGTCTAAACATAACCCATTAATTTCACATTTACCTGAGAGGGATGTGATACAGGGAAATGTCATTGATTTGTTCCAGAAATCTTCATTAGGGAACTGTGAACACTGTCTCAGTTCTGGTATCAAAAGAAGAATTTCTTTAAGCATTAACTGTATTTTTTGGCAGAACTTGGTAAGCACATGTAACTATGCATCTGATTCTAACAACTGGCAAAAAAAAAAAAAAAGGAAAATACTGCTTTCATTTGTTTTTATCAAATACCACTGTTTTTTTGACAAATAAAGCACAGTCTTATCCAAAATGCAGATTAAAGTATAGTAAATTACATGGTAAAAAACTAATTTTAATTTAATAAACAACAACAGGGTTACTGGTAAACAGCATTTAGGATAATACTCCAAATAGGCACCAATAAAAGAATATGGAACTAATTTGATCAAACCACATCAGCTATGCTAGTGTAGGCTGATGCACACAGAATATTAGGTTTGGGTTTCTGAAAGTTGAGTGACAGTAGGACTCTGAATTATATGACTTACAAAAATTGAAGAATGTTTAGTTTACAGAATCTAAGAACATCGATTTAGTAATCAGAATTGCTTGGGGATGGGGTTGATCATGTGATTATCAGCAAAGTGAAAATGAATCAGATGCTTTTTCCAGATAACTCCTTTCTCACAGTTGCTAATAATTTGAAATATTTCATCTTACTGTTGTTATAATTGGTATTTCTCTTGAGGATCACTCTTTGCTTTGAATTTTCCAGTTTCCAGATCAATGTATTCATTAACCCCTTAAAATTTGGTGATCTAACTTGTTCACTTCTTTTCCAAGATTTTATTTATTTGTTAGACAGGTATAGTTACAGACAGTGAGAGAGACAGAGAGAAAGGTCTTCCTTCTGTTGGTTCACCCCCAAATGGCCACCACGGCCAGAGCTACACCAATCCGAAGCCAGGAGCCAGGAACTTCCTCTCAGTCTCCCATGTGGGTGCAGGGGCCCAAGCACTGGGCCATCCTCCACTGCTCTCCCAGGCCACAGCAGAGAGCTGGACTGGAAGAGGAGCAAGCCGGACTAGAACCGGCGCCCATAGGGGATGCCGGCACCACAGGCGGAGGATTAGCTATGGTGCCGGCCCCTCACCTGTTCTTCTTCTTTGTCCACTGACACTATACTTCCCAGTGCTACCTTCCTTGTGGTTATTTCCATCAGTCCACTAAGTAGTGCTGCCTCTCTGCCTAGTGTATTTATAATCAATGACTCTATAGTTATCTAGCATTCTAGCCAATTGTAATAAGCATATTATACTCTATTTTCAGTTCAAAGTTGAGCTGCTAATAGTCATTGCTTCTTAAAAGTTAGCATCATAAACATAGTCCTTCCCTAGTTTTTTTTGTTGTTGTTGTTTTGCTCATGTCAGTTTGCTGCATTGGAGGCAGAGTTCACCGAGTTTGGTCTATTTGAGAAGATAAACTTTTGAGTTACCATACAGCTCTGTGGCTAAATACATCTAAATTTATAATTGTGGTGTTCAAGTCAGAAACCAGAAATAGCTGCATGAGAGCTTTAGTTAAGCAAGGATACATACACACAGGTGAGATAAGCATTTAAGAGTGAGCTATGGCCAACATATAGTGCTCATACTTCCATGAGTATGCTGGGTCACAATTATACATACCATCCTGATTTAACAAAGAGAAAGTCCCCATATTATAAATAGCCCTACACTTAGTAATAGAATTCTGAGTTGATCACTTAATGATTTAAATAATTTTGCTACTTTTTTCCTTGAGTACTCAGCAAACTTCTAAATACAATTTTATTCCAAGAAACGTAACACCAAGAAAAAGGAAGGATATCTTATTTAGGGATTTTGACTGGCTATTCCTAAAGACACAGTAGAAAAAGTTTTGCTCAACTATCTATTTCATCTGCTGGACAGCATTTCCATGGATTACACAGTATATCCTATTTCATCTGAGATTTGTGACAGATCAAAATATTTACTGGAAATCAACCCTAACTTAAGCATAACAAAAATTGTTCTATATAAATACTTCCCTATTTGAAATGTACTTTAGTTAAATTGGCTTTGAATTTGTTTTAAATAAAATTATCATTTAAAGTAGATTTCAACAATATAAAAGAGGTCTTTACTGGCACTGGGACACAGCAATACTATGTGCAGAATCACAGGATTTGTAATGGAATATACAAAACCCCATTCCCATTCAGAACATCCCTCTACAGTTTAAGAGTAGCAATGACTTCAATCAACACAGTTTCCAAAATGATGCCCCTTAAACTGTCTCAAATGTACTAGAAGGGATCAGAACATTCCAGAAGTCAAGAATAATCTGGAAACAGCATAATCAAGAATGAACACCAGCAACCATTTTCTGGGGATAGAGGGTAATTCCTGGTTAGATACTGTTTACCACATGCCATTGCTATGATTTGGATGTGGTCTGTCCTCCAAGGGTTCATGTGTTGGAATGTTGGTCCTCATTGTGGTGATGTGAGATGTGGTGAGGCCTTTAAGAGGGTCTAGTAGGAGGTCCTAAGTCACCAGACAGCTACTCCCAGAAGAGATTAAGGTAGTGCTCATGGGACCTCTGTGCTCCCATAAGCTTGAATTGTTATTAATGAGCTTGACTTCTGCATTGCTCTTGACATTACTGTTTGTCAATGTGACCTCTCCCTCTCACACATGGTTCTGCCATGATGCCTTATGCTGTAAGCCTTCCACCACAGACCAAACAAATGGAGCTACACAATACTGGAATTTCAGCTTCCAAAACTGTGAGCTAAATAAATTTCTTTTCTTTAAAATGCTGCCTAGTTTCAGGTATTTTGTTATAATAACAAAATAATGAGCTAATAACCTACCCATTCACTTAAACATTAATTTTATTTTACCAGTGTTATTCCATAGCTTATAGTATTAATGCATTATACCCTATCAACTATTAAAAATTGAGAATATTTCAAAAGTAGTTTTTAAAGTATATCCTCTTACTTCTATCAGGAAATATTGTAGAAAAATATTAAGAGAGCAGCCTACATATTGGACATTTTCCTTCTGTTCGGTCACATTTTCAAAGGTTAACAGCTTAGTTAAATTTACCATCCCATGAAAGTCCTTACTAAGTTTGACAAATTGCTTGGAGCTCAGAATGCTTAGTTATGAGAATAAAAATCTCTACAGAGCAGAAATTGAATGTCAAGAGTTGCTTTCGAACATGGGACTTTCAGAAAAAAAGTTATGACTGCAATTGTGAGAGTTATTAGAAAATCACTAAGATCCTTTGAACTCTGAATTAAATCTCTTTCAGAAATCTGTCCTTGTAAATGCCTAGTACAATCTATTTGATACATGAATTTAAATGAAAAAATTTAACTATACTTAACTAATTTCTTAGTTCTTAAAGATGGAAATTCACAGATCATCAAGCTCAATTTCTTTCTTGATTTGAAAAATGCTGTGCTGCTTGTTTAAAAAGGACCACAACTAGAACTTTCTTGGGACAATTCCAAGATACAGCTAGTACTTTCTGGGAACATTTTTAGCTGATTCAAAGTTGTTCCTCACATTGTTCCCAGCCCCTTGACTCTTGCCCACAGAAAAAACTCAGCTCTGATATTTTCTTTCTTTCATATAGCCACAACTTAAATTTTATAGCAGTTTTTATTATCTAATAAAGTCATTTTATATATCTCATAAATTACAGTATCTTCTCCTCTTGGTCACTGTGCCAGGGGCACATAATATTAGGACAGTGTCCCTCTGTACAAGTTCTGTGTCATACTGTTAGACCAAAGTACCTTATGATAAACAAAATCACTATTAGTTTTTCATTTGAACAGTTACCAAGGCTGGTCTTTTTTGCTTTGCATTTGAGAATTTGTCATTATGAACATGCACATTTTTTTTTGACAGGCAGAGTGGACAGTGAGAGAGAGAGAGGCAGAGAGAAAGGTCTTCCTTTGCCGTTCATTCACCCTCCAATGGCCGCCATCGCTGGGGCGCTGCGGCAGGCGTACCACACTGATCTGATGGCAGGAGCCAGGTGCTTCACCTGGTCTCCCATGGGGTGCAGGGCCCAAGCACTTGGGCCATCCTCCACTGCACTCCCTGGCCACAGCAGAGAGCTGGCCTGGAAGAGGGGCAACCGGAACAGATTCCGGCGCCCTGACTGGGACCAGAACCTGGTGTGCCAGCGCCGCAAGGCAGAGAATTAACCTGTTGAGCCATGGTGCCGGCCGAACATGCACATTTTTCTCTGTTGATTTTTATTGTCATTGCCTACTCATCTACAGTCCCTGTAGAACTCTCAGTTGCATGATTGAAATCTCCAAGCCCACTGACTATACTGACCAAGGCTCTATACTCTCCTATCTATCCTGGAGTAGTCTTTTCATTTAGTATTCAGAGACAAGTCTCTTCAATGACCGGCTTCAAAAGATGAGCAAGAGTAACTAGACCATATGCCCCAGGAGGTGAATCAAAGACAGTGCATCTCAGTGACATATGTAAATATTTAGTGTATAAATTTTTAGGTGATATATGCATGATTTAAACAAAAATGTTAAATGTTTGTTGTCAAGATACTAGTAAAAAACATGCACATCTAACCCACTATTTTATGTAAAATGATTGCTTTTTATCAAGTTAAGAAACAAATCAATGTAAATTGGTTAAAACAAAAAAATTAGCAACTAAAAGATACTTTGTGAAAACAAATTACTGGACCATTTTATGATGAATTTCCTTAAGTTTTTACTAGCTCTTTCTCAATAGCACAATCCTTCCTAGGAATGTTCACATTCAAATTTTATAATCATATTTTTCATGTCTCCTTTAAGTCACTAACAAACTGGAGAAGGAGATTTTTTTAATAAAAAAGAGAAAATATCCTTTTTTTAGTACATATTTTCTATCAAATAAAGCCCCAATATTTACAGATCACACAGTGAAAAACCTCCCCAATGTCTTAAAACAGAAATCCTAATTCCGCCTCTGTGCTCAATAACCATTTGTTTTAATTTCCTCCTTTTGAGTTTTAGGATATCTTTGTCAACTTCCCAGGTGTAAATAAATGTATGGACATTGCATCCTAGGTATATTTATTATATTTTAGAGAGAAAGGGAGAAAAACAAAAACAAAAACAAAAAAACCAGAGAATGCAAGCTCTTTCATCCACTAGTTTGCTCCTCAAATGCCCACAACAGCTGGAGTGTTTCAGGCTGAAGGCAGTAGCTCATAGCAAAATCTGTGTCTCCCATATAGGTAGTACTTGAACCTGCTGCCTCCCAGGAGGTAAGGAGCTGAAATCAGAAGAGCCAGGACTCATACCCAGTTACCATAATGAGGGATGCAAGGCATCCTAAGTGGCATATTAGCCACTACCAAAAGCTAACTGTGGTGTTGTGTGGTTTTTTTTTTTTAAGATTTTATTTATTTATTTTGGAGGTAAAGATAGAGACAGAGAAAGGGAGAGACAGACAGAAAGGTCTTCCATCTGCTGGTTCACTCCCTAAATGGCCACAAAGGGCAGAGCTGATCCAAAGGCAGGAGCCAGCAGTTTCTTGTAGGTCTTTCACGTGGGTGCAGGGGCCAAAACACTTGGGCCATCTTCTAGTGTCTTCCCAGGCCATAAGCAGAGAGCTGGATCCGAAAAGAAAGAGGTGGGGGCAGGAACCAGGGCCCATACTGCATGCCCGCACCGCAGGTGGAGACTTAGTACTGTGCACAGTGCAGACCCCTCGTGTTGTTTTTTAACCAAACAACAGAGTATAATTGAAACACTGTTATCACCACCCAACTTATTTTTTTCGTACAAAGGATATAGGTAAATGTAAAAAAAAAAAAGAATTATCAAAATTGTTGAAGGCTGATCTTTCTATGATGAAGAAACATGGCAAAATACAGAGATGAGGTATGGGGCAAGGTAGACATGGATTTGAAACGTTGCTCTCCTACTTGCTAGCTACATGAATTGAAGTAAGTCATTTGTCATCCCTGAGTCTCAGCTTTCTCATCTGTGAAATGGGGACCTGCATATAAAGTGTCAGGGACAAAGTAAATCAATCCAGTGGGTATTCTCATCAACACTGGATTATTCTTACTATGATACTTCAAGAAGTCTGAGGAAAATGGCTATTAAAAGATCAGTTTATTGTAGTTCAAAATAAATTTTGAAATGTGTGTAACATTTTTTTCATAAAGGCATTTTCTATTAACTTTTTTAGGCATCCTCATATTCCTTAATTGAGGGGAAAATAGAAAACTTTTAAATGACTTGCTAAATTAATTATTACATTTACCAATACTCTTTCTTAAGAAAATAAACTGATAAAAATGCTCTTTCAGTGAAATTCACTTAATAATAAAATCTATGAATTATCCAAAAGTTACAAATAATTAAAAGAACACATTTGTGTCCTTTATTTTAAAGTTTTACATGTCAATAATTATCATTTAGATTCTTGTCTGTTTATTGATATCATGGTTCCCATTTTTATTTTTTATCTAAAACAATCTTTTTTAATCTGAAAAAGACCACTCTAATTTAGAATAGTCAATAACTTGATAAAAAACTTACTGAAATTAAAATGAGATTAGTTGATCAGAACTATTTTAATTATACTTGATACAAAATCAGTTACTAAGTCCTTATATGAGATTACAAAGTACAAGATCCTAAGGTAATCTTTCTGAGTATAATATAAAATTGGACTAGTTTTAGGTCTCCCAAATTAAATACCAAGTCTCCTGAGGGCAATAAAGTCTAAGATATCTGAGTGAAAATGAGTAGGTGTTTTAATTTAATAATTTTCACCACTGATATTTACCTATATGAGATTTCACAAATTTAAAGCCTATGAAATCACTTAGATTCTAATGCATTTAGAGAGCATAATATGCAGCAGTGAAATTTTAATTTGTATTTCCTTATAGGCTAACAGACAAGGAAGGCTTGATAAGAGAATGATGGGGAGTAAAATATGATACATTTATTAATATACAGGCAGACCTGCAATTTTCTAAATTTCCTTCTAATTAGATATTGTCAGTCTGTGGACAAGTTAAGTGTAGAGTGTGTCCCTCGGCAGAGTAGAAGTGTGGAATGAATGTGCAATTTCAAGGGAATGTAATATAATTAGAAAACCCTTGGCAAATCATTGACATCAGGAAAGACATTAAAAACCCAACCACGGCCCTTTTAAAAAATCAAATTCCATTAAATAGAAATCCTGCGAAAACCAGTGAACTCAGTCACAAAGGTAAAATAAGGAGAGTGAAGTGGTCAATACACCATAGCCCCTTGTGCCCAGTTCTCGATGATTTGTTTTAGGAGCAGTCACCCAAGTGACAGGAAATTGAAAGTCAGGTGCTTCTGCATTTACTGTTTCTTACTGTGCTTTATTTAACAAGCAACAGTAGCTGCACCAGAGGTCATGCATGCCAATGGATTACTATACAGGCAATGCAGGTGGCTTCCACCATTACTGAATATAAAGAATCAAGGTCATAAACACAAAGTGTTAAGACAAAAGTCAGCTATGCCACTCTTGTTCTTAAAATCCTTTAATGGTTTTTCATCTCACTCAAAATGAAAACTTAAGCCCTTCTAAGAATCTACAAGGTAGGGTGGGTGCTATGGCATAGAAGGATAAGCACCCATGGCACCGGCATCTCATATGGACACCAATTGGTGTCCCAGTTGCTCCTCTTCCAACTCAGCTCTCTGCTTATGCATGGGAAAGCCGGGGAAGATAGACCAAGTGCTTGGGCACCCACATGGGAGACCTGAAAGAAGTTCCTGACTCCTGGCTTCAGATAGGCTCAGCTCTGGCTATTATGGCCATTTGGGAGTGAACCAGTGGTTAGAAAACCTTTCTCTCTGTAAGTCTACCTCTCACATAAATAAATAAAATTTTTTAAAAAAGAATTTACAAGACCACAATGAAGGCCCTATTTCCTTTGTGATTTCAAGCTCAGTTACTCTTCCCCTTGAGCATTGTATTCCAGCTGCACTAGCTCTCAACTCTCATAACTCACCGGGCAAAATTTCACATGTTCTTTCTTTGCCCTGGAATGTTCTTTCCAAATATCCTCACGGTTTGCTCCCTAACTCAAGTTTCTGCTCAGATCTAACCTACCAAGCTTGTCTTTCCTTGATCACTTCACTAAAAAGTAAATAACCCGTTTTCCTATTTTCTTCTTTCTTGTTTTGCTATTCTTTGTGATGTCTATGACTTCTGATATACTAATTATATAATTTCCTTATTTTAATTTGGTTATTGAATCTCTTCCTCCACCTGTTGTATAGCTTCACCATGACATGAATACTTAGAAGACAAATTGCACAAACTAAGTGCTCTATAAACATTTGTTGAATAACTGAATGAAGATACGAAGGAAAGAATGAAAATATTAACTTATCTGTTAATCACGAGTCTTCACGTAGGGAAGGAAGAGTGATGGCCTTATGAAAATTTCAAGAACTCTTTAATCACAAGTAGACTTATTAAAACACTTACAGTTCAATAGAACATATAAATCAATTGGAAGTGCCATTAACACAGGGCTGAGAGTGCTGAACATTTGAAGGTCAATGAGGTTAAAATTGCACCAAGCAGAAAAAATTATACTCCACTCACCTAAGGAAATCAGAAAATCTTCAATGACATTTGAATTGTTTTTAAAAGATAGAATAGATTTAGATGTCTCCATTTGAGTGGGTTGGGTGAGTTTTAAGAAGGAGAAGACATGTAAACAAAGGTTCAAATCTGTGAGTCACTGAGTACAAATGTTAAGTTCTTCTGTTTGGCTGCAATATAGGACATACAAAGATAACCACAGGGATAAAAGGTTGGAAAAGGTAGAGCCAAATTAGGAACGAACCTATAAAAGATCCATCACTTTAGCAGGATTTGTTGTCTTTTGAATAGAAGTGCTTTGATCCTTGCTTGGACCTTACACTTTTTAAATTTATTTTATTTTATTTTTTGACAGGCAGAGTTAGACCGTGAGAGAGAGAGACAGAGAGAAAGGTCTTCTTTCCGTTGGTTCACCCTCCAAATGGCCGCTAGGGCCGGGGCGCTGCGTGGATCCGAAGCCAGAAGCCAGGTGCTTCCCCTGGTCTCCCATGCGGGTGCAGGGCCCAAGGACCTGGGCCATCCTCCAGTGCACTCCTGGGCCACAGCAGAGAGCTGGACTGGAAGAGGAGCAACCGGGACGGAATCCGGCGCCCCGACCGGGACTAGAACCTGGTGTGCTGGTGCTGCAGGTGGAGGATTAGCCTAGTGAGCCACAGTGTCATCCTTTGTACTTTGATTTACATGCTTTCTCCTTATTTCCTTTAAAGTTTCACTTTCTTCTGGGGAATATATTAGCCATCAGTAAAAAGTGGAATGATTCCTGGGATCTATGGGGGAAACTAATGAGCCCCTCTCCTCTCATTTCTTTCTTTCTATTTTTATTTTATTTTTATTTTTTTTTTTTATTTTTTGACAGGCAGAGTGGACAGTGAGAGAGAGAGACAGAGAGAAAGGTCTTCCTTTGCCGTTGGTTCACCCTCCAATGGCTGCCGCAGTCGGCGCGCTGCGGCCGGCGCACCGCACTCATCCGATGGCAGGAGCCAGGTGCTAGGTGCTTTTTCCTGGTCTCCCATGGGGTGCAGGGCCCAAGCACTCGGGCCATCCTCCACTGCACTCCTGGGCCACAGCAGAGGGCTGGCCTGGAAGAGGGGCAACCGGGACTGAATCCGGCGCCCCGACCGGGACTAGAACCCGGTGTGCCATTGCCGCAAGGCGGAGGATTAGCCTGTTGAGCCATGGCGCCGGCCTCATTTCTTTCTTTCTTAAAGCATCTGTCTCCATGATGGTTCAAGGCATCCAGCTATGTCCATCTCATCCAGATGCCCGCATCCTTCCTCCTGGTGGGGCATGTGAGGCAACAGAAAGCAGTTATACGACAGGACTAGCTTCAGCAGGGAACTGCTAACCAGGAGAAATGAGACCCAAACTAAGGAATACATGACTAACTGTTTCAGATTATCTTTTGGTGCTCTTAGTTTTTCTTTGTTTGAGACTACTTTTAGGTCTCCTATACTTTTTCTAAATAGTAAAGCATCTGCTTGATAAAAATATATTATTTATTAAAAAAGAACCACTAGCTTATAAACAAAGTTTATATTTTACCTGTGTCTTTATTATTTCTAATTAGAGCTAAGTCTGAATTCAATTTTAAAATTTTTCATTCTCCCCTTTGGGTTCTTTATTTTTATTTTTCTGGTATTTCAGTTATTTATTTATTTTCAGGCAGAGTTAGACAGTGAGAGAGAGAGACAGAGAGAAAGGTCTTCATTTTTCCATTGGTTCACCCCCCATGTGGCCGCTATGGCCAGCGAGTTGCGGCTGGCACACTGTGCCAATCCGAAGCCAGGAGTCAGGTGCTTCCTCCTGGTCTCCCATGCGGGTGCAGGGCCCCAAGCACTTGGGCCACAGCAGAGAGCTGGAATGGAAGAGGAGCAACCGGGACAGAATCTGGCGCCCAACCAGGACTAGAACCTGGGGTATCGGCACCGCAGGAGGAGGATTAGCCTAGTGAGCTGTAGCACTGGCCTGTATTTCAGTTATTTTTAAATCCCATCAGACCTCATCTTTTTTTCCTGTTTTGAATTATTTTTTAAAATGTTGTATTTCTTTGTCTCATAGAACTTTACATTTTATTTCTACCCTTTTCTAACATGTAACTTTAACACTTTGAAACCTCTACATTTTTCACTATTTTATAATAATCTTATTTTTGTTATTCTCTTCTTTTTATCTTTTAATAATCATCAAAAAGATGTTCACATAGGTTAAAAAGAAGTTCAGATATGAAAAAAGAAATTCAAATGCAAAGGTGGAGACATTAATCAAAGCCAAAACTGTGAAAAAATGTGGAAGAAGTAATTCTCAACTTTCCCCACTCCATACCCCAGTCCCACAGCCTATCCTATTACGAACCCTCCTCTAGCAGGGAGAGATAGTATTGTAAAGGTTCTCCATGAAATGAATCTGAGGACACATGAGGGAATTTTCCCTTGTTCTGTATGTTTCTCCTCCCTCTCCACACACAGAGGCAATACCATTAATTGTCCTGAAAGATATTGCATGCTCCACCATCCTATTCTATTGTAAGTAGGAAAGGCATACTTTGCATCCCACAGCCTCTGATACAGACAGCTATGTGAATTTAGCAAATTATGTCAAAGTCATGCTATCATCGAGGAGAGTTTACAGTTGCCTTTTCAGATGAAGAACTCAACAGTGTTGCAGTTCCCAAAGGATAGCCAAGACAGGAAAAGTAGAAAAGATGCTCATCCAGATATTTTGCAATAATTTCAAATTATCCTGGTTTAAATATGTTTCCCGTCTTTTTTTCCTAACCATGGGGATCAAGGAAAATCCATTTTAAATTAAAAATTTAAAAAATTCTGATCAGGCAGTACTATCTATGTGGTTTCCTTACATTTACAAGTACTACTGTGTAATACAGACCGCCCAGAGGCTGCTGTGTGTGGAGAGCTGACAGACTCAATGAGCCTCAAAGCATGATTTACGTCCACCTTCGAAGACCATTTTCAGGTTTCTGAGAGAACACAGGGGATTTTTCTTGGGTGACTTGACTTTTTTAAGGGTGATGTAATAAAAATTTAGACAGAAATCATCTTGATACTGATTTTGATTTTGTCACTTTCATGCACCGGATCTATATCATCTCTCCCCAGATGGGAGACTTCAGTGTAATGACCCCAGACTGCTGTACTTTGCCCTGTTTCAGGATGTGATAATTCCCTTTTTAATTGTCTGGCTGGGAATGTCCTGTTTGCTACCCTTACTCACTCTTGATGCTCAGTCCTTCTTTAGCGTTATGACCAGGAAGTCTCACTCCAGCAGCAGCACACTGGCCCGGAGACATGCTCTCATTGGCTCAGAACTGGCCAGGCCACAGTGTGAGAGCAAGTACAAAGCCATTCAACGGAACTGAGTACACCAAGCTTTCTAGCCACACTAAGACTCCTCTTCGGGGACATCACAGGATGCATATTTGAAAGTGAGACTGTTCATGTGCTTGAGGGCTTTGAGTTTTTATCATTGTAGGTCTACAAAGACACTTGCTTTGAATAGCTTTGGGACAATTGAGAAAAATTTCACGTTGTTCCATAGGTCTCTGAACTTTAAGATCAAATGATTGGAAGGAATATCAGGAATTTATGTAGGCCAAATTCTAATGCCTATGAAATGAGATTTCACAGTTTGGTTCAAAAGGTAGCTTTTTAAGAAAGAGAAATAAAGGAAGGAAGGAAAATTTAAACTTTTAGAGTGTTCTTTAATGATAAAGGGTTTTCCCTCACTTTAATTTCCTGTTATAGTTTCCATAAGCAGTATATGAAATTATCTGATACTAATCTGATATTCAATGAATATTTTCCTTTATTTTTAATTTTTATATCATCTGACCTCCTCATTTTTATTTCATTTATTTTTCTCTTTCTTGGTCCCAATTTCATTCCAATTCCTGGGCCTCTATTTCAAAGAACAGGAATCTTCGTCCTGGCTTGTGACAGAAATAAGAGTAGCTCTCGGGGCTGGCGCTGTGGCGCAGAACGTTAAAACCCTGGCCTGAGGGGCTGGCATCCCATATGGGCGCTGGTTCTAGTCTTGGCTGCTCCACTTCTGATCCAGCTTTCTCCTATGGCCTGGGAAAGCAGTGGAAGATGGCCCAAGTCCTTGTGCCCCTGCACCCACGTGGGAGACCCGCAAGAAGATCCTGGCTCCTGGCTTCAGATTGGAGCAGCTCCGGCCGTTGTGGCCATCTGGGGAGTGATCCAGCAAATGGAAGACCTCTCTCTGTCTCTACCTCTCTCTGTAACTCTGTCTTTCAAATAAATAAAAATAAATCTTTTAAAAAAAGAGTAGCTTTCTCTAAACAATATTATTAGAAAATAAAACGTGTCTTGTCATGTCCATTCCCCACGCACTGCATGTCAAGCTTCTTTCCTTCATACATGGAGGAGAGGAAGGGGTTTAGCTACAGTTCAGTGACAGATGTTTGGTGTTTGGTTTTAGCAAGAGTCACCAGCGCCTGACTTTCTTCTGCCCTGTAAGCTCCACTGCCCAGCTTGTCTCCAGAGCACTATGGTCCTGCTGTGAGGAATCATTCAGTTTCATTCCCCAAGTCTCTGCGAGGATCACTCTGAAGTGTATATGGGTCTGTGCCAGGCAGGAGGTTATTTCATGAAAATCAGCCAAGATTTCTTTTATTTCCTTTCATCACATGACTTCTGGTTAAGCCTCTGGTGGGAAATTTGTAAGGTTAGCATCTAATGTTTGTAGCTCACGGAGGACAATTGCACTCTGTAAATGAAAGTTTCATCGCGGTGTTGGATTGGGATTTTTTTCACAGGGAATGTCTCAAAGTCAGAAGCAGTAAATTGGGATATGGGGAATCTTGTCATCTACATACTATATCCCAACATATGGCAGTAACTTTAGATGCCAACCACAGTCACTCATAATTAAAACTTTAGACAGTAAAATACAGAATACTTTTTTCTTAGCTCTTTTACATTAATTCAATCTGTCCATATGTCCACCAAAGAATAAAATAGCAAAAATAAAAAGGGAAAATAGTCTAGAGATTTGAAGAGTTATTTTCTTTGATTTAATATCACATTAAAACTATATATGTGAGCTGGCGCTGTGGTGCAGTGGGTTAAGGACCCAGGTCTGCAGGGCCAGCATCCCATATGGACACCAATTCGTGTTCCAGATGTGCCACTTCTGATCCAGCTCTCTGCTATGGCCTGGGAAGAAGGTTGAAGATGGCACAGGTCCTTGGGCCCCTGTGCCCACTTGGAGAACCCAGAAAAACTCCTGGCTCATACTTTGGATCAGTACAGCTCTGGCTATTGTGGCCATTTGGGGAATGAATGTGAAGATGGAAGTCCTCTCTCTGACTCTACATCTTCCTGTGGCTCTTTTAAATAAATGAAATAAATCTTTAAAAAAAAAAACTATAGGGGCCAGCGCTGTGGCATAGTGGGTAAAGACACCACCTGCAGTGCCAGCATCCCATATGGGCACCAGTTTGAGTCCCAGCTGCTCCACTTCTGATCCAGCTCTCTGCTATGGCTTCAGAAAGCAGTGGAAGATGGCCCAGGTCCTTGGGCCCCTGCACTCATGTGGGAGACCTGAAAGAAGCTCCTAGCTCCTGGCTTCAGATCGGCCCAGCTCCAGCTAAGCTGCCATTGCAGCCATTTGGGGAGTGAACAGGGATGGAAGACTTCTTTCTCTCTCCCTCTCCCTCTCCCTCTCCCTCTCCCTCTCCCTCTCCCTCTCCCTCTTCCTCTTCTTCTCCCTCTCCCTCTCCCTCCCTGACTCTCCTTCTCTCTTTCTGTGTAACTCAGACTTCCAAATAAATAAGTAAATCTTTAAATTTAAATAAATTAATATATATATGAATCTATAGGACAATGATAACATCACAATACTACACTGAAGCAAATATATATAAATTTAAAACAATATTACACCGAAGTAAATATATTTAAATTTTAAAATGTTAATTTTCAATCAGCTGATATTACTTTTTTCATTATCTGCTGAAACAAAAGTGAAAAACAAAGAAAATACATCTTATAATGAGAAAATATAAACAATCTATATAACAAACTGTTTTCAGTCAATTCAGTTAAGAGACCTGCTAATTATAAATCTTCAGATTTTTTAGAATATCTATCCAGAAATGTTTGTCCTGGTATACTTTTCATATATTTCTAATAAAATACTCTTCAATTGAATTTAATAGAATTCACTTATTTCTATCATTCTTTCCCCAATTAGTATTCACAGTTCTATTTGAAATTCATGGGACTGTGTGACTTTGTTATTAGATATCTTCCAAAACTTTTGGAAAATTTTCCCTCTTCCAGTATTTTTTTCTATCCTCTTCCCTGTTTTCTGGTATTCAAAAAAAAAAAATTAAACTTTCTCACCACATCTCCTGAATTTCTTTCCTTCTACTTCGTACTTTCTATATTTTGTCTCTTTGGCTTTATTCTGGATGGTTTCTTTTGATCTATGTCAATTCATTAATAATCGTGAGCCTTCTGCTGCTTTTTCCAGGTGCATTATCAGGGAGCTGGGTTGGAAGTGGAATAGCTGGGTCTTGAATTGGCACCCATATTGGAGAAAGCGGCTTTATGCACTATTCCACAAAGCCAGTCCCAACCCTGTTACTTTTAATATAGGGCATACTTATTTGTCTTTGTTAGATAACAGACATTTGTAAGGGTTCTTTTTCATGTTGTCCTGCTTCACTTTGTCCTTGGGTAGGTGGCTTTGTATGTCAGATACAACATTTAAAAAGTGGTAGAAATAACTTGAGTCCAACATGATGTTATTATCCCTCAGGGAAGAGAGAATTTTCATCTGCTTTCACCGGTACTTGTAGATCCTGGCTTTCCAGTTTCACCTTAAATTCCACTTGAGCAACCCAAATTACTTGACAGTGAGTGTTGTGTTTCAGGACAGGAGCTACTTGTGGCTCAATCTTGGGAAACTTAGATCCATTTCCTAAGTTTACATCAGGGAAATTCATCTGGGGACCTCATCTTTGGCAAGATGCAAACTTCAGCTCTTGTCTTTGAAGACCAATTACTGTCAAAGACCTGCCTGACTCTTCCTTTGACTTAGTAAATGTTCCTGGGCCAAAGAACCTCCAAATCCTGTACTCATCTCTCTAAATTCCTTCTTCTCTTAAGTGCTCATCTAGTTATTCCTCATTATTCTATTAGCTATTTGATACTTTGTACTCTTAATTCATTTACAATTTATAGTTAACAAGAGGACTGTTTCAAATTACTCAGTATGGTATTCCCATAAACAGAAAGTTTTCTTTTTTTTATTTTATCTTTACAATTACATTTGTATTTAATTAAATAATTACTTTTTGTAATTTCAATTTAAAAATTAGCAATAAAAATCAAATTTGTGTGATATCCTGTGATTAATTACATGTATACATTCTGCAATATTCAATTAGGTAAATATATTTATCTTCTCAAAAATTTAAATTTCTTTATAGTGAAAACATCCAAAATCACTTCTCTAGTTTAATACCAAAAGACATAGTACATTAACTTGTCAATAGTCATGTAATGTCACAGTAGAATCCCAGAACTTCCTAGTTCTATCTAGCTATAACCTAGTACTCACCAATTAACTTTTCCTAATCTTGCCCCCTCAATTTCCTCCAAAGCTTCTGGTATACACCATTGTAATTTTAACTTCAATGGGATTATCTACTTTTCAGATTGCACATATGAGTGAGATCATGTGATATTTGTCTTTATGTGTTTGGCTTATTTTACCTAATAAAGTGACCTACAGTTTAATCTTTTTATGGCTGAGTAACATTCCATTGTATATAGGTACCACATTTTTGTTATCCATACATCAGTGTATGGATATTTAGCTTGTTTCTATTTCTTGATTATTGTGAATGGTACTATATCAAACATCAGAGAGTGGATGTCTCTTCAACAGATGGATTTCGTCTCTCTTAATTATATGCCAGGATGAGATTTCTGACTCTAATATCAGGGTTTATTGTTGTTGTTGTTTGTTTACTTTTTTGTTTTTGTTCTTTTAATTTTCTGAGGATTTTCCTTATTGTTTTCCTCAACAGCTATATTAAAAATGTACATTGCCCCAAGGGTTTGCAAGAATTACTTTTTCTCCACATCCACACTAACCCTTGCTATCTTTTGTCCTTTTTTATAACAGCCAATCTTACTGGAGTAAGGTAATATCTCACTGTGGTTTGGGTTTGCATTTATCAGATGATTAACTCTATTGAGCTTTCTTTTCTTGTATCTGTTGGCCATTTGTAAGCCTTCCTTTAAGAAATATCTGTTTAGATTACTGACCATTTTAATTGGGTTGTGGTTTTGATACTGAGTTCTTCAAGTTCCTTACATACTCTGGATATTAATGTTTGTCAGCCTGCAAATATTTTCCCCTATTCTGTGGGTTGTATTTTCATCCTATTGATTGTTTTTGTTGATGTGCAAAAGCTCTTCGATGAATGATATCTCATTTCTCTCTCTTTGCTTTTATTTTCTGTGCTTTTGAGGTCTGATCTAGAAAATCATTGTCCATTTTAAAGTCTTGAAATGATTTCCCTATTTTGTTCTACTCCCTTAAAATTTTGGTGTTTCCACTTTACGCTTTTGATGCATTTCGAATTGATTTTTGTATTGGTGAAAGATAGGGATCTAGTCTCACTCTTTGGCATGTAGATATCCAATTTTCCCAATTCCATTTTTAAAAACTTAATCTTCCCATACATGTTCTTGGCACTTTGCAAAAGATAAGTTGGCTCAAGATGCATGGGTTGACTTCAAGGGTCACTAAAAAGCATAGCTTTGTAATGTGTTTTAAAGTCAGGTAGTGTAATGCCTCCAGCTTTCATTCCTTTTTCTAAATAACACTTTTTTTAGTTGTGTGAAAACTATCATAGAAATTTTATTTATTGGATATTCAGACTTGGGAGGAGGGGAGAGAGAGAGATCGATCGATCATCTGTCTGCTGGTTCACTTCCCAAATGGCAGCAACAGCTAGGGGTGGGCCAGGCTGAAGTCAGGAGCTTCTTGCAGGTCTCCCACATGGCTGACAGGGGCCCAAGCACTTGGGCTATCTTCTGATTCTTTCTCAGGAACATTAGCAGGGAGCTGGATCAGAAGTGAAGCATCTGGGACTTGAACCAGGGCCCATTTGGGATGCCAGCATTCTGGGCAGCTATGCCACAATGCTGGCCAATAGATATCACATTGAATCTGTACATTGCTGATGAATATTTTAATGGAATTGATTTTTCCAATCCATAAACATAAATATCTTCGCATTTTTGTGTCCTCTTCAATTTCTTTCATCAATAATTTATGGTTTCCATCATACAAATCTTCACCTCTTTGGATGAATTTCTTCACAGATACTTTTTTGTTGGCTAATAGAGATGGAATTTCTCTTCATTTCTTTTTCAGATGATTCACTACTGATTTTTTTTTTATTTTTTGACAGGCAGAGTGGACAGTGAGAGAGAGAGACAGAGAGGAAGGTCTTCCTTTTGCCGTTGGTTCACCCCTCAATGGCCGCTGCAGCCGGCGTGCTGCGGCCAGTGCACCGCGCTGATCCAAAACCAGGAGCCAGTGCTTCTCCTGGTCTCCCATGTGGGTGCAGGGCCTAAGGACCTGGGCCATCCTCCACTGCACTCCCAGGCCACAGCAGAGAGCTGGACTGGAAAAGGAGCAACTAGGACAGAATCTGGTGCCCCGACCGGGACTAGAACCCGGGGTGCCAGTGCCGCAGGTGGAGGATTAGCCTATTGAGCTGCAGGGCCGGCCCTCACTACTGATTTTTGTACATTGAAGTGATCCACAATTGTGATACATTTGTTTATTAGTTCAAACCACATTTTGGTGAAGTCTTTGGAGTTCTCTACATATAAGATAACGTCATCTGCAAATAGAGACAATCTGATTTCTTCTTTTCCAATTTGGATGTCATTTCTCTCTTTCTCTTTCCTAACTGTTCTAACTATGATTTCTAGTACTATGCTGAATAAAAGTGGCAAAAGCTGGCATCCTTGCATTGTTCCAGATCTTAGAATTCTTCAGCATTTCCACATTCAATATGATGTTAGCTGCTGCTGTGCTGTATATGGCCTTCATTATGCTGAGGTATGGTCCCACTATATGTAATTTTGTGAGTTTCATGAAGAGATTTTTAATTTTATTGCATGACTTTTCTGTGTCTATTGAAATGATCATATGATTTTGTCTTTCATTCTGTTGATTTCTGCATCCCATTTATTGATTTGCCTATGTCAAGCCATCTTTGAGTCCCTAGGATGAATCACACCAGACCATGGTGAATGATATTTTTATTGTATTGTTGGATTTGATTTTTTAGTATTCTGCTAAGGATTTCTACATTTATATTCATCAAGGATATTTCTATGTAGGTTTTTTTTCTTGGTATCCTTGAATGGTTTGGATATCAAGGTAATACTGGCACCACAGAATGAATTTAAAATAATTTTTTCTAGTTTTTTAAAATAATTTTAGATTTGTGTTATTTCTTCTTTAACTGTTTGCAATGTTGTAGTTAAGCCATTCATGCCTGGGACTTCTTTGATGGGAGTTTATTATTATTTATTCAATTTTCCTACTAGTTATTGGCCTGTTTAGGTATTTTGTTTCCTTATGATTTAATCTTGGTAACTTGGTAATTTGTCCATTACCTCCATATTATCAAGTTTATGGCCATATATGGTTCATAGTAATTTCTAACAATATATTCTAGTCATGTGATATCACTCATAATGTCTCTGTTAATCTCTAATTCTATGTATTAAAACCTTCTCTTTTTGCTTAGTCTATGAATTTATTGATTCTGTTTATCTTTGTAAAGAATCAGCTTTTTGTTTCATTGACTTTTTGTATTTTATGAGTCTATGTCACTTATATGTGCTCTGAGTTTTACTATCTATTTTCTTCTACCAACTTCTATTCAGCTTGTTTTTGTTTTCTTTTTCCTTGAAGTATAGCAATAAGCTGTTTATTTAAGATCTTTCTGAAGATTTTAATTTTTTTTTAGGCAAGCATTGATTACTATTAACATCCCTCTTAGAACTGCTTTTGCTATCCCATAGGATTTGGTATGTTTTATTTCCATTTTCATTTGTTTCAAGAAATCTATAAGTTTTATCCTTGGTCCAGTGGTTGTACAGGAATCAGTTGTTAAATTTCCATGTACTGGTATAGTTTTTCTTGTTTTTTTGTTTTGTGATTTTATTTCATTGTAGTCAGAAAATATGCTCAACATGATCTCTGTTCTTTTAAATTTGTTGAGACTTGTTTTGTGATCTTCCATATGATCTGTCCTGGAAGATGTTCCATGTGCTGTTGAGAAGAGCGTGTATTCTGCAGCACTTGGACAGAAAGTTCTAGATGGCTGCTAGGTGCAATTGACCTAAGGTGTATATAACTCCGCAGTTTGTTGATTTTCTCTGTGGGTGATACGTCCATTTCTGAAAGCCAGGTGTTAATCTCCCATAGTATTATTGTATTAGAGTCTATCTCTTACTTTAGGTTTGTTAATATTCATTTTACGTATTTGTGTGCCCTAATATTGGATGAAATATATATTTACAGACATTATTTCATGATATTTCATGTATTTTCAAATAACTTGACTTTGAGCTCACTGATTTTTCTTTTATTTGATCTATACTGCTATTTATACCTTTTATTGCATTTTTACTTTGCTCTCAAAGTATTTTTCAGTTGAAGAATTTCTGCTTGATTTTAATTTTTTCCATCTATCAAATATCTCCATTAAAATACTGAGTAATTTCTGTTTTTCTTGAGTTTCTTCAGTTTCTTTAAAATAGCTGTTTTGAAATCTTCATCACAGAATTTTGAAATTTTGACTACTGGATGGCTGTTTTCTGGTTCCTTGTTTTTCACTTTAGGTGAGGTCATAGTTACCTAGAAATTCTTTTTTTAATATTTATTTATTTATTTGAAAACCAGAGTTACACAGAGGAAAGTCAGAGAGAGAAGAGGTCTTCCATCTGATGGTTCACTCCCCAGTTGGCTCAACGGCTGAAGCTACGCCGATCCGAAGCCAGGAGCCAGGTGCTTCTTCTGTGTCTCCCTCATGGGTGCAGGGGCCCAAGGACTTGGGCCATCTTCCACTGCTATCCCAGGCCATAGCAGAGAGCTGGATCGGAAGAGGAACAGCTGGGACTAGAACCGGCACCAATATTGGATGCTGGTGCTTCAGGCCAGGGCATTAAGCCGCTGCACCACAGCGCCGGCCCTGCTAGAAATTCTTGATTCTCATTTGTGAATAACATCTGCAGATTGATTAATTTTAGAAAACCTATCTTAATCTCTGGTTGTTTTCCTAGAAATTCTAGGCAGTCTGTTTATTTTCTGTGACCCTATGGTTATTTCTACAATGTCAGTACTAGATAATACCCTATGTTGAGTTTTTCCCCAGGTCTGCTATTGATGTTTTTACTGATTCAGTCCTACAATACTCCCCAACCTCAAATTTGTCCTAAACCTGTGTTCTTTATGTTGTTCAGTATGAACTGAGGACACACCTAAAATGGGGTTACTCCACTCTTTCAAGTCTTTCCCTAGGCCTGTGGTAGGCTAAGACACCTTGTCCCGTGTCCATGATGCCAGGATACTAGATCACATCTGGAACCCACAGTCTATGAACACCAGCACACCTGGGGGTAGGACTGAAGCCAATCCTATTGCAGTCTGTCTACAGCTGAGGTGACTATCTGCTTGATATCATTCCTACCAGCTACCAAGGATGAAAGCTGGAGTGTTAGACTGCTCAACTGGGACCACAGAGCTCCATTGGTAATGAAATAGGTCCAGAAGCTCTGTAGGTACTAGCCTGGGCTCAGGAATCATTAATATCTGCTCAATGCTAGGTTTTATCAGCCTGGTACTCTGTTCCAAAGAAGTCATGCGATTCTTTGCCATATGTCAAAGGTTATTGGAGGGGTGATAGAAACAGCTGCTCAGCTACTGAGACTGGATCTAGGTGGGTCACACGTGGATCTCACAGTCATCAGACCTTGTGCAATCTTTGACGTGTACCTTTAGGGACTGGTGGTTATACATGCCAAAACAATTTGGTTTACAGCAAAAGTCTACATCTGACACTGGAGTAAGCATGGAGACTATACACAGATACTTGCCTAGGGATGGAAACCACTGACATCTACCAAGCATTACACTTTATCATTCCAGCACCAATTTCCAAGACCCAGATGCGTCTTATTCCTGTCTGCCAAAGGTTAGAAAAGCATGATAAAGGCAGCCCCCTTGCTGGTCATAACTGGCTCTCACAGTCACTGGCCCCACAAATTCCCATGTGTCTCCACAGAAAGTTCTAGATGTCTGCCAGGTGCAAGTGACCTTGGGTGTATATAACTCTGCAGTTTGTAATACAAAATGACATTGAGTCACTGGAGTACAGGTTTCTGCCTGATGCTGGGTAAGTATAGAAGTTCATTATGTGAGCACTGGCTCTGGGATACAAGCCTTTGGGCTTTATCAGGTGCTTCATCTCACAACGGTAGACCAACTCTGAACTCTAAAGTACAGTCTTAATCTCTTTATTCTCTCTTCTCTGCACAGCTAGAATTTTGTTTTCTGTGGGTGACCAGGGGAACCTTGGCTGTGGAAGCTCCAAATATTTACTCCACAGATATGGGACTGGGGGCAGGGACAGAGGAACTCAATCTGATTAAACTTTTTCATAGTTGTCCTGGCTCTGGATTCAGTTCACTTTCCCTCTCCTGAGAGGGAGACATATCTCCACACCTTACTCCTTGTAGTTCAAGGAGTGGTATGTGGACAATTCTCATTCCTGCTTTCCAATGCTAATTTTCTTTGATTGTAATAAGATGAGACACTGTGGTCTCTTACCTGGCTTCCATACCTGTACAGAAGAGACTTGGTGTATGTTTATAGTTATTCCAATTGATGTTCCTATAGGGAGGTGGTCGCTGGAGCATCTTTTTCAGCTGCCACATTGGTGTGCCTCTCCAGAAGTACTTTTGTAATTACTTTTTACTAGGGAATTTCTAGAATACTACTAAATGATTGCAGTGTTATTCACATGCAACCATTAAGTTCTTTTCACTGGAATTGAAGACAAAGTAGATTTAATTGGAAATTTTCCTATCAATCCAACATGCCCTCATTACTAATGAGTGAAAGCCTGAATAGCTCTACATAATGGTCTCTCTATATTGTAAAAGGTTTTATATGATATTCTATTTTTAATAGAAAAATATGTCAAAATGACCAGTTTATGCCTTAGGACTAGAAAGTAATCAAACAGAGAAAAATGAGAAAAATTTCATAAAAAATGAGGAGATGAGCAAAGCCTCATGCCAATATACACTAGGATAAATTATAAGATATTTGTGAATATGACAAAACTGCTATGAAAAGTCCAAATGATTCCCATGATTACTACTAATAATAATTACATGTGTCTTTGGGTATATGTGTATATAAAAGATAAAGTAAGAGATGGGTGAAAGGAACGATGATGCAGCCTATCCAAAATTTGAACAACTGGGGAAAGTTTCCAGATAACCACTTGTTCAATACAAGCAAGAAGTAAACATGAAGCCAGTGAGTATCTTCACTAATCAGAAGTTGATGACATTCCTAAATTCTAAATATTAGAAAAAGGAATTAAATCTGTACATAAAAGGAAGATGAATAGAAAGGAATATGTCATTATAAGTTCTATAAAAATTACATCAAGGGAATTTAAAAGCACCTAAAAAGATTAGAAAATCAACCAATACATGAATTTATTGAATACCAGTTTATGTAGTCACTGTATTCAGTAATGAAACACTGGTAATTGACATAAAAATCATTCATAAAATATTTAGCTCCTAGGGACCTAGCAGTTAATACACATCAACTATGAACCATTACTCCTAGAGTGCAATTTCTTTCAGAGGGAGTAGACAAAGTACAGTTATTACATTAAACTGACATGGGTATGTTAGGTAGAGCAGAATAAGCTGGAGATGTAGCTGTGGTGACTTCATGGAAGAAGTGACGTTCAGACACCAAAATGAGGACTCTCAAGGATTTCAAGATGGCAGAATAAGGAAAGGATATACTGCTTTAGCCAAGGGGAAAATAGATTTTTTAAAAAGTGGAAGAAGTGCATTCCCAAGGGAGAATTGGAGAGACAACTACAGTGGAAATTCCACAAAAAGAAAAGGGATGCCATGGATTAGCATGGAATGTGCAGACATGCAGCAACAAGTGTGGACATAACACTTGACCTCTGTAGCCAAGAACCAGCTTTGAAAAGTGAGGTGACAGCAGACTGTAACAGCCCTTGCCACTGGTGACATTGGCAGAGGGAGACTCTGGCGGACTACAATGTCTTTGAGTCTGGCCTGGAGCCTTAATGGGAACATGGTATCCATCTAACCCAGGGAAAAAAGGCATGTTTCTTTCTCCTCATCACCCCACAATGGTGCCTGACAACCAGCTGAGAGCGGGTGCTATGCTGACACCAGGACCTGCTACAGCAGCTCTTGTGCATGTGCCCAGAAATTGGCAGGGACAAGGTGCCAGATTGTCACCAACAGCACCGATAGTGGCTCATGTGCACACACGGGATCTAGGGACTTTACTAGGGTGAAAGACCCATCTTCCTCACTGACTTTGTGTCTGGTGGGAGGGTTGATAGTGGGCTGGGAACCCACATAAGACTGTGAGATGTCCCCAGCCTCTCATCACATCACAGGCTCCGTGGCTCAAACCACCAAAGTGGAACACACACAGGGAGCTGGCTCTGGTAATGTCTCCACCTCTCTCTGGACAGGACTGGCTAGTAGGGTAGAGAAGATCCCTGGTCATCGTAGTGGGATCTGTGCTCACGCGAGGACTGCACAGGTCACTTGTGCATTTCATGTGGCAGTGTGGGTGAGTATTACACCTACTATGGGCTAACCCAGGGCACTGATCACCTTGGAAGAGAAGAGGTGAGTGTCTGATGCTGAAACACTGACCAGAGCTCCCTGGCCATACCCAGCACACACACTTCTGGGTGTTCACTGAAAGAGAAGACACTCCTCCACTAAGCTACAAAGGCATAGTACAAAGATAAAAACCATCAGAGGAAAAAAATCAGCAAGTCATTCTACAAATGCGTAAAAATAAATGCAGATATTCAAGAAATACAACGAGATCCCCCCAAAAGGAAAACAATAACACTGCAATATTAGAATGTGAAGATGAAGAGACTGATGAAATGCTTGAAAAAGAATTCAAAAGATTAACCATAGGATTATTCAGAAGCACCGTGAAGCAAATTCATGAATTAAAGATCCCTACATGATATGAGAGAAAAATTTCCCCATGATATTGAGATTTTGAAGAGAAATCAAACAAATATTAGAAATCAAGAATTTGATGTGTCAAATTAAAAATTCAAAAAGTCTTAACAACAGACTTGGTGAGGCAGAACAAAGAATAACTGAGCTAGAGGGCAAAAATCTTTAGAAATTTCTCAGCTCACCTTTCCCTCCAAAAAGAGAGAACAAATTAGAAAAGTTAAAAACAGTATTGGAGATTTATGGGATACTATCAAGCATCCCAACATATGGATCTTAGGAGATCCTGAAGGTGTGGAAAAATAGGATAGATTAGAAGGCCTATTCAGTGAAATAATTAAAGAAAAATTTCCCAATTTGGAGAAAGAAAGGAACTTTCAAGTACATGAGGCACAAAGAATTTCTAATAGACATCACCAGAAAAGATCTTCACCATGACACATTATACTGAAACTTTCAACAGTAAAACATAAAGAAATATTCCAAAAAGTACATGAGAGTAATTTCAGAATACATGGAGATGGTCTCCAATTAGACTCACAGCTGACTTCTCATCAGAAATTCTACAGGCTAGAAGAGAATGGAGAGCCATAGACCAATCTTAAAAAGAAAAGAAAAAAAAAACCCTGTCAATCCAGAATATTGGACCTTGGAAAGCTATCATTTATTAATGAAGGTGAAAGAAAGACCTTCCATAGCAAACAGACATTGAAATATTTTGTCACCACTTGTCCAGCCTTACAAAATATGCTTAAGGATATGCTATACACAGAAACACAGAAAGATAGTCATTATGATAAAAGAATGTGAAGGCAGAACACCTCCCAGTAAAAGTACAAAGGAAATCTAAAGCAAGCAATAGAAATGTTTACAGAAAAATGGCAAGGCCATGTCATCACTTATAAATAGTAAATTTGTAGGGCTAAGTTCTTTAATTAAAAGATACAAGATAGCTCAATGGATTAAAAAGAAAAGACTCATCTATTCACTGCCTACCAGAAACACATCTCACTGAGCAAGATACACACACTAGGATGGAAAAAAGATAATCCATGCTAATAGAAATCAAAACCGAGTAGGTGTAGCAATCCTAATATCAGGCAAAATAGATTTTAACACAAAAACTATTAAAAGAGACAAAGAAGGGTACCATGTAATGATTAAGAAATGAATTAAACAGGAAGATGTGACTCTAATAGTGGTATATACACCTAATATCAGGGTGTGTGGATATTTAAAACAAATATTAATGGATCTAAAAGAAGACATGGATTCCAGTACAGTGGTAATGGGGATTTCAGCACATTATTTTCATCAATGGAAAGATCAACTAGACAGAAAATCAACAACAACAACAACAAAACAGAGATAATCTACACTACGGATAAAATGGACCTAATATCAATCTACAGAACCTTCTACCTCCCAGTTGTAGAATACAATCTTTTCATCAGTGCATGGAAATTTCCCTGTTATAGACCACATGCTAACCACAAGGAAGTCAGCAAATTCAAAAAATTCAAAATTATACCATGCATCTTTTCTGACCACAATGGAATGAAGATGGAAATTAAAAACTCAATAATCTCTAGAACATATGTAACACATGGAGACTGAACAACATGCCCCTAGCAGTGGGTCATACAAGAAATCAAAAGGGAAATAAAAAACTTTCAGAAATGAATGAAGATAACAATACAACATATCAAAATTTATGGCATAAATCAAAACCAATGTTAGGAGGGATGTTTATAGCAATTGGTGCCTATATCAAAAAATTAGAAAGTCATCAAATGAATGTGGTATCAACACATCTCAGGGACCTCGAAAAACAACAAATCAAAAAAAAAATAGTAGGAGGAAAGAAATTATTAAAATTAGAGAACAAATAAGCAAACTTAAAACAAGAATTCCACTCAAAGGATCAGTGAAGCAAAGTGGTGGTTTTTTGAAAAAACAATCAAAACTGATACACCGTTGGCTCAACTAACCAAAAAAAGTAGGCCCAAATTGATAAAATCTCAGATGAAAAAGTAAAAGTAACAATTGATACCATAGAAATAAAAAGATTCATCGGGAACTAATATAGTGTAGTGTGTCAACAAATTGGAAAATCTAAAAAAAATGGATGTATTCCTGGATACATACAATCTACCAAAATTGAGTCATGAAGACAGAGAACTTAAACAAACCAAAATATAAGACAGAGATTGAATCAGAAATAAAGAAACTCTCAGCAAAGAAAAGCCCAGGACCAGATGCCTTCACTGCTTAAAAAAGAACTAACTCCAATTCTTCTCAAACTACGCAAAATAATTAGAAGGGAAGGAATCTTCCTAAACTCCTTTTATGAGGCCAGCATGACCTAAACACATAAACCAGAGAAACATAACTATGGCCCAATATCCCTGATGAACACAGATATGAAAATCCTTAACAAAATACTACATAATCAAATACAACAACATAACAAAAAGATCATTTACCCAGACCAAGTGGAATTTATCCCTGGTATGCAGGGATGGTACAACATTCACAAATCAATAAATGTGATACATCACTTTAACAAACTGAAGACTAAAACCATATGAATATTTCAATAGATACAGAGAAATCATTTGATAAAAGACAACATTCTTTCATGATGAAAACCTTAAGAAAATTGGCAATAGAAGGAACATTCTTCAACACAAGCAAGGCAATTTGTGACAAACCCATAACAAGATTCTTACTGAATTTGGAAAAGTTGGAAGCATCCCCACTGAGATATGGAACCAGACAAGGATGCCCACTCTCACCACTGCTATTCAATATAGTCCTGAAAGTTTTAACCAGAGTCATTAGGTAAGAAAGAGAGATCAATGGGATACAAACTGGGAAAGAAGAAGTCAAACCAGCCCCATTTGCAGATAACATGATTCTTTATATATAGGGGAACACAAAGACTCTACTAAGACACTATTGGAAATCATAAACAAGTTTGGTAAAGTGGTATTATATAAACTTAACACACAAGAATCAATAGCCTTTTCATAAACAGATAATGCAATGGCTGAGAAAGAACTTCTAAGATCAATCCTATTCACAACAGCAACATAAAAATTAAATACTTTGGAATACATTTTACTAAGATCTCTATGATTAAAATTACATTAAAGAAATAAATAGAAGGCACAAAGAAGTGGAAAAATTTTCCACATTCATTGATTGGTATAGTTAATATCATAAAAACATCCATACTATCAAAAGCAGTTTAAAGATTCAATGCAATCTGAATCAAAATACCAATGATATTCTTAGATCTAGAAAAAAATGCTAAAATTTATATGAAAACACAAGAGCCTCCGAATAGCTAAAGCAATCTTATATCACAAAAACAAAGCTGGAGACATTACAATGCCAGATTTCAAGACACACTATAGTGCAGTTATAATGAAAACCACCTGGTACTGGCATAGATATAGACATGTAGACCATCAGAACAGAATAGAAACCCCAGAACTCAATCCATGCATCTGTAACCAACTATCTTTGACAAAGGAGCAAAAATATATACCTGGAGCAAGGACATTCTCTTTAAGAAACAGTGCAGAGAAAACTGCATCTTTGTATGCAGAGGTAGGAAAGAAGACCAATATATTACACTTTATACAAAATCAACTCAATACAGATCAAAGGTCTAAATCATTGACCTGATACAATCAAATTACTAGAGGAGAGCAATGGGGAAACTGCAAGACATTGGCAAAGGCAAAGACTTCTTGGAAAAGACCTCAGAAGCACAGGTAATCAAAGCCAAGATTGACAGTTGGGACTACATCAAGCTAAGCAGTTTCTGCACTGCAAAAGAAACTAGGCAAAGTGTAGGGGTAACTGACAGAATGGGAGAAAATATTTGCAAACTATGCAACTGATAAACTGTTAACATGTAGAAACTATAAAGAGCTCAATAAATTCAACAACAAAAGAAGCAATCCAGTTAAGTAATGAGCAAAGGGCTGAACAGGTATTTTTCAAGAGAGGAAATTAAAATGTTAAAAAACACAAGAAAAATGCTCAGGATCACTAGCCATTAAGGAAATGCAAATAAAAAACACAAAGAGGTTTTATATCATGGAGAGGATGTGGGGAAAAAGTTACCCTAATGCATTGTTGCTGGGAATATAAACTAGTATAGTCACTGCGGAAGACAGCATGGAGATACCTCAGAAAGCTGAAAATAGATATACCATTTGACCCAGTAATTCCACTCCTGGGAATTTACCCAAGAGAAATGAAATCAGCATATGAAAGCCTTATCTGTACTCCCATGTTAATCACAGCTCAATTCACAATAGCTAAGATTGGAATCAACCCAGATTTTAATCAACTGATGACTAGAAAAAGGAATACTACTCAGTGGTAAAAAACGAACACAATTCTGTCTTCTGCAACAAAATGGATGCAACTGGAAAGCATTGTAGTTAGTGAATAAGTCAATCCCCAAAAGGCAAATATTTTATGTTATTGCTGATCTGTGGTAACTAACAGAGTATTAAAAATGTCCTGTATAGGATTGAAATTGATATTTTGAATATCGATGACTGCTTATATCCCTTGTGTCTACTGATGAGGAAGAGTGCTTTTTTCTTTTTACTATCTGTTGAATTCTTTACTTGGTGTAGGGTTAATCTTATGACTACAAAGTAAACGGATAGTAGATCATTGTAAACATTAAGAGAGAGAATAAGAAGTAGGAGGAAGTGTAGGAGTATGGGTGGATGGGAGTCTAAGGTGAGATGTATCACTATGTTTCTAAAGGTATACATGAAATTTTTATACCTTCAATAAATTTTTTAAAAAGAAACAAAAATTAACGTGCAGATTCCCCATAAGCAGCTATTTTATTCATGCAGTTATCTGAGGAATGTCTTCTGAGTGAGATAACCACCCCTACTACAAAGATGCTATATTATACAGGTCTGGCATGTTAGTGAAAGAGGGAGGGAGGGAGGAAATGAATGTGACTGGAATGGAGTACAGAAAAAAGAAAGATAATAAGATAATAAAGGTCATATATATACAAACACGTAACCATGAGGACTTAAATCAGGATGAGACCAAGTGTTTTAGTAGAAGAGTAATATCATTTCCTATTTTAGCAAGATTATTCTACCTGGTGAAAGACAATAGATTGGTGGTATAGTAGGAAGACTTGTTGAGGGACCATGGTAGAAAGAAGGTAAGCAATGGTGATAAAATGGAAATAATTGGGGAATTTACTAGAATAGTAATTCTGTAACACACACTCATTTCTGCCATTAGGAAGACATACAGGTATCCCAGGCAAGATATATCCCTCCATATGTAAAAGTATTCATAGAAGCTCCCCAAATTAAGGTATTTGGATAAAATCTGTGTCATATCTAGACTGTGAAACTGAGATTTGTTGAAAGAATCAATTGCTTGAAAACAATGACTACCAACTATTATAAATAAGGTCTTTTAAAAAGATTTATTTACTTTATTTGAAAGGCAGAGTTACAGAAAGGCAGAGCCAGAGAGACAGATGGGGGGGTGGGGGGAAGGATGGTCTTCCATCTGCTAGTTCACTCCACAGATGGCCACAATGGCCAGAGCTGACCCAATCCGATGCCTGGAGCCAGGAGTTTCTTCTAGGTCTCCCAAGCAGGTGCAAGGTCCCAAGGACTTGGGCCATCTTCCACTGCTTTCCCAGGCCATAGCAGAGAGTTGGATTGGAAGTGGAGCAGCCAGGACTCAAACCAGCAACAATATGGAATGCCGGCACTGCAGGCAGCGGCTTTATGTGCTACACCACAGCACCGGCCCCAAGAATAGGTTTTCATTTACTAGTTAAGATATAGCTCGTAAATTTAGACCTGTATTAAAATCTAAATTTTATTTCTGTCCATCAACAATTTTTCATATAGATTAGGTAATGGGTGCTCTAAACCAAAGAGGGCAAGACTATTGTAAGACTTGCTGAACTAGCCTGTTACACTTACTTTCACTCACCTATCTCTTTATGGTTTCTTCCTTCTTCCCATGTGTTACATGGTCCTTAGAAACTCTATCAGCAATCTCATGGTCTTAAATTTTATTTTTATTCATACTGTTCTTATTCACAATTCTATGAAACTTTTCATTTTCATGTCCTTCATTATTTCTAAACAACAAGTAGTTTGAAAGTTTCATGTGTTATATTTAGTTATACTCACAGTAACCAAAAAGTTGGAACAACCTAAGTGTCATTCAGCTGATGAATGAATAAAGAAATATGGCACATATCTACACTTCACCAATTTCTCAACACTATTTGGCAAAGTTTGCCATTTCTTCTCTCTGAAATACTTTCTCATTCTGGATTTTATTATTCTATGATCTCATCATCCTACCTTTGCCTAGCACCAAGCCCAGCCATCATCCCCATTGTCACTCTCTTGCTATGCAACCTACTGTTGGCCAATGGCATTAGTAACATTCCACCTATGCTGATACTTCCCATCTCTTCCTAGATGTTCCAGGGAAAATCTGATACCTTCACTTGAATATTTACTAAAAGTTTTGAAATTCTTTAAAAATTTTTTTATTTATTTTCATTTTTATATGAAAGGCAGAGAGAGGGAAAGAGAGAGAAAGTTCAATCATTTCTGGTGTTTCACTCTCCCTGTGGCACACCCCTTTCCCCCATTGCTCACAAAAGCAGGGGCTCAGACAGGCCAAAGTCTGGTGCCAGGAACTCAGTCTGGGTTCTCATATGCATGGCATAGATCCAAACACCCAAGCCATCAACTGCTGCAGCCTTCCCAGATATACACTAGGAGAAAGGTGGAATTAGAGGTGGAGCAGGGACTCAAACTCAGGCACTCAATGTGGTATCTTAAGTGGTGCCTTAACCACCATACTATTCAGTCAAACATTTTAAAATTCTGAATGCCCATATCTCCAAATCTTTTTCCTTCTAATTTCTTAGTAAACAACTCAATAATCTATCTAATTTACTGAAATATAAAGCAAATATCATATTCAATTGTGCTTTATCCCCCACAGCCCACATCCAATCCACTAGGAAATCTTTTGGTTCTCTTTTTCTAAATCCATATACTTACTTACAACCATTCCTAAGACCACTAACCTGTTTCCAGTCATCATTTTATCTCACCCATTCTAAGAAAGTAAGCAATGAACTGGGCTTTCTCTGCAGCCTGTTCTGTCCCTTATGTATGATAATCACAGTAAGCTTGTGATTTTTTTCTTTTTAAATTACTTTCTTATAGGAATATAATACAACTACAGGAATATTTGAGTAAATAAAACATCTTTGCAGTAGGCAGCTTGATCATCTTGCTCTCATGAAGGAGACTAACATATGAAGTTCAATCACGGGAAGGAGTCATGGAATTTAAGCAAAATGTGAAATTTTTGTTTCTTCACAAGAAATGCATGTGTATTAAATAAGGCTTGCATGTGGATTACTTTTTAGAAGTAAACAGAATAATTTTAAGCAAACTGTGTCCCTAGAAAAGATATACAAATTGAGAGGGAAACACATGGGAAAAAGGGAAAAAGAAAATGATAAACTATGCCATGAGTGCAGTGAGTGTTCAACAACTCTGTATTGTTTATGATGAAAAGGCTTTCCAAAGGGATCGACGCAATGCCTGGTACTGACATTTTTTTTTTTTCATTTTTCTAGACTTGACAGAAATAAAGGAGACATTGAAAGAAAAGTTTGCATGGATCCTGTTGAGCTGAAGAAGGTAGATGGACATATCTTTAGAAAAATGACAATAGACCTGGTCATCCATCTCACAAATGTGTGTCATTAATCCAGCAGAGACAGTGAGAGAGAACATGGATCAAACAAAATCTGAGGGAAAGCAGGAAGGGTGCCGGGCTGGGAGGTGTAGACTCAGAGAACTACAGAAGGGTCTCTTATTAATGGGGAGTGTCACCTTGAGCAAGTCTGCACCTTCGACTGCTTATAAGGTAGCAAGACTAGACCAACTTCAAAGTCCTCTGAGTTTGATCTCTTAGAATTTATTTCCACCCTCACTATTGGAAAGCGACAGAAGCTGTACTGAATGTGGTAGAATAGTGGCATTATTTCACATACCAAGGAGGCACAATACTATTAGACATATGGAGAAAATAGCCATTAGAACTGTTTCCTTACAGAGTATTTTGAATCAATGACCGATTATACCTCTAAAGTTCATATTTGTTACATGAGCCGCCCATACTTGGAACTTACTGAGAATCCTCTGCTTTAGGACAAAGAGACATCAATTCTTCATTGTAGACAGTCTGAAATAAGATGTGAGAAATGTTGTTAGGGTCATAGAATATCTTAGGTATGTGTGCTATATATGTTAATGAGAAAAAGTAAGTAAAAAGTAAGTTCATTTTGGTGTGAAAATTTTTGAAATCCATAGAGTTTTTCCATATTACTTGTTTTTAATGAACTTTTGAAAAACCCCTCAAATGCATGGATTTCACACATTTTTCCCCAGGTTGGGCATTATGATGCAAAGGACAAGTCCTTGCTTGGGACACTCACAGTGCACATTCAAGTGCCAGTTCAAGTCCTGGCTGCTACTCTTCCAATCCAGTTTTCTGCTAAAGCATTCCAGGAAACTAACTGATGATTATTTGCCTGGACTCCTGCCACCCAGAAGGAGTTCTAGACTCTTGCTTTAGCCTGGCCCAGCCCTGGTTATTGTAGGCATTTGGGTAGTGAACCAGTAGATAAAATATCTTTCTTTCTCTCTCTCTCTCTTTCCTTTTTTTCTCTATGTTGCTCTGCTGTCCAAATAGGTAAAAAATAAACAAGTAAATATTTTCTTACAAAAATTTTGCACCAAAATAACCTTATTTTTAGATTTTTCCACAAACTTTTTGAAGTTCCATTTTAAATAAAATCTCAGAGTACAGAATTGTCAACTTGTATTTTTAAATACATGTCAGAATAAATCAAGATTAGTAAATTTAATTTAAAAATACAGAAGTTTGTACTTGACAGAATAGATTTGCTATATTTTAAAATGTTATTTAACATATCTAAGACATTCATTATATTCAGAAAATAAACAACATGAGTGTTCATTTGACCCACAATGTAGATAGCAGATTAAATCAATGTTTATGTCTCCATCAGAAGATGATGCTCTCTGTAATGCAGGGACTCAGGGAGGGTATATTGTACACTGAACACGTTAGAAGAGAGTACCATCAGCTAAAGAAACAGTGCAGTGGTAGGCATATCCCAGCAAAAAAATAAAAATAAATAAAACTTTTTTTAAAAGTAGAGTATCTAACAGAAGAAACTATTCTCATCAGAGTGAAGCTCTTAGATAAGATGGCTATCAAACATTAAAAGAGTTACCATTGACTTAGAGCTGCTTATATGGTAGGCATTATACTAGGTACTTTATATTTCTCAACTCATTTCATCCTCATGGCAAATCAAGAAATTAGATAACATTGTGTTCCTTCTGCAGTTAAAGAACCTGAAGTTTAGAAAGATTTAGGTGATTGTCAATGGTAACAAAGGCAGCCTGACATAAAATGAAGAATAAAACCCAGGGCCATTCAAATACAAATTTAGTGCCAGTTCATTTACTTTAAGCTACATAAATGGTCACAGTATCAGTATTCTGAGAAGTTGTATAAGAGTTTCAAGTGAAAAAAAAAGTTACATCAGAAAGCAAAACTATTCATAAAGGAACAGTAAAAGCAAAAGTGATTTAGGATGACTTAAGAATGAAATCTCATTATTTCTATAGTTTTGGAGTACCAGATTATAACCTTTTTATCTGAGTACAAGAATGCATTCATGTATAAACTCAAAATTTCCAAGTAATCTAAGGAAATGGCTTGTTACATTTTCATATTCAACAAAATCCTGGCTATACTTTATTTGAAATTTGAAATATAATCAACCTTATGAAAACACAGCTTCATATGCTCTACATAAATATCAAGTACCATTTAAATATTTATTTATTTTCCTAAACAAATTTGCTGACCTGAAGTCTGATCTGGGAGACAATGCATGTATAAACCTTAGCTCATCAATGAAAAAGATTTGATGTGTCCAGACCCTATCACGTTTATCAAAAAGAATATTTTAGATAATCAATAAAATAAAAGAATATTTTAGACATTCAAATTGATAAAATAGTATAAAATTATCTTATTAGAGAAAGTTGAGTTGCTTACTGTAGAAATAGTCATTACTAGCTTGAAATAATCTTAGAAATTCAGAAAAGAACACAAAAATTGGGGTACTTATGAGGTTCAAAGCCTGCTTTAATTTAAAGTATTTGTTTAGGATTGGAAAAGTTTCATTACATAGTAATTAAGCATTAATGCACATAGCTAGTCAACTTTTAAGGAGAGTTCAAAGAATAGTCTCCAGAATCCAACAGTCTTTCCATGAAAGCTACTGGAGGGTTGAACAGTCTAATGTTCATTTGAAGAAACGTATATGAGATCTTGTAAGAAATGATCATAAATCGTAACTTTTATCTTCCTCAGCAAGAGTTTCCCAAAGCAGTAAAATCAAGCTATTACAGTATTTTAGTGGACATTTAATTTTTTAAAAGATTAATTAATTAATTAATTTATTTATTATTTGAAAGGCAGAGTACAGAGAGGCAGAGACAGACAGAGATCTTTCTTCCATTGGTTTAACCCTTAAAAGAGAGCAATGGAAGGAGCTGGGCCGATCCAAAGCCAAGAGCCTGGAGCTTCTTCCAGGTCTCCCACTTGGGTGCAGGGGGTCAAGCACTTGGGCTGTCTTCCACTGCTTTCCCAGGCACAGTAGCAGGGAGCTGGATCAGAAGTGAAGCAGCCAGGACTCAAACTGACACCTATATGGATGTTGGCATTGTAGGTGGTAGCTTTACCTGCTACATCACAGCACCAGTCCCTGGACATTTAATTTTAATATAAGAAAATGATTGTTTTTTTATTATTAATGTTTGCATAGTTCTGGGAAAACTTTGAAAAATAACTTTTTTCCATGAAGTGCTATTGAGAAACTTTATAGTCACAGAATTTTCCATTAATTAACTCTGCTCATTGGTATCAATAATCATCTATTTTACTGATTTTTATGGTAAAGATTATTTTTACTTTCTCATCTGAAAGCACTGTATAGTATGGCAAGAGTTTCATTACAAAGGCCCTTCTCCAGTGCCATGGCACAGTAGGTTAATCCTCCATCTGCGGCGTTGGCATCCCACATAGGCACCGGTTCTAGTCCCGGCTGCCCCTCTTCCAGTCCAGCTCTCTGCTATGGCCTGGGAAAGCAGTAAAAGATGGCCCAAGTCCTTGGGCCCCTGCACCCACGTGAGAGACCAGGAAGAAACGCCTGGCTCCTGGCTTCGGATCAGTGCAACTCCGGCCGTTGTGGCCATTTGAGGAGTGAACCAATGGAAGGAAGAACTTTCTCTCTGTCTCTCCCTCTCCCTTTCTGTAACTCTAATTCTCAAATAAAATAAATATATCTTTAAAAAAAAAAGGTCCTTCTATGGGCATATATTTAATTCACCACTCTTTTATCCTATCAATAATACAAACAAAAGCATTTCTTCTACCACAGAACTAGCAAAAGGACGAAAGACATAAATTTTAAGATTTATTTTATTTATTATATTAAAGTAGGGTGACAGAGGGACAGTGATAAAGAGAGATCTTCCATTTGCTGGTTCTCTCTCCAAATAGCTGCAATTACCAGCAATGGGCCATGCCAAAGTCAAGAGCCTGGAACACCATCCTAGTTTCCCATGTGAGTGGAAGGGGTCCAACCACTTGGGCCATCTTCTACTGCCTTCTAGGCTCAATATCAGGGACCTGGATCAAAGTGAAGCAGCCAAGAGAAACCATTGCTGTGCTATAGCATACCCATATTGCAAGAGGAGGCTTAACCAGTTGTGCCACAACACTCATCACCATATAATAAACCACTACAAATATGCTGCACATCAGTTTAATTAATTTGCCTTCATTTAGTCTCAACTCAGCTGAAAATAAAAGTAATGGGTTAATACGATAAGAACTATAAAAGACTATGAAAAGACATAACAGTAGAGGTAAAGAAAAAAGAATTTGTTTTACTATTTGTCTTGGTGTCAAGGAAGTGGTAGTTGAGCTAATTATTTTGAAAGATTAATTTATTTATATGAAAGGCAGAGTTACAGAGAGAGAGAGAGAGAGAGAGAGAGAGAGAGAGAGAGAGAGTCTTCCATTCCTTGGTTTACTTCCCAAATGGCTGCATTGGCCAGACCTGGGCTGATCTGAAGCCATGAGCTTCTTTTAGGTCTCCTAAGTGGGTGCAGGGGTAAAAGGACTTCAGCCATCTTCTACTGCTTTCCAACGCAATAGCAGAGAGCTGGATTGGAAGTGGAGCAGCTGGGACTTGAACTGGCATCCATAGGGGATGCTGGCACTGCAGGTGGCAGTTTTACCTGCTCTGCCACAGTGCCAGCCTCGAGCTATTTTTTTTTTATTTTTATTTATTTGAAAGGCAGAGTGACAGAGATGGGGAGAGAGAAAGAAAAAGAGCCCACAATAGCCAAGATAGGTCAGCCTGAAGGCAGGATCCATCTGGGTCTCCCATCTGATACCAGGGACCAAAATAATTAAGCCATCACTTGCTGCCTCTCAGGATGAACATGAACAGGAATGCTGGATTAGAAGCAAAGCCAGGACTTTAACCATGTACTCCAATACAGCACACAAGTCCCTCGGGGGTGTCTTATCACTACACCAAATGCCCACCGCATGAGCTAATCTTGAAGAAGGTGGAAGGCTATCCTAAATAACAGAATATAAAGATTTATTGGCTAACTTTGGAGGACAATGATTAGAAAAGTTGAATAGATCGGGAAGCTCAGTTTGGCAAGACATTACAATTCCTTCTTTCTCTCCCCAAACTTTATCCCTCTTCTTGACTAGAACAAGAAATTTCTTTAAAAAGCAACTCATTTCAATATGTTTATCTCAAAGATTGTTGTAATAGCAATGGAAAATTCAACCAAAAATGTAAACTTCTTTTCTTGGTAGCATTAATATAAGTATAATCAATTATATGTGAAATACATCTGTCTTTTTCAACATAGGACATCTTTGCATAGTTAGTCCCTAGTACAGTGTGAGGCATAGGATTAAATCAGCTATTAAGAGACTACAAGAAATGCATGAGGTAACTTGATTTGGTTTATGGACTCAGAAAATACCAACTTTAGAAGATTTTCACTTTTCTATATTTATATCTCTGGCATATTTATTGTTTAGAATTCTAAGTCATTTTTAAATACTAAAAACCTCTCTCCCCCAGCTATATATAACTATGAAAGCACTCTTGAGCACCGTGAAATCACACATCTTCATATATATATATATATATATATATATGACAGGCAGAGTGGACAGTGAGAGAGAGAGACAGAGAGAAAGGTCTTCCTTTTTCCGTTGGTTCACCCCCCAAAGGCTGCTGTGTCCGGCACACTGTGCTGATCCGAAGCCAGGAGCCATATGCTTTTCTTGGTCTCCCATGTGGGTGCAGGGCCCAAGGACTTGGGCCATCCTCCACTGCACTCCCAGCCACAGAGAGCTGGACAGGAAGAGGAGCGACTGGGACAGAATCCGGCGCCCTGACCAGGATTAGAATCCAGTGTGCCGGTGCCGCAGGTGGAGGATTAGCCTATTGAGCCACGGCGCCAGCCCATATTTATATTGATAGCATATATTTTGAATTGCTTTCCTAACTCTACTTACTAGAATTTTTCCTTTGTTATTGCTATAGCTTTTTTTCATTGTTTGTCTTAAGTTCTGTTATTTCTTTTTGTCTGAAGCTAAGTGGTTCCTACAAGGTTAAAACTCAACCTTTGCTTCAAAATCACTAGCTGCACAATAGAAAATATACTTATTCTAGAAAAGACAAAGTAATTTAGAAGGGACAGATTTTTCATATTTAATGCTAAGTGTCTACTTCTTAATCTGGATGTTATCTTTATTGTAAAAAAAAAAAAGATTTATTTATTTATTTTCAAGTCAAGAGTTACACAGAGAGAGGAGGGGCAGAGAGAGAGAGAGGTCTTCCATCTGATGGTTCACTCCCTAAATGGCCACAATGGCCGCAGCTGCGCCAATCCAAAGCCAGGAGCCAGGTGCTTCTTCCTAATCTCCCATGTGGGTGCAGATGCCCAAGGACTTGGGCCATGCTCTACTGCTTTCCTAGGCCACAGTAGAGAGCTGGATTAGAAGTGGAGCAGCCGGGACTCAAACAGGCGCCCATATGGGATGCCAGCATTTCAGGCCAGGGCATTAACCCACTGCACCACAGCACTGGTCCCCAAGGATGTTATCTTTTTAACCCCACCTATAAGATATCCATCTCTGACCTTCATTCAAAATCCGTAACATTTATATAGTTAATTTTAAATATCGTTATGTTTTATATTCTTAATTAACATGCATGCATTGCTTCATCTCTGACTCCTTATTTCTACAATCTTTCAGGGATTGTCTTTCTGATGTAGATGGAACACAGGGCATGTTGTTCCTCACTTCCACTTCCTGGAGGCTCTCACCAGCATTCTGCTGCTCTTCACCACTAGATGAGAGCAGTTTCAGAAACCTCCACAAAGAATTGCAGCTTCCAGTAGTGTTGCTTTTACAAAGAGATTTTTTTTTGCCACCTATACATTTTACATAGAAAATGTTCCCTTTCTCTAATACAAATGTAAAGGTAGCTTGGTGGTTACAAAAAAGTTATCATGGATTGGAAGAATCAATATCATCAAAATATCCACACTACCAAAAGCAATGTAGATTCAATGCGATCCCAGTCAAAATACCAATGACATTCTTCAGAGATCTAGAAAAAAAATGATGCTAAAATTCATATGGAAACGCAAGAGACCCCAATTGGTAAAGCAAACTTACACTACAAAAACAAAGCTGGAGGCATCACAACACCAGATTTCAAAACATACTACAGGGTAGTTATAATTTAAACAGCCAGGTAGTTATAATCAAAACATCCTTGTACTGGCACAAAAACAGAACAGAATAGAAATTCCAGAAATCAATCCATGCATCTACAACCAACTTATCTTTAATAAAGGAGCTAAAATCAATCCCTGGAGAAAGAACAGTTTCTTTACCAAATGGTGCTGGGGAAACTGGATCTCCACATGCAGAAGTATGAAACTAGAACCTTAACTTACACCTTACACAAAAATCCACTCAAAATGAATCAAAAACCTAAATCTATGACCAAATATCATGAAATCATTAGAGAACATTGGGGAATCTCTGCAAGACATTGGCATAGGCAAAGAATTCTTGGAAAAGACTCCAGAAGCACAGGCAATTAAAGCCAAGATTGACAGTTGGGACATCAAGCTAAGAAGCTTCTGCACTGTGAAAGAAACTCTGCAAAGTGAAGGGGCAACTGACAGAAAGGGAAAAAAATATTTGCAAACTGTGCACCTGATAAAACATTAACATCCAGAATCTATAAAGAGCTCAAGAAAACAAGAACAAAACAAACAATCCAGTTAAGTAATGGGCAAAAGACTTGAACAGGCTTTTTTCAAGAGAAGAAATTCAAATGGCCAACAGACACTTGAGAAAATGCTCAGGATCACTAGCCATCAGAGAAATACAAATCAAAAGTACAATGAGATTTTAGCTCACCATAGTTAAAATGGCTCTCATATAGAAATCAACAAACAATAAAGGCTGGAGATGTGGGATAAAAGATAGCCTGGTCCACTGTTGGTGAGAATATAAACAGGTGAAACTACTGTGGAAGACAGTATAGAGATACCTTAGAAAACTGAATATAGACCTACCATATAATCCAGCCATCCCACTCCTGGGAATTTATTGAAACCAAAAGAAATCAGCATCTGAAAGAGTTATCTATACCCCATTGTTCATTGCAGCACAATTCACAATAGCTAAGACAATGAATTAACTCAGATGTCCATCAACTGTTGAGTGGATAAATTATGGAGTATATACACTAAGGAGTAGTACTCAGCTGCAAAAGAAAAAAGAAAAAAAATTAAATCCTGTCTTTTGCAACAAGGTGGTCACAACTGGAAACCATTAAAGCTTGTGAAATTAGAAAATCCACAAAAGACAGATATGTTTTCTTTGATCCAATAGAGTACCTGAACTGTAGTGTATTGGAGTGAAATAGATATTCTGAGAATTTACAATCTCTTATAGCCCTTGTCTCTTCCATTGAGGAACAGTGTTTTGTTTTGTTTATTTCTCTTTATACTAATTGTTGAACTCTTTTACCTAGAAAAAGATTAATTATATGATCATTAAGAATACTGAAAATAGATCATTGTAAAAATTAAGAATGAGAATCCAAAGAGGGGGAGGAAGTGTTGGAGTGTAGGCAGGAGGGAGGATAGGGGTGAAAGTGCCACTATGTTACTAAATCTGTATATATTAAGTATATGAAACTTGTATAACTTAAATAAAATATTAAAAAAGAAAAAATCAAATGATAGGCTCATGGGAAATGGAGAGCTAACCTCTGAGAACTAGAGGAGCCCATTTATTTGCAGTGTTTGGTGAGCAGCAGGTCCCTCTACTAATTAGTCCAGAGCCTTTCTCATCTCTCTTACTTATTCTATTAAAGATAATCAGTTTCTGCTGGGGTTTCACATTTGTCAAAAACATGGTTGGATGTGAAACATGAAAAAATGGAAACCACTATTATAATCATCTGCACAGATACCAACAAGGCATAGAGCCATGCTGTCATGCATTTGTCTGAATATATTTTGAAATTTGGCCTGTTGAATTCCTTGTAATAAAATTCGGGAAGAGTGCTTTTTCTGCAAGTTGAGAAAATGTCTTTTATATTCATTTTCATGTATTTCATTCATTAAAACTAAGGGTAGGCATTATGTTAATAGTTTATAAATATACTCATTGAATAATGTGTTTCTTTTACTTTAACAAGTTAGTAAGCACCAATAATCTAGCTGGGCAATTGGACTAACTCTGTGAGAACCATACCTCAAGTCATAACTTAAAATCAGCAAGATGCAAACATGTTGCCTGAGAAATAGCATTTGTTTAGATGCAAAATATGGCAGTTTGTTCTAGCAGAAATTCATGTGAAAGGGTCAATAAAAATAACTTCTGCTGCCTTTGGAAAGTCATCCTTTAAAGCCTTCTGCTAAGGAATGTTTATTTTTGTTCAGGTTGCCCACATCAGAATGGGACAGATGAGTGAGATCACAGGGAGGAGCACTGACTGCTTCATGCCAATGAAGCACAGGGCAGGGCACAGCGAGAGTTCCTGGGACAAAGTCAGTGGGCCTCTCTCGACAACAGGTGGGTTTAAGCAGTCGTGTTCCTGACTGAGATATTTATTGAATGTCAGTGATACATGCTTAGAATAACAAAAAAGAAAAGAATAATTAGAGAAGTATCGCTTAGGTCTCTTGCAATAATAATTTTAACATTTAAGGGAAAAAAATGAAGTCATGGTATCATGACCTATTTGCACAAGATAACAAAGGAAGATGTGACTCTATTCCAAATGGAATTCTTCAGCCACTGCCAACTATATTATTTACTACTAGGTTTTCTAAGATTGATTGAGTTTTAAGTATATATGTATAAATAATATAGTGAAATCTTACTGACTTGAGTTCAATTATATTTATCTTCTGACAGTGTAATAGGCATCAAATTTAATTCTAATGATCTCCTAAAACTATGATTTCTTTTGTCTTCCTAATTGTAGTGAAGTTATTAAGTAGACTGAGGGGACTGTCATCTCTTTATCCTTAAACAAAAAGTGTTCTCTTTCAATTTATTCATACTAGAGAAGAGATTATCAAATGATTGTTATTCACTGTGTTAAGAAAAATCCTATTAAGTGATTCACATGAAAGAAGTAAAAACCCTGCTAACCATTTACTTTTTAAAGATTTATCTCTTACTAATAAGTGGTCCTAACCAAAGGACTATTCCTTCATATAAGGGTCCTAACTTGTGAGATGGTCTTGTTGTCTGGCATACAGATGTCTCTTTCAGTAATAACATTACTGAAATTACATTACTGAATTACATTCAGTAAGAGTTCTCCTAGTATCAGACCTTTGATGCTGAATGGAGCATTGTTTTTATATCAATTTTAAACAGAGTAATATTCAGAGTGAAACATAAATTCTCCTGCTCCCACAGAAAACCCATGGCAACTGGATTTTTTTTATGTCAGTCCTATTCATGAATGTTCTGCTGCAATTTGCTTTGTATTTCCAGACCTATTTTTATTTGTTGGAAATAAAATGGCAAAAATAAGCTGCCTTACAAAATGGAGTGAGGTTCATGAAGAAAGATATACTATCATGTTACTGAAGGACTGTTGGAAGGACATGTGTTTGTAGACTGATCCCTGAGGTAAAGTCAGCGTGTTTTCTGTTCTTTTCATCTCTACGAAGTCTTTCCTTTCAAATAGGTAGTTGTCTATACCTTATCTAACTTGCCCTGGCTGCTCAGAATCCCCTCTAGCTTATACAACACCAAGTCCCTTCCCTACATTCAGAATCTGTTTCTTCAGATGAGCTCTACGAGAAAGAGAGACTTCAAGTAGTAATGCACCTTTAGATTTATCTTCCCCTAACATTTCATTTTGTGTAGCAATTCTACAACAGCATACTCCAGGAATTTATTTGATTTCGTCTAATGACTGAAAAGGAGGTATCTCTAGTATATTGAGCCATGTATCTCCAGTATATTGAGTCAAGATAATGCTCATGTTTTCCTTTTGAGTTTTAGCCACCAGTCTTAGTTCTATTCCATGGGAATAAAGCACTAAGTTTCCATGTATATAATACTGCATTAAATAATTTCAATTATTTATCATGTCTCCTATTAATTCCTTCATTTTCTAGGTTTTGATCATTCCTGTTATTTATGTTATTTTTTTTAAAGATTTTTTTTTATTTATTTGAAAGACAGAGTTATAGAGAAAGGTAGAGACACAGAGAGAGGTCTTCCATCCGCTGGTTCACTCCCCAAATGGCTGCAATGGCCAGAGCTGTGCCAATCCAAAGCCAAGAGCAAGGAGCTTCTTCTGGGTCTCCCACATGAGTGCAAGGGCCCAAGGCCTTGGGCCACCCTGTACTACTTTCCCAGGCCATAGCAGAGAGCTGGATTAGAAGAGGAGCTGCTGGGACTAGAACCAGCAGCCATTTGGGATGCCAGCGCCTCAAGCCAGGGCTTTAACCTGCTGTGCCACACAACCGGCCCCATATTTATATTATAACACTGAAGTTTTAATGATACTATCAAAGAGAGTAATTATTATGAAAATAATTCAAGGTACTCTACTTTATCATTGACCCTTAAAAATTGTCATCCAGAATGTAGAAATTGAAATATTCCAAAATGGTATCTAATCAGCAAGGTCAGCTACTAGTTAATGTTGCACACTTAGTGATTACAGATACTGACAATGTGCTGTATATTTTTCTAAAAAGGGTAAGAAGATAAGGCTAGATGAAAGGATTTAACGAAACATGTAGGATTTCACCTTTGCCTCAACAAGTTTCAGGTTGACATTTTAGCCTATCAAATAATTATGCATCTTGGGTTTAACTTTAACCATAGATGTTTATACAAAATTTTGTCATTCAAAGCATATCTAAAATATGAGCAAATTCTAAAGATAAAGTCTGCCAAAAATTTTATAAAAAATTGAACTAATAATACAGAAAAATGAATTTGATAAAACCCAATGCTCATTCATGATTTTAAAAATATTTAGCAAACCAAAGAAGCCAACTTCCTCAATTTTACAAAGTTAATCTACGAAATAACAGATAGCATAATTTTTACTTAATGGTTATAAACTTTAAGATTAGGAATAAGGCATGGTTGTACTTTTTCATGACATCAATTAATATCACATTAGACATCATGAATTCATTCAGATGGTATCTTTGTCTATGTCATGAGCTTCTTACAACTTTACCGGTGTGCATTATTTTTCTAGCAATAGTGGTTGCTTGCACATGCTCTGGCTATGTTATTATATTTAGTATGCTTTATTATGAAAGTCACCCTAAAAATGGCAGCTAACTAAGGTCAGATGTGCAGTCATTCTCTTTTTATTCACTGAAATGAATGTACGATTAGAAAGTAAGATGAGAATATGATGATACCACATATATTGACAGTACCATGCCCTAATGAGCTGGCCACTGAGGTTGGAGTAAGGAAAAGTATAGACTTCTTGTATTACATCCCACAGGCAAGCTGGATTCCTGGAATTTGGGACAGACAAATCTTATGGTTTTAAGATATAATCTTAGCAAACTGTCACATCAAAAATTTATCAGAGGAGTTAGACTTGACAACCTATAGTAGTCCTCCTACCGGAAGTTTTAATATTATCTGAAAAGGCAGTGTCCTTATTTTAATTATGATTTGAACATACTTGTAGCTGGCACTGGTTCAAGGATTCTGTAGAATCCAATATATTTTGACATTAAATATCATTAGATATAATAAATGTTAACTAATTCACCTTCTATAGCTGGTTATATCACTACATTTTCACATGGTTTTTAAAGTAAACCCCATATCCAATTCTTTTTCAGATCTGTGATGCAGTTTGAGTATTCTTATTTTAATTTCACAATAACCCCTTTAGAAAATAATTATGGTTCTTTTATAAATTAAAATGCATAGAAAATATAATTATCTGTAGAAGGTCAAGCAGCTAAACTAGCCAAGATCTTTTCTTCTCCATGGTATTAAGGAAAGCGCTGAGTTGCCACTGCTTTGAAAGATGACATTTCCTTGGCAGAGATACCTTGTGACCGTGCTCTGCTCTGCCATCTTAATTGCATGCACAGTATGGCTCAAACACAGCTGCACCTCTCGGGAATGAGGTGGTAATCTCAATTTCCTTCTGTGAAGTTTTGTTCTCCTATATACTGGGATCAGAAGTGACATCAGTCAAAGCTATGGTAGAAGACTGTCAGAAGCTTTGCAAAAATAACCATAGACAACAGAAATGAAAGGGGGAAATATCTGAGATACTCCCATATAAATCAAGTATTCTCTCTGTCATCCATGTTGAAAAGGATAATGTGATTGCCTGTTTTGGTCCTGAACTTAGTCAAATATTTGAATAGTTTGTGCATACTATGTTTGTGCTCTGTATGTGTGTGTGTGTGTGTGTGTGATTAGCAGCTTATAGATAACTCTAAATTCTTTGACTACCCATTGAGAGACAGCTTCTAAAATCATCTTCCCTTGATTTGAGGTAGATGTTGAAACCACTTTGAACAACAGAAGACAAAATAAGGGATGCTATGCCAGGTCAGCACCCCTTCATATATTATGAAGCACATGCTCTTGGAATATTTGCTGGAGAGAAAGCAACTTCTGTGTAAGAAATTTGACGGGAGGGGCCAGCACTGTGGCATAGCAGGCAAAGCTGCCATCTGCAGTGCCAGCATCCCTTATGGGTGCTGGTTTGTATCCTGGCTGCTCTGCTTCTGATCCAGCTCTCTGCTATGGCCTGGGAAAGCAGTATAGGATGGCTCAAGAACTTGGGCCCCTGCACCAATGTGGGAGACCCAGAAGAAGCTCCTGGCTCCTGGCTTTGGATCTGCACAGCTATGGCCGTTGTGGCCATCTGGGGAGTGAACCAGCAGACAGAATACCTCTCTTTCTGTCTCTACCTCTCTCTATAACTCTGTCTTTCAAATAAATAAAATAAATCTTTATAAAAAAGAAGAAAAATTCTGGTGGATCAAGTGCATCCCACATGCCTAGGTGCAAGTCCTGGCTCTGCTCCCTACTCCAGCTTCTTGCTAATGTACCCCCTGGGAGCCAGCAACTACTAAAGTACTTGAGTCCTTGTTACTCATATGAGAGACCCAGCTATTGTGGGCATTTCAGGCATCAGGTGTATTGACAACAGGCAATGAGGATAGGCTGCAAATACAAAGAATGCTCAAGCCAGTTAGATCTCCTTCTCTATAAAGTACCTTCTCCCCTACCTTGTTTAAATACCAAATAGAGATTTCTTTTCCTTTTTTTAAGATTTTATTTATTTATTTGAAAGGTAGAGTTACAGACTGTGAGAGGAAGAGACAGAGAGAAAGGTCTTCCATCCACTGGTTCACTCCCCAAATGGCCGCAACAGCTGGAGCTGTGGCAATCTGAACCCAGGAGCCAGGAGCTAAGAGCTTCTTCCAGGACTCCCACATGGGTGCAGGAGCCCAAGGACTTAGGCCATCTTCTACTGCTTTCCCAGGCCACTGCAGAGAGCTGGATCAGAAGAGGAGCAGCCAGGATTAGAACCAGCACCCATATGGGATGTCAGCACCGCAGGCGGAGGATTAACCTACTGCGCCACTGCGCCAACCCCGATAGAGATTTATTTTCTTCAGAGGGTTATAATACAAGATCTTGTGTTTGGGAGACAGTCTGATGGCAGGGACACCACACCAATAACAGAGGGATAATAGAACAGAAACACACTCAGTACTAAGACCCCAAGCCAGCTCCTTTTCTTCACTCAGCTTTCAGATAAGGCACCTAAGTCTATTCCATCCAGATAGGAAATTGGAAGGAATTCTTCAAGAAATTTTATCAATTCCAGAGTCACAACCTAAAACGACTCACTCTTCAAAGGAACAGTTGCAACAAATCCCTCTACAGGAAAGTTCAGAGTGGGTAAAATATACCCACCCCCAAACTCCAACTGTTTTTACAGAGCCCACTCTTATATCTGAGTAAACAGTCTAGGTTCACCAAGTTCAAACTATCTGAAATAGACAACTAATCAAACAAAAGCAATTTGAGAGGAAATATAATATGCAGAGAACAAAATGACATCTGCCAATAGCTTCTGAGAGGAAAGAGAAGAAATTACATTTAAAAAACATAAGGCAAAGGAATTCTCTTCAGGTGAGGTACAAAAGACAGAACCGCTGGTGACAATATCAATAGACAAGACACAGATTATGGTTGGGTGTGGTCAGTTTCACTCTCCTGACTCCCAGCAGCAGGACCTGGGAAGAAAGGGCAATTGTGTGGCAGGAGCAGCAAGAAACAAAATGGAACCAAAAATGGAACCCAAAGTAGGCAACACATTCCTCCAAGGCAGCAGGATGCTGAAGATCATGCCTGGACATTGGTTTGGGAACAGCTAGATGAAAGAGAAGACAGCCCCATAGTCTCCAAGTCATGGGAAAGTACACAAACCCTGATGAAAAGGGTTGTGTCAGTCTACACATTGAGGAACCTCAGAAATAACAGCAAATATCTCATACAATGCTTGCAAGACAGACCTGAAAAAGAAAAAAAGAAATTGCTAGGGAAAGATATCCAATTGACCACCAAATGGCAGACATGCCCGTAAGAAGGTCTAGGTTGTAGGGGAGAAGGAATCAGAGAAAGCAGAAGATATGAAAAATGTTCTGCAACAATTGCATAACAGGACAACTTCTTGAGATGAGAGCACCACCCCCAAATGCAAAGCCTGATGCACTGGACAGGGGCAGGAAGCCTTGCGGATCCGAGCCTAGCTCTGATTCATAAGCAGCCTCCAGAAGGCTATAATCTAAGCAATAGGAAGGGAACCCTGCAGTTTTACCAGGAAACGCACAGAGAGCTCGCTGATAATCCAGCATAAGAAATAGTTCATAAGAAATATTCTCAAGTGAATGCATCCATTTGGCCAGAGACCAAGTCCATTGGCCCAACATCCATGACATTAAATAGTCCCTGACTAGTTGGGTTATTAGGTTAGAAGGTTAGAATTTACATCAATGGATTCTTCACATCTGTTCTACCACTTTCAATCTGTTTGACCTTGGGTTTGCCTTCTTTCTCATCTACAAAACGAGGAAAATAATAGAGCATCCCCATAGCTATTTTGTGAAGATTGAGTAAGATAGAGCATTTAGAACAAGTCTGGAAAGTCATGTGCATTTGATAAATATTTTCCAGTGTCATAATAATCAAACTATTATCTAGTTGTTCAGTCATGAAATGCTATACTTTATCAGCCTCTGTCACAGTGGTTAAAAATATTTGAATCATGTAATGATGAATATAAATGAATTCATAAAACTAAAAGAGATCACAGAATCAGTACAAAAATCTTTGAGACATGGCTTTCACCTCTCTGATCCCAAGGCTGCAATAGCATCTGACACACATTAGGTACTTAGTGAATTCATGCTGAATGAGAAGCAAAGAGCTATTATCAGTCTTAGAGAAATGACTCGAAGTCCATGTCTGTATTACTATGTTTTTTGTTGCCATAAAGAAATATCTGAGGCAGGTTAACTTTGTAAAGAAAAGATTCAAGGGCATGATGCCAGCATTGGTTCAACTCTGGTGAGGAATGCACGTTAATGGTGTCACAAGGGCAGGAGTATCTGTGGGATCCGGCAATCACATGGCCAGATCAGAAACCAGAGACAGATGGAGGTCTCACAATCCCTTCCAAAGGTATGGCCCAACTGACCACAGGACCCTTTGGGAGGCCCCACCTCTTAAAGGTCCTACCATAGCTCATACTGCCACATTGAGGACAAAACTCCAACACAGGAAGATTTGGAGACAAAGAACATCTAAATTATAGCAATTTCCAATATTCAATGTTTTAATACTGCCAGCTCCCTTACCATTGTTTTGTATGATAAAGTATAAATTTTTATTTTATTGTTTTAATTTTCTACCCAAATATATCATGAATACATTATAACTGTACAAGAAAATACAATGTTTTTAGTTCAGAAAGATTAGTGGAAAGGAGACCGGTACATTTTTAAAAATTAAAATAATATTGTTCTTAATATTAAAATATAGTATATTTCTCAAAGCTAAGAAAAAATACATATTATCTATGTAATTGAAAATACTAAAGAGTGAAAATATCACATTTGGCATCCTGTCATCCAACATTCCACCAGGAATAATTGACTCCTTTTTTTTTTCCCTTAGAAAAAGGATATAGATCTCAGATAACACCTTTTTCTACACCATGTGAAACTGAAACTACCCCTAAACAGGCCTTGAATGCAAATGCCAGATGCCTTCAGGTCCTCATTTTGCACAGTCTTCTAAACTCCCTCTCTTAGCGGAAAGTTTCCTCGCCCCGCCGTCATGTTCACAAATGAACTCTCATGAGAACTACTCACTGAAATGGGGAGTGGTGCAGCTGGCCCTACAAGTTTCCTTATCACTGTACACATGAGGTCATTTACTTGCCCTATTGCTAACATTTGGATGTTCAGTCTTGTTTTGTGGGACTTCTTTTCCAGGAGTCCTGAGCAAATAGGAATTACTATCTGCTTGTACTCTCCAGACTAACCAGAGTCCACTTGGCCATCACCAAAATTTCCTGAAGAACATGACACCACCAGCTACAAGCAGTGCAGACCAACCAGGGATCTGGACAAGCAGTGAACAAGTAGTTCTCAGCCCCAACTCCAGTCCATAAGACTACCCCTAACCTCTCAGGGAGCCCATGAATTCAGTGATAGCCACATAGCTCCTTGCTCTGTGCTTTCCAATAAATACCTACTTTCTTTCACCACGCCAGTGCTTGGCTTGCTGCATGTTTTGCAAGTGGATTCTGTGTTGGGAATTCTATAGAAATTCCTCCATTCAATTTTGGGAGTGTACAATGATAAAACTAGCAAGGGATGCTCCTCTGACTTGTGACAAAAACATGTTGTAATGCAATAAAGAAAGTATTTGTCCACAAGACCTCCAACTTCAGGGTAATATTGTAAATGTTTAACTGATTCTGTCTGGGGATTGAACAAAGAGAAAAGATACTGGCTATTAACAACCTATTCAATTTACAGGGCTTTCAGATTAATATCAGTCAGATCCGACCTTCATTCTTTAAAAATACACATTTATATAATTTTGAAACATATGTATAAAATCTGCAAGGTATATTTATTGTTCTTTTCAGGAAACGTACAAGTTTGTTCTGCAAACCACTCAAAGTAAACAGTAACACAATATTCATTGTCATTCTACTGTGCCACCTTCCCATGAAAAACTTAATGGACTACAGTGAGTCATTTATGATTTGGAATAGCAAAAATACAGTGTTGGGACTAGAACAGCATACAACATGTGCTGTGCATAAATGCAATATGTTCATTCTTTCAATGATTTTATTTCCCCCCATGGAGCACATAAACACCTTTCACAAGTCTTTGTCAGCTGGATTATTAATTTTTGTTTTAAATTCCAGTGTAGTTTCCTTTCATCATAAAAACACCTTTGCTTCTGCATATTCCCCTGGGAGGAAGTATTATGATTTTTTTCCAATAGCGTTTCCATGGCATTATACTCATGGGAGGAGATTTTTCTGATCGATTTCTATGCTATTCATTCCTCATGTGTTTTCTTGATATTCTTTTTGTGTCTGCATTTTTCCTTTCAATTGCATGGAACCCTGTGATATCACAGTCATAGGAAATCTTCCCTCTGCTACCTAGTTTTCAATTATTTTGATTTAATCTGAGAGTCAAAATGTAGTTTTCTCATTGAAGAAATTTCTCATTTTATGATTAGTGTTCGAGAACTGTTCCAGACTTGTGACTACATTCAAATGCAGTTAATGCTGAGGATGACTTCACTGCATTTTCTGTTTTTCTTCCAGTGGTAATACTTAGGATTCTTAAGACTCCCTTGCTTGTGATGTGATTGGAGAACACTTCAGGCTTTTTCTGTAGGCTTTTTCCCTGACAAGGGATTAACCATGAAGGATGCAGCAACAGGGGGCCCTGCAGGCACAGTCTAGCATTGCACAAAAGTGAATACAATATGCATGCCCCTTTTATCTCTCCTTCCCAGAAAAGGACTGCCACACAGCTCCTACAATGACTCTGATTTCTGGTATGGGAAAAGCCAAATGATTTGACCCTGCCTTTTCCTCCGTAGTTCCACTTTGCGGAGCTCATTGTGGCTGGACTTTTAGGGCATAAACCTGGAAAAAGCAGCCTGGGGCTCTCAATGGCTTCAAGAGGTCATGAGTGTTAAAAATGAGGCTAAATCTGTAATAAGCTATGTGTTCAGTTTGTAACCTCTAATTCTGTAAGACCACTATCCATAAAGAAAAATCAGTAATAACAAAAATCAATGTAATATTTATTTATTTTTTGACAGGCAGAGTGGACAGTGAGAGAGAGAAAGTTCTTCCTTTTCTGTTAGTTCACCCCCCAATGGCCACTATGGACAGTGCACTGCAGCCGACGTGTTGCGCCTATCAGAAGCCAGGAGCCAGGTGCTTCTCCTTGTCTCCCATGTGGGTGCAGGGCCCAAGGACCTGGCCATTCTCCACTGCGCTCCTGGGTCACAGCAGAGAGCTGGCCTGGAAGAGGAGCAACCAGGACAGAATCCAGCATCCCAACCAGGATTAGAACCCAGGGTGCCAGCGCTGCAATAGGAGGATTAGCCAAGTGAGCCGTGGTGCCGGCCAAAAATCAATGTAATAAACTAGAATTTCCTTCATGTTGTTTCTCGCCCTTTCAATGAAAGGAATTATTCAATGAATAGTTAACCTTTACTGACACTTAAGGTGGGAAAAAAAAAAAAAACAGGACATACAGATGTTTGCATTGACATCAGGTTCACATCTAATCATCAGGGTTACAACATTCCTTTACCCTGTTTGATGTGAAGGGTGGTAGTTTATCATTTACAAAGAGGTATTAAAACCAGAAAAAAAAATAGAATTGTAACCTGTGGACCATTCTAAGAATAGCTAATTAGGAAACATGAACTATACTAGACTATAAAATGATAAAGAAAATGATTAAAAGGAGGGACATATTTTGAATAAAATTTATAAAAGAATTTCCTGCTGCAAATAGACATAAGGGACAGATACAAAACAACGAAAATAGATCATATCCAGTCAACTTTCCAAAAACCATAGTGTCTACATAGCACTGGTATTTGGGTACTTAATTGGAATTAAGCATGCTATCAGACCCACTAACAAAGGCTGAGTTTGACTATTAACTCTGCCCTCTAGCACCTCTTGAATACATTTTTCTTTCCAATAAAGTGAAAAAATTTAATGAGTGTTTGTTAAGTTTGTTGAAAACATTTTTAAAGTGCTGTTTAAAGTGTACAAATATGAACAGCAGGAATTATTGTAGTGCCATTGAGGGATGAATGAGAAACAAGTAGAAACCTTGTCCATCTAATAGTTGCTTACAGACTGAATATGTAGTACAGCAGTGAATTATGAACTATCTTCAGTCTGTTTCTGGCTTAATTTCATGTGTATAATGATTGTTCTCTCTTTTTTGAAAAGTGTAAGCTTATAGATCATCACCCTTTGCTCTTCGGATTCCCTACCACAAATAACAAGGTAGTTGAGGTTAGTGGAAAGTGTAGGAATACAAAGCCAGAATCTCTTGAAGTGAAACCCTAGTTCTGTCACCTCCTATTTGTGGGACATCAAACATACCAAATAACTTCTTTGAACCTGAAATGTTTCATGTGTGAAATGAGCAGAACAACACCAACCCCATGAAATTGTTGTAAAGATCTAACATAACTTATACATGGCACCTGGCAGAGTACGTGGCACAGGGTGGGATTTCTATTTCCTCTATTTTTAAAATTTCAAATTCCTATAACCCAATCTTACACAGATGACATTTGTAGACATGAATAATTTAAGTTGGAAAGAATTCTACCATCAAAGGGTCCTCAGGTTGGGAGTAGTGTTTGGTTAGAGGTTACAATGCCTGTTGTGACACTGTTGAGACGCTCACGTCCCATCTTACAGTCCTGGGTTTGAGACCTGGCTCTTGCTCCTGATGCCAGCTTACTGCTAATGCAGACTCTGGGAGGAAACAAGGATGGCTCAAGTATTTGGCTCCTGCCACTCATGCAGGAGACCTGGATTGAGTTCCTGCCCCTCAGGCTTCAGAACTCCCTTGCAGGCATTGGGGAGTTTCCAGCAGATAAGAGCTCACTTTCTCTCACTCCCCCCAAATTAACAAACAAATAGGTAAGTGTATCCTCAGACAAACCTTCAGAGGCAATTCATTCTTTCCAAAATTGGCTTTCAAGGTTTTACCTTATGAAACACTTCTGCTTACTCTGCATACTTTACTTAACAAGAAAGTTACCATTCTGTCTCTCACAATCCAGAGAAGTTAAAAAAAAATCCTTCCGAGATCAGACGAGATCGGGCGCGTTCAGGGTGCTGACTGTTGTTGTACAGTGTAATACTTTATCCATTTTAGTATTTTTTTTGTTATCCTAGTACTAGTGGTTGAACTCTGTAATTAACACACAATTATTCTTAGGTGTTTAAATTTTAACTGAAAAGTGATCCCTGTGAAATATAAGAGTGGGAATAAGAGAGGGAGGAGATGTATAATTTGGGACATGCTCAATCAGACCTGCCCCAAATGATGGAGTTAGAATTGTGCCAGGGGATTCCAATACAATCCCATCAAGGTGGCATGGACCAAGGCCATCTCACTAGTCCAAATGATCAATTTCAGTTCACAGTTGATCACACTGATAGGTCTAAGAGTCAAAGGGATCACACAAACAAGACTAGTGTCTGCTAATACTAACTGATAGAATGAAAAAGAGAGAGAATGATCCAGCATGGGAAGCGGGATACACAGCAGACTCATAGAATGGCAGATGTCCTAAATAGCACTCTGGCCTCAGAATCAGCCCTTAAGGCATTCGGATCTGGCTCAAGAGCCCACGAGAATATTTTAGGCATGGAAAGCTAAGACACTCTGAAAAACAAAAAAAATAGAAGATCTAAATGAAAGATCTCTGTGAGTGAGATCCCAGTGGAAAGAATGGGGCCATCAAAGAAGAAGGTACCTTTCTCTGAAGGGAGGAGAGAACTTCCACTTTGACTATGACCCTGTCGGAATAAGATCTAAGTCGGCGAACCCTAGAGGCTTCCATAGCCTTGGCAACTCATGACTAGAGCCTAGGGAGATTACTGATGCCATAAACCAGATTGTCAAATTGTTAAATCAACATCAGGAGTCACTGTGTACTTATGTCTCATGAAGGATCTGTCCTTAATGTGTTATCCAATGTGAAATAATGCTATTACTAGTACTGAAACAGTATTTTTACACTTTGTGTTTCTGTGTGGGTGCAAACTGATGAAATCTTTACATAGTATATACTGAATCGATCTTCTGTATATAAAGATAATTGAAAGTGATTTAAAAAATCTTGGTGTTAAATTGGAAATTCCATAGATAATTAATCAATTCTTTAAAAAATCATGTAGGATCTCTGTCCTTAATGTGCTGTACATTGTGAATTAATACTATAACTAGTACTCCAACAGTATTTTCACTTTGTGTCTCTATGTGAGGGCAAACTGTTGAAATCTTTACATAATATGTACTAAACTGATCTTCTGTGTATAAAGAGAATTGAAAATGAATCTTGACGTGAATAGAAGGGGAGAGGGAGTGGGAAAGGGGAGGGGAGCGGGAGGGAGGGAAGTTCTGGGGGGGGGGAGCCATTGTAATCCATAAGCTGTACTTTGGAAATTTATAATCTTTAAATAAAAGCTTTATATAAAAAAAATCCTTCCAACTATTCATTTAACTGTTGTCTTTCCCTCAATCTTGATACTGCCTTCCTCATCTATTGAGTCTCCACAGATGGATTTCACTGTTCTGTCAAACGTTGGTGATTGCTTAGAGAGAACAGACCTTTCATTTGAACCTTGTTGCCCGTCTTCGGTGTTTCTTGCTACCATTTTCCCTTCAACAACTATCAAAAGGACCTTATTGAGGGTTAAAATCATGTTCTCTCTATTCCTGTGATATTTTCCTCTCTGGCTGTCCCCATCTTGACTTTTCTGACTCTGAAATCTAACTTATTATCTGCACTATTAACTTTGTACTCCCCTTGCATAATAACTTAACCATTATTATTCAGGGTAGAGTTCTGTGTTTCATGTATCATATCTTCTATGACCATGTAAAATTGTGCTTTGGATCCTCTATTTTGTGGGTTACTTAAGTGAATTAGAAACAAAAACAAATTCCACAGAAAATATCCCAAAGTACTGTAACCTGACATTAGTCATCCAGGGGTCTCTGCTCTGATCTGATTCCATTATCATGAGGAGGAGAATTGTACTTCCTTTCTGTATTATGCACTTATCCCATTTAGCCACAAGGTGGTTTTCAGTTGCTTGCTTGGCTGCTCCTGTTATTTATCTGGAATGTCAGCCAGTGCTGCAGGAACTTGTCTCTTGATGAGAGACACAGGAGCAGACAAGGTCCTCAACCGCAGTTACACAGGCACTTGCGCTATCCATACAGTATTTATTCTGTTTTTTTCCAAAGGAGCACCTTTCATTCCCAAGGATGTAAATCTGACCCCCTCCCCCTGAAATAAAACGCCATTAAATAGGAAGAAGAAAAAGAAAACAGCAGCTGAGATGAAGTGAGGTGATAAATGCATAAAATCTTCAGCATCAGCCAGGTGAGGATAAGGACAAATTTTAGAGGTGACAGGAAGCAAAATCAGTGTATGATAGGCAAAGAATGTAGGCTTATTCAGGGAAGTTACCATCTTTCAAACATTTTTGAAAATACTAGGCTCTTCCTAAACAAATAAAACTGTAAGGAAAGCAGTTTCACTGAAGTAGATTATTTCCCCTAAAGACAAAACCTCCAGCCATATTTGTACCATCATATTCCTGAACTTCTTTATCTGCTGATAAAATGTGCTTTCTGGGTGAGCATTTCGTGCAGTGCTTAGGACATCACACCCCGGATAACAGTCCCTAGGTTCAAGCATTGGTTCAGCTCCCAATTCCAGCTCCCTGCTACTAATGTGCACCCTGGGGGCAGTATGCAATGGCACAAGTAGTTGAGTCCCTGCTACCCACTGGAAGACCCTGATTGAATTTCTGGCTCTGAGCTTTTATTTTTGTTTCTGTTTATGGGAGGCTGGGCCCTCTCCCACAGCCCTCTGGACAGTGTACGTGCCGGTCGACCTGACTTCTGGCCGCAAAAGATAAGAACTTGTACATTAACAGGCAGCGAAGAACATACCAAAGACATGATAAGGAAATACCAAGCAGTGTATGTGACATGTAGAAGCAGTACGTGGACAGGAAGATAATTGGACAGCGCCCGCGTGATCAAAGAACTGATTGGTTGAGCAGACGATATATATGCCAAACAAAGGAGTGGCGCAGCAACTTTTTCTCTTACTGCTGTAGCAGCTTTCTCTCTTTTACCTTTTATATGCGGTTCTTATTCTTTATAATAAAGCCCTACTGAAGGGGAATCAACAGCGTTCCTGGTCGTTCTTCTGCAGGCGGGGGAGTGACAACACATCTGTTAAAGATTTTATTTATTTGAGAGGTAGAGTTACAGAGAGAAGGAAAGACAGAGAGAAAGGTCTTCCATCTACTGGTTCACTCTGCAAATGGACCCAATGGCCAGAGCTGGGCTGATTTGAAGCCAGGAGCCAGGAGCCTCCTTTGGGTCTCTCACGTGGGTGCAGGGGCCCCGGCACTTGGGCCATCTTCTACTGCTTTCCCAGTCCATTTCGGAGAGCTGGATTGGAAGAGGAGCAGCTGTGCCCATATGGGATGCCAGTGCTGTAGGCAGAGAATTAGCCTACACAGCACTACATCGCCAGCTCCTGGCCTGGCCTAATCCTTCATCTCTATCTTTCCTTTTCCCTTTCCCTTTCAGATATGTGTGGGTGGTTTTATTTTTTAATGGCACTTTCTATTTTAGAGCCTTATCATGATTCTTATGGCAACTTGACATGAATGAAACTATAATAAGTTTCATCAGGTTCTATATCTGGGAGAGACATTGGGAATGCCTGGAGATGTCTGAGTCAACATCCAGTATGTACCACACCTGAATGAAAAATATTTTTCTAATATACCTATTTGAATACTTTCGTTATTTCCCACAATTTGTGTCCCACAACTTGTCTCCAGTGACAAGAGGGATCACGTCAGGCAGGGTTCACAAAAATAACATTGTTAAATATATCAAAAGAATTAAGAAAACAGTCCCATAATAGGGAAGCTTCAGTAAATGGACAACAGAGAGAATGTCCCATGACATTTAGCCAGCCGTATAGCACGGTAGGATTGGTTGTCTCCAATAATTTTCTCCCTGATGGGAAACAAACATTCATCAACTTCACACTTCCAAGTGTGTCTTCTCTCAAGTGGGTCTTTGGGCATTTACCTACCACCTGAAGACCGTTCATCTCCTGAGCCATCTTGTACTCAGACATTCTCAGAAAAGAGCCTTCAACATTAACAGTTTTCTCAACCTCAAACTGCGGATGATGTTTACCTTGAGTTGCCTTATAACTTAGTCAAACTATAGGAAAAAACATATAGTTGCAAGATTATTCCATAGCTTATGACTTTTTTCTGCCAATTCCTAGAGCCAACACTACTTTTACATACCCTACAGTCAAAATTAGGGAGTGATAAGTTATCAATGAAAGGCAACTTGGTGCTACAGAATATCAAAACTAGATATTCTAAATGCACAAACATGTAATTTCAAAGATGCCATTTGAAATTAAGAATTCTCAGTTCCATGGATTATAGAGATAGGGAAGGCCTGAATTCACATTCATAAGTGTTATTTCAAATAAGTTTAAAAATATGAAAATAAAATGAACACATAATATGTGAAATATAACATTTTAAATTATCATTAATTATAGAAACCTGAAGATCCCTCATACCTATCCCTCAAATAAGCCTGTAAACAAGTATTTGAGAAGTTAGTTTTTTTGCCCAGGATATCTTAGAGATGTCATTCAATTACAATGTTAAAGGATTTGGTGGTAACTCACCTACAGAGCTCTTTTTCTCCTAACACACATCCAGAAACTGTGTTTCTGAGAATACAGCCAGACAAAAAGATATTCTCTTCCAGATGTCTGGGATAAAGATGACTGTGCCATAAAGTAACCCCAGAAAGTACTCTAATAATGTGTGACACTGAAGTGAAGAAGATACAAGATAAATAAAAAAAGATGAGAGAAAGGAGCTCTATAATGATTTAGAATTAAGAGGTGACAGATGGTCACACTGAAAATTCTCAGTGGGACCAGAAGAGTGACATATAGGGCAATCACCTTATCCCCACCTCTGCAGCTTAAAATAATTAATATATGATATGGATTACTATTAAATTCTCATCATTCCTGTTGTAATTACTTTCCTCTAGAAACAATAAAGCATTAATTCCATATACAGTATAGTTCATGTGATAATTTCGGCACCCGTACATATAGTTAGCAGGTTGGTGTGCAGTATCTAAGTACCAGGGCAGTACAGTAGGGAAAGAGGTGTTCTCAGTCTTCGTAGGACTCTTATTACCTAGACAAATAGAGCTTTTTCAGATTTTATATTTTACTAACATTGCAAATGTATCTCAGGAGTTGCAAGGCAGCAAGAGTTAAAACAAATTCATCTGATAATCACTGTTCAAGCTTTTCTGTTTCCCTATTTAGTGTGTCAACTAGTCTGTGAACATTTAAGCTATTTCAAAGCCACTAAGTTTTTATATAGTCAAATATATAAATTCTTGAACAAAATAATACTAAACTAAATTGATGGGTTAAATTTATCTGACACTTTCTAGTTTAATTCATCACGGTCCACCATTTAAACCCATAGATATTGGACTCAATAAATAAGTCCAGAAGAATTAATGCTCCAGAATTTTCAGTTCTATTTGCTCAGTCAGATAGACACAACCATAAAGCTAGAATTTATATTAAGCTAAGCAGTGTCGACAAAATAGAAGGAAAAAACACACAGAAATGTTTACTTGAAAAAGTGAACAGTAGAAGGAATAATGCTGGTCCTCAACTAAGTATTGCGATCATCCAGATAAACTGCCACACCACTGAGATCTTACAAAGGATAGTGTGGAAGGCGTTGCAAAATAATAATAGAAATCGTAAGAAGAAAGGATATTTTTCAGAATAAAAGGAAAGTACTGTGCTGCAATAGTCTTCAGGAATGCTTCAAATAAATTTCTGTGATTTGAGAAAAGAACAAACAGAAATATCATAAGAAAGAGGCCTCAATCCTCTCCCAGTCCTTCTTTCACACTTGGACAATACAGTTTGTATCATGGATCATCAAAGTATCTCTGTAGCATTATGGGCCCTCAAAACAAAAATTATAGCATTTTCACTTCTTTTCAGTTGTTAAATTGTTTACAATTTATGGATTATGTTCAGTTCAACTAATTTTACTTTCTCATTTCTTATATAATTTGATATCAAATATATTTATTTGCATTTCAGCAATGACAATTCCACTTAGAATAAACATAATTTAAAATTGCAGTTAGGTAAAATCTTAACTTCTCAGACTCAGTTTCTATTTCTAAAAATGAGATCCTCACAGAGCTGTTGAGAAAGCTAGAAATAATATATGTTATGGAACATGTTATGAATCTGATAATTCTTAGTTCTCTAAAACTAGTAATGCTTAGGTGAATTTTTCTTATGAGACATTTAAAAATATTGGCCTCCCATATTTGCCATGCCTTGCAAAAGTCTGAGGCAAACACCATCAAAACCATTTTCAAAATGCTAAGTTGTCAATACTGCTGTTACAGATGCTTAAAAATAGTCCATGTCTTAATTGTGAACACATTTATGTATGAATTTATGTTTTAGGAAGCTCACACTATTGCACATACCAATCACATCATTTAAGACTGAAAGCACTGAAGTGGAAAAATTAAGGCATTTCAGATAAATGTACACACTCTGAGCAATTTTCCAGGAAAGTGTAGTATTTATAATAGGAGCAGGCATGTGTTAGAGTAATTTTGTAGGGAAAAAAAAGAAGCAAATCAATCCATTTCAGTAAATATTTACTAAGTACCTGCTACGCAAAGGCTGCTAGAAGTTAGAAGTGCACAGATGGTGCTGCAACACACACTCCGGATAACTGGACTTCTCCTTATGAACTCTGCTGGCCAGTGCAAGTCAATGTTTGGTCAGCACATAAGCAGGCAGCACACAATGTCATGTTTGCATATATCACAAAGTAGAAAACTCTCTGAGAGGGTCTGTGGATCTTCAGTAATAGGATACGTGGGAAGAGGAATTTGCTTAGAATGAAGATATGCCTAAAATCTAGAAGGAAGAAATGAGATAGAGCAAAAAATGAGATAGAGCAAAGGAAATCCTAGCTAAAGATAGAAGGCTGAGAAGAAATGTATTCAGATATACGTTAACTGCTGCTCCATTTCTAATCCAGCTCCCTGCTCATGCACCTAGGAAAGCAGTGGAAGATGGCCCAAGTGCTTGAGCCTCTGCACCCATGTGGGAGACCTGGATGAAGCTCCTTAATCCTGGCTTTGGCCCAGGCCCTGCCATTGTAGCTATTTGGGGAGTGAACCAGCATATGGACAATCTCTCCTCACTCTTGCTGTCTCTCATCCTCTCTCTCTCTCTCTCCTTTCTCTGTATATCTCTGACTTTCAAACAAATAAAATAAAAAAAAAGAAGAAGAAGGGATGGATTAAATGCTCTGCTGTACTTCACAAAATGTAGCACAAAAGCAGGCAGGCACACAGAGGCAATCATCATGATGCCATTTGTTGATTATTATTCTAAGCAAAATTACTGAACCTCCCATAAACTCTTTGAAATAGGTGTTCCTTATTCCCAGTCTACAAAGCTGAGACTTCATATAAATAATAAGTGGAAGAGCAGGGCTTCAAATACTGTATAAAAATCTCATATTCTCTAGACAAATATTTTCATTGGTTATGACAGACTGAGTTCCACTAGTTATATACATTCACATATATTAGCTACATAATTTACATATAGGTGGAATGAATGCCCTGTAGTGTTGGCAAATACATATTTATCATTTACTGTCTGGAATGTTAAAGCAATATCTCGTAGGAGTTTATTATTCCATTATTGATTATAAAACATCTGCTTAAACTGTATTTCTAGCTGAGATTGTCAGCAGCACAGTTCTACCCGGAGTGATCTGTGTAGAGCCCCTGCTATCAGTCAGAGCCCTTGCTTATCAAACATTGCCTCAGAACCCTAAGACTCACAGCTGTATAGTAAAAATGACTCAAGGCCTCACAAAGAGTCAATATCCAATAGTGAATGTGTTTTGTTTGCAGTATCACAACCTTCTCAATGTGCTGGTACTGCTTTTCAGTACATCCCAATGCAATGTCCTATCCACTCGGAGCTCCTCTGTCATGCACTTGGTGTGCGTTACCTCTGCCTAGTTGATGTATGATTAACTGTACAATGTAATTAGGAATAGTTTTTGAAATATACCAAAGGCTCCATTATTCTGAACAATTCTTTATCTATTTATAAATCTATAAATATGAATTTTGCTCCTTCTTGACCACATATAGCAAGCAATTCAAATTCTCTCAAAATGGCCAATGATTCTGTTGTACTATAATCAAAGCGGATTGTTGTTTTGGTCATAGTAAGCTATGAATTCATGTCAATGGAAATAGCCTCTCTGAAAAGAATCATTGTCTTGTTTTATAATCTGCACGAAATAACACTGTCAGCCCACAGGTTTTTGACAGTTCCATATCCTTCTCTCATCTAATTCTATCTGACAATGAAAAACAGATCACATTTATTAGAACATCAGTACATTTTTAGGTGCATGGGCATTTCTTTCATAGAATGGTCTGTCAGATTTCATTCACGTATAGGTAGAATGATTGCCCTTTTGTGTTGGCAAATACATATTCATCATTCACTTTCTATGGACGGGTAAACATGAGGATATCTCATAGGAGGTTTATTATTCTTATTATATATGCTGGATTAAATCCTGTCTAGAAAACTGGGTCTAATAGTGGGTGCCTTTAACTTGAGAAACAAGTATTTAAAAAGAGATAAACCACCAATGAAAGTACAATGAGGGATACATGGAGTAACAGAATAGAATGTTTTGGAGAAATATGTGTGTCACTGCAGATGTGCCAGAAACTCTCCTGGGTTTAAATAGGATTCTATAATCTGTTGCCCCACCTTAAAGCCATAGTCTCAGATGACTCACTGAAATTTTATTGTATGTATTAGAGGCAATATTTAAATTGTGAGACACAAAGCTCAACATGTAGTTACCCAAAAAATAGATGTCATAAGAGAACTTTGTTCACTCATTTAGTTACATGTCTTCAATTCTCATATTCCTGTGCTAACCCTTGAGGACAAAGACCCAGGGGATGGTTGATGCAGTTGCTTGTGACTGCAGCAATTATAAGCTGAACTTGCTTAGAAGAAGCTATTATGACTGAAATGACATCCAGAGCCCGTGGTTCCTGCATTTATTTTCCTAACAATGTGGCTAGACTTGAGCCAGTCTATCTACTACACAGAAGCTTATAATGTTTTACTAATTGTGGTGTGAGAAATATTCAATTTTATTTCTTAAAAAGATGTTACTTAGTCACTTTTCTCTTTAAATATTCTCTTTCAAGTACTCACTAAAATTTCAATCGAGGGGGATGGCACTTGGTGAAGTGGGTAAAGCCTTCAGTGCAGGCATCCCACATGGGTGCTGGAGTCATGGCTGCTCCACTTCCGATCCAGCTCTCTTCTATGGCCTGGGAAAGCAGTAGAGGATGGCCCAAGTCCTTCAGCCCCTGCACCCATGTGGGAGACCCAGAAGAAGCCCCTGGTTCCTGGCTTTGGATTGGCTCAGCTCTGGCCATTGTGGCCTTTTGGGGAGTGAACCAGCAGATGAAAGACCTCTCTCTCTCATGTCTGCCTCTGTAAACTTTCAAATAAATAAATAAATCTTTTTAAAAAATTTAAAAATTCAACAGAATTCTGTATCATCTTCATTAAGGAAACCCAATTTCTGTTTCAAATTTGCTATGGTTTTCTTATCTTATTAGTACTCTATGTGCCTTAAAGTAAAAAAGACAATAGACCCTCCTATAGATACTTCTAAGGGTACAGTTAAAGTAGTAATTTGTGGGGCTGGCATTGTGACCCAGCAGGTTAAGCCACTACCTGTGACACCAATATTCCATATAGGTACTGTTTCAAGTCCTGGCTATCCCATTTCCAATCCAGCTCCCTGCTAATGGCCTAGGAAAAGCAGTTGATGGCCCAAGTGCTTGCACCCCTGTACCAACGTAGGAGACCTGGATGATGCTCCTGGCTCCTAATTTCAGTCTGGCCAAGCCCCTGGTATTATGGCCATTTGGGTGAGTGAATCTGCAGGCAGAAGATATGTGTATGTGTGTGTGTGTTTGTGTAACTCTATCTTTCAAATAAATAACTGAATCTTTTTTAAAAAAGTAACAATTTTGGAGTCTGTATTTGTAATACTAAACATATTTAAGAATAGAAGCTACCCTTAAAACACTTAGCCACTTGTTTTTCTCATTTAAAATGTTTGCTATAGACAGCATTATAATCTTATAGTCTTATATTTTTCTTCCATAATTACAGTTCATTTATGCATTTAGCCAGTTGAGAGGTGGAAACACAGACATGAGAGATAGAGAATTCTTTGCTTTACTACCCAAATAAACTCTACTTGAGCCATCATTTATGCCTGCCACTATCTACTATGACAAAAGCTGAAGTCAGGAGCCAGAGATAGAAATCCAACTCAGGCGCTCCTACAGAATGCAGGTATCCTAATCACCAGGCTAAAATGCCCATTGCTATTTACAGTTGTTGAGGTACAGGGAGCTGTATCAGGCATGTACTAAACACCAGATAAATTTTGTTAGGCCTGTAAATTAATGAGGGAGAAAGTGAAAGAAATTTTTATTTCAGCTCTTCAAATGTAAAGGCTTTAAGATGTCATCAATGATTCTATAGTGTATGCACTTAATAATGATTCATGCAATGCTAGAATATCTGCTAAATAACAAAAGGGACTCTCTTCTGTGGACACAAAACTAGGAGTGGGGGCTAGACAGAAACTTTATGGTTCAGACTCTTGTGAGACAGTGTCTAGAATATACCCACTGCAACAATTGAACTGCAGCACATCCTAAGTATTTTAAAATAAAATGAGATGGAGAACATCGTTAATAACACAGGTGAATGTACTTAAAGATGTTCTTTTCTGCTGAAACACATTAAGTAACTTTATTGCCAAGAAATTGCAAGGGCAGAGTTTTAATTAAAGTTAACCAAAGGTATTAGAATCTTATGAAATTATTTGACTAGTTGTTTGTGTAAAATTATTGTTAATGATACACTTAAAGTGTCCTTTCACCTTCAAGTACTAATCAGGCCCACTCTGCTTAGTGTCCAAGATTAGACAAGATTGGTGTGTTCAGGATAGTATGGCCATAAACACAGTTTAATCCCTTTAAGTCATAGATTACTTCATTAAATATTCTTATGAGTAGAAAACATGTATTTTATTGTCAAATTTCTTCTAACGTTTTTAAGCATAAAGGCATAGGTCTTTTTAACGCTGAATTCAGATGTGATTTCAATTAATTTGTTTAATGGTCATTCTAACAACTAAAGCTAGGCACAAATGGAAAGGTTTACTGTGTAAAGTATTAAGTTTTCTGATTTGGATAAGTTTAGAATAAATGAATAGTTCTAAGGAATTTTTGAAACAAAATAAAAAAACCTCTTTATTGATAGAACTGAAGTTGCTTTCCCTCAACAATTCTAATTGAGAAATTCTAACTTTACTGAAAATTACACTCCAGTAATTTCTTATAATTAAATCTCTACTGATTGATAGAAGAATTGGAAGCCGATCACTCAAAACATAATGTGTATTCATTCACTTGAATACTGTATTACATGAACTACAGTACTGTCATTTCTTCACTGGTGCCTCCCACCATTATATCCATTTGGCATTTATTCAACTCCAATACACACTTTATAATAGATTTATCTGCTATTTCAGTAGGGATTATATGTATTATCATTTGCCATGACAACAGCTTTGTAATCCATAGTCACATTAGCGCTCATTAGTGCCAAATGAGTCTTTGAGAATATTCATAATCTAAAATGATAACACATAAGTGATTATTTTTTTCTTTGATCCTCTTTTACTGTATTTTTTCCTCTGAAGGGATTTGTGAGTGTTTTTCCCTCTAAAGATTCAATTAGTCCAGCTTTTCCTGCCTGAGCTTATCATGATTTCTATCAGAAGTAGCATTTTGCTTTCCAAAAAATGCGAGTCAACCTCATTTAGCACAACTCAAAGTACACACATTTATTTGAATGATTTGCATGAGTTATGTATACGACTTGTCGATGAACATGCATCAGTGAAGCACGGTCGGTCTGCAGCGTGTCCTAGTACTGTGTGAACATCTATTCCCTCTCTAGATGACTGAAGTGAACACTGATTCCTAAAGAGAGCTGCTGTAATAGGATTTAACGGTAGTTTCTGGTCATTTGCTAGTATTGTCTTTGTTTTCTGCTGAGCTAACTTGCTTTTATCTTCTTACCTTTCCTCCCACTGAGTATAAACAAACCTCCAGGCAAGCTACTGCCTTGCAAGTCCTTTTATCAGCAGAGGGAAGACAAACAAAATAAATTTAATCTCAATTTAACTCAATTCAACAAGCATTTATTGAGTACCTACTTCATGCTGGGTACTGAGCCAGGAATTGGGGAAACAGAATGGAATTAGACAGTTTCTATTCACAAGGAGTTTGAGGGTAGGGATCAGTGGATATGTAAGAGTGAAAACACTGTAGTTGTGGGACCAGTTTTGTGGCACAGTGAGTTAAGCTGCTGTCTGTGATGCCAGTATCCCACAAGAGCACCAGTTTGAGTCCAGGATGCTCTACTTCCAATCCAGCTCCCCACTAATGCGTCTGGGAAAGCAACAAAAGATGGCCCAAGTTCTTGGGCCCCTGCTTTGATGTAGGAGACCCAGTGGAGTTCCAGGCTCCTGGCTTTGGCCTAACCCAGCCCTGGCTGTTACAGCTATTTGGGGAGTATATCAGTGGATGTACAACCTCTCTGTCCCTCCCTCTCTCTCTCTTTCTCTCCCTACCTCTCTCTAACACTGCCTTTCAAATAAATAAAATAGGTCTTCGAAAAATAATACAAGATGTACTGTACGCGTTGCAGTACATCTGCAATGTAATGTAGAGTAGTCTAGACGAGACATGCATTAGTCAAATGTGTGGACACTGGAAAGACTCAAAACCAAATTTCCTGAATTTGAATGCAACTGTAACACTTCACATCTCTATAAATCTGGACAAACAAATTAATCTCACTGTGCTCCAGGTTATTAAGCTATAAACAGGGCCAAAAGTAGTAGGTACCAACTAACTACCAAATATCAGTTAATACTTACAAGTGGCACAAGTGGTTAACATAGTGTTTGCCACATTACAGATGCAATGTAAGTGTTAAATACAACAACAGAGAACTACTTATTTAAAAAGATGATCATAATGGGATATTTAAACAGGTACTTCAAAGAAATGGTATTACATAAAAAATATTTATGAATGAGTCATATCTTTATTTTCATTTTTATTTTTCCAAATGATGACCAAAAGGAAAAGGTATTAAAAGGGGGGGGGCATGGGTGTGTCAAGTCCCTAGAATATTTAATAAGGGCTGGTAGAATAATCCTTAAGAAAGACCACTAAAGATGAAGGTGGAGGGCGGGACAAGAACAGGTTGTGAATGAACATGTTTAAGGACTTAGAGTTCAAGTCCAATCAATAGAGAGCTTTTTAATTTATTGACTTCTGTGAACAGATTTGCAACTTAGAAAGACAATCTTGATTATAGTATGAAAGATGAATTAGAGTAAGAGGTCCTAAGGATGTGGTCATCAGTTCTGAGACCACCATGACAGTTCAGGAGATGTTCTGGGCCAGGAAAGTAAGAGGTCATTAGTAGTGAAGGATGTGAAAGGATCATGTTCCCATTCTGGTAGAAGACAGAACCTTTCTCATGACAGAATACCCAGTCTCCTCCTAGTGAGGAATTCACATACCTTGTAAAATGCTGATAGATGTTAATGGGTAAAGATCCCTTCTAAGAAACTTGTTATCTACTCATTTAGCTAATTGTCAGCCAAGAGTAATGGCATTTAAACACTGATCCTATTTTGCTTATAGCCAACTTAGCATAGATTACCCGATCATTTTTTTTTCCTTTATGAAAATGTCCTAACCCAGAGGGAATATTTGAATTGATCTTCTCTTGCTTCTTTCCTTAGACAAAACTGAAAGATAATCTGACATAGGTCTATCTCTAAACCGTCAGAAAAGTGACAAATAAAGCAAAAATTTGGATGAAAATGATGGCATCAGTTGGGGCCACTTGAGCTGAAAGTATTTGCAGGATATCCATGTAAAGAGAAGGGGGAGAATTATAGAACATACTATTCATCAAATACCTTATATGGAAAACATAATAACAAGTATTTGAATATCTTTAATCTCAACTGACACCATAAACAAGAGTGTCAATTTGTTAAGTCAACAACAGGAGTCACTGTGCACTTACTCCTCATGTAGGATCTCTGTCCTTAATGTGTTGTACAATGTGAATTAATGTGTTTTACACTTTATGTTCTGTGTGGGTGCAAACTGTTGAAATCTTTACTTAATATATACTAAATTGATCTTCTGTATATAAAGATAATTGAAAATGAATCTTGATGTGAACCGAATGGGAGAGGAAACGGATGTTGGGAGGGTTGCGAGTGGGAAGTTATGGGGGGGAAAAGCTATTGTAATCCATAAGCTGTACTTTTGCAATTTATAGTTACTAAATACAAGTTAAAAAAAATAGATGGTGTTTGAAACAGTTTCTGTGTATTTCATGCAGTATGTTTATTGGAATGCTGTAACAATGCAATAGATGATTTGAATATTGGTTAAAAAATAAAGTAGTTCAAAATTACTGATATAGATCTTAAAATATTGCTTTATATGAAATAAGACACAAATTTATTTCTACATTTGATTTTCAAGGGGACTATGGTGGTTAAGGGATTGCCTTGCAGCTCATTTGCACTTAAGGAGCTTTCCAGGGAACAAGAACCTTCCTTCAAATGGGTTTTCCTTCAGAAATCAACCATTATGCATTGTATTTATTCCTTCACTAATCTTTTCAGTAAATCACTATTGACCGTTGGACACTGTTCTGGTCCTGCAGATACACTGTGCATTACACAGACAAGGTCCTCTATCCTTCCCATTGTGATGTAGAGAAACAGCTCATAACATCAGGGTTCAACTGCTCCATTCTCATTAGCCCACCCTAATGAAAGTGGGCTACTTGCATATTTTATCTTCCTATACACACTCCTACTCTATGCTTGTCCAGGAAATTTTAAGAGTTACTTTGAGAAAATATTGATAGACCCATAAAACTAGAAATTACCCTAAAAAATGGTGAAACTTCTGAACAGAAGCCTAGTAAAACATCAGACCAACCAAAAAAAGGTACAGAAGTCTAGAGTTATCCCAGGAAAAAACTATCTACAATTTACTTTTCTTATATTTTGATCCTATTAGAGCTACAGAGGTAAAAGGTACACCCGGCCTTCAAAGCACTTGTGATCTAGCAGGTAAGAGAAAGGAGTAGGGTCTAGCACTGTGGCACAAACTAAGCTGTACCTGCAACAATGGCATCCCTTAGGAGCACTGGTTCAAGTCCTGGCTGCTCCATTTTGGATCCTGCTCCTTGCTAATGCTCCTGAGAAGGCTGCAAATGATGGCCAAGTACTTGAGCCCCTGCTACTCATGTGCAAGACCAGAAGAGAGTTCCAAGCTCCTGCCTTGAGCCTGGCCCAGCCCAACCTGCTTTAGCCATTTGGAGAGTGAACCAATGAATGGGAGCTCTCTCCCTCCTTCTTTCCTCTCCCTGTCTCTTTCTGTAACTCGGCCTTTCAAATAAATAAAACAAATCTTTTAAAAAAAAATGAGTAATAAGTAGAGTGGTAATATGATGAGGCAGTTATTAGATTAATTTCTGGGTGGTAAATTTGGTTAGTTACAAGCTAGGTTGATTTGGTTATTGAAGTTGAGGCAGGATTAAATTGAAAATCTGAAACTACAAGTGTCATAGATCTGCATAATAGATCATCCTTTAAGTTTACCTGGCATACTGATGCTCCACAGAATGTGTGGCATTATCCAGAGAGAGATCAGCTTTCTATCAATATGGAACAGGTGCTAAGAACATAAGAATGCTTAATTCCATAGTCTTTGGTTCAGAGTCCAAGAAACTAGACTACCTGATGCTGGATAATGTGAGTAGGGAGAGTATATATTAGGATAAGCACCTAGCACCTGGCTCCTGCCATCGGATGAGCGCAGTGCGCCGGCCGCAGCGCGCCAACCGCGGCAGCCATTGGAGGGTGAACCAACGGCAAAGGAAGACCTTTCTCTCTGTCTCTCTCTCTCACTGTCCACTCTGCCTGTCAAAAAAAAAAAAAAAAAGATGACAGTAGGAAGTTTGTTTTGAGCCACATCATTACACCTCTATTAAGCTATGTACTCACCATGTGCTGTTGCCAGGTGAAATAAGGGAGGAAAAAACATTGATCACTCTCCACAACCAGCTCATAAATAGTTTAGAACTAATATTCATAAACTACGAAATAATGTCCCAATCAAAATAAATTCAGTACTAGGTTTGGCCTGATATCTTGTATATATTCTCTGTTACAAATATGGTGTAATAGGTAATACTATCTTAATTTTTGCATATGGGAAAAACTTCTACAGAGGTTAAGAATTGAGCTAAAGTTCATAAAGGTAGGGTTTTGTTTTTTTTTTTTTTTAAAGTAGATTCCCTACCTGTCAACTCTTAAGATTAAACATGCTGTCTGCTATCTTTGTGATCTTATCTTGTTATCTGTGAACTATTTTTTGTCAGAAAAATAAAGATGCTGGCTTCGGTCAATGGTTACCTCTTGGAATAATCTGAGTTTTCTGAAACAAAAAACAGATGATTGGACCTCTACTAAGAGATTTTGTCTCATGAGATGTGAATTAGTAAAATGTTCAAGAATCAGAATTTTATAATAAGAGGCTCCAAGTGATGTCCACACAGCTGTTCTCCACAAACAAGTAGTTAGGAAAGAGTAAATTAGCACCTCACCTCTTTAAAAAGGGTCCAGGACTAGCAAGCTGACATAATAAAAAGCTGGACATAAATAAAATGCTTGGGCCCCACCTCAGATTTTTCAGGTCAGAATCTATATGTTCATAAGATCCTCAGTTGATTTATATGCATAGTAATGTTTGAGACATATGAATGGCTGTTTCACAGTTAAATTCTATAGTCCTGACACTAGCAGCTGTGGAAACCCTAAGAAAAAAGTGAAAGTGGTTAACTTAATTGATAAAATCCTAAGGGAGGAAGCTGAACTACAGCTGGGCAGGATTTGTGCTGACAAATAGGAAGGGGAAAGTGTTTGGCATTCTGGAAAATACCATCACTAACAACACAAAATGGCTTTAAACCCAGAGATTCACGGGCTGGTGAGGAGGTGGAGTTGAGGCGAATCTTATTTTCTTACCTCTCATTCAGGGACACACCTACATGCCTTTGGTAAACTTCCTTTTCTTCAGTTTCTTATCTGTAAAATAAGGATGCTGTATGAAACTCTCAATTCTATGAACAGATACTCCAGTGGATGACTCTTTTTCAAGGAAAGCAATTATTTTGAAACTGCTGCTTTGCTATGTCCAAGCTATCTGATGTGTTATGAACATACAAAGGTGACTGTGGTGAGGTTATTGAAAGCTTAATTTTCATTCTGAATTTTAAAAACAGTCTTAGCATTGCTGACTGACTGGTTATGAGGACGTAGCATGATGTTAGCTCTGTGAGGGAGGAGGATAAGATCGGATAAGTTGGGAGGGGACGTGACAGGACAGGACAGGACAGGTGCCAGCACTGTGGCATAGTGTATAAACTTGCCACCTACAGTGCCAGCATCCCATATGGATGCTGGTTCTAGTCCCAACTGCTCCTCTTCCCATCCAGCTCTCTGCTACGTCCTGAGAAAATAGCATAAGATGGCCCAAGTGCTTGGGCCCCGGTACCCCTGTGGGAAACCCAGAAGAAGCTCCTATCTCTGGCCGTTGCGGCCAATTGAGGAATGAACCAGTGGAGGGAAAACCTCTCTCTCTGCCTCTCTATTTGTAACTCTGACTTTCAAATAAATAAATAAATCTTAAAAAAAAAAAAAAAAGAATAGACTAGAACGGGCAGTACTAGAAGGCACTCACCTTTGCTCTACAGAGGCCTGGAAGCAGAATGGCCGACCCAGGAAGTGATTGCAACACTCCCAGGGCAAACGGAAGCACAGCTGGCAGTGATGCAGCATTTGGATACAGAGCTGGGACACCTGTGCTTTTGCTGCTCCTTTTTTTCTCTCAGGACAGTGATGAGCGGGCTCATGACACATGTGCTAAGGCCAGAGCGAGAAATGCAATTAAAAGCTGTCCTTTAAAGGAGTAAAGAGTGAGGGGGTGGTGTTTGGTACATCAGTTAAGTTCTTGCTTGGGACACCAGTATCCCATGTGGAGGCCCTGCCTGGCTGCGAGTATTGACTACTCTGCTCTGATTCAGCTTCTTTCTAATGCAACCCTAGAACACAGCAGGTGATGGATCAAGAACTTTGGTGCTCATCACCCACATGGGAGACCCAGACAGAGTTCCAGGTTCCTGGCTTCAGCCTAGCTGAGCCCTGGAAAATTTCTCTCTCGCTCTCTCGGAGAGAGCAGGAGAAAGAGAGATAAAAAGACAAAAGTTCTACAGGGAGGATCACTGTAGAATAATCCACATGTCAGGGAAAAGGATACAGCTCTATAGCAAGAGCAGGCAGCTGAGGTTCACCTCAGCACAGGACTCGAACTTGATGGCAGACATCAACTGCCTTTTTATTCATTGCATTATATTTTGTATGACAAGTAGTTTTGTACATCTTTTCCCAACCCTTCAGCCTAAATAGGTTCACCTTAAATTAGCAAATATATCACTGATACGTTGCCCTTATGAAAATGAAGGCAGATAATTTGAACAAATAAATTGCCATTAATAAAATTATTTAAGCTTATGCAACCAAACACGTTAGATATTTAACAGGTGTGAGATAAAGATTGAATTGCGAGAAATAAAGGGTATAACTAAAGAATCTTGCATTTTTAAGTAGTTATGCATAAAATAATCAGCTCCAAGACTTGCATAAATTAATTCTACCATCCTCTTCTTAAATTCCCCAGGGTTGGCAAGATCCCATCAGCCTCCCAGTTTGCTCTTAAATGTCACTACAACCTCTGTTCAAAATTACAACCTAATTACAACATACACATTTGGGGACAATTTTAAGTTAAGAATTTGTGCAAATTTAACAAATGAAACTAGATGAACAGAAGCAAAGAGAACCACATGAGAAACATAATGTAGATACAGAGATAAAAAAAAATTAGGCAATATTCCTGACATTTTCTCCTCTAGAATTAAGTGTTTATCAAGGCTGCACACTGCAATAATGGTGACTAATGTTGCATGGTATAATGGAAAATGATTTAGTGATATATTAAAGCAGCAGCTATATATCTGAGTGTGTACTTAACAGCTTGGCTGATTTTAATACATGCCATAATTACAGATACTAAGCTGGTAGGTTTAGCTAAAAATGGTTAAGAAATCACTGAACATGGCTTAATCTTTTTCATCTTAATACCTCTTTCCCCTATTGACATGCAAAATAATTTTGCTACTCTTCAGTAAAAATGACTTTGATAGAAAAGGTCGCTTAAGCCCTATAACAGTTCCATAGGAGCTTTGCCAATTAAGGGGCCAAACACAAGTTCATTATCCTGATGGAGCAAACATAGAACTCACATTGGTTTTCTACAGCATCCTATGCCCTGGAGACTTGGATAGCTTGATATGTCACTCACATTGCACACTGCAAGCCAATATGAAATGAGTATTTATGCAGCTCTTGCATTTCAGACTTTATAACGTATTTGTAGTCTTTTGCCGTTCAAAATAAAACAAAGCTTTTTTCTCCCTTGTAAGGAAGTTTCACTTCATTTTAAACCAATTTCCACTCCCCTCTAATCTGTGACAAAGAAGTAGCCATTGACTTCCTAACTTTAATTCTTCCCAATAAGCCAATCTAGCAAAAGAAGCACATGCAAGTAAATGAACTTACGGCAATTATCTACAAAAATAATTATATTTGCCTAATGACTTTCATAACCAAATTGGACTATGTTCCTTAGTAAATGTTTAAAACTTAAAGGTAGATTAAAATCTCTTAAAAAGACCATTATTTGAACTACTTTGTGTGTGTTGTCTGTGTGTCTGTATACATTCTTGATGATATTAAAGTAACATTATATTTCCTTGAATGTTAAAAGTGTAAATACCAGAAATGAACACACTCAGGTGAAAGCTTCAACACTTAATGGAAAATGCACATTTTCCCACAGAATCTTTGAAGCTCCCTCATTTCAAATAGCTCCAGTGTGTGGCTACATAATCATTCACTGTTCCCAATACTTTGTTTTCCTGGGATTGTAGCAATTTCCTAAACCTTCAGTAATTTTCTTCGATTTTTCACACACTTTCAAGCTATTTTAAGAAAGAGCACAATTCTGCTTTTAAAATGGTAGTTTTATTTTTTGATTTCTTTCTTCACTTTCCCTTGGTTGACCACAAAGTTAACTCTATCTCATAATAACTGACAGTCATAATTTCCTGGTCAAATCTACGATAGTTTGTCATAATATTTTCATAACTAATTAACATAACACGTTGACATGTTAATAGGTAGACCTTAATAATAAAATCTCTTGGTTACATTAAATGTCACAGATGTCTGATACATGCAACATTATATGTAAAAATATGGCATTATTTCTGTGTAGAACATCTGAAAGATATATATAAAGACCTAAGTTATACACAATTTCTATGTGTTTCAATACGTTTGTTTGCAGGCTGGATTTGCATTGTGATTTTTGTAATTTTTTTAAAATCAAGTAATGGACTTTTATAACCACTATAATCTGACTTGGTTATGTACAACTGTGATGGAAATTAATTTAGAAATTCAGAAATTTATCTAAGAACTGTGAGGCTGTGGGAGACATGTATGTGTATGTGATATCACAAACAAAGCTGCTAAAAAATTCTCCTATATGTCTTTTGGTCACCATAATCACTCCTTTTTGTAAAGGGCTCTAAAGGTGAATTGCAGGGTTTTTGTGTATATATATTCTGAAACATCTTTCAAAATGTTATGGATTAGCAGTCTACAAGAGCTATGTATACTGGAGAAAAACTGGTACTCCCAGATTATTGATTCATTCTAATTATTATTTTGTATGCATGTGGGTATGAGGCATATTACTCTTCAGCTGGTCTTTAGAAAAGGAAAACATGTAGAAAAAGTAAGATAGTACATACCTGACTACAGTTCTTCTTGTCTTAAACTTTTAGGATATGGATTATTGACAACCCAGACGCTTTCCTATTCCATTTTTAATATAAAAGTGTAAGTCTATATTACAGCATGAAAATATTATATATCTACATATATACTGTTTTCCATAATGGGAATAGTTTTTATCAAATTGTGAACTCTAAATCAAATACACAAATAAAGCAAATCAATCACGTTTGATAGCAAATCATTGTAAGATCAGCGATAACTAGCAGGTAACTGATTCTCCTTTTCTAGTTCCATTCAGTGTTTACAAATTCTGCAGGAACATAAGGTCACATTGATCCTAAGGGCATCCCTTTCCTATAGCCCATCCAAATTTTAAGTAGTTTCTTAGAAGTAAAAGCAATAACTAAAATTTATTTTATTTTAAAATCTAATCAATGGCCCAGGGAATGTGGCCAAAGGCTCTGTGGACTGACCCATTCACCCAAACTATTTCCTAGGCTTTAGTGAAAAGGAATTTTAGGTTTGGCCCATGGGATATTTCTGGGACACCATACTACCCTCTCCCTAAAGTCTTACATTTCTATCACCCTCCATCCCCCACCATGTTTCCCAGCTTCATGTGATGCTACAATCTATCACCAATGCTTGAGTTGCGTTTCATGTAAACCAGAAGGCAAAGTAATTAAAAAGAATGTCTCCTTTGATCTGCTAAAGACATAATTTGGTAGTGGCTACTGTCCAAGCAGACTGGACATGACTGCTCAACATGACCACCCTCTAGGTTGGTCTAAATATTTGCTTGGTGATCCTGAGGTACTATGGTTAAGAAAACCATCAGGCAAGTTGACCTATACAGGTGTCTTCCTAGCCTAGTACTGATTAAAGGCCACAGAGAATCCAAAACCTGAACTTTAAATTTTGTCATTAATAAACCCCTTGTATTCATTATTCATAATTTAATTTGAATTAACTGTAGTCCAAGTTCAAAGAGCTAGTGAGTCCCCTCCTGCAGCTCCAGAAAACCATCAGACATACACTTGACTCTAGAACAAGTCAGGACATTACCAGTAAAACCTTGAAAAGCTAATGCTCTGCTCCAATAGAGAACAGCGTCCCAATCTTGATGGATTTAATGCCAACCTCACACTTCTCCTAATGCACATTTCACAAAAGACTAGAAAACATACACACATACACACTCATACACACAATTGGGCCAGTCAGCCTGTGAAATACTATGCTTAAAAAGTTACTGAAATCGTGGGTGCAAACTGATGAAATCTTTACTTAATATATACTGAATTGATCTTCTGTATATAAAGATAATTAAAAATGAAAAAAAACTTGGTGTTAAATTGGAAATTGCATAGAAAATTAATCAATTAAAAATATACCATGTAGGATCTCTGTCCTTAATGTGCTGTAGATTGTGAATTAATACTATAACTGGTACTCCAACAGTATTTTTCACTTTGTGTTGCTATGTGAGGGCAAACTGTTGAAATCTTTACGTAATATATACTAAACTGATCTTCTGTATATAAAGAGAATTGAAAATGAATCTTGATGTGAATGGAAGGGGAGAGGGAGCGGGAAAGGGGAGGGTTGCGGTGGGAGGGAAGTTATGGCGGGGGGGAAGCCATTGTAATCCATAAGCTGTATTTTGGAAATATATATTCTTTAAATAAAAGCTTTATTAAAAAAAAGTTACTGAAATCATCTCCCACAATCTCATAGTTCTTAGAGATAATTCTGAATTTCTAAATTAATTTATATCACAATTATACATAACCATGTCAGGTTATAATGGTTATAAAAATTCATTACTTATTTTTAAAGAAAAATACAAAAAAAAAAAAACAAGGTAAATTTAGCCTGCAAACAAATTGCCTAAGCATCTGCCCACCTGGTACAATTTGAGGGAAGATAAAAATTATTTTTATTGTTTTCAGTCTTTCACTCTAGAAAAATTTTACCCATCTAACTACCAAAGTGTCTAACAGTTGATACTTCAAGGTTGATCTTGAGTGAACCATTTGAAAGATCATTCTCCTCTCTCTCTATCTCTCCCCTCCTCCCTATTCCCTTTATCTCTCTGCCTTTCAAACAAATAAATATAAAAAATATTTTCCCTACTTGCCTGGAGACTACTTGAGGGACGACAACATAACTGTAGTAAACAGAGACTGAAATCTATGACTAAAATTTGTGATGTCTTAGTATAACTACTCTCAACTGGTTGCCACAATTCATGGCTTGATGGTGTGGTTTATTAACCCTACTTAAATTTTCTAATTTGAGAACACTCTCAGATTATACAAATCTTTTTTATTTATTTGAAAGGCAGTTACAGAGAGGCAGAGGCAGAGAGAGAAAAAGAGAAAGAGAGGTGTCTTCCACCTGTTGGTTTACTCCCCAAATGGCTGCAACAGAAAGAATAATGCTGACCTGAAGCCAGGAGCCAGGAGCTTCTTCCAATTCGCCCACGTGGGTGCAGGGACCCAAGGACATAGGCCATTTTCTACTGCTTTTTCAGAACCTACCAGAGAGCTGGATTGGAAGAGGATCAGCTGGAACTAGAACTGGTGCCCATATGGGATGCCAGCACTGCAGGCAGCAAGTTTCATCTACTAGACCACAGCGTTGGCCCCAGCAAACCTTTTTTTTTTAACTCGCTTTTTACCCTAGACTTGATACCTCAAGGGTAATTTTGGGGTCCAAAGCTATTTATTGGTTTATCTCCAGTATCTGAAACCTTATTTTTATTTCTCAGTTTCAGATCAATGTACTAATTGTTTTATTCTATGTATTTTCCCAGGAAATTCTAACAATGTTTTAAATTAAATTCATAAATTTAATATAGTTCATTTCCTGTTTAGTATTTTGATTAACTTATAAAATAAGATCTCCCCTAATACTCTTTTTATAAAACTAGCAGTATTAAAACTATAAATATAGTGATTCTTAAATTATTTTAAATTTCCCAATATAAAATATAGTCTTAATAAATTAGAACTTAAAAAAACTACTCAATATCATAATTTAAATTAGCATCACAATGCTAATTTTTTAACCAAAAAAGGCAAATTCTCTTAAGCATTACAATTAACTAAAATATGCAATTAGCAAAAATTCCTTAACACAAAAACATTAATGCTATGGGTATGATTCTGTTAAAAATGTTTATGCTTAATCCTAAATCTCTCTGTGATCAAGGATGTCAAGAAAATAATTATGTCACCCTGTGCCTTCTCAGAAGACCAGGTTATAGAAAAACTGGAAATACAGGCCAAGAGTATGAGATTTACAGCTAAAATATCTTCTGTGATTTTTCTCACAATCCCAACAATCAGGCTGACTTCCATTTTGGCTCACAGTTGAAATGCCCTTAAATTAAAGTTGGAGGGTAGTAATATAACCCACTTTTCTTTGCTTGAGTCACAGAGACAGACTAGTTTCTATGAATTTGTTAGGTCGACAAAATTGGAGACAGAGACACTAAAATTTAATTCAGTGATGTAGAAACCTAGGTGGAAGGTTGCAAATTTATGTAGAAAAAATATGTGGCAGAGTGTAAGAATGACAAGCTGTGGTCCTCTTGGTGGTTTTAGATTTATTGATAATTATATTCTATAAAAGAAAGCCATAGTTTCCTGGTGATCTCACTGATGATCGCTATATTCTTGGAAATCTGTGAGAAACAACCTCTGCTCAAAATTACCACTGACGGTTGAGCTGTTTGATGCACTAGATCCCCCTAGAGTAATTCAACCCCTTCTGACGCTTCAATTATCTGCAATAAAAGCCTAGAGGGGACTCCAGACTGTCGGGTATATGGTGTGCAGTTAGACCTGATTTATGGATAAGAGGGTCCTTGGGGAAGGTCTTCAGACTCCTGCTATAATTCCGATTCTTTGCAAAATAACCGCTATGTTTTTTGTGATTGATTAGTATATAATTTAGCATCACTTGAGTCTCTGTTCTATTATATCTCAAATATCAAGTAAATCTTTAAAATCAAAGAAATTGTTAGGTAGCTATGGAAATCAGGATTAGGGAGGGGTTACACATAATACAAGGTCAATGGTTTAAAGTGGGTGGGAGAGGCTGGCACTATGGAGCAGAGGGTTAAAGCCCTAGCCTGAAGCGCCAGCATCCCTTACGGGTGCTGGTTGTAGTCCCGCTGCTCCTCTTCTGATCCAGCTCTCTGCTATGGCTTGGGATAGCAGTAGAAGATGGCCCAAGTCCTTGGGCCCCTCCACCCACATGGGAGACCTGGAAGAAGTTCCTGGCTTCGGATTGGCCCAGCCAGCTCCAGCCATTGCAGCCATCTGGGGAGTGAACCAGCAGATGTAAGACCTCTCCCTCTATCTCTACCTCTCTCTGTAATTCTGTCTTTCAAATAGATAAAATAAATCTTTACAAAAAATAAAGTGGATGGGAAATAGACTTTGTTATTATAAGGAAGAATCATTAACTCTGTAAGGACCATTTATGAGTGGACATTTGCAAAATTTATGAGAACAGTAAAGAATGTGTAAAATGAACAGAGGATATAACTTAGGGTATAAAAATAGAGTCTTGTGCTCTCTCATCAGAACCAAGCCACCAGCCTTGCTGTGAGCATGTCTCTCATTCCCCCCTATGCCAATGCCTCCCACACCTTCAGGAAGCCCTGGACCTGCTGGATCTGGCCTCCAGCAGTTCTTGATGTCACTGGCCAAAATGAAGAAGCCTAAGGAACATATGTGTTCATGGGGAGAAGGAGAGGCTACGTGCAGGGCACAAGAAAGAGAAGATGACGATGAGGATAGTCTAAACATGATGGGGGTTGGAGCCAAATAAAAGGGGAGGGTGAGCTAGCTTTGGTAAATAAACTTTATTGTGTAATCAGGTAAGATAAAATGGGCATTTAGATGTTAGTTTTGGGAGGGTGGGCATTTGGCAAAGTGGTTACATCTCATATTGGAGTGCCCAAGTTCAAGTCCCGGCTTCAGTCCCAGTTCTAGTTTCCAAATAATGCAGACACTGGGAGTCATCAGTCGATGGCTCAAGTTTTGGATTCTTGTCATTCATAAGGGAGACCCAGACTGAGTTCTATTCTACTGGCTTTAGCCTGGCCCAAACCAAGTTGTGGAAGGCAGGTAGGCAGTGAATCAGCAGATGGAAGATTTCTCATTTTCTCTGTCTCTCTGCCTTTCAAATAAATAAAATTAACAAAATAAATAAAGTTGTATAAATTTAAAAAACCAAATATTTAAAAAGAATTAGCAAGAGTTTTGGATTTTGTGCTGGAAAAAAGAAGCCATCTAGATCAGATCTGTTATTACAGAATAAAGAATTTATTCATTTAACTGCTTGATTAAAATTACTTTAGTTGCTAATAAAGTTCTTTACAGAAAGAAAAATGTAGATACAAGTAAACAAAAATATTTTCTATGCTATGATTTCCAGATATGGGAACATAGAAATGGTCAGCACTTAGTAGTTATCAAAATGGTTTGGCCACAATATCCTTTGGTGACAAAAAGGTTTTTTTGCACCTTTCTACTCTACTTGTGATATATATAAATACACACACACACACACACACACACACTGTAGATGATAGAAGAAACAGTCAGAGGATTAATTTTTTGGGGGGTTATGAAGCTTATAGTAAAAAAGATAAATCCTATTTTTGTATAATATGTAATTATTTACTAGTATGTGGCCACATTAGAGAGAAAGTTTGCAATCTCAAAGCAATACAGATAGTAATTGCCTCTCTTGAGAGAAGTCCCAGAAACTAGAACAGGAGATAAGGGATGTCTGTTTTGTTTGTTATTATTTTTGTAATCACAAGAATTTTAGTTGCTGTCTCACGGTTCTCAGTTTCATGGTTTTTTTTTTCTTTCATCAATGCAAAGTTTTATTATTTCCTGCAACAGATTCTTATTTCCTAGATAATGATTTCATGTCACTGAAAACATACTACACATACACAGAGAAATACACTCATGCATGGCAACAACTGGTAATACCCTTTCAATCTTGCCTTTTTAAATGGTAGTTTATAGCAATAGCATTAGTTTGGAGTCTCCCATTTTATATAGACTTGCCACATTGATGGATAATAGTGTCTTCACAAAACTAAAGTTTTCTCTAGTTACCAAAAGAAAGTAACTTCAAAACAGTTACACTTTGATTTTTTCTTTCCTCTCCAGCAATTGTACCAATAAAAACTGTGAAATACAATTTGGCTTAGCAAAACCTATGAATGGCAATGCTTTCATTGGATTTCTGCTGTCTGTGTCTCTGATATTTCTGTATGGTAGAGGGAATTTGGTAGGACAAATACCCAAAAGAATTTTTCATTCAGCATGGAATATTGAGTGAATTATATTAACAAGAAAATTATGAATGCTAGAAACAGTAATAGGAATATATAGTTAGAAGAAGTGATAATGCAGGAGAGAGGGTATGTATAATCAGTGAAAAGATTATAATAGGTCATAAACTCACTTTAGTTATAGAATACATTATAATCACTAAAGAACTTCAGGTGGCTTAGATTTCTGTGTAGATTTTGTAATTGAATACATATCAATCAACCAATAAGTCAATCAATGGGCAGGTATTTGGCATAGCAGTTTAGTCACAGCTTAGGATATCCACATCCCATATTAGAGAGCCTAATTCAGGTCCTGGCTATCCCACTACTGATCCAGTTTCTTGTTAATATGTGCCCTGAGAGGCAGCAGGTGATGGCTCAAGTACTTGGGTCCCTGCCAGCCATGTGAAATCTAAATCTAGATTGACTTCTGGGCTACTGATTTTGGTGTACCCCAGCCCTCTAGACTTTTATGGATATTTGGAGGGTGAAACAATGGCTGGCAGATTTCTCTCCATCTATTTCTCTCTCTCTCTCTCTCTCTCTTTCTCTCTCTCTGCCTTTCTGCCTTTCATAGGCAGAAGGCCTATGAATCCATTGCAGCTTGACTTCTCTGATTATGATATGTACGAGTAGACAGGATATTGTTCTCAGTTGTTGAAGTGGAAAAAAAATGGCATCCCTGACTGTGCACCCATCCGTGTGGCAGTGGTATCAGAATACCTGTTATATGGCAGGAAATCATTCCCTTCCTGACTGGATTATGGCAGGAACTCATATGTAATGTTCTAATGCTACAGACTTGCCCAGAGCCATTAGCAGGTGGTAGATGCATGGTGAACTAAAGCAAGTGCTGCAAGAGTTGGACAAGCAAAATGTTATATACAAGGCTGGGACTCACAGGCCATTTGATGAAGTTGTTATTGCAGGGATGAATAAGCTTGTGCTGCAGAATGCTCCTTCTGCTGTTTTGCCCCTGTTGGCAACACCAGCCCTGTACATGGGACAACCTACCACTGTGGTTATGCATAGCATTACTTATTTGGGAGAGGCTGAATCTATCACTCAGAAGGGTATGTGAGTCATGAATAGAGAGAAGAAAGAAGGTAAAAGACCAAGTGAGCATTATTTCAGGTGTAAGTCCATGGGAACATGTGCTGAACTGTACATCTCCCCTTTCTTTTATTCTCACTCTTATTTTTTACAGGGATCAATTTTCAATTAGATTTAAACACCTAAGAATAATTCTGTGTTAAGAGTTCAACCTTTGGTATTTAGTAGAAAAAGAAAATATTAAAAAGAATAAAATATAAGCTGTTCCTCAACAGTCCGGACAATGGCTGGTCAAGTCATTGCATCTCATAGTATCAGTTACACTTCTACAAGTTTCCTTTTAGGTGCTCTGTTAGTTGTCACAGATCAGGGAGAACATATATCTGTCCTTTTGGGACTGGCTTGTTTCACTTAGTATGATGTTTTCCAGATTCCTCCATTTTGTTGCAAATGACCAGATTCCATTTTTTACCACTGTGTAGTATTCCATAGAGTACATATCCCATAATTTCTTTATCCAGCCTTCCGTTGACAGGCATTTAGGTTGAATCCATGTCTTAGCTATTGTGAATTGAGCTGCGATAAACTTTGAGATACAGATAGCTCTTTTGTTTGCCAATTTAATTTCCCTTGGGTAAATTCTGAGGAGTGGGATGGCTGGGTCATATGGTAAGGTTATATTCAGGTTTTGAGGAATCTCCAGACTGTCTTCCACAGTGGCTTTACCAGTTTACATTCTCACAAACAGTGGATTAGTGTATCTCCTCCCCGCCTCCACCTCACATCTTTGCCAGCATCTGTTGTTGGTAGATTTCTGTATGTGAGCCATTCTAACCAGGGTGAGGTGAAACCTCACGGTGGTTTTGATTTCCATTTCCCTGATTGCTAGTGATCCTGAACATTTTTTCATGTGTCTATTCGCCATTTGGATTTCCTCTTTTGAAAAATGTCTATTGAGGTTCTTGGCCCATCTCTTAAGTGGGTTGTTTGTTTTGTTGTTGTGGAGTTTCTTGATCTCTTTGTAGATTCTGGTTATTAATCCTTTATCAGTTGAATAATTTGCAAATAATTTCTCCCATTCTGTCAACTGTCTCTTCATTTTCCTGACTTTCTTTTTTAGTACAGAAACTTCTCAATTTTATGTAACCCCAGTTGTTAATTTTGGCTTTGGTTACCGGTGCCTCTGAGGTCTTTTCCAAGAAGTCTTTACCTATACCAATATCTTGCAGGGTTTTTCCAATGTTCTCTAATAATTTGAAGGAGTCAGGTTCTAGATTTAGATTTTTAATCCATGTTGAGTGGATTTTTGTGTAAGGTGTAAGGTAGGGGTCTTGCTTCATACTTCTGCATGTGGAAATCCAGTTTTCCCAGCACAATTTATTTGCCATGGGACTCCAAATTCCATTAAGTTGACAGGTACTAATGCCATCTTACATGTTAAAGTGACCATATTGAGTGTGTAACTGATCATATAGATAGGATTCAGTGTCAAAGGGATCACATAAATAAGATCAAGTGTCTGGTAATAGCAATAGATAGAATTAAAGAGAGAAAGATCCAACTTGGGAAGCAGGCCACACAGCAGAATGATAGATTGACAAATGCCCTAAACAGCACTCAGACCTCAGAATCAGCCCTTACGGCATTCAGATCTGGCTGAAAAGCCCATGAGAGCATTTTAGACATTGAAGGCCAAGATCTATGGCAAAAAATGATCGACATGAAGGATTTCTGTGAGTGAGATCCCAGTGGAAAGACAGGGCTATCAAAGAAGGATGTACTTATCTCTGAAAGGAGGAGAAAACTTCCCCTTTGCTTATGACCCTGTCTAAATAATGACAGAATTTGTGGACTCAAAAGGCTTCCATAGCCTTGGCAGCTCATGACAAGAGCCTCAGGTGATCACTGACATCATAAATAAGATTATTAATTGTTAAGTCAACAACAGGAGTCACTGTGCCCTTGCTCCACATTGTAGGACCTCTGTCGTTAATGAGTTGTACTATGAGAATTAACAGTAAAACTTATCTTCAGGGCCGGCGCCGTGGCTCAACAGGCTAATCCTCCGCCTTGCGGCGCCGGCACACCGGGTTCTAGTCCCGGTCGGGGCACCGGATTCTGTCCCGGTTGCCCCTCTTCCAGGCCAGCCCTCTGCTGTGGCCCAGGAGTGCAGTGGAGGATGGCCCAGGTGCTTGGGCCCTGCACCCCATGGGGAGACCAGGAAAAGCACCTGGCTCCTGGCTCCTGCCATCGGACGAGCGCGGTGCGCCGGCCGCAGCGCGCCGACCGCGGCGGCCATTGGAGGGTGAACCAACGGCAAAGGAAGACTTTCTCTCTGTCTCTCTCTCTCACTGTCCACTCTGCCTGTAAAAAAAAAAAAAAAAAAAAAAACCAGTAAAACTTATCTTCAAACAGTACATTATACTTTGTGTGTGTGTGCAAACTGTTGAAATCTTTACTTAGTATAGAGTTGATCTTCTGTACATAAAGATAATTAAAAATGTATTTTAATGAAGAATGGGATGGGAGAGGGAGTAGGATATGGGAGGATTTTGGGGTGTGAGGGTGGGTATGGGGGGAAGAACAGTATATTCCAAAAGCTATACCTATGAAATTTATGTTTATTAAATAAAAACTTTCTAAAAAAAAGGACCAAATGAGATCCTTTGAACCCAGATGTGGGTTGACCTTTTGGCATCAGGGTCATACAGAAAAAGATTAGATGGGCAAACCAATAAGATATTGCTGGAACTATGGAAACAATTAAAACTGGAGCAACGGGGGTCAGCGCTGTGGCTCAGTAGGTTAATCGTCCACCTGCAACACCAGCATCCTATATGAGCACTGGTTCTAGTCCAGGCTGCTTCTCTTCCGATCCAGCTCTCTGCTATGGCCTGGGAAGCAGTAGAAGATGGCTCAAGTTCTTGGGCCCCTGCACCCATGTGGGAGACCTGGAAGAAGCTGCAGGTTCTTGGCTTGGATCAGATCAGCTCCAGCCATTATGGCCATTTGGAGAGTGAACCAGCAGATGAAAGACCTTTCTCTCTGTCCCTTTCTCTCACTGTCTGTAACTACCTCTTAAATAAATAAACAAAATCTTAAAAAAAAAACTGGAACAATTGTTCTAGCCATTGAAAAGGTCCAATTCATGTAAAGCACCCATGTAGCCACCAAGGATCTGAGAAGTATGGTTACATGATTTTCAGAGAGACCCTTAGCCATATGAAATGACCACTGACAACTGGGCATTTAAATTTGATTAGCAGGGAGGCCAAGGTCCCTGATTTACAGGGCCAGGCAGAGACTTAGGCCTCAAGTGTAACTTGCTATCCACCAGCACCCTTTTAATGCTAAAAAAGTGCCATATTGGTTGACATGGGGATCAAACGTACCTTGTTATATGGCAACCCTGAGAGATTTCTCAGGCCCCAAGTAGTGATAGATGGTTACGGAGTATCCTCTCTTTAGGTAAAAGCAGTAAGCTTGTCTTTGGGAATAGGTCATATACCATTTGAGGATAGACTGTGTATATATCCCCATGCCTGAGTACACACCAGGAATTGATGTCATCTAGGGCTTAGGGCTAACACCTATGGTGAGGGAGTTCCAACTATGTGTATGCATGGTTAAAGCTGTACTGAGGAGACCTTTTTTCCCATCCACCATTACAACTACCCATGGCTAGGCAGTATAAATTTCCAGGGAATCGTGAAGAAATTACCAGAACCAAACAGTAACTAGAAAACATAGGCATCATTTGGCCTACACATAGCCCATAAGAATATCATATGTGACATGGCCAATTATGGTAGGTTACTGAGAAGTTAATATAGTTGTCTCTCACTTGCATTTGACTGTTCCATTGATGAGCAATATTATGACTACCTCAGACATGAACTCGGGACCTAGTATTATGTTTTAGATTTAGTCAATATATCAATTCTTTATTGATATATCTCCTGAGGGTAAGGACCAGTTCATTATCACTCGGAACAGCTAGCAATGGACCTTCACTGTTCTTTCTTTCTTGTTTTTTTTTTTTTTTTTTTTTTGGACTGGCAGAATCCAGCGCCCCGACCAGGACTAGAACCCGGTGTGCCGGCGCCGCAGACGGAGGATTAGCCTAGTGTGCCACGGTGCCGGCCCCTTCACTGTTCTTTCACAATGCTATCTATATAACCTCACTTTGTGTCATAGTTTGGTAGTGACAGATTTGGCATGAAGGCCATTATCTATAACAGTGCATATGTTCCATCATATAGATGATGTGAGGTTAACCTTTATGCACTTTACTGAGCCATTTAAAGTCATGTGGTTGTGCTTATCCCACATCTGACACAAATTCTGAAGCCATTGCACCATTGGGTACAGAAGAGAATCAGATGGGATTGGGGTGAGCAAGAGTGACTAAGTGAAATGTGCCCTCAACATGTTTGATTTTACCTGTACATTTGAGTTTAACACAGACATCATTGTAGAAGGGTTTGGTTGGGGACTTTGTTGGTGGTATGAAAGGTTAAAACAGCCATTGGATTTTGGTCCCACTTGTAGAAAGAAGCATAGATTTGCTATTTCTTGATTGAAAAATAGATGGCTACTGAAAATATAATGGGCACCACCCCTGTCACTGTATTCACCTCTTAGCAGATAGTTAGCTGGAAAAGAGATGAGGCAATGAAACTACATAGTGGAACAGCACAAATGCCCACACTGGCAAAGTAGGAGAGTTAACTGTAGCAATGGGGAGTTCAAAATTCAGTTGCAGGCTGAATTACAAGGGATTTGAGGCTCGCAACTTATTTAACTGACTGTACCCTCACTGAGACTCTGGAAGCTATGGAATCAGTACGTAGTCTGTACCAAGATGAGTCCCTGCTGATCCCTGGGGAAGCCTGATAATTCAGACAGATCTGGCAGAGGACACTCCATGAAGAAGGTCATGGTATCCATCCAGCCTCCTATTGAAACAATTTGAGGGGAATCAGGTAATCACCAAATTAGTCAATGGGCTGAATTCTGAATGCTATGGCTGGACACTGTCAATGAGCCTTCACCCATTGTTATTTTATTTGCATAGACAGCTGGGCTGTTTATCATGGCCTCACTGTCTGGTTAGTGATGTGGAACATAGAAAATTAGACTATCATGAGCCAACATTTATGGGGCCAAGATATGAAGCAATACTAGTAGGAGATGTAACATCAGACGACAATCACCATGTACCTTGTGATAGGTCTTGCTCCTCTTTCTCATCCAGGGTATGATTAGGTTGATACACTAGCAAAGGTGCATTGGTTGGAAATGGCACCAAAAAATGATGCTGCCCAATGGTTACATGAGTGGCTGCAACACACAGGACAAAGACAATGTGGGCTTCAGTAAAGGCCTGGAACCTACCTGTACCCACCAGGAGGTTCTAGATGCCTGTAAAAGCTATACCATCTGTTCCCAGGAGCATCCCCCTCTTATTGCCAATGACCACCAGAACTGTGATGCAGGAGTGAGTTACTTTGAAAGGTGGCAAACAGACTTTATCAGACCCTTGCCACAATATTTTGGGTACAAATATGCTTGTTATCTGTGTAGATATGGCTATAAGACTGATTATTTTTGATATTTCCACTAGGCAGCCTGACCAATGGGTAGCCCTGTATACCTTGGAAAGATTATGTGCCAAGTATGAAAGACCACAGGTTATGTAGAGTGACCATGGTATCCACTTGATGGGCTTAGGAGTATAAAGTTGGACTAAACATCTTGGTATTGACTGGAAATGACACACAGCATATCATGCCCAAGGATCTCTATTTATGGAATGATATAATGGCCTATTGAAGCAAGGCCTCAGAAAGAAAACCAATGCCAGCTACCTGATAGAATGAACCAACAGACTGTGGACTATGTTATGATTACTGAGTGAATGGCCCCAGGCAGGAGCATGAGCCCTGCCATGGAGGCTTTGCTGCATTACTTAGCAGCACTCATTCAACTGCAGGTGCTAGTCACTGACCTCTATTGAAACCACATTTTGGAAGACAAAACAATGTGTTGTTACATGTTCCCACGGTCCATGAACTGAAGAAACATGCCACCTGGCAGTGGCCATGGAAATATGGAAATCCAGCAAGGTCTTGTTCATGTAGCTGTTGCCATAGGGAGCAGGAATAGAATGTGACCTAAAGTTGACACCAGGAGTAATGGCCACTTGGCTCCCTGTGGTCATGGTACAATACCTACACAAGAAAGAGGCCACCACCTTGCTCAAGGACATGTTTGTCTTAGATTTATGGCCAAAGCTAGCCTCTCCAATATCCCTACATGCTGTGGAGTACCTAGTAAAACTATGCCCTACGAGGCCAGTGCCGTGGCTCACTTGGCTAATCCTCTGCCTGTGGCACTGGTACCCTGTGTTCTAGTCCCAGCTGGGGAGCTGAATTCTGTCCCGGTTGCTCCTCTTCCAGTCCAGCTCTCTGTTCTGGCCCAGGAGGGCAGTGGAGGATGGCCCAAGTGTTTTGGCCCTGCACCCGCATGGGAGACCAGGAGGAAGCACCTGGCTCCTGGCTTCAGATCAGTGCAGTGCGCTGGCCGTGGTGGCCATCTAGGGGGTGAACCAATGGAAGGAAGACCTTTCTGTCTGTCTAACTCTGCCTGTCAAAAAAAAAAAAAAAAAAGCTCTGCCCTACAGAATATGCTTATATAAGAGGCCAGGACAACCTCTTCTGCCAGCTGTAGTGTTACCAAAAGATCAATCTTTTGCCTGAATCCTACCCAGTGGTCAGGATTTCCCATTGTTGGAGCCACTTTTTGTCTTATCCTTAGCTTGATGGCTATACACACGCTGGTGGACTGGGCACACATCTTTGCAACAGTAACCAACTAACCAGCTTGTTGAGAGTGTACCATTACCTGTCAGCTCTGCAACTGTACTACCTTGGAAGGTTACTATAGTCACTGACAAAAATTGGACTTGGTTGGAAGGATGGAATTCTTCTGACCCAAATGGAGTAACACCCTGACCCATGTGAAGAGCCTAGTCAGGAAGTACTATTATCAAACCAGGACATGGTTGGTATAGTCTGTGTGGGATGGTCTGGAATGGCTTTCTGCAGAAGGAATAGAATTATCCACTTCCCACAAATGCCAACATGTGAAAAAGAGCAGGGAATGGGTCTCAGGTGCAATGAGCTCCTGGATCTTCATGTATGACCATAAAACAATCATGACTAATAATGGTTGAGGAAGAATCCCCAAATTACACTGGACATCTGCCCCATATTGGCTTGTGGAGCCGATGAATGGCCTTATTTATCCTGCAGCTTGGTGGGATGCTGTATGTGGAGATGGTTCTACCTATCCCGGTGATGGGCTCAAAGTTTCACAGTTGCCTTGCCACTGGAAAGCCTTTGGAGTTAAGCACCATATACAATGCATAGCATGGTCAAATTATGTACTCACCCTGCTCTCCCCAAACATAACCACCAGAGTCACTCAAACTGAAGCTATTGTATTGGCGCCTTCAGTGTGAGCTACCAGTTTTTGGGCCTCTTAAACATAGAAGTATAGCTACTGAGAAAGGTTGTTCTACAAAACCATATGGCATTAGATATCCTTGCAGCAGACCAAAGTGTTGAATATCTATGTCAAAAACTGAATGTTGGGGCTGCTGATGTGGCATAGCAGGAAAACTGCCGCCTGCAGTGTCAACATCCCATATGGGCACTGGTTCGAGACCCAGCTGCTCCACTTCCAATATAGCTCTCTATTCTGGCCTGAGAAGGCATTGGAAAATGGCCCAAGTGCTTGGGCCCCTGTGCCAGCATGGAAGAACTGGAAGAAGCTCCTTGCTCCTGGCTTTGGATTGGCCAGCTCCGGCCATTGTGGCCATTTGGGGTGTGAACCAGCAGATGGAAGACTTCTTTCTCTCTGCTGCTGTCTCTGCTTCTGTGTAACTCTGCCTTTCAAATAAATAAGTCTTTAAAAATAACAAAAAAACTAAATGTTTTTCATATATATGTGTGTATATATATATATATATATATATATATATATATATATATATCAGATGCCAATAACAATGTAAGCCAAGCCCTTGCTGCTTTAAAACATGAAATACCACACATCAAACAGCTGACTGGGTGGGATCTCTGATGGATGGATGAATGGATGGCAGACAACCTTGTTCCCTGTATTTAGTATTGCATGCTCACTAGCAGTGTGTTGCTGTAGCTTATATTGTTGCTGTGGAAGATATCTGGCATATATATTATTAGGCAAAGAACCTCGAAGGAGTGGAGTCTTGGAAACATGAAGTCAGGCTACTTTGCTGTCATCACCACTGTAAACCCAGAAGCATATGCATTTCTGCTAGTCAGCAAGCCCAGAAGCTGATATGTTTTGTAACACTTTGGCTGCCTGCCACCATTGTCTATAAGCATATATAAGATGCTGGGGACATAGCTGAGCATGGACCACCCTCTGTGTGTGTGCTCACTTGCTGCTGCAAGAATGAAAGCAAATCCTCTGTGTGTGCTACCATAAGAATAAAGAGGTATAAATCTGCAGTCAGCTCTGCAGTAATTCTTTTGCCTATCTGAATCTAGACCTGATCTTCATGGAACTGAGTGCCCCAAGTCCTCTGAATTTCCCAATTTCAGAATTGCTAAAGGTGGCAAAATGCATTTAGGTAGAGGGTGTGGCAGGGAAAATAGAATGTAGCAGTCTACAGAAGTAAAGGAGAACTGAGGGAAAATGGGAAAATGATTGTTAAATATTCCTATAGGAAGGAAAGTAGATGACAGTCAAAATAATGTGCAGGTCCAAGTGAGGTTGAAGTTTTCTTGTTGTTGATTTCTTGGAGGATTTTCTGTTGTTATTATTTATTTGAGTACCAGAGAGATTTGAGAATGTTTTCAGACTGAAGATAAAGATTCAGTAGAGAAATATGAGGAGAGAGAAAAAAGGAATAGGAGGAACAAAGGAAATAGAAATATAGACAAAAGATATTCTGCAAGGGAAAACTGTACCTCACACAGAATGAGAAATTGATTATCAAAGATGTAGATACCTGAAGAACAAAGAAGTAAAAGAAATCAGATGCAGAAGTAGAAAAATTGAGCTTGAAAAGAACAATGAGCAATTCATTCTCTAAGCCTGGAGCTGTCAGGTTACACTTAACCAATAATAAACAATATGATTTTCAAGGTCAGAAGGAAGTCATGAGTTGGAAGAGAGGAAGGAAGTTTGTCCTGAAGGATACTTCAAGCAGATATTGGGAAAATTAATACAAAGGCAGATTCCAGGGAGGCAAGGACTCAGTGTTACAAGGGCATTTCCTAAGTCAAAGAAGAAAAGGCAATCAAGGCTATAACTGAATATAAAGTTCATGGATTCACATGAAGGAGGGGAGTATAATAAGCTCAACTCCTGGAATTATGGCAGAAGAGAAATTAAATCTACATCCTAAACACCGAGGAGAAGGAGGAGTCCTGGACCTAGGGACACCTAAACGGCTTTATGCTTTGTGTCTAATGTTGTGGTGTTGGAATGATCATATAAAGATGTCCCCAAAAAGTTTTGTACCTACTGAAATTTGGAGATCCTTCCTGAAGCTTAACACTAATTTCAGGTCCAGAATGTTTCCAGAGAAATTCAGAAACATGGTACAGAATTCTAGAGACGAGGTGAGGCAGTCAGTTGAGTTTTGGCTACTAAGAAACAGACACAGATAAACATTCAAAGGAATAAAGAGCCTATGATGCATGGAGAAGTTTCTAGAAAGTAGACCTTCAACTGCACTTCTAACTCACTCTGGGAAATTATACTTAACTTCATAGTCCTCAAAATACTCTCCTCCTTTCAAAGTGGTGGTACGGTTGTAGAGACAAGACATTTGTCAAGTCTTCCTGCTTTACAGTTCTTTGATGGACATGGGCATAAGGTGATGTAATAGCAGATAGGAAGAATACTGGTATTAAGTGAACAAAGAACAGTTTCCTCTGAGGAACAAATTGATGGTTCATTTTAATTTAATTGCCCTACATGAATCAAGGATATCTTTGGATAATAGATGGAGATGGGGCTTTGAACCCAAATACTCAGATAAGACTCACTAGGAACTCAGATGAATAGCAGTGGATCAAAGGAAGAATGAACCAAACTTTTAAAGCCCAGGGATAATGTCACTTCACTGATCAGTGTCCAGGGCACTGTGGATAATAAAACTAGTAGTAGAGGCTGAGCGTGCAGCACAGTGGATTAGTCCACTGCTTGGGATGGACATCTGCATCCATTATCAGAGTGCCAGATTCAAGTCAGAGCTACTTTGCTTTCAATCCAGCTTCCGGATAACGTGCCTTGTAGGCAGCAGAGGGTCATCCAAGTACTTGGGTTCCCATAACCCATATGGGAGACCTGGATGGAGTTCCTGGGTCCTGGCTTCTGCCTTGTCCAGTTCAGGATTTTAGAGGCATTTGGTGATTGCACTAATAAATGGAAGATCTCACTGTCTCATCCTCCCTCTGTCTGTCTTTCAAATAAATAAATGAATCTTAAAAAAAAAAAACAGCAGTGGAAACCAAAGACAATGAACAACACGATTGATCTAGCACTGCACACAATTCTTATAAAGGTGATTACTCCTCAGTTTTCCTGTCCATGTTGAAATTATGGCCTAGAATTTGATTATTTGTATTCTTAGCATGTATCAAACTATATACCAGGTTGTGCTGAAGGCCAGAATCAGAAAATAAATATAATATGATCCCTATAGTCAAAGAACTCAGTCTGGATACTACTGATTGTGAGGTAATGGACATCTGGCCAGAGATTGGTCTCAATAGTGCCTGCTTTCAACAAGACAGATTTGTTTAGGCCACCAGTCCTCTATAGGTTAGCCAGGCCCTACCATTTATTAGTATTGATGAGTCAATGCAACCAATAATAATAGTGACTAAAGTCACTATTATAAAAACCAACTATTGACTACAAATACATAAGTCACAAGTGACCAGAGAGAACAAAATGTCACTATGTGCAAGAATGCTGAGCTCTCATAGGTCTGCTGCTAGATTTTCAGTGAACAAAACAACGGGGTAGACATTTGGCATCGTGGTTAAAATATCCAGTGGAATGCTCACATTTTCTCCCCCTGAGAGACCTGGGTTGACTTCCCATCGTCTTGGTGTGGCCCACCTCTAACTGTTGTGAGCATTTAAGAGAGTAAACCAGGGGATGGAATATCTCTGTCTATTTGTCTCTTTCTGTCTCTCTGCTTTTTAAGTAAATAAAAATTTTAAAAGGTAATAGTGTCTCCTAAAGACATAAACAACTAAATATACTTTAAGATTAATTGTACTATCCAAGTAAAGGATACTTTTTGATGATAGCTATAAATAATAAATTGAATACAAGTATTTATTATAGTAAAACAAAAACAACATCTACAAAAAGGTATACATTCTTGAAAATCTGAGTTTATAAATGGATGGCATATGAACAATTCTTATACAATCTTATTTGTTCACTAAATTCTGTAACAGTAAACTTGATTTGCACTAATTCGGATGCATCATTCATTCTTTTAATAATACTTACAATTCATGAAAATGCAACTGCAGACTGCAGTTGGCTAGCACCTGAGATATCTTGCAAATATGAAGGTCATCCATCATTATCACTCAAAACAAAACCATGGATAATTCTTCTGACCCAGTTCAGTTTCTTGGGTAGTTTGACGTGAGCAGCAAAGTACTCAGTTCACCTCACTAATGTGCATTGATTACCTTTGAAATCCCTAAATTCATTTTCAATAGATTTTAATAGTGACAAAACACATCCTATATCTAAGCACACTTAGCATCAGCACTGCAGACATCTCATAAATTACAAGCTCAACTGAAAGATAAACAGCCCACTAGAACAGATACTCATGCACAGCGATTTTCTCTCCAGGTAAAGCAGCAAAGCATGAGCTTTGTGTATAGAAAACTAATGCCCTCCTTGAGCCAGCAGTAAAATTTAAAGGCCATTTTTCAAATACTGTATGTCTTATAATAAATTTCATTATGTACTACATTTTCCAATAATTTATCTAATCCCATTTAAAATCATTATATTAAAATTCATGCTGCCCCTGCTCATAAATTAGTTAGTACTGGGCATAAATTAAATTCTTTTGAACTTCAAGAGGGTGATCCTAAATATCAAATCAATACCAAAGATCTGACTAACTTTTTAGTACTTTTTTTTAACTTTTAAGAGCTTCTTTACTCTCATATAATTATCTTGTGTTTTTTTTCTAAAATGAGAAGTTCTAATCATTAAGTTACCTTTGATAGCAGCTATTTTATATACATCTTCAACTGATTCTCTTAATTGTTTCAGATTTTTTTAAAGAATTATTTATATATTTGAAAATCAGAGTTACACAGAGAGAGGAGAGGCAGAGAGAGGGAGAGGTCTTCCATCCCATGGTTCACTCTCCAAATGGCTGCAATGGCCAGAGCTGGGCCGATCAGAAGCCAGGAGCCAGGAGCCTCCTCCGGGTCTTCCACATGGGTATAGGGGCCCAAGGACTTGGGCCATCTTCCACGGCTTTCCCAGGCCATAGCAGAGATCTGGATCAGAAGTAAAGCAGCCAGGTCTCAAATTGGCACCCATATGTGATGCTGGCGCTTCAGGCCAGGGCGTTAACCCACTGTGCCACAGCATCGGCCCCAATTGTTTCAGATTTTTACTACCTCCTACTTGAGTCATTTTGATTCTAGAATAATGTAAAAAATCTGTATGTATTCCATAAACATTCCAAAGAAGAAAAGACTTCAGAAGTTTATATAAGTAAAGGACAAGTTATATTTCTTCACAATTTCTTTGTTTTTCATTAATCCACTATGACTATGATTCTTTTTCAGGTGAATAGACTTAACATGTTAATTTCATTTTGAACTTAGATGTCAGAATTTGAAATCAAATTAATTTTCATGAGAAAGAAAACCTATTGTTTTCTCAATATTTGATGACATGTTGTTCTGTTTTATGCATACTCAATGGCTACTATAATTACATCTTAATCATGAGTACAGCTAAAACGTGTTATCTCAACATATTATTCTTTCTATCTTATCAGAGGATTTTAATGGAAATTATGTATATATTCTGAGCATAAGGATGGCCTCAAAAATTCATGGGGAATGTGTGTTGCCTTTTAATTCCATTTCCCACAAACCTTTGCAACATCCTTGTATGTAGACACAGGGCAGGATTAAAGGACTCAGTGTAAAGTGAAACCAAGAGTTGAATTACTTTATGTTTATTACTTAAGATTTGAAGATCAGGACCAGCGCTGTGGTGCAGCAGGTTAAAGCCCTGGCCTGTGGTGATAGCATCCCATATGGTTCAAGTCTTGGTTGCTCCATTTCCAAGGTAGCTCCCTGCTAATGAGCTGGGAAGGCAGTGGCAGCTGGCCCAAGTACTTGGGCACTTGCACCCACGTGGGAGACCTGAAAGAAACTCCTAGCTTCAGATTGCCTCAGCTCCAGCCACTATGGCCATTTGGGGACTGAACCAGCGAATGGGAGACCTCTCTCTCTGTCTCGACCTCTCTTTGTAACTGTCTTGCAGATAAATAAAATAAACCTTATTTTAAAAAAAGATTTGAAGATCACAAAACATCCACTAATTATTTCTATTCACCTTTTTGATTTCTTTTTGTAATAACTACTATGTGATGATGTTTTTCATTTCCATTTCTCAGAGAAAACAGAGAAATAGGTTAGCTTCCTAATAGTGCACGTATTTTTCTGTGTGTTCAAAGCTCTTTCTAAGTCTTACGTATTGCAGTACCAATATGTGGTTTTAGAGATTTTTAGAGATTGAAAATGTGTTTGTTAGGTCATATTCTCTTTGTTCTTAGTTGTTTCTCAAGCTGCCAAGATTACCACTACATTTTATCTCATTCATACAGCATGTAGAGCTCAAGGTATACTCCTTTACCCGAGAAGTAAACTACTCTCACTGCCCTAGAAAGAGATAAGCAAAAGCAGGTTAATCCTTCTGTTTCATTTTCCCTACCAGTCTTAAAAAGGCAGCTTGTCTTGTGACTTCTACATCACTGATAGATCGGAGAAAGGAGAAGATACACAGAAATAACACAAGTAATAGAAACTCTTTAAATCTACATGAACTTTATATACATTTTAATATGGAAGACAGACAATAAAAGTCAGTTTTAAAAGCAACAAAAACTGTCAGTGACAGTGCTAGTTTGTGTGAGGGATAGATGACTGGGGTTAAGGCTTCTCAAGAGCACTAGACATTCAAGCCTGGGTTTAGCATAGTGCAAAGATCAAAGAGTATGACAGAAAAGCAAAGGTAGATTTTAGAAAAAATTTAATCTCACAAGAGGAGGTAATTCACCTGTGAGTGCAACTGTAATATATCCCTATAAATCAATAAACTATAGTCTACCCATAGATTAAACCTCCATTCATTTGTTGAATATGTATTTAATGTCCTTGGCTCTGTTGTAGGTTCTGGAAATACAAAAGGGCAACATGACATCTGTATTATTTACTAGATAGATATATTGTAAATCTAAAGACTTGTTTAATATCATTGCAGAGCAAATGTAAGTATATACAGTTGCCTACAAAACAAAAATAGAGGTACCTAGGAAGAAGGCAATCGTTGAGAACAGGCGTTTCATGAAGCAGAAAGGAAAAGAAAGCCAATTTGATTAGTTGCTGTTTAAAAGGTGTATTTATCTTGCTTAATTCTAGTCATAGGTAAGTTGACATTTGTATTACTGAATTCCATTTCCAAGTGACTATGAAGACAACTGAAATGTTCTTGGAAGATGGCCAGCGTCATTTTGGCTTTTCTGCCTGCACTTGCATGAAAAGAACAGTCCATGAATTATAGCACCTGTAACAACCAAGATGTTAGAATATCTAATTGCATCGCTTTTTAAAAGACGTGGTGGAAAACTGCTTTCAAGTGGAGACACTTTCGGAGTGCCTTTAAGGTTAGTCTGTGAGTAGTTTCCACTTGATGCCAAATATACCTTGAATTTACAAATACAACCTGGATTATCTACTGTTATTATTGAACTTTATCTCCAAGGACATGATTATTTTCAATGTGAATTAGGCCATTCTAGGCATTGAATACATGAAGTAAATAAAATAATGCAAGTGAACCTGAAACAGAAGTCTTTCAGTAAAGAAAAACACTCAGCCTAACAATTCTTTATTTCTTATTTCAATAAGGATTAGAGCCCACATGAGTTCAAATATATTTGTACATAATAGTTATTAGTCCTCTTGTGCCAATTCATAGCTTGTTAAGATTTCATATTCCTCACTGTTAACTTTTCTGGTCAACAAAACAAAACAGAAAACCTACAGATTTTCTAGGACAGAAGGCAGAAAATGCCAATAGGATTATAGCTTCTCACATTAGTGTCTATGATAAAATGTACAAGACTCAAAAAGATAAGTTACAGATACATTAAAGTAGGAAACATTACTGGGCCAATATTAGCCTGGGTTCCACTGGTCAAGATGCATTTTATTAAGTAGAAAAATCAAGATTAGAAGTGTCATTTCACAAAATTGATGGGATTTCATGAGATGTTCCCCATGAGTTAGGATTAGAGTATGTTGTTGCTATTAAATTGCTATCCTACTCCAACATTATTGTAACACTAACTACCTTTGTTACCACATTTCAAATCACATTTTTTCTGATATACATTTCACTACAGTTTCCAACTCATCAGTAATGAATTTTAAGTACAATGTATTTTAAGATAAGACTATAAACAGATACTATGATTCAGTCAAATGAAAGAAGAGATATTTAAATTAGGTTTCATAATGTAGTGTATGGCCAATGTATGTTTTTATGTCTATTTTTATATATTCTACAGATAATAATGTTTGAGTCGGGATTGAGGGATGGAAGATTTCCCACTTTATGGATTTTTCCAGCAGTTCCAGCATTTTTAAACAAAGCTATTTTTAAAAGATACACAGTAAAAGTAAACCGGTTCTAGCTCACATATAACCTTCCATAAGATGGCTCTCTCCTGCCCTTCAGATTCCATCTATAGTTTCACTAACTCCTTTTCCCACTTCCAGCTTGTAGAGATTTCCCCCAGGTGTAAGACTTGACCCTTTCTGTTCTTTTTTACTTCAACTTTGTCTCTCAAAAGAAAGAATTCACTCTAACCTCTAAATCCTTAACACAATTCTCTAGCTCAGAGCATCAAAAATTTCTAGAAATCTTCTCAGTACTTTTGTTGCTTTTAATTCTTCTGTCCAAAGACAATATGTATGGAAGGTCCTTGAAGTGGAACCGGAATACAAAAGAAACAGAAAGAGCAGGTTAATAAGTTAAGAATTTTGAAAAGAAGAGAAGAGAAGCAACATTTCTTAGAGAAGCAGAGGAAGACTTGACTTTACATGAGGTCATCTCTGTAAAATAAAATGAAAATGTGCACAATATAACATGGTTCTCTGTATACATTATTGTGTTCCTGTTATTCTGTTTTGACTGCCCTTTATTATTCTTTCCACATAATAGGCACAATTCAGATTTTACCTATTCACAACCTCTACACAGAGCTAAACTCTCTTTACACAACTGGAAAAGTTGCACAAAAACATCCTTCATTATGATTCATATTCAGGCAAAGCACTTTTAAAATTCCATGTCATGCATGTGCCAAATTTGATTACCACTAGTAGAAGGTAAAATACTGGTCTTATAGGTAGCTATGTTTTCATTGTGTATTCTTTTATAGGTAGCTTATTTTCCTTCTTAGGGAAGCACATCTTACACCAAATAACTAGTTTGTTTCATTTCTGTATAATTTTCCCTCACCCATAGTAAAAGGAATAAATCTCTAGTTTACATTAGATAATTGGCATGGAGATCAATTTCAAGAAGAAAAAATACAAAGAATAATTTGTTGAAATTCGGACAGCATCTCTGCCCCCATAAGCTGTTTTAATGTTCTACTATCTAACCAGAAGATGGAAGACCTCTCTCTCTGCCTCTCTGTAACTCTGCCTTTCAAATAAATATTTTAAAAATGTTACTAGATTATTTATTTCTGAGGGAGGGAGGGAGGGAGGGAGGGAGAGAGAGAGAGAGAGCGAGCCTATCTGCTGATTCACTTCCCAAATGCCCGCAATGAACCATAGCTAGAGCCAAAAGCAGGAACTGGAAACTAAATCTAGGTATCCCATATGAGTGGCGGAAACCCGATTACTTGAGTGATTATTGCTGCTTCATAGGGTCCATATTAGCATGTAGCTGGAGTAGGACTGGAGTCAGAGATCAGACCTAAGTTACTCTAATATGCAATGCAGGTATTTTAACTGGTGTCTTAACCTCTAGGCTAAATGTCTGGTCCTGCACATCCCATTCTTAAAGGATGAGGATTTATGTTCCATCTCCTTGATTAGGGAGTATCTATGTGACTTGGCATTCTGCATGAGAATTTAGTTTGTTCCCATATATTCATCTAAGAAGCACGGATACTGCATTGATGTTACAATCCAATACTACTTTTTTTTGTTGGTCAAATTGTTCACACTTTGCCTTTGGGGGCTCAGTAGTCTCTTAGGTTCTTTGTATTCTTTTGACATTCCCTAATCAGTGTGGGGGACAGGGTAGTTGTTTATTTATTTTTAGAATTTTATTACCTTATGGCACTGTAAGATTCTCCAAGTGCATCTGGTACTCATATTTCCTACCCAAGTCCCAGAATTGTACATTTTCAAATCAATAGAATGAATATTGAGACAGAATATATTGATTCAAATTCTAGTTCTACACTTACCTATTATGACCTTGGGCAAGTTATTTAGTATTTCTGAGCCTCAGTTTCTTCACTTGTAAAATAAGAACTAAAGTACAAGAATTATTATTAGGTCTAAATTAGAAAACAAATATAAAAACCCAGTTAAATATTTGTTCTCTTCCTCTCCTTTCCTTTATCACCAGTTGTCAGAACAACCTACTCTCTGGTGAGAGTCTCCCTGAATCACTGCCAAGCCTCTACCAACTGAGGATGCTTCCAAAACCACTGACCTAAGACAGTCACTCTAGTTACCTACAATCCAGGGATGCATCTCCATGTGAATAAAACACACACACACACACACACACAAATGCATACACACACATGCTGCATCATCTTACACAAGTATAAGGTATTTATTAAAATTATCTGTCCTTAGTATGAAAGAAATGTTTTCTGAAATGTATCATAGCAACAATTTTGTATCACTAGTATTTCATATGGTTGATTTAGAGGAAAAGGAAAAATACTTGTCAAAATGAGTAGTTACCATAACAACTGCATGCAAGGCTTCTTTTTTATTTTTTTGGCATCACTTCATCATTATTTTAACATTTTAGTTTCCATGACAACCAAATTCAGTTAGCATTATCTCTAAATACACTCCACAGGTATTTTTTTTTCTGTCAATGATTCAAGATCTTTCATTTTATACTAAAGAGATTAAGGCTATCTGGATAAAGTTAATGTACAAATCTATCAAAGACAATGCTTTCTGATGAAAAAATTATCAAATTCAAATAGAATATTATGCATATTGACCATTGTTTCACTTGATGTTTATCAAGGAGTTTTAAGAAAACATACCTAAAGTGATCAAAGGAAATCATCTGAATTTCTAGTACAGGTTATGCCTCAAAAAAAGATGTATGTAGCTCAGAGTCAGACCTCATCCTGTGTTAATATTAACTTTTATTTTTACAGCACAACTAATACTTTAGTCACTTAAAGACATGAAATATGCAACTCTTGTCCTGGGGTAGCTCATTTATCTGTAAAGGCTTTTATGTAAATTAACCTCTTACCATTGAAGCTGGAGTCATAAATATTCAACCCCCTCAACAGTGCCATCCACCACATTTCTTTTCTCTTTTATCACTTCTTTTTCTCACATCTTGCTATCTTCATCTTTTTCCATCTATTTTTCCACTCTTGAAGTGTCAACTCCCATGTTTTATGGTAGTAATAACTATATTAATTAACACATTTTGTGGGGTACAGTGCTAGTTAGAAAAATCTTAACCAAAATTTCTCAGGCATACAAATACAATTTCTTTACATGAAGAAAACTCTGCAGTGAGGCTTCAGTATCTAGATCCTTTCTGTCTTAGTTTTCAGAATTGTTTAATATTAAGAGATCATTATTGGGGCATAGATGCTTAAGCCATCCCATATGGATGCCAGTTCAAGTCCTTGCTGCTCCACTTTTATTCCAGCTCACTGATAATGCACCTGGGAAAGAGCAAAAAATGGCCAAAGTCTTGGGGCTTCTGCACTCATGTGGGAGATCCAGATTAAACTCCTGGTTTAGGCCTGGCCCAATCCCAGCCATTGCAGCCATTTGGGGAGTGAGCCAGTGGTTGGAAGATCTCTCTCTCTCCTTCTCTCTCTGCATCTCTGCCTTTCAAATAAATCTTTTTAAAAAAGATCATTATTGTGAAAATCAAACTCTATAATATAGTTGGAGTACACAAAAAAGCATAGGACTATAACTCAACAATTGCAAAAGAAAGTTATTGTTCTCTGTTTTTGTTTAGATATGTCCTGAATAGATACACTAAAAAGTCAACATAAAAATGACTTAAGAGAGATCTTTATAAATATTCTGCAGCTGCTAATTTGTGTAGAATAAAGTTACCCTAATCAACATAGTGATGCCACATGATATTATTTTTCTGAGCCTTTTATAATCCAACTTCTGTAATATCAAGCATGGCATTAAGAGTGAAATACTCAGGGCCAATGTTATGGTGTAGTGGGTAAAGCTGCTGCCTGCAGTGCCAGCATCCACCATGGGCATTGGTTCAAGTCCTGCTGCTTCACTTCCTATTCAGCTCTCTGCTATGGCCTGGGAAAGCAGTAGAAGATGGCCCAAGTCCTTGGGCCCCTGCACCCATGTGGGAGACCTGGAAGAAGCTCCTCTCTCTTGGCTTTAGATCGGCGTAGCTCCAGGTATCGTGGCCAACTGGGAGTGAACCAGTGGATGGAAGCTCTCTCTCTCCCTCTCTCTACCTCTTCTTCTCTATCTGTATAACTCTGACATTCAAATAAATAAATAAATCTTAAAAAAAAAAGAATGAAATAATTATTATCTAATTCCATAGTTCAGTTGTTTGTACTGCTGCCAGTTTACCTTTGCAGCAAGGTCCTCAATCTGCAACTCTTCCTAACAAACCCGAGTTCTAATTCAGGCACACTAAAGTATGGAGAAAGAACCTGGCACAATTTGAAATTTTAGGAAGAGCCTATCACAGTCTTCTTGATTCAATAACAGAAATGGTACTGAAAGGTCTCCAACTTGGTAATGTCTAGTGGAAAAGCTACAATCTTCCATACATATTTTTTTCAGAGAAGTCATGTAGTGGTTTAGTTTCAATATCAAAATCACTTTTGGTTTTCAGAAAAAGCTTCCAGACACTGATATAATTTCAGATATATCTACCTCAAATATTTTTAGTATATCCAAGAAAATATTATTCCAACTATTGAAAGAAAAATATAATTTTCCCATAAAATACATAGTTGACAAATATAAAACTTGCACTTTCAAGTTAGCAAATGCTTAAACGATTCACCACATCTACTCCCAACAGGCTGATATGATAAGTACACAAGGCCAAAGGCTACATTGTCTATAAGCAGAACTTCAGCCATGGATTCAAATGCAAATGACTTAGTAAGGACTTATAATTCAGGATCAGCCTTCAAAAGAGTAAGGCAAAAGGGAACAAGTATTTTGTGTCAGGTAAAGTCTAGTTTTGGTTTGATCTACACAGAACTCTAGACTCTAATAGTTCTTACTCTAAAGTAAAAAATCAGTGTGAAGATTCTACTAATGCCAAGTACATTTCAAATTGTACATTCGGCATCCACAGAAATGACCATTGGATAGGTTCACATACCCAGTGGACCTACAGTAAGATGGACCTGGGCAATAGCTCCATTACCTGACTTCTGTGCCTGCTCTAAAAGTAGAGACCTGGTGATTCTTTTGTGAAGAGTCAGATGGGTTAATAGATAGTCAGGGGATCTCAATGGAATTTGGGGTATAAAATACTTGCTTCCTTCCCCAAAACATAATCTTTAGCAAGAACACAGGCTGCCCTCCTTCCTTTGGAATCTCCAAATTTACCATGAGAATAGCAAGGGAGCACCTCCAGAGCTCACAGCTTACTGTGAAAATAAGTTATCTACCCCACCCTTAGCAGGCCAACAGGATGGAGAATTGTAAATGAGGTCTTCTGCTGGTTTTTGTGGCTGCCTGGTAACTCAATGCCAATCTCATCCTCAAGTTTTTATTTTGTCTTTTTTTTTCCCTTCGAAATTGTACTTAAAGCTGACTGCCACCATCCCTCTTCCGGTTTTTCCTCTCTTGGATGCCCCCCTCCATGCTGCTCTGGCTGGAGGTCCTTGATTCTAATAAATACTTTTAAACCTCTTTTCTGTCCCTTTGGAATTTCTTCTTCCATGTGAGACAAAGAACCAAGGTAATAGTAATATCTTCGCTGTTTTCCAGGAACACTTTGGGTCCCTGAGTTTCATAGCCCATTTAGATACTCTAATCAATAGCCCTTGAAATCTAGTTAGTCTTCTTTCCTCAGTGTATCACTTACCAAGTAAATGTTGCAGGACTTTCAGGGAAGGACAGGTTGAATCATTACTTAATATAAGTGCCTTCTTGTTGCATTCATGGGCTTTTCTGATGGGTCTTGGTCTATCCTTTGGCTGACAGCTTCTAACTCTGACAGCAAACTCAGTTTTAAAAACTTGACAAAAGGCCGGCACTGTGGCTCACTAGGCTAATCCTCCGGCTGTGGCGCTGGCACCCCGGGTTCTATTCCCAGTTGGGGTGCCGGATTCTGTCCCAGTTGCTCCTCTTCCAGTCCAGTTCTCTGCTATGGCCTGGGAGTACAGTGGAGGATGGCCCAGGTCCTTGGGCCCTGCACCTGCATGGGAGACCAGGAGGAAGCACCTGGCTCCTGGCTTCACAGCACACCGGCCACAACGCGTCAGCCATAGCAGCCACTTGAGGGGTGAACCAACAGAAAAAGGAACACCTTTCTCTCTGTCTCTCTCTCTCACTTACTGTCTAACTCTGCCTGTTAAAAAAAATAAATAAATAAAACTTGACAAGAAAGAGTGAATTTTCAAAGGAAGAGCTGAGCTCAGCCTCTGTCCTTCTGTTTAATCATTCTTGAACTCTTACTGATAAATACAAGGAATATCCTAAGTGACAGCCATCCAAGTTTCATCGTCCATATCCACAGATCCCAGTGGATGTGTGAGGTAGGAAGTCAGAAATGAGCTTATGTGTGTGTGACATCTAGGCCCAGCATCCGCATCTCAAAGTCAGGTGCAGCCCAGTATCTGCACTTCAAAGTCCCGCCCAGATCCTGGATGAGCTTCCAAGGGGTCCTGCTCCTTTTACCCAATAACCATCCTTACTCTAAGGTGGGGTGATGCCAGCCAGGCTTCCCCAGTCTGATAACTTCAGGGGGAAAACTCAGAAAGGAATTTTTTGTATTTACATCCAACAAGTCCTTTGTTCAGGAGGTGAAGGAGAAGGGGAGGAAAGGCAAGACCCATCCCCTTAAAAGCCCCAGCCTAGATGTAAACTGCGCACTCTCTCAGGGCCTGTTTGGAGAGGTGCCCACCTATTCTTACAGATGTCCCTACTCTAATAAACCTTGCTATGTTGTTTTCCCCTGCTCTCTGTCTCAGGCCTGAATTCTTTCTTGCATGAAGACAAGAACCCTTTGCTTCTCCAGTAACAGATGTAGTCTCAATCTTTTTTTTTTTTTTTTTTTTTTTTTGCCAACTTGTGTTAGATACTTAAAAGTAGCCAGATAATCTCTGCTATTATAGGGTCCTAGCATTCACTATCATTAGTCTTGGCCTGCAGAGATAGATAGCGCTGAATTTCTCACTTATGTCAGTAGCTCTAACTACATATTATGGTTGCTTTAGCAAGCACAGTGTCACCTGGAGCCCTCCTCAGGCTACACTCAGTTGCTAGGTTTTTCAGTTTTATGTAGTAGAGCATCACATCCCACATGCTTGGTCTGTGCCTTTTGATTCCATTCTCACTGTCTTAATGGCAGTTCTACAATCTCTTATCCAAGCACATATGAGCTGTCACAGAAACATATTAAAGCTGGTCTTCAAGGATTTTCAGTGTTAACTCTTTTGGCACAGGAGACTTTTCCTATATTAAAGTTAGCTTTGGATTCAAAATAAATCTTCAGTTTATTATAGTTAAAAACTCAAACTCTATTTTAAAATATTTAAGTTTTAGCATACAATTCTACTTATAACCCTAGGAGTCTTACATAATTACTTTCAAGGATCTTTGTAATAATGATTGGTTCCTTTTGCAAATTTATTAAACAGTCTCAAATGTTTCAATCACATTTTCAAACTTCATTACAGAAATATTTTTTAATTAATTTAATTATCTGACAGTGAAAACTTTCCATTTTATTATACTAAATGATTCTTACAAATTATATAAATATTCCAAAACCATATATATTTAGTAAGATTATAACCTAAAATCATAAATCATGTTAATCTGATTTATAAGGTCATCAAGCTAATATGCAAATTCTGTCAAAATTTCTAATTATATCAAAAGACAACTATCACACTTCTTCCTAAAACTTAAATAGTAATGACAATGTATTACCTTAATTGTATTGGACTTAATTCTAAATAATCATCTACCCATTAAGAAAGAAAATCCTCATCTTAATTAAGTTTGACTACATGAAACTTAAGATGGAAGTTTGTCTCCAGAGAGATTTAACACAAAGCTTAAACAGTCAATCTGAGCCTTTTCCAGTAGTCACTGTACTGTTGGCTTCAATACTTCAAAAGACATAATTTTTAATTATCTGTTAATTTTTGATTAATTGTAACAAATGTAGTAATATGAGATGTTTATAGAGGAGGGGGGGTAAGAGGTATTTGGGAACTCTCTATTACTACCTCACAATTTTTGTTTTGTAAATTTAAAACAAATAAATTTAAATTCTGAAATAAAATGTTTAAAATTTAAATTAAAAAATTTAAGTAAGAAAAGAATTATTTCTTCTTATAGCTCACACTGCCTCCCTCTTTTCTTTGGCTCTCACCAGATCATTTTATTGAGTTGTGTATTTCTGAGGGAGTTTTAAAAGATGTAAATATCTTCCTGTCTAACTCAAAGTCTTTGAATTTGACTGAATGCTACATGATGTAAAGGTGTTTGGGGTGTGTGTGTGTGTATGTGTGTTAAGTTAGAGATCTTAACTGAATCTCAGAAGCCAGGGAATCCTCTTTGTCCTTAAGACCATACAACTCTTATGCATATTTAAATTGATTCTCAGTGAATTTTGGACATTGTTCATAGTTTTTCTTGACTGCAGACATAATTTGCAAAGTCCTTCTTTTGACAAATAAGTTATAATGCACTCTTTCATACTCAGAAAGCAATCATTTCTTGATAATCTCCCTCTTAGGAATTTTTCCAACCATCCATCCATTCATTCACCCACTGAACATTTACCAAAGTCTTCACTGTTGTGAAATGCCTTTTCTTTTTTTTTTTTTAAGATTTATTTTATTTATTTGAAAGACAGAGTTAGAGAGAGAGGTAGAGACAGAGAGAGATCTTCCATCAGCTGATTCACTCCCCAGATGGCCACAATGGCCAGAGCTGTGCTGATCTGAAGTTAGGAGCCAGGAGCCTCCTCAAGGTCTCCCATGTGGATACAGGGGCCCAAGTACTTGGGCCATCCTCCACTGCTATTGCAGGCCACACCAGAGAGCTGGATCAGAGGAGCAGCAACCGGGACTAAAACCAGCATGCACATGGGATGCCGGCGCTTCAGGCCAGGGCTTTAAGCTGCTGCTCCACAGTGCCAGTCCCAGTGAAATGCCTTTTCTGAGGAAAAAATAAAGTAATGGAGAATTTATTGCCTCTCACTGAGAAGAAAAAATAAAAAATAAGCAACCTAGGTCTGTCTTCTACATCATTAGAATAAAAATGCATATAAAACTCCTTGCACAAAGCTGAGGATATAGTTATCTTGAATAAATGGTGGTGTAGGTGCACTGGAGCATTGCAGCTGTGACTGCCTTCTGTCTCATATTCTTGTGAAATGGGTGTGAGAATCGCCTCATCTTTCAATGAACATTCAGGAATGGGTGAAGGTTGCTTGTTACTTATTTAGTGATTGGAGTGAGTGCAATACATTGCAGTTTCAGTCTTGGAAGTTTCATAAATAGCAATAGATCTTGGAGCATCACTGATTTCACCTGTGGCCTGATGCAAATGCAAGGTATTGATCAACAAATTTCTATTGAGCATTTGCTACCAACATCTATAACTCAGCACTGTTCTGGATGCCAAGCACACTTGTGTGAACATAAGAGACAGACCAAATTCCTACTGTCATGAAGCTTACATTCTGGTGGCTAAGGTCTCTGCACAACTAAGGTAAAAACAGGAGACAGTATCAAATGGGAAAAAGGGGTTTCTTGTGCCTGGTGCAATCCCTACTCTACATGGGAGAAATCATCGGTAGCCCTGTGTTCTTATGGTAAATTCTGGACCATCTGGGAACATCCTGTGCTGTTTCTTGTTTTGTTTTGGTTTGGCTTGGTTGGCTTTATCAATCTTAGTTAATTTCTGTATATTTTTCATTGAAGAATATGCATAAAGATTCTTTTGGCATCTTTCCCATATTCCAACAAGACAACCACAGAGCAGTGTTTCATATGAGTGAAAAATTAATTATGCTATACGTGTAAATAGTTACTACACTACAACCTGAATTGAACTATAACTTCCAGCAAAGTTGTATTTCAACAATGGCTGCATTTTTGAGGCATCTTGAACTGATCTCCTTGAATTTTACAGTTTCCCTGAAGACTTTTACATGAATGATGGAAGATATCTGATAAAAGGTAACTTGAACTGGTATTTATTTAATTATTCAATGCTCCCTGAGATTTATTCAAATGAATTAAGAGTTTCCTAGTCTAGCAATGGGTCCTTCTCGTATAGTCTTCACTGAATTTTGTTTATAAAATTCGTACGAGCATGAGAATTGACTTGTGTGGTTAGTATCTAGCAATTCTAATATTTGCATCCCTGTGTTTTCCTAGAGAATACAGATAGCCTGTCTGTTAGGGATTCTTCCATTTATATTATATTTCCTTTTTTAATTTTTGTGATTTATAGTAATTCAGTCTCAAATTCAGTCTCATTGTCCATTGTCTTAATTGATTTTAAATTTCAAGTTTCATTCCATGAACAAGCTATATAAACTGTGCATGCAAGTTTCTTCCTGCCACATCAGAACTGAAAAGTTTACTAGTTTACAGTGTTATGATACCTCTGCAATGTAACTAGCTTAATCTATGAAGTTTAAATCCGATAGTGAGTCAAACTGATTTGGCTTCAGGAGAAATAGATAATAAATGTCAATGGTAGCATTATTTGGAATCTCCCAAAACTGGACACAACATAAATATCCACTGATCAGTGAGTGGATAAGTAAAATGCTGTATATGCAGACAATGGAACAATACCTGGCAATGAAAGAGAAACAACCATTTATATACTCAAAAACATGCATTTGCTACATAAACATACTAAAGGAATGATATACTCAAAACAGTGGATGTACTATAAAAACATGCTAAGGAGAAAAAAAGAGAAAAGCAGAATACTTACTTAAGTCAAATTTATATATATATATATATATATAAAGTAAAAGATGCATTTATTTATTTGAAAGGCAGGAATTACAGAGAGAGAAAGATAGGGAGAGACACAGAAAGAAAGAGAGAGAGATCTCTTCCACCCACTGGTTCCCCAAATGACCACATTGTCTGGAGCTGGTCCATTCTGAAGTGAGGAGCCAGGAGCTTGATCTAGGTATCTCACATGATTAGCAGGAGCCCAAACTCTTGGGTCATCTTCTGCTACTATACTATACTATACTATACTATACTATACTATACTATACATACTTCTGCTATTAGCAGAGAGCTGGATTGGAAGTGGACCAACTTTGCTTGAACTGGTACCCATATGGGATGCCAGGGTCACAGGTGCTGCTTTACCCACTACACCACGACACCAGCCCCAACATAGCAGGTTCTACCTCGAGCACCTATGATGCTTATGTACCTAACCATATTTTTCTGACATGAAGCAGCAAACAAGGCCAACAAGCCTCCTTTCCTGGGATCCCATCAGTGGCCAATGGCGAACCCTTCCCATAGCCAGAGTTTGGAATAATCTTTGCAGCATTTTCTCCACTAACCATGTAGGATAGTACAGATACAGCTGACAGGTTGAGTGGCAGCTCTCTTCTAACACAAATGTTAGATACCAAAAGACATTAGAGGCTCCTGCCAGGGCCTAGAGCCTAATGTTGCTCACACTTTGACAGCAGAGCTCCAGGAAAAACCCTTATTGTCTCCTGCTTGCTTCCCTCAGGGCAGAGAGTGCACCTGGAAATATTTTTCAGCTCTCACAGAAAAGGGAATGTTCTAAAAGGGCAAATCATTTACTGTGCAGCTAGAACCTTCTCATAGCTGACATGCACAAATGCCTTGTCATAACAAATGTACTAAATGTCCTCTGGGTAAAAAGAATTAAATATATTTCCATTAGGAGGCATGTTGTTTGAATTGCTAGCCTGCTTTGACAAACCCATAAAGGAAAAAATTAACCGGATGGTCTTTCTGCCAGGTGTTGCTGGTGCCAGTGTTCACCTCAGATTAATGTATGGCTTGCTCTCTGGCCTCCTTTAGGTCCTTGTTAAAATGTAACCTTCTTAGCAAAACAGTTCTGACCTTTTATTTAAAATTGAATCATAAGAAGACCCCAACCATACACACTTATTACACACTCCCTCAGCCCCTCTGCTGTTATACGTTTTGTCCATCATATGAAAAATATTGGATTTTATCCATTTATATTCTGTCTTCTCTCTTCCTTCCACCAACATCCACAAGAATTTTTTTTTTCTTATTTGTTCACTACTATGTTGCTGAGGCTTGGGAGAATTCCTAGCATACACTTGGTACTAATTAAATATTAATAAATTAACAACGATTATATAGAATGAAGAGAATGAGTCTAATGCACTATTTAGAGCCCAATTTATTAACAGACTGGTAAAAATAAGCAGGGAAAGCTTTCTTTACATTTTGATAGGGAATCTTCCACAAGTCTCAACAAACACATTAGAATTCCACGACCCACAATGGAGCATTAATTTTTCAAATTTTCCCAGTTGTTTTTACAGGAGAACTTGATACGTGCTTGTTAGTAAAAAGTGTCTTTGGATAAATACATTTGGTACATTTTAGAAAATATATTGCAGTTGGAGCCAAGGCCACATCTGCATCAAAAGTTCCGGGGCGGGGGGGGGGGGGTTTCCAAAATGGTGGAATAGCAACGGGACAGTCTGACTTATTGGGGGGAGAAATTAATGTTTAAAAAGGGTAGAAAGTACATTCATAGGACAGAGCTCTGGAGAGAACCTCAACAGAAGACAAAGCGTGAGCAATAGAAATGATCCAGACCTGCACTGACAGGGCAAATAAACAATAGAAAACAACAGAAGCTTGGATCTGGGGAGGAAGATGCCTGCCCAGGCAAACCAGGTGAGGGGAATCCAAGGGCTCATGGCAGCCCTGCTACTACAGCAGGAGGCAGAGCTTGGTGAAGTGCTTTCAAAGTTCCATGCAAACCCCCTAAGACGGGAAAGGCAGGAAGGAAGAAAAAAAAGAGAGAGAGATAATGTGCATTTCTTCCTCCCCATCCCCACAGCAGAGACCTTGCTGCCAGCAGGGGGAGCGGGCAGGGTCACAGGCTCACTCCACTTTTTTGTGTTTTTTTTTGGACACAGGCAGGTAGCTGCTGCTCCACTTATATTACCCAACAGTAACAGGGGTAGCACCCCAGAAACAATGCTGAATTCTTTCCTGCTCTAAGCAAGTTGCACCTTGCCAGTTGCCAGGCAATGGGAAGGGAGGCAGAGCTGCCCCATGGAGAAGTAAGGCCTGTGGGATTCTCCTACCTGCAAAGTACCACTGAGAAGTGACCACGGCTGCAGTGGGTGGGTACATTGAGCGCCAGCAAACCATAGACCTAACCAGAGACCTAACCCCCTCTGCTGACACTGAAGCTCATTGGGGTTACCACACGCAGACAGTGGCTCTGGGAACACCTAAGTTTCCTTATAGACAAGACTGGTTAGTGGGAAGGAGTGGTGCCACTCCACAACCCAGAGAGCCCTCATGAAACAGAGTAAAATTAGGTCCTGGGCAACCACAGAGCACCACTGCACACTCTCAAGACTCCTCAGTTACCTATAGTAGTTATAACAGAGGGGACTCTGCTCACAGGAAAGACTCAACAGATCAAATGTGCAGTTTATTAACTGGTGCAGATGAGTGCTGAGCACACTGGGGACTAACACTGGGGTGTCCATCAGCTCAGAGAAGACCTACCATACCAACTGGGGGATTACCCTGGATAATTGCCCCAACCTGGAATACTGAACAGAGCACCCTGGCCACAACCAGCACACACCTCTTGGTATTCACTGAAAGTGTTGATGTCCAACTAAACCACAGAGATGCAGACCAAAGACAAAAGCCACAAGACAAAAAAAAAAATTCTATAAATGCTGAAGAATAAAGGAAAATATTCAAGAAATAAGAATAAGGAAGTCACTATGAGCCTCCCTAAAGGAACACTACAACATTTCAATATTAGAAGATGAAGATGAAGAGATTCAGTAAATGCCAGAAATGGAATTCAAAAAATAAATCATCAGATTACTCTGAAGCAATCAGAAGCAAATTCATGAACTAAAGAAAACTGTACATGATATGAATGAAAATTTTCCCATGGAATGAATATCTTAAGATGAAATCCTGGAATTGAAGAATTCAACAGATCAAATAAAAAATGCAGTAGAAAGTATTAACAACAGAGTTGATGAGGCAGAAGAAAGAATATCTGAGCTAAAAGACAAATCTCTGAAAATTTTACAGTCAGACCAAAAACAAGAAGAAATTAGAAAAAATAAAAAGCAATGTTGGAGTTCTACAGGATACTATCAAACAGTCCAATACAGGTCATAGGAGTCCTGAAGGCATAGAAAGAAAGAAAGGATTAGAAGGCCATTTTAGTGAAATTATAACAGAAAACTTCCCTAATTTGGAGAAAGAAAGGGACACCCAAGTACAGGAAGCACACAGAAATTCTAGGAGACATGGCCAGGAAAGATCTTAACCATGACACATTGTAGTTAAACTCTCCACAGTAAAACAAAAAGAAGATTCTAAAATATGCATGAGAGAAATGCCAGATTACTTTCAGAGGATCTCCAATTAAACTCACAGCAGATTTCTCATCAGAAATCCTAAAGGCTAGGAGTAAAATGGCAAGATATATTCCAAGTCTTAAGAGAAAAAAATTGTCAACCCAGAATACTGTACCCTGAAAAGCTCTCATTTATAAATGAAGGTGAAATAAAGATCTTCTGTGACAAACAGAAATTGAAAGAATTTGTCACCACCCATTCAGCCTTGCAAAATATGCTTAAGGATGTGCTACACACAGAAACAGGGTCATCACTGCAAAAGAAGGGAAAGGCAGAAAATCTCTCAGTAAAAGTATAAAGGAAATCCAAAGTAAAAAAAAGAAAAATGGCAGGGCAAAGTTGTTACTTATCAAGTCACCTTGAATGCAAATAGACTCAACTCTCCAGCAAAGACACAGATTGGCTGAATGAATTAAAAAACAAAACCCATCTATTTGCTGCTACAAGAAACACATCTCACCAATAAAGATACAACCAGACTCAAATGCAAGGATGGAAAAACATAACTCATGCTAACAGAAACCAAAAAAGAGCTGGTGTACCCATCTTAATATCAGACAAAATAGAATTTAACACAAAAACTGTCAAAAGAGAAAAAGAAGTACAATATGTAATGATTAAGGGATCAATTCAAATGGAAGATGTGACTATTATAAAAGTGTACGCACCAAATTACAGGGCATCTTAATATTTAAAACAAATGTTAAGGGTCTGGTGCTGTGGTACAGAGGATTAAAGCCCTGGCCTGAAGTGCCAGCATCCCATATGGGTACTAGTTCTAGTCCCAGCTGTTCCTCTTCTGATCCAGCTCTATGCTTTGGCCTGGGAAAGCAGTAGAAGATGGCCAAGCCCTTGGGCCTCTACACCCATGTGGGAGACCCAGAAGAAGCTCCTGACTCCTGGCTTCATATCAGCACAGCTCCAGCTGTGAACCAGTGGATGGAAGATCGCTCTCTCTGTCTCTACCTCTCTCTGTAACTTTGTCTTTCAAATAAATAAAATTAAGCTTTTAAAAAATAAATAACCAAACACATGTTAATGGATTTTAAGTGAGACACAGACACAAATATATTAGTAATGGAGGACTTCAATATCCCACTTTCAGCAATGGACAGATCAACCAGACAGAAAATCAGCAAGGAAACAACAGGGCTAACAGATACCATAAACCAAATGGACCTAACAGATATCTACAGAGCTTTCCATCCTACAGCCACAGAATACACATTCTTCACACTAGGGCATGGAACTTTCTCTAGGATTCACCACATACTAGGCAATCAAGCAAGTCTCAGCAAATTCAATAAAATCAAAATCATACCATGCATCTTCTTGGAACACAATAGAATTAAGTTGATAATCAACAACTCAGGAACCTCTAGAACATATGAAAACACATGGAGACTGAACAACAGGCTCCTAAATGAACAAAGGTCCATTGAAGAAATTAAAAGAGAAATAAAAACATTTCTGGAAACAAATGAAGATGACAATACAACATATCAAAACTTATGGGATACAACAAAAGCAGTGTTAAGAGGCAAGTTTATAACTATTAGTGCCTATATTAAGAAATTGGAAAGGCAAATAAACGAGCTATCAATGCCTCTCAAGAATCTAGAAAAACAATAGCAAACCAAACCCAAAACTAGTAGAAGAAAATAAATAATCAAAACTAGAGGAGAAATAAACAAAATTAAAACCAAAAATGTTCAAAAGATCAGGAAAACATAAAGCTGATTTTTTGAAAAAATAAATAAAACTGACACACCATTGGCCCAACTAACCAAAAAAAGGAGAAGTTTTTTTTTTTTTTTTTTTAATAAGTAACACTACCTGAATTGAAGTTTACTACAAAGCTATAGTAATTGAGACAGGGTATTGGCAAAAATAATAATCAAAATCAATGGAACACAGAGTCCAGACAAAGATGAATAGAAATTTTGTCTGTCGATCTTTGACAAAGGAAATTTTTTTTAATAATTATTATTTTATTTATTTGAAAGAGTTACATAAAGAGGTAGAGACAGAAGAGAGAGGTCTTCCATCCGCTGGTTCACTTCCCAAATGGCCGCAATGGCTGGAGCTGCAACAATCTGACGCCAGGAGCCAGGGGCTTCTTCAAGGACTTGGGCCATCTTCTACTGCTTTCAGAAGCCATAGCAGAGAGCTGGATCGGAAGAGGAGTAGCCAGGACTAGAACCTGCGCCATATGGGATGCGGACACTTCAGGGCAGGGCTCTAACCCATTGTGCCACAGCACTGGCCCCAGGAAAAATGTTAATCCAATGAAGAGAGGATAGTCTTTCCAGCAAATGATGTGGGAATAACTGTATGTCTATATGCAAAAAAAAAAAAAAAAAAGATTCTAGGCAGAGACCTTACATCTTTCACAAAAATTAGCTCAAAATAGATTAGGCCAAAATATAAAACATACTACTATTAAGTTTCTAAAAGAAAATGTAGGAAGGAATCTATGTGACTTTAGGTTTGGGGATGAGTTTTTAGATAGAATACATGATCTATGAGACAAAACATGGATAAATTATACCTCATAATGCTAAATTTTTCTGCTTTGTGAATGACATTGTTAAGAGAATAAAAAGATCAGTCACAAACTGAGAGAAAATAGTCACAAAACACAAATCTGGTAAAACAGTTGTATCCACAATATATAAAAATCTCTTAAAATTTAACAATGAGAAATAAAGAAATGAGCCAAATATTTAAACAGACCTCACCAAAGAAGATATATGATGCAAAATGATCACATGTAAAGAGGCTTAATGTCACTGGTCATTAGTGAATAGATTTACATTTTTTCATACTCTATTCTGATCACTTTTAAAAGGAGAAGTTTGAAATTAATAAAATTAAAGATGAAAAAGGAAACATAACAACAGACAGTATTGAAGTAAAAAGAATCATTGGAAATTACTACAAAGAGCTGTATGCCAACAAAACAGGAAACCTAGAAGAAATGGATAGATTCCTGGACACATGGACACATAAAATCTACCTAAATTGAGCCATGATGACAGAAAACCTAAACAGATCCATTAACAAGACAGAAATTCAATCAGTAAAAATACCTGCCCAACAATGAAAAGCCCAGGACAGGATGGCTTCTCTGCTCAATTCTACCACATATTTAAATAACTAACTCCAATTCTTCTCAGACTGTTCAAAACAATTGAAAGGAGTGGAATCCACCAAAATTATTTCTATGAAGGCAGCATCACCTTAAGTCCTAAACCTAAAAAAGATACAACACAGAAAGAGAACTACAGACCAATTTCCCTGATGAACATAGGCACAACAAGCCTCAACAAATATTAGCCAATCGAATCCAACAATACATCAGAAGGATCATTCACCCAGACCAAGTGGGATTTATCCCTAGTATGCAGGGATGTTTCAACATTCACAAATCAATCAATGTGATACATCATGTCAACAAATTGAAGAACAAAAACCATATGATTATCTCAACAGATGCAGAAAAAGCACTTGACAAAACACAACACCCTTTCATGATGAAAGCTGATTGGGAATAGAAGGAACATTTCTCACCACAATCAAGGCAATTTATGACAAACCCATAGCCAGCATCCTATTTAAAAGGGAAAAGTTGGAAGCATTCCCAGTGAGATATGGAACCAGACAACGATGCCCACTGTCAGCATTGCTATTCAATATAGTCCTAGAAGTTTTAGCCAGAGCCATTAGGCAAGAAAAAGAAATCAAAGGGATACAAATTGGGAAGGAGGAAACCCAACTATCGCTATTTGCAGATGACATGATTCTACAAATAGGAGATATAGAAGGCTCACTAAGACACTACTCAAACTCATAAAAGTGTTTGGTAAAGTAGCAGAATATAAAATCAATATAGAAAAATCAACAGCCTTTTTATACACCGACCACGCCATGGCTCAGAACTTCTAAGATCAATCCCATTAACAATAGCTACAAAAAAAAATCAAACGCCTAGAAAAATTTTAACCAAGGATATCAAAGAGCTCCATGATGAGAATTACAAAACATTAAAGAAAGAAACAAAAGAAGATTAAAAAATGGAAAAATCTTCTAATTTCTTGGATTGGGAGAATTAATATCATCAAAATGTCCTTACTACCAAAAAAAATAGCAAAGACATTCTTCTCAGAAATAAAAAAAAAGACAATGATGAAATTCATATGGAAACACAGGACAACCCAAATAGCTAAAGTAATCTATACAATAACAACAAAGCTTGAGGCATCACAATACAAGTTTTTTTATATATATATAATGTATATAATATATATGTATATTTGTGTATATACATACATATATGTGTGTATATATATATATATATATATATATACACTCATGGATATATACATACATACAGGGAAGTTATAATCAGTACAGCTTGGTACTGGTTCTGGTACTTGGTACTGGTACAAAAACAGATGGATAGGCTAGTGGAACATAATAAAAATATATGAACTCAATCCAAGTATCTACAATCAACTTATCTTTGACAAAGGACTAAGATCAATCCCTGGAGCAAGGAAAGTCTCTCCAACAAATAGTGCTGGGAAAACTGGATCACCACATGCAGCAAGACCCCTACACTGCACCTTTCATTAAAATACACTCAAGATGACTAAAGACCTAAATCTATGACCAATACCAGACCAATACCATCAAATTATTATAGAACATTGGGGAAATCCTACAAGAAATCAGCATGGACAATAAGTTCTTGAAAAAGACCCCAGAGGCACAGGCAATCAAAGCCAAAATCAAAAAATGGGAAAACATCAAATTGAGAAGCTTCTGCACTACAAAACAATCAGCAAAGTGCAGATGTAACCAACAGAATAGGAGAAATTATTGGCATACTATACAATGAAAAAGGATTAATAACCAGAATATATAAAGAGATCAAGGAACTCAACAACAAAACAAACAAACCAGTGAAGAAATGGGCAAAGGACTTAAACAGACATTTTTCAAAGGAGGAAATCCAAATGGCCAACAGACTCATGAAAAAAATGCTCATGATGGCTAGCTGCCAGAGAAATGCCAATCAAAACCATAGTAGGTTTCATCTCAAACCTGATAGAATGGTTTTCATAGAGAAATCAACAAATCACAAATGCTGGCAAGGATGTGGAGAAAAGCGTACCGTTATCCACTGTTTGAAGGAATGTAAACTAGTATCTATACAACTGGTGTCTACACAACGGAAGATAGTATGGGGATACCTCAGAAACCTGAATATTGACCTATCATATGACCCTGCAATCCCACTCCTGGGAATTTTCCCAAGGGAAATGAAATCAGCATATGAAAGAGCTATCTGTACCTCCATGTTTATTATAGCTCAATTCATAGTAGCAAAGACACTGAATCAACCCAAACGCCTGTCAACTGAAGACTGGATAAAGAAATTTTGGGATATATACACTATGGAATACTATGAAGCAGTAAAAAAAAAAATCTAGTCTTTTGCAACAAAATGGATGAAACTGGAAAATATCATACTTAGTGAAAGCCAGTCTCAAAGGTACAAGTTCCATATGTTCTCCCTGACCTATGGTAGCTAATAAAGCACCTAAAAGGCAAACTGTTTTCTCAAAAACACCTACATTTGACTGGTACAAAGAGACTGAGGCTCTAGACTTGCCCAGCATCATGTGGATCAGACCCATGTTGGCTTGTGTCACTACCAGTCTTGATGGACCTAGTAGGCACCCTCAGGACATTGTGGGGCTCAGCCACTGTGGGGCACAGTTGTGACTCACCTGAGACTAATCTGGGCAGCCAGAGAGTTGTCTCTATCACCTGCCTCTATCCCTCCTCCAGCATTGGGCAGAGAGCCAGGGGCCCTAGGATTGTATCTTAGAAAACAGCTCTGGGCTGGTAAATCCTACTCCTGGGAGGACCTTAATGGTTTGTCAATGCCAGTGCCACTGGACAGAGTTTCCAGACTTGGCCCAGGATCATGTGGAGGCCTATTCACTGGCAAGACAGACTTGATTTGGCATGTATCACCTCCAGCCTCTTGAGGAACTGAGGTGTACCGCCAATACTGCAAAGCATCTGGTGACTCCAAGATCCAATATGCACCTAAGGAGTAGCTAAGGAGCTGTCTTTATCACACTTCTTGCAACCTTGGACAGACAGCCAGGAATAACAACTGTTTTGGAACTGAATGCCAGGTTGACAAAATTCAGCAGTAAGTAGATTCTAACAGTCTTTTTGCAGGTCAGTTCCTGCAGACAGAGCCTCCACACCTGCTTCAGTGTCCTCTGGAGTTCTGAGGTCCTGTTTGAGCAGTCTTTTAGCTCATATTTCATATGATTCAGCAGTCTCACTTCACTATATATATCCATAGAAAATGAAGTCCATCTGTTGAAGAGACATCAGCATCCCATATTTATTGCAGCACTATTCACCATATCCAGGAAATGGGGGCAACATAAATGTCCACCAGTTGACGAATGGATAAAGTAAATATTATACAAATGCACAATGGAATATTATTCAGCCATAAAAATTATGAAATCTGTCATTTGCTACAACATGGACAGACTGGAAATCATTATGTTAACTACAATAAGATAAGAACAGAAAGACAAATGTCACATAATCTTACTCACAAATAGTCTAAAAAAATAGATGATCTTATAGAAGTTAAAGTTATAATGATGGTTACCAGAAAATGGTGACAGAAATAAGGAAAGAGGAATGGAAAAAGGTTGACTGACAGGTATTATTAAGTTATAGCTGTAAAGTAGTAAGAAGTTCTGTGGTTCTATTACATAGTATGGTGAATATAGATAATGTTAAATAACTGTATATTTATCTATTTAATGAAATATAAGATAGAATTTTGGATGCTTTCATTATAAAGAATATTATATATATTTCAATATAAAGAAATATTAAATGAGGGCTGGTGCTATGGCAAAGTGGATAAAGCCACTGCCTGCAGATTTGGCATCCATTATGGGTACTGGTTCAAGTCCCAGCTGCTCCACTTCTGATCCAGCTCTCTGATTTGGTCTGGGAAAGCAGTAGAAGATGGCCCAAGTCCTTGGACCCCTGCACCCATGTGGGAAACGTGGAAGAAGCTCCTGGCTCCTGGCTTAGGATCGGTCCAGCTCTGGCCATTGTGGCCATTTGGGGAGTGAACCAACAGATGGCCAATCCTCTTTCTCTCTCTCTGCCTTTGCCTCTTTGTAACTCTGCCTTTCAAATAAATTTTAAAAACTTTTAAAAAATATTAAATAGTTAAAAGGATAAATACATTTTTTCTAATTAGATATTACACAAATAAACATGGAATGAAGCATGCTGTATTAACTCATAAACATGTGAAATTTTTCTATCTGTTAAACTTTAAATAAAAAAAATTATAAATGAATATATATTTATTTTTTAGGGAAGCATAAATCTTGATTTGGAGCTCTGAGAACTCTGGCAATAAAATAAAAACTAAAGAAACACATCATCAAACTAGTATTTATTTATTTAAGAATTATTTTTATTTGAAAGGCAGAGAGCCTTTCATCCATCAGTCTACACTCAAATGTCTGCAATAACCAGGACTGGGCTAAGCCAAACAAGGAGCCTTGAATTCTATTCAGATCTCCCAAAAGGGTGGCAGGAATGAAAGTACTGCTGCCTCTATGAGTGCATATTAGCAAGAACCTGGAATCATGAGCATAGCCAGGACTCAAACCCCGGCACCCGGATTTAGAATGCACGAGTCTCAAGTAGCAACCTAACCACTGTACCAAATTCCCAACCAACCAATTTGTTTTAAGGTTCTTTAATTTACTTCCCCAAGTTTATTTAAAAATAATGATCCCTTACACTTTGAAATATCTGTTAACATGTTATTGAGTAGTAATATTCAATAGAGCACAATTTAGGAAATATTTGTGTGTACATTCTTCATCTCTGAAGGGTGAAAATACTACAATGGGCCAGCGCCGTGGCTCAACAGGCTAATCCTCCGCCTTGCGGCGCCGGCACACCGGGTTCTAGTCCCGGTTGGGGCGCCAGATTCTGTCCCGGTTGCCCCTCTTCCAGTCCAGCTCTCTGATGTGGCCCGGGAGTGCAGTGGAGGATGGCCCAGGTGCTTGGGCCCTGCACTCCATGGGAGACCAGGAAAAAGCACCTGTCACCTGGTTCCTGCCATTGGATGAGCGCGGTGCGCCGGCCGCAGCGGCCATTGGAGGGTGAACCAACGGCAAAGGAAGACCTTTCTCTCTGTCTCTCTCTCTCACTATCCACTCTGCCTGTCAAAAAGAAAAAAAAAAAAAAGAAAAAAGAAAAAACTACAATGGTTATTAAGAACTCCGAAGGTGAACACTCAGCATGCATTATGGTAAGGTTGCCTAATTATTAAAATTGGCCAAATAATAAGTGAATGATAATAATGTATCAAAATATAACAAATTTTTCAGCACCATGTTAGCTATGAATTTAGAATTAAGTGTTAGCATGGAAATTATATAGACTTAAAGCCAAGTCCATGCAATTGCTGGTTACTTTTAAAATTCAGGACAGTTTTAAGAAATGAATTTGAAATAGAATGTATAACACAAAACTTAAACTGATTATACATAGGTAAGAATTTAGAAAATAATAAAAGGTAAATTTTCAAATGGTGAATAGTATCTTCATTAAATTTGGGGACAATAAACTTCCATTCAGTATAGTAGAAATGCTTAATATGCACACAAAAACAACAAGAAGAAGATGAGAATATTTCCACAATTTGGTGCTAAAGTCTTCCCAAGCAGACTAATGTGATAAGAAGATCAACAAAACAATTCGCAGGTATATATCCACTGTATTTAAATATAACAGATGAGTGAAATCATAAAAAACAAAATTTGTAGAGAAATAGAAATCTTGAAAATATCTGCAACAGGAGCTGGTGTTGTAGCACAGTAAGTTAAGTTGTTGCCTACAATGCTGGCATCCCATTTGATGCCAGTTCGAGTCCTGACTGCTCCACTCTATCCAGCTCATTGCTAATGCACTAGGGAAAGCAATGGAAGATGGCCCAGGTGCTTGGGCCCCTGCTACCCAGTCTCCCTCTCTCTCTCTCTCTTTTTCCCTCTCTCTCTCTTTCTTTCTCTCTCTCTCTCTCTATATACACACACACACACACACACACACACACACACACACACACATACATATATATCCCTATATAACTCCACCTTTCAAAGAAATACATAAATCTTTAAAAATATTTGCAACAAATATAACTAATGGCTATGCAAAACTTCTTAGAAATTTTATAATTTCATAATAATAAAGAACTCTCAAATTTATGATCTGTCTTTATAAAGGAAACTCAAGTATGCATTAGCATTTTGAAAAGAGGCTTGAGTCCTTTTAATTCGCATTTATTAGTTTGTCTTAATTAACAAGATACATGATTCTTAAAAATAGCAACCATTTAAGAAAATAGGAACTCTCAAATACAACATTGGAAGATGACTGTTTCTTTTACAAAAAGATCAGAATTTAAATAATTCTTTCAATGTAACACTCTACCACCAGAAATTTTCTCAAAAGAAAGAATTGAGGGCTAATCCTCTGCCTTGCGGTACCGGCACACCGGGTTCTAGTCCCGGTCAGGGCACCGGATTCTGTCCCGGTCACCCCTCTTCCAGGCCAGCTCTCTGCTGTGGCCAGGGAGTGCAGTGGAGGATGGCCCAAGTGCTTGGGCCCTGCACCCCATCGGAGACCAGGATAAGCACCTGGCTCCTGGCTTCGGATCAGCATGGTGCACTGGCTGTGGCAGTCACTGGAGAGTGAACCAACAGCGAAAGGAAGACCTTTCTCTCTGTCTCTCTCTCTCACTGTCCACTCTGCCTGTCAAAAAATAAAATAAAAAAATAAAGAATTGGAAATATGCAGAATTGCATGTCTATATTCAATGAAGTCTTTAATTTTTAATTAAGAAAATGATAATTAATATGTGGGAGAATTTGTTCCACAGTTAAAATAACATGGGCTTTGCTAATAAGATCCAGCTGTACTGAATACTGAGGACTCAGGCAATGTGTTAATGTATCATGTGACCAAAAGATACCCTAATAGTAGATATTGACCAAGTTGCTACAAGAGTTAAATTAGTTAATACATGTCAAATGCTTTCCAACTGCTAGAAACAGATGCGCACACACATACATTTCATACATTCATACATTGACTCAGTGGAAAATTGTATAGTTCTACAGGCTAACCACATAAACCATTCTTTAATATGGAAAATGTTCATGATAGCTTGGTAAACCAAAAACAACTAGGTACATTAGGTACGTTAAATGTCATATTTATATTGTATGCCCGACTATATATTATAGAAATAATGCTATATTATGAAAAAATGCTTATCAAACTACTTGTGATGATCATCTTAAATAGAGAGAAGGGAGGTGCTAGGTCAAGGAAAAGTACTAGGAACAAGAAGAGACTCTCCTTTTCTACTTTATATACTCTATAATGTTTAAGGAAACAAATATGTACAGTTTTATGAATCAGCAGCAACAACAAAAGAATACTTAACATTGGAAAACATATCAATGCCAAGCAATCCAATTTGGTGTATGTGCATGTCCACAGTGTTTCCCATGAAGGTGGCACAGACTCCCCATGACGGTAGCACAGATTATGATATTGTGCCATGTCTCCTCCATTTCAGATTTTAAAAAAATTTAGAGTGCACCCCTACACTCAAAGTTGAGTAAACCTGAGTTCACAGAGCCCCACCTAGTAATCATTTTATTTAAAAAACTTCCAACAATTTTATTTCTCAATCTTAAGAACTGAATTCTGCATGACTTAATTAATGCTATTACAGGATTAGAATAACATTTAATGACAAACTCAGGGGATGCCATTTAAAAATCATTTTTAAAACTCTTCTGACAAGTAAGACACTGGGTTGAGATACAAAGAGCTAGCTAATCTCAAAGCTGGAGGTTAATCCTAGGATTATGTGTTGTATGTTAATTTCATCATTTGACGAAAAAGACTTAAACAATGTTTCCATGTTTGCTTAAATAATCTCTCACTGAAGCCTTTCATTGAAATTTAATTACAACTGGATGATAATTCTTCTGTCAAGCCTGGAAAATTAGTGTGGTCTTATTCAATTTCTGTTTTAAAAAGAAATGCAACTCCAATACTACCCACACCACTGTGGACGATGGAGAAAGAATACCATATTGCACTTTGTGATTTCAGTGCATTAAAAGGAGTAGCACTATGGGAATATCTCCTAGGGATGATTACGTGCTTGAAAAGGGAGTTCACCATCATTTAACCACAAAAATTTTTCTAAAACTGGACCAACATTTGTGGAGTTCATAAAATAAAACCCTGATGATATTAGAACTAGTTTCTTTTCTGAGAAAAATCTTTCTAATGTTATATAAACTCTCATATTAACTTATTTAAAATGCATCATAATTCATTTTTTTTTTTTTTTTACAGGCAGAGTGGACAGTGAGAGAGAGAGACAGAGAGAAAGGTCTTCCTTTGCCGTTGGTTCACCCTCCAATGGCCGCCGCGGTCGGCGCGCTGCGGCCGGCGCACCACGCTCCTCCGATGGCAGGAGCCAGGAGCCAGGTGCTTTTCCTGGTCTCCCCATGGGGTGCAGGGCCCAAGCACCTGGGCCATCCTCCACTGCACTCCTGGGCCACAGCAGAGGGCTGGCCTGGAAGAGGGGCAACCGGGACAGAATCCGGTGCCCCGACCGGGACTAGAACCCGGTGTGCCGGCGCCGCAAGGCGGAGGATTAGCCTGTTGAGCCACGGCGCCGGCCTAAAATGCATCATAATTCAGAGAAAGTACTATATTTGAACTGTATCATTGAAATACATTTTGAGTTAAAAATTTCTGTTTCATAGCCTTTTGTACTGTACCGAACAAAATGATCTGAAGCCACTAGGTTAAGATAAGATTCTAGAACTACTGAAGTCCACTTTAAGATTTTATTTAAGTTGTCCCTAAGGTTTCTGCTTTCAATTCACTCTCTACTTTCTAAATATAATATAAGCGTTTGGTCAAAATACTTTTTGTACTAGCCCTTTGTTGACCACCACTCTTGCCACTACTCTTCAATCAAAACCACCAGCATCTCACAACTGAATTTGTGCTATTGTGTTCTTCAATACTTCCCTCCCTTCTGCAGTACTTGCTTCCTGTAGTCTGTTTCAAAATTGATTCTTTTAAAATTTAAAATTCTTTTAAAATTTAAAATTTAAAAAGTATTGTAGGGCAGCTTGTAAAGCCACCACCTGTAATGCCAGCATCCCATATAAGCAATGGTTCGAGTCAGGCTGCTTCATTTCCGATCCAGCTCTCTACTAACATTCTTGGGAAAGTAGCAGAAGATGGCTCAAGTGCTTAGGTCCCTGAACCCTTATGGGAGACCCAGAAGAAACTCTTAGTTCCTGACTTCAGTCAAGCCCCGCCCTGGCCATTGTGGCCATCTGGAGAGTGAACCAGGAGATGAAAGATTTCTGTGTGCCTATCTCTCCCTCTCTAGTAACTCTGCCTTTCAAATAAATAAAATAAATCTTTAAAAATAAATAAAATTTAAACCATCATGATACTCTCCTGCACAAAATCACCCAAAGAGCACACTCCTCCCATGACAGAACAAATCCAATGACTTCAGATGGCTTGGGTGACTTGGTCTATCTATCACCCTTCTCTCATTGCAATGCCTCAGAATCACTGCCTTGCATTATAGTCCTAAAATACACCCTTACACTCTTCTACATGGGAAAAACAGCAACAGTTATCTCTATTGCTTACTCCACCACCTCATTTTGTTTTTTGCTTATATGTCACCTGAAGAGAGAACTCCTTTGACTGTTTTCTTTAAAATGAAATCATTCTTATCTCACTACTATCAGTGAAGACAGCTTAAGTGCTTGGGCCCCTACCATCCACGTGAAATACGTTTTTGCAGTTTCAGGTTCTTGATTTCAGCCTGGCCAAACCCCAGTCCTTGTGGCTATTTGTGGAGTGAACCAACATATGGAAGACCTCTCTCTGTGTGTCTCTCCCTGTCTCTCGGTAACTCTGACTTTCAAATAAAAATAAAATAAATCTTTTAAAATTATTTTATAAGCTAAGGCCATAAAATATTTTCTTCTGTTATCTTCTGTAAGCAATATTGTTTTCCTTTGCACAGAAGAGTCACAATGCAACCAGAGTTGATTTACATTAAGTATGTTTTATGGTAGGGATTAAATTAGTGTTTTTCATGCAAACTTCTAACTATTCAAGTATTACTTATTATATTAATTTGAGAGAATTAAAATGCTTAAAACAATATTTAACACTCTGTCAAGGGAAAACCCTACTCCTGAAACATGTATGGAACAAGGCTGAATGTAACTTATAACCTGCTAAGCAAAGACGTTTACTTGTGGAACCAGATTCTCTGAACAAAGCAAAGAGTTAAACTTATATAGGGTTTTTAGGCAGTATGGAGTTTAGTGATTGGCTGAAATTCAGAAACAAGGCCACCAAAGCTGATCTGTTGCTGATAAACATAATTCAGCAATGAGGATATGGAAGAAAGACCATTACACAAAATCAAGAACTAATTTTTATCTTGGTTTTGTGGATATTTCTATTTTTACATCAGTTGGATAACAGGAACTTTATAATTATTTATGTGTTTATAATGCAAAGAGACAGAGAGAGAAAAAGAGAGACAAAATCTTCCATCTGATGTTTCATTCTTCAAGTTCTTGTAAGATCAGAGCTTAACTAGACTAAAGCCAAAAGCCTGGAAATCATTCTTGGTCTCCCGTGTGGCTATCAGGGACCCAAGTACATGTATCATCATCTGTGGCCTCCCTGGATGTGTATTAGCACAAAGCTGGATCAAAAGTGGAGGCTTTGAAATGGAATGCGGGCATCTCAAGTGATGTCTTAACCACTGTGTCAAACACCTGCCTCAGATAATAGGACTTTTTAAAATTTTACTTGCAAGGATACGGGTTTATATCTACCACGTAACTACACATTTTTTATTTACTTTTCTAGATCTATGTTTCCTTTCCCCCTTGTTGGCTTTTACTTAATTGACTGAGAAATTTTATCATTCCTTATATCCTCATTGTTAGTTTGAAATATATGCCTGTACAAACATACAGATATACATGTACCATTCTTTTTAGTATGTACTCTGAGATTTTGAAATGCTTCTTTGAATTGGAAACCCTGGTGTGGTGTTAATGCAAACAACTTAGAACATGTTAACACTGCTTACTTTATTTCTTAACTTTGTGATTGGCAGCTGTGGGTCTTAAATCTATATGTATATTTAACATTCCACAAAGTGCTACCATTATTGACCAATACACTTAATATGCAGTCTGATCCACTCACATACTCACCATTTTTGTGGAACTGTACCATACCTTGAACCCTTGATTTTCCTTTTCTGATGATGTCATCTTACTGATTATGAATTTACTGATAAAGAGTTCTCTCAGTTTTTTATTTTGTTTTATTCTGAAAATGCCTTGGTTACATCTTCATGATTGAGGTTTTTTTTTTTTTTTTTGAGTATGAAACCTAGGTTAGATTTTCTTTTAGTAAAGACAGTATTGTCTTAGTTTGCTATTATTTTTAACTACTACCACCTAATTTTCTGTCAGGAAGTCAGAAGTCAGTATAGTATCTCTTTATTATAGTGTACTCGCCTCATTTTTTTCACTAAACTTAATAGTTTTTGTGTTTGATTTTCTGCTGTTTAGTTCCGAAGGGCTCATAAGCATATTTCTTTTTATTTATACTGTCTGGGTCTATAAGGTTTCTTGTCTCTGGCTTGATGTATTTTTATCATCACTGAAAAAAAAAATTCATTGTTCAAATATCCCTTCCTCACTTATCATTTTTTCCCTCCTGGAAATTTAAATGCACTAATTCATCATTGTATCCTTTTTGTCTCCTAATATTTCTTCTGTATTTTACATTTTTATATTGATTTTTTATTCTGGATGAGTATTTCTTACCTGTATATCATTTCAATATTTCCACCTTCAGTTATCCTTTCTCTATGTTTATTTCAGTGTGATTTTAAAATATACTTGAAAGGAGAGAGACAAGAGGAAGTTCTCCAATGTTCTAGTTCACTCCCCATCTGCTCACAATAGTCAGGGCTAGGACAGGTAGAAGCCAAGAGTCTCCCACATGTATGTCAAGGATCCAAGTACTCAAGCCATCTTCTACTACCTTCCAGTGTACATTAGCAGGAATTAGCAGGAATAGGGATAAGAACCAAACCCAGGCACTCCAACATGGTATGCAGGCATTCCAAATGGCATCTTTCCTTCCCATCCTACCATAACCCATTTTTAAACATATCCATCAAGATCTTAATTTTAATACATTTTCTGTCTTTTGTTTATTTTAATGTATAATTCTAAAATAGCATTTTTAAAATTTTGTTTGTTGTGAAAATAATTTCTATCTACAAAAATTTCCTATCATCTTTTTCCCTCCTTGAACACAGTTACTTTAAATTCTTTCTCATAACTAACATATCTTAATCTTATAAAAGTTTATATTTGCTTGTTTTTCTTTTGTGTTGTCTCATAGTATTCTGTGTCTAGTTATTCTTTATTGCATGCCAGCCATTTCAGATGAAAAATTGTTTTCATAAATAACTTGAGGCCTAAAATCATAGGGTATTCTTCCAGACAGGATTTTTATTTGCTTTTTCCAGCTTCCTGGGAACACCATCAATCTAGGTATAACTCAATTTACAGTGTCAGGTGACTCAAAGGTATATTTTATTCCCTATAAGTGCTAACCTATTTCTAGCTGGTGCTAATTCCCAGGAAATAGTGTTAGTGTTCAAAATGAAATAGTAGATAGTGTATCAGACCCTTCCCTACTTCGAGAAGCCTAAGACTTCAATTTTTGTACCATTATTGCTACATAAAACTGTCAAAAACACTTGTTTGCTCTGGATCCTTATCTTAGATTGGAAAATGTCCATAGGAAAATGTTTTCGTAGAGTTCAGGCTCACAGCCCTGTGAGATATGCTCATTCTTTCTGGTTTTGATAGAGGGCTTCATCATTAACAACTTTCTAACACTTTTTGCCAAATATCTGCTTGTTGCTAATATACTTATACAAGTTATGTATCTGAACTGGGTATTTAAAATTATTTAATTTTCCTATTACTTGAAATAAAAGGTGGTGGTATGGCTGAGGAGATGAAGGAAGAATCACATGCCAGTATTCTAGAATAGTGAGATGTAGTGAGACCAAGAATCCCAGATGATATACTTCTCAAATGACTCCATGTTCCTCTAATCATGAGTAGTGATTATTCCCACAACTTTGCCTAAAATATATTTTTTACTTATTTATTAATTGTTTTTTCTTTTATTAAAGATTTTTATTTATTTATTTGACAGGTAGAATTACAGACAGTGAGAGAGAGACAGAGAGAAAGGTCTTCCTTCCGTTGGTTCACTCTCCAAATGGCCGCAACGACCGGAGCTGAGCCGATCCGAAGCCAGGAGCCAGGACCCTTTTCCAGGTCTCTCAGATGGGTACAGGGGCCCAAGGACTTGGGCTATCTTCTACTGCTTTCCCAGGCCACAGCAGAGAGCTGGACTGGAAGAGGAGCAACCAGGACTACATCCAGTGCCCATATGGGATGCTGGCGCTTCAGGCGGAGGATTAACCTAGTGCACCATGGCACCAACCCCCTTCTTTTTATTTGAAATGGCAGAGATACAAAGAGACGGGGAAAGAGACAGATGGAGAAAGATTTTCAGTCTGCATGCTCATTCCTCAATATTCAGGGTTAGGCTAGAAGTCAGAAACTCCAACCAAGTTTTCCCACATGTAGGTGGCATGGATGGAATTGCTCAGATCATTATCTGCTTCCTCCCAAGATACACATTAGCAGGAAGCTGGATCGGAAGCAGAGGAGCTGGGATTCAAACCAGGTACTTGAACAGGGGAAGCAGTCATCTCATAAAAAGGGAAAGACTGATACTTCACCAAAGTTACAAACACCCTCATTATTTAAGTTTATCTGAATTGGTCAATATTATTGGAATAGGACTGGTGTATTTGGTATGCTATTAGATATTAACTCAAAGTCCTCTGGAGGTTAAGTGGGGAAAGGAGGCTTGACATGTAGCATACTCCTAATTCCAAGGTCCACATTCTCCCACCACAGATGAATAAGGATACTAGTGTGATATCATTTGGGAAAGAATACAACCAGCTCTCTTGGGCCAGTATGAGCTAATGCCATTGGAGCACTAATTCCAACTGCACACGTTTTATGTCTTCACATTTTACTATAATTATATTCTTTCAGGAAGCTTGAACTTTCATAGCAGCAACTGATTTGTTAATGAATTCCAAAAACATAAAAATGTTGTCAAAGATAATCTCATTGTTGTGGAGGGAATTATGGGGTTCTTGATCATTTAATTAATTAATCAAAATATTTATTAACTGTTTATTTTATGTTAGGTAAATGTAGAATTCTGAGAATACATATACGGTAACACAGACAAGATATTGCTTCAAAGAATTATATTGTTGTTGGGGGAGACAGACAACAAATGAAATAATCTGTTCTAATAAACTCGACTATGTAGGAAATCAATAGAGTTGTAAAATTAGAGAGGAAGAATAGAAATCTCTAATATAAAATCTTTTTCTTCTATTTTCTCAGCCCTAAAATCTTATTTATTGAAGATCTAATGCCTTAACTTATTTTGTGTAATTATGGAAACAACTATTTTGATTTATCTGATGAAGTTTCATGCCATTTTCATAACTTTCTGAATTAAGTTGACCACAATACTAAAATGATAGAATTTAATGACACGAACATTGAGTAAACATTCTTTCCCCATCCTCCTTGTCCAGCAAGAGGGAATGGGTGTTTTCAGATCATTGATTTTTAATATTGAGAGGAAATGAAAGGTGATCAGATGTGACAAAAGTGGCTTCCTTTACGACTTGAAGGCAACATAGGCTCTTTTTTTTTTTTTTTGGAGTGGGACTTTTAAAAGAATTATTTCTAACAATATTTGCAGGAATACATATTATGCCATGGACAAGACATGAATTAGTAATAGAAGCATAATTTATCATTAAGAAGCATTAAGCTATTATGTTGAAACAACTATCAATTAGCTTCCACATAATATCACCCCAGAGAAATGATTAAAGTCTTTAGTTCTTGATATAATAACCATATTCAAAGAGTAAAATAGTTACTTATCCAAATGTTAAGCATTATAAATGTATTTTAAATCAGCCATGGATTATGTTTATATTCTATATTTCATAGATATTTTCCTAAGGGAGATATGACAGTATTTTCTTATTTAGATATTTACATTTTGTAAAGCTTTCCTTTGACTTCAAAATCTAATTCCAGCCACTGGATTGGGAATATAAGTGCATAGATTGTTATTTTCATTATCAAATTAGATAATATGTCTACTTTGAGTACCTCAAGATAATTTACAAACATTTATTGCCAAATACATATAATGATCCTTTGAGATGTGTAAACTTGAAGTTATGCTAATTATAATTATAATCAAATCTCCATTGTAAACACAGAGATGAAAAATTTATTTACAACATAACATCTGCTAGGCTCTGGAAGTATATATGTTGAGGAGTGAGAGCAAACAATGACAGCAAGCTGGTGGCCAGCATGTCAGCAGGGCTTGTGAGACTCTCACCCTTCTCCTTCAAGTGATTTACCCACAGAAGAAAATGAAAATGAGAATGTGTGAAGCTAGGTTCATGAAAATTTTTATTTCACCAATAAAAATGACCAAAAGACATGAGAATGTATAAAGAAAGCCTATAAAAATTTTGGTAATACTAACACTATTGTTACTATAGATTTATTTAAATGGAAGGAGAACACTAAGTAAGTAATTATTGTTTCATTCTTCACCCTACTACTAAATTAGAATATCAAAGTTGGAGTTGTCATTGTGGTACAGCAGGTTAATTTACAACTTGCTACATCAGCATCCCATATCAGAATGCCAATTTGAACCCTGGGCTGCCGTGCTTCAGATCCAGTGCCCTACTAACTAACGTGCGTGGCAAAGCAGCAGATGAGGGCGTAAGTACATGGGTCCCTGCCGCCCATGTGGGGAACCAGGTCCTGGCTTTGGCTTGGTCCAGCCCTAACTGTTACAGCCATTTGAAAGTGAAGCAGCTAATGGAAGACCCCTTTATCTTTCTCTCCCTCCACGTTCTGGCCACATCACTAGGTATACTCAATGCTAAAGAAAAGATTTCACAAAGCCAAAAACGATTTAATCAAAAATCATTTCATGAATCTCTAGTGAGAGGTGATCTGGATAACAAAAATCAGCAGGTCTGAGTAATCATTATCAAGAATAAAAAGGAAATTCACTGTAGACCAGTCATTTACCAAAAATATCAACCTCAAAAAAAAACTGAACACAATACAATACAACTTTAGCTAATGTCCTTTTTGGACATTTCTATGATTCCATTTGACAAAATATCTCCTAAAGTATGAGTTTTAAACAAGCAGATGTCTGTTTTAATGTGGGCATTTGTTCTTTGAGATTTTTGCCAATATGATCTCATATGAAGATTATGGACAGGAGTGATTAGTCGAGGAGACTAGTATGATAGCCACTTTGATGCAAGGAGGTGAGAGCAGGTCCCTTCACTAACACTGAAGACCACTATTTTCCTGTTGTTGCTGGCATCATGCATCTTGGAGGCTTTGGGAAAGAAGAAATGGTTGAAGGTAAACTGTTAACACAAAATTGGCACTCAAAGTAAATGCCCAGGTTTGGTGCCAGTAGGGAAATATGGTAAACTTATTTCAGCAGTTTTCTCTTGATAAATTAAGTTATTCACTTGACTGGCAGTTGTTACATATGTACAACCTAGCTTACTTCAGTAAGTGCCAGAGTAATTAAGTGAGGCAAAGTGATCCAATGGGCTCCCTGGCCCTAACATACTTTTTAAGGTACAAAAGTCAGGTTACATATGATTATATGGGAAAATGTGTTCTAATTAAAATGCATTGGTGGTGTACCTATGCCATCTTCACTGTTTTTCCCTGTAATTTTTTTTCAAAGTAAATTTCCAAGTCCAGGAAAAATAGAAAATGGAGCTCATTATCTTGTAAATTGGAAACAGAATTTGTAAAAACAAAAAAGAAGTTTCTTTAACTTTTTTGTATACACATTCTAGATGGATTCTCAAAGCTTATTTACTTCCAAAACACCTTCTCCTATTTTCCTCTGTTTTTGTATCTTACTGTCACAGTGATCTGTTAATTCATGGAATTATAAATACTTTTCCAAGTACGAGACTTTTTAAAATTGAAAATTATTCTAACATCACTGAAGTTTGTAATTAAATTGCTGATAAAATTATTCACACAAATGTAAATCATATAAATGCTATGAAAACACCAATACGTATCATATATTTTTCTGTATAATCTCTGATGCTACACAGGATGACTGATACACATCTTCAACAATTTATTTGCCTCAGGTTGGAGACAAAATCTTTTCAGCAGAAAAGAGTCTTGGAAGGACTGCTAAGCTTCATTTGGCAACAATTGTGATGTGTGACAGCACTTAATGAAATATCATATCTTTTCAATTAAAATTTTATATACTGGAGGTTTACTTAAATTACACCAAGTAAGTTTCAAGTCTAGAGCCTAGTGAGGCATCAGAGAATGAACTGTGTGCTATTTTGAAGCATCCATGTGAATACTTCATCATTATTTTTCATCATTTAAAAGAAACACTTTTCCCTAAGTAATAAATATTGAGAGAAATGAGTGTTCTATAATACAACATCTACTTTTATTTTAAATGATTTACCCATTTCTGAAGAGCCAAAAGAAAATAAAGCTTCATCAAAAGTCCTATTCATGCTTTCTAAACCAGAATTAATAGCCTGTCATTTTACTTATGCAGTTCTTTCAGTTCTGTGATTATGGAACAGTGGTTTTCTGATTTGTTTCTTCCAGTGTGGGCAGCTGATTGTTTACTGTGGTTAGCTGATATTTGTGTGGAAGGAAAGTTATCACCAATGCATTGTGGAATGTTCAGTCTGAATCCTGCCCTGTGGTTCTGTCTGAGAATCACAAAGGGGGCAAAACATAGTCAGTGCCTCCTTTTTTATTCAGTCACAATTAAAAAAGCAGCAGACGTGCACATTTTATAAAACATGGATTAAGTGCTTCAAACAATTCTCTTAGATGGAATCAGTAGATGCCAGCTTGTCATTAGGAGATTTTCCAGAACAGGAAAAGGTATTTTTAGATAAAAGGAATGCTTTGTATTTATTTTATTATGTCAATGCATGCATATATATGACAAGTTAATGGCCCTAGGAATTATCAAATTAGTAGATTTTGCATCTGCTGATTTTTCTATTCTCAGTCTCACAGCTAATTTATTTAACTGCCTCCTCATTAGGAGTTCTTAGCAAATAATATCATTTAATTTGGTAGGCTTTTAATGCGTGGTGAAATCCTTCAAACACTAATATCTTATTATGTGGTATTTATAACATTTTTGATTAAATTGGACTGAAGTTATTTTACTAATAAAGAGCGTTCACAGTTTATATCCAATTTATATTATCTTTTATTTGACAGGTAGAGTTATAGACAGTGAGAGAGAGAGACAGAGAGAAAAGTCTTCCTTGCGTTGGTTCACTCCCCAAATGGCCACCACAGCTGGTGCTGCGCCGATCTGAAGCCAGGAGCCAGGTGCTTCTTCCTGGTCTCCCATGCGGGTTCAGGGACCCAAGCACTTAGGCCATCCTCCAATGCCCTCCCAGGCCACAGCAGAGAGCTGGACTGGAAAAGGAGCAACCGGGACTAGAACCCAGCACCCATATGGGATGCCGGCACTGCAGGTGGAGGATTAGCCAAGTGAGACACGGTGCTGGCCCCTATATTATCTTTTCAAAAACCGAGATCAAATAGAATTTCCTCATTCCTAATACTATGATCTTTCTACTCTAAACTATGGCCTCGCCAAAGGAGATTTCTTAGTGACTTGGCCAACTGGCCCTAAAACAAAAGTAAGAACAAGCACAATTGTTCCATTTGCAGCCTTTAAGCCACAACCATTACCAACAGCTCCAAATAATATAGTGACTATCAAGTAAATATATTATTATAATTTAAAAAGTCTCAAAAACAACTCTCTGGTTGCTGTTAGAAAACAGCCAGCTGGTGGACTAATTGAGATACATTTACAAACAGGGACTAAGAAGTCAAGGTTGAAATGTTGCTGATGACCTATCTTTTGACCATATTTTCTGTGGTACTCATGAAGCTGATATTTTCCTTCATTCTCATTCCTTGTATTTCTTCATCTGGATGCCACCCAACTCCTCCACTCCTCCGCTTGTCTTCCCAGGACCTATACTTATCAAGCCCACTGAAGAGGGAGGGAGCAGGTGCTTTCTATATTCTTGTCACCAAATGTTTTTTCCCCCTGCTAAGAATTTTAAAATATCAGTAACAACTTAGACCAATACACTTCCACTCAGTGCATTTTGACATGTATTATCTCATTTGATCATGAGACTATCTTTGTGAAATAAACCAAGATGAAAACCACTTTGAGAGTCAGAGACCATTGAGGTTCAGCAAGACAAAGTGATCTCAAGGTCCCAAGGCTTGTCAGAGGTAAATCAGAAATAATGATTCAGATCTTCTGACTCCAAACTCTGAACTCTTTGAATCACATCTGTGAGAGCAGAGCACAGACAAGCTTCCTTTAGAAGTATTTATTTTTTCTCCTTCTGTCCTCTCAGAAGAGACAGCTATGAGCTGACTGCCCCAGGAGTACTGCCTAAAGTAGTTCCAGCCTCTCAGGTCAGACTCAAGGGGAATGCCGGTATGCACTCTCCATTCTCTTACTTTTCAAGTGATAGATCATATGTAGGCTTTTTCCACAAGGAAAATGCCAGCACCAGGCTCAGTGGGGCAGGAAACAGGTTTAGTGTTGTGTGAAACTCAACACAGTTTGGGCACTGCTTTTTAAGAGAAAGAATACAAAATTATATATGCAAAATCAGATATTAAAGTAAATGTTTATTTAAGATGATTAAAGAAATTCAAACTTCTACAAAACTGAAACTGCAATAACCAGAGAACTGATATTTATTTACTAACACATATCTAAAATACTATTTTCCTACATTTTTAGCTGAATAGCTTTTGATTGCTTCTTTATATATCAAGGATTCTGCCATGCAATTTTCAATAAATAAACTGAAAGACATAATTCTGTCTTTTCTCTGGCAAGTTTTTCTTTCCTATGCTCAAACTCGGGAAACAAACTTCATAAGGCACATTTGTGTTGTGATGTACTTCTGGCCTCCATCTTTGTGTCACGGTGAGAGGGCAGAGTGAACGGGAAGAGTATTGTGGGAATTTATTCCTAGAGCAGGTTAAATAAAAGTTAGTCAATTCTTCCCAAAGGAAGTGCTCAGAAACATCGCTTAGGACCACCTTCCCAAATAACCATCTAGCCAGAACTGCTAGCATAAAAACACACATACACAGTCAGGTTGGAAAATATTCTACATGCTCAGAAGAGAAGCAACAGCTTGTATGGTTCCTTCCCAGCAAGAGAGGCAGTGTGACAAAGGGAAGATTCTTTCTCCAGAAACAGGGCAAAAAGTAGTGTGCTTTCAGGAGCAATTCTATGGTAAGTCTTTGACTTAGCTTCCTTTTCATTCATTCGTTCATTCAGCAAACACAAATACACACACACACACACACACATGCACACACACAAAACCTTCAATGTGCCAGACATATACCAACCAAGCATTAGAAATATCAGCAGCATTCCATCTATAATACCTTAGAGTTTACTGTTCGCTGATGAGTAAGGAAATTTTATTCCTGTTAGATATAAAATCCTGTGGTAGGGGCCAGTGTTGTGGTGTAGAGCAGTTAAGCCATCACCTGAAATGCCATGGATACCAGTTCCCATCCTGATTGTTCCATTTCCCCACTAATGTGCCTGGGAAAGCAGAGAAAGATGGCCCAAGTGTTTGGGCCCCTGCAGCCACATGGGATACCAAGAAGAAGCTACATGTTCCTGGCTTTGGCCTAGCTCAACCCTGGTGGTTACAGCCAAGTGGGGAGTAAACCAGCAGATGAAAGCTCTCTATCTTTCCCTCCCTTTCTCTCTGTAATTCTACCTTTCAAATAAATCTTTTTATTTTATTTTATTTTATTTTATTTTATTTTATTTTATTTTATTTTTAAATCCTATGGGGGCCAGTGTTGTGGCACAGTGGGTTGAACTAAGGCCTGCAATGCCAGCATCCCATATGGGGCCAATACAAGTTCCAGCTGCTCCACTTCTGATCCAGATTCCTGCTAAAGCACCTGGGAAAACAGAGAAGGATGGCCCAAGGGTTTGTGTCCCTGCACCCACATGGGAGACCCGGAGAAAGCTCCTGGCTCCTTACTTCAGCCTGTCACAGCCCTAGCCTTTGCAGCCATTTGGGGAGTGAACCAGCAGATGGAAGATCTCTTTCTTTGTCTCTCCTTTCTTTCTGTAACTCTGCCTTTCAGGTAAATAAATAAATCTTTTTTAAAAAAATCCTGTGGTAGGAATCCCAAATAATTGCAGTCTTGGTAGGTTAGTGGAATTCTTGATTTCTGACTATGATTTGAAGTAACTGGAACATTACTTAGTTCTCATTGTCACAGGAATTGGTATCATGTAGACACATTTTAATCACCGACGTTTGGCATTGTGGGCTTTTGTAATACAAAGAAAGTCTTTATAGCAATAGTGGTGGTAATATTACAGAAGCAATTTAAGCCAGAAATGAAATATCACTTCCCATGAAATCCATATGACAATGCTAGGCTGAGTTATCTCCTATTTTTTAAATAAATACCATAACAGAAAAGCTTTATAGATGCCAGCAATGCCTTGAGCAAAATGTAGATAATCACTCATATGGCATGTCATATTTTGGGGCACATTTTCATCACTGTTCATTGTGTTTGTCAGAAATACTTTGTATTATAAACAAGACCTTCATCTTAAGAACCTTATATTGTGGTATCTAATTATCCTTGCGAAGCTATAATCCTTTGTTTGTAAAGTAATAATTTATTCCTACAGAAATATGATTATGACTTCAGGTAAAGAAAACAGTAGAAACAGATGAAACTTTTAAAGTATCCTTTTTCATGTAAATATCTTCAGCAATAAAGACAAAATTAAGAAAGTAGAGAATTCATGATGAGCTGGTAAAATTGTAGCTAAATATACTGTTTCTAAATTTTTCTCTGTGCCAGGTGCTGGAAAGTACACAGCTTATTGAAGATGTCTACAAGTGCTACTTCTAAAAACCTTTTTTTCCCCACTTTGATTTGGAAACTTTCAATATCCTACCCAATTTTTATCTGACAATAAATATTTTAAATTTTTCAAATTCTAGTTTCATCCAAATGGTAAAATTTCTAGAGGACATATTTATGTTAGCAGCTTTCAAGATTAATTGTATAAATTGTTGTGTATTTTATTGACTTTCCAATATTGCATATTTGAAACAGTAAAAAGGGGACATGTATTTGGCCTAGCAGTTAAGATGTTGGTTAAGACACTTTAGGTCCTAAATTAGAGTACCTGGGTTTAATTCTCATCTCCAGCTCTTGATTCCAGTTGTCTGTTAATGGAGATACTGACAAGCAACAGTGGTGACTCAACCAGATGGGTTCCTGCCACCAAAGTTAGAGACCTTAACTGATTCCCTAGTTTCCAGTTTCAACAAGGCTTAACCTCTGTGATTAGGGGCATTTGAAGAGTGACCCAGTGGATAGAAACTCTGTCTTTCCATCTGTCTCTCTGCTTCTTAAATAAATAATACAATAAACAAAACAGCAAATTATATGAACATAGGACTTAACATAAAATACATATCTACTGATAATGATAGATAGAGTATGATTAATTTCTTTAATCTGAATTCTTCTACCCCCAAATTACCTTGGTTTCCTTATTATCATATCCAAAATGTTCCTTCTAAATTTTTATCATTGATTTTTTTTTTTAAATTATGGATCTGTCCTACTTGATTCTTTCCCCTTCTCTGGAGTCACTTGCACACCTCTTGCCAGGTTCTCCAGCTGCATCTCTAATTATCCCTTTTAGGTCTCTGTTTTGTACTTATGCACTTTGTCCAGTACCCATAGAAGGCCATCTCACATGCCCCCAACACTGACCTTTGCATTCATCTCTCTGACCCATGCTTCTGTGTTTACCCCAATCATATTGCATTGGATGTGGCTACTTGTCAAGTTTCCTCACATCAAACTCTTCCAGCCTTACTTTCTAATCAGTCCCTAAGATCTACTCCATGTAGATCACATCACATCACACCAAAGAAGCTAATTTTAAAAAGCTTTTCTTTTCTTTAGCATTTCTTAATTTCTTAGTGGCCTTAACAATTTTTCTCTTAAGGAGAAACTTTAAGTCATCTTTAAACTCTCCTTTTACCTCATCCTCAGATTTGGTCTGTCATTGCATCAACACATTATCTTATTTTAAAATGTCTTCTTTCTCCATGTTCTTACACAGCCATCCAGTATATACTTCTTGGCCTGTCTTCTTGCCTCCTTGTTAATCACTCTGCCAGAATGGACGGATTTCCCAAAACAGCCTATTGATCAGGCTAGCCCTATTTCAAGGGTATAATGTAGTTTGCTACTTGCCATCTCATGGTTCCTATCTAATACCATTTTTCCAGTGCTATATACCAATATGATTTCTGACTCATTCCCATCCTATGATTTGTAATCCCTTTTTATGCTCCTCAGATATTTTCCTATGGATTTCTCTTGGTTCATTCTGTCCCTCTATCCAGAAAGACATAATTCTTAACTCCACCTATTCAAATGCTTTGGTTCCTTCGAATTCTACCAAAATTCCTTACTTCTGACTAAATTCACACACTTTGATACACTCCATCTCTAATAATACCCTCTCATGAAATTCAAAGTCATTTGTCAAACACTAATAAAAGGCTGAGGTTGCCTTCAACTCTTTTCGACCTTGTCTCATGGGGTTGCTGCACCCTAGTAAATTCATCATTCCAGCTGTGATCGCCTTGTTGGGTCTTTCAGAACTCAGATTCTTCTTAAGACCTAGCTATGATTGTATCAGATTACTAGAAGGGAGGAGAAAATGTCAGCTGGATTAACTCGAAGTCCAACCCAACCACTTCCTGTCATATGAATTCAAGAACGTTACTCAAACTTTCCTAAAATTTTAATTCCTTATTGATAGTGTATTAATATCAACTTTCTCCACATTAGACTAATGTTATGGAAAATAAATTGATAATTTATGTGACAGAACATTGTAAAGCAGTATACAAATGTACATAATATATACTTATTCATAACAAAATTCATGAGATATTTAATTCTAAGCCATAATGTTAATTTAATAACTCATAAAGAGGAATAAATATTTCCACTGACTAGAGAGACATGCTTGCTCTTGAGGTAAAACTTGGAATAAAGGATCTAGGGAATGGTACAAATAATTACAAGGTTTTGGGGAAAGTAAATCTTAAGGTATTTAAATGGCCTTAAGTGCTAGCTTGCTGTGATTGTTGGTATTTGAGGGAGGTGGTAGAGACAGGAATCCAAGGCTATTTTCTTCATACATCAGCCTTACCATGAAATAGGAATTTGTGTTAGTTCTGAGACTAGAAGATGGTTGTATTTTTGGCTATATTTATTTCCCATGCAGTAAGAGACCAGTAATATCACTGAAAATTAACCCATTAAGATAATATTTTCAGTTCTCTCAGAATGTGAGAATTAGACTACCTGAAATTATATAGTAGCTTTGTGACTTACTGGTTATTTTATCTTGAGCAATCGACTTCACATATTTGTATGCTTCATGTTTCCCATCAATAAAATGGGATAACAATGATTTACATAATAGGTTATATTAAGAATGAAATGAATTAACGCATGAATTATAAGTCCTCAATAAAATTCATATGTTACTTTATCACCTACTTTGTTCTCCTTGTATTATAACCAACTCTTTTTTTTTTTTTTTTTTGACAGGCAGAGTTAGACAGTGAGAGAGAGAGAGACAGAGACAGAGAGAAAGGTCTTCCTTACATTGGTTCACTCTCCAAATAGCCGCAAAGGCCGGAGCTGAGCCAATCCGAAGCCATGAGCCAGGTGCTTCCTCCTGGTCTCCCTATGCAGGTGCAAGGCCCAAGCACTTGGGCCATCCTCCACTGCCTTTCTGGGCCACAGCAGAGAGCTGGACTGGAAGAGGAGCAACCTGGACAGAATCCGGCGCCCCAAGCAGGACTAGAACCCAGGGTGCTGGTGCCACAGGTAGAGGATTAGCTAAGTGAGCCAAGGCGCCGGCCCTATAACCAATTCTTTACAAGTTTACTCTGTTGTGCTCCAAACTTCTTCAGGATATATATTCTACCTTATAATTTATTAGTTTTTCAGTACCTCCCATAATGTTTTTTGCTCACTGCAATTGTTCAATATGTTTGATGAATAAATTTGTGGATACTTTATGTATCTGTATTTTAAAAATTTATACTTTATATTGGAAGTTTTATAAGCCTACAGTTATATTAATACTTTTTGATTTATCCTAAATAACAACCACTGAATAAATATTTATGATTGAATGTGCATAAAATGGATTCTAACATTAACATAAAGTCTGAATAATAAAGTGTGCTGGGCCAGTATTTTTATCCCATATTCTCCTTCATCTTTTGCCATATGCCCTCAATTCCTACAGCATCAATTAAGGGTATCAATGAATGGAACTGTGCCAACTATATGGAAAGTCCACTGTAGAAGCATTATAAATATCATCACAGAAATAAACACTTCTGAGATAATAAAATATTAATTGGTACTTCATCAAGACTCTGGAAGAAACTGGATAGCATAAAGATTTAATAAAAAGGCACTGGGTATAATATGACAGAAAAGAAAGCTATGAACACATGACTCTTTCTTCAATGAGTAGAGACAGAATTTGAAAGGATAGCACTCACTGATGCTCTGTTTTCTTCAAGAACATAAAACACTTCCTTTCTTCCAACAGTACCATGGGTAATTATTGATAGTACCACCCTGCAATGCATAGCATTATCACAAGATGAATTCTCTTTTATTTCATGTAAACTTATTTTGATATCATTTTATTGTGTAGAGCAGGGTTTGTAGTCATGTATTGGGGAATTCAATTCTGTTTCTGACTCTCCAAAAGAAATACCATATTCTCTTTTTCCTCCATTGTACTTTGAGCTACAAACTGAATTAGTTGTTAAGAATTTATTTACATGTATATCCTACAAAATACAACACACCTTCAATTAGACCATGAGCTAATTGCAGGCAGAAGTTCTATATTAATTATCCTTATAAGTACTTAGGACCATATCTGGAACATGCTGGGTATTTAATAAAATGAACATAGAGACAAATACACGTTCACCAAATACCAAGTGCTTGGAAGCTTCAAATAGATCAAAGAACTAGTGCTTGCCTGCAGGAGATATACAATAAAACTGAAGATAACAGATACCCAATTTAAAGATAATAATAAAAAGCTTTGATTTCCAGTAATAATAGTATTTGGTACTAGGATAGCCCCCCTATGACAAAAAAACAATAAAATTGGAAGATTCGTAGAGATAATGGAGGTTAGCATTTCCCAGTTCTGTTCAAGGACATTATTTCCTCCAGATAGCACAGACAGATGGATCCCAAGCATGGGACAAAGGTCTAGCAAGCTGAAGGAGCAGATATAAGAATTAGGGTTTCAGAAGCTGCAGCAATTATCCTGATAGAAAAAAACAGAAAACTGATCTGGAGTTGAGGTACATTCCAGAGCTCTGTGCAGAAGTTCCCTATGAATTATTGACCAAATAATGGGATGTGAAACTACTTGAGGTTTATCAGTAGTGACTACTATAGGGCTGAGGGATTAGAGGCCCAGCACTTATGGGAAACTGAAATTTTATATCAACCAGAGAAGACCAACATAAACACCATCAGCATCCTGATGAATCAAGCAAAAGGCAAATACATGACTTAGAAGTGAAATCTATACTCTAGAGTAAAATTAACTGTATGTCCACTATAATAACATTAAACACAAATTAAAACCTCTAAGATAATTTACACTATAATCACAAAATTTTAAGCTAAAAAATGACAACACCATGTGTTGGCAAGGAATTTGAACAATTGAAACTAACAAATATTGCTAATGGAAGTAAAATAGTAGTAAAATGGCATGGAATTTGAACAATTGAAACTATCAAATATTGCTAATGGAAGTAAAATAGTAGGAAAATGCTACCCCAGTTGGAGAAATGACTTGGAAGTTTCCCATACGTTTAAAACTATACCTTCATTATGACTCAATAATTCTATTCAAAGAATAGAATATACTAATTTTCCTCCAGAAAAATTTTTCACATAAACATTTATAGATGCTTCATTCATAATAGCCATAGAACAAAATACAGCTCGAACAAATCATCTATCAACAGGTGATTCAAACAGTGGGATAATACTTAGCAATAAAGATGGTATAAATCTGCTATAGATTAATTTTACAGACATAGCAATAAGCAAAGGAAACCAGAATTTAAAAGATCATAATGACTATATCACTTGAAGTTTTTTTTTCACAGATATTACTACATGATGGTGAAGGGACACTAGAGGATATGATAGGGGAGGGGACTAACAACTAACGTACACAAACGTACCTGGACTTTAGAGATAACTGAAATAGTTCATAACTTGACAGTGGCTCGTTATGTAGGTATAAGTATTTGTCAAAACTCACTGAACTTTCCATTTAAAAATATGTGCATTTTATTGTAAGTTACACTTCATCAGAGTTGATGTGAAAACAGGTTTTTCTCTGTTTGATTTTTCAACTCTGTCCTGTGTCTAAAGGAACACTTGCCAGCGACCCAAAATGACTGAATAGTAAGAAGCCTCACTGACCTCAGCCACAGAAAGATCAGAAAATCAAGGAAAGATCCATTCCTGAGGAAATGACTGACAAAAATTTTCTTCAGAGAAGTGACAGAACAGAGACTGGGAGACCTCAGGGAAAGAGGACAAACACGCCAATGAGGCCAGAAAGGCCATCAGCCTACCCTGCATCTATGCAGCTGGCTGCGTTTGGGAGGTGCCACTTTCAGGAGACAAGGTAGGAAGAGGTTGGCATTCAACACTGACACCAACAGCGTTAACTGAGGGAGAATGCCACAGTCCCCCACAGACTTCAAGTCCAGTCTCGGGAGCTGACTGTGGTCTCCGCTGCTACTTTGCTCTCAAAATGGAAGAAACATTGCCTCCTCCTTCCCACTCTCCCAAAGCACCAGTTTCAATAGGGTGTGGCAGAGTCCTGACCAAACTGTGCTCTGACTCTGTAGGCAGCAAGCAATCATGCTGCAACCAGAAGCAGCATCAAAACAATTTACAGGCAGAGAACAAACTCAATGCATCTGGCAACTAAGAGTTCTGGGTATAAGCCCAGGAGCTGTGCTCACTCACTCAACGTGACCCAGAAGAGGGGTATGTGATCATGTGATCCCCTCAGCTTCTTGGGGCTAACATCAGCAGTAGCCCAGAAAAATACAGAACTGACTTGAGGAAGTTCCCTCTGCACCTTTTGACTCACGGTGCTGGGAACCCCAAACACAAACTCAGGCACCACCATTGCATGCTATATGAGAGCTGGAGACAGTGTCATCTGTGCCTTGCGGAACCTGGACTGTTGATGTTAGTATTAAAATTTTTGGAGTAATCACACTTGTGGTATCTGGAGCATACTACTGGATCATTCTGCTTCCTGCAGGTGATTGTCACCATCCCCAACACTTGGCTCCCACCCTGGGATATCAGAGCAACATCCCCACTGCATCCTGAAACACCAGAACAATTACAATCAGTACTAATTTCCTCAAACCCACTGGAAACTACCAGGTGGAACTTAGGGAAGAATTTGTCTGCATTTCACCTCTCTGGATACATACCCACCCCTGCAAAATCTCCTGTTACACCTTGTAGTCACATCACTTCTTGGCCTTTTGGCTAAGATCAAGTGTAGTACCTTATAGTCACCCTATAGGAATGAAGCAGAGTTCAATTCACATCCCCTAGTACTGGGACTAGGGATTTTGGTATTATAAGCCTCAGCACCAATCATACCCTCCTAGCAGGATCTAGCCAAAGTTCCATCCATATCACACAGTCTTAGAGACACAGCAATTGATGCCACCTAGACTCAACATCGATCAGACTTGTCGATTTCCTTCAGTAGGAAGAACAAGGCCCTGGCTATCACAATACTCAGTATAACTGACGTCCAGCTCTCTGGAGACTGAATGTCCACACTGTTGGAAGTCTACATTCAACTCAATGTCACACTTCTACCCCTACAAACTGCTGTAGACTAGATCACACCATCGCTTATAGTCACAGCTGACATTGATTAAAGCAGACTAAATCACTCACAGGTTGTACTTCTTGGCTCACTAGAACCAGAACCAAAGCAACAAGCCAGTGATACCCTGCAGTGCATCTAAAGCATAAAACTCTTTCCAAATAAAATCTACTCCATAAAGAAGGGACTTTATACCAGATGTACAAATGTCAGCATAGGAACACAGGAAACAGGAAAAAGCAAGGTAGCATGACACCTCCAAAAGAATACAATAGTTCTCCAGAATTAGATCCTGATCCGAAAGAAACCTATGAATGTAAGAAATAGAATTCAAAATGATGATATTAAGGAATTTCACTGAGTCGGCACCATGGCTCACTTGTTTAATCCTCCGCCTCTGGCGCTGGCAGCGAATGGGTGCCTGGTTCTAGTCCTGGTTGCTCCTCTTCCAGTCCAGCTCTCTGCTGTGGCTCGGGAGGGCAGTGGAGGATGGCCCAAGTGCTTGGACCCTGCACCCGCATGGGAGACCAGGTGGAGGCACTGGGCTCCTGGCCTCAGATTGGCATAGCTCTGGACATAGCAGCCATTTGGGGGGTGAACGAGGGAGGGAAGACTTTTATCTCTGTCTCTTTCTCTTACTGTCTAACTCTGTCAAATTAAATAAATAAAAAAAGAAGTGCAGACTACAATTTCTTGTTTGTGAGTTTAAAAAAAAAAAAACTGAAGAAAGGAACTTCACTAACAGGAACCTATCAACAAAATGACAGGTATAAGTTCATACCTATCAATACTAATTTTGAATGTAAATAGATTAAATTCACCAGCCAATGGATTTCAATTGGTTGAATGTATTGGAAAAAAAAAAAAAGAAAAGAAAAAAAAAAAAAAACAAGAAACTCACTTCATCAATAAAGATACACATAGACTGAAATTGAAGGACTGGAAAAATGATACACCAGGCAAATGGAAACTATAAACAAGCAGGAGTAGTTTCGCTTGTATCAAATAAAACAGACTTTAAATCAAAAATTGTAAAAGGAGACAAACAAGGGTATTACATAATGATAAAAGGACTGGTTCAGCAAGAAGATATAACAATCATAAATATACTTGCAAGCAACACAAGACCACCTAGATTTATACAGCAAATACTATTAGACTTAAAGGGGAAAGTGACACTACAGTACAATAATAGTTGGGGACTTCAACACACTGCTTTCATCCGTGGACAGATCATCCAGGAAGAAAATCAATAATGATATCAAAGTTGAACCATCCTATTAGGCAAATACACCTAACAACATCTATAGAACATTTCATACAACAGCTAAAAAACACACATTCTTTTCATCAATACATGCAACATTCTCTAGGATATGCCATATATTGGGAAACAAATCTCAGTAAAATTAGGTAAAGTATGAATAGAGCAAAAGTTATAAAGTTTATATACGATAAACCCACAGCCAATATAATACAGAACAGGGAAAAGCTGAAGTAATTTCCCCTCAGATCTGGAATAAGAAAAGGATTCCACTGTCACTACTCATCAATATAGTATTGGAAGGAAGTATTAGCAAGAGCAATTAGAGATGAGATAGAAATTAAGGGCATCAAAATTTGAAAGGGGGAAGTCACAACATCCAGGTTTGCTGATTACATGATGTTGTATATGGAAAAACCTAAATACTCCACAAAGAAAGCTGTTAGAATTGATAAACCAATTCAGTAAAGTTTCAGATTACAAAATAAACATACAAAAAACAGGAGCTTTTCTATACAGTAGTAACTCACTGGGAAAGAAAAAAACAGAAAATAAATCCTATTTACAAAAAAATCAAACATTTAGGAATAAATTTAATCAAAGAAGTGAGAGATCTTTACAAAGAAAACTATAAAACATTGATTGAAAGAAACCATCAAGGACACACAGAAATGGAAAGATAGTCTTTGCTCATGAAGTGGAAGAAGTAAAATTTTAAACAAAATAAGCTAAATAGTAAATTTACATGTCTCCTAATACTTAAAAATGAATATAAAATAATATAAAACCCAATTTTGAGATAAATTATGCTGACAATTATGACTATAGAAAGTCAAGAAGATGAGAAAATTTGGAAGGGAGGTGAAGGCAATCCTAAAGGAATTTTGAAAGACATATGAACTATAAATTGGACATGGCACCCTCTCTAGGGAAAGGAGACAATCATCTGAAAAAAATAAATGGAGATTTAAATTAATTGGAGTATTCCTAAGAGAATGAAGAAATGAATCTGAATCCGTGCATTAGCAGGAAGCTGGAACTGTGAGCAAAACCAGGACTCAAACTCAGGTATTCTGATAAGAGATGGTGGTATCCTAAGTGGCACCTTAACCACAATGCTGAGCATCACCACAGTAATAAATAATATTCAGCACTAGTGATATGTTGGATTACTGAATTCATCAATTAATGGAATCATGAAATCTTATAATACTCTGTAATAATATATTAATGACCAGATAATATATTAATTTAAGAACTAATAAAGTACCTAAAATGTAACATATTGGAGTGAAATGGATGTTTTGAGAGACAATGATTGTTTAAAGCCCTTGTCTTTCCTGTTGAGGAATAGGGGTTTTTTTCTTCATATTATTTATTTAACTTTATGATCATTAAGTAAACTGAAAGTAGATATTTGTAAAAATTAAGAGTAGAAATGGGAGAAGGAGGAGGAAGAAGGATTGGAGTGTGGAGAGGAGGGGTGCTGGGGTGGTTTGTATCACTATGTTCCTAAGTCTGTATTTAGGAAATATATGAAATTTGTATAACTTAAATAAATTTTTTTAATAAAGTGGAAAAAAAGAACCAAGAGATGAGAGTCTAGATTATAGTACTAGCAGTAAGAATGCAAATCAAAAAATAAATCAGTTTGTATGAAATAGCAGAAGAATTTAAATTCATTCAAATCAATAAATATTTTCTTATTATTTTTTCTAAGCACCCCTACTTCTACGCTCTAGTCCTAGTCAATAAAGCATTCCCAGTCAATGATCATCTACTTAGTCTTCTTAGTTTTAATCTTTTAATCCTTTATCCCTGACTCCCACAACAGCTCACATGAATTAAAACAGGCTCTATTCAAAACCCTCTAATGGCTTCTCATCACTCTAATAAGTCAAATCTAAAATTTTTACTACAGCCAATACGGGCCTTCACTATCTGTGCTTAAGTAATTCCCAGAATTCATTTCCCATCACTCTTCCATGGTCCATAATGCTCGGACTATTTTGGCAACTGTGCTGTGATCAGACTACACCACCACTTTCTACCCTTTGCTATTTACCAAGACTGCTTTTACTCAAAATGTGTAGAGGTTTGTTTAATGACTCATTCAATGTTCAGTTCAAATGGTACTTCCCCAGGGACAACTCTTTCATCACTCGATCAAAAATAAGATCAAAATTCATTCCTTCCCTGTTCTCCTTATCCTGTTTTATTTTTCTTCAGAGACTTTATATCACTGTCGATATATGCTGCTTAATTACCTATTTGTGCGCTGATTGTCTGAATCTTCCTCTAAGGTAAGCTCCAGAACCACACTGTTCTTGTTCACTAGTTCAAGCTTGATTCTCCAAAGTTTTTTCTGAGTGAATGAATGAATTAAAAAAATAAAACCCTAGATCCAATACTTATTAACTGGATGAACTTAGAAAAAGTACTTAAATTTTGTGACAAAATCATCTTTGTTTTAATGAAGATAAATATGACTATACTACTCGGGGTTTCATGAAAATTAAATTGAAGAATATATTTGAAGGACCCAATATAGTGAAGCCCAGACTAATCCGTGAATAAATGGTAGTCTCCACTGACTCAATATAGCAAATCCATTTCAGCACCTTGAAGATGACGAGTTTTAAGGTTCTATTATCAGTTTGCTTTTTTCAGAATTCACATCTGTGTAGATTGTACAGCTATTTAAGGCTGAGAAAGCCAACAGAGAAAGTTTTCAGCAAAGTTACAGAGCATAAAGCTCTTTTTTCATGTTTGATTCTTAAAACAAACTTAACTCACATGCATTCTCCATAGAACAACCACTTACAGAGCATACACTTACTGCGATTCCTTGAGGCAAACTAGCTATAAACTTGTTTAAGAGAAAATGAAAAAAAAAAAAGTATCACCTTTCATGTCAGTTCAAGTTGCTAGTGTTTGGTTCTAATATGATTCCAAGTATATAGAACTGCAAGCTGTAGTAAAGACATTTACAAAAAAGTTTCTGACTACGCCAAGGATGAAAGATCACTTAACTGCAGTCACTGAGAGAGAATGAAAGTGAAAAATCTTAGCATGATTAGAACAATTGTTCAGATTTTATGGAAACCCTTATAAGGTCTCCAAATGACACTCTGATAATAACTGTTCTATGTCGTGTTTGCTTATTTATACCCTATATTATGTCGAGGGTAGATTGCAAAAAAGTAAGAAGAGATTCCAGAAGGTGAATTCTCTGTCCCATACTTACAGAGAAGTTGGAGGATTCAGGTTCTAGTCAGGAGATTTCATAGACAACAGTTGCAGATAAATTTACCAGCAGAAAGGGAGAAATTTTAAAAAGGATATTTTTTTGATGCTCTGGTTTACACCACTAGGTGGATAATTGTGTTTGTCAATGAAACATGAAATAAATAAATAAATAAGAACCATTTTAGAGAACATGATCATGAGTTTAGTTTGACCAAGTTGAGGTTGAAGCGTTTTTGAGACATGTTTAAAAAAAAGGATCCAATAGTAGCTAGCAATATCTGTCCAGAGCACAGAACACTACAGATACATATGCTAATTAGTAAAGCTGCTGGTAGGTAGAAGTTTGCCTAGGAGAGAATATACAGAAAATAGAATATAGAACCAACCCTTACAGAATTCCTAAATGTAATGTTTTAGATGACAAGGCCAAATTTGTATGCAAAAAGAGACAGGATAGCCACAGAAGAAGAAGAAAAATTGAGAGAATATTCTATTAGGGAATAATCAAGAGAGTCAGATTCATGAGAAAATAAATATTCAAGTTATCATTTTTCTTTTATTTTCTAAGGCTGCCCTGAAAGTAAAGAAACCAGGGACACAAATATCAACTTACATGAGTGTATGACTAAACACAAACAAAAACAATTGTATAGAAACTAGCTGTTCAGAAACCACAAATAGACCATACGTAAAATGATTACCTGAGAGCTACAGTCATTACGTGACATTAAGCAACACAGATAAGAGAGATTGTGGATTATGCATTCACTCCTTCCAACAAGACACAAGGGAAATCGTATGAAGATATTTCATTGTGGATTAAAAGTAGAGGATCTTTTAGAGTAAATGTAGAAGTACAGAATATGAGTTGCATTAATCATTGCATTTCTCTATGTATAAAGTCTACAAGTGCTAAAGTCTTAAATCCATTTAGAAATTATGATTCAATGTAAGCTAGAATGCCCCCCCATGAAATTCATATAGCAGCATAGATGAGGATTGCACCAACTATTGGCTAACACCTAGGCATTGATCACCTTGGAAGAGAGGATGTAAGGGTATGATTAATGCAACGGAGGTGATCATACCATCCTTTCTGCTAAAAGAGATCTCAACTTAGATGTCATGCTCAACTTGGGTGTTACCCTGGAGAACTAACCAGACCACACCCAACACATACCACTGGGTATTCACTTGAAGAGCAGATAATCCACTAAGCCACAAAAGCATAATTCAAAGACAAAAGCCATCAGAGGAAAAAAGTCAACAAGTATTTCCACAAATGCTAACAATAAATGAAGAAGTTCAAGAAACAAGAATAAAAAAGATAACATGACCCCACCAAAGAAGCACAACAACACTTTAATATTAGAAGGTGAAGATGAAGAGACTGATGAAACGCCTGCAAAGGAATTCAAAAGATTAATCAAAGGATTACTGACAAGCAATGAGAAGCAAATTCACTAATAAAAGAAATCCATACATGACATGAATGAAAAATTCTCCCATGAAATTGAGATTTTTGAAGAAAGACCAAAATGAAATATTAAAAATTAAGAATAAATGTGTCAAATAAAAAATGCAGTGGAAAACCTAACAGACTTGATATGGCAGAAGAAAGATTATCCAATCTAGAAGATAAATCATTGGGGCTGGCGCCGTGGCCCACTAGGTTAATCCTCTGCCTGCGGTGCAAGCACCCCAGGTTCTAGTCCTGGTTGGGGCACCGGATTCTGTCCTGGTTATCCTCTCCCAGTCCAGCTCTCTGCTGTGGCCCAGGAAGGCAGTGGAGGATGGCCAAGTGCTTGGGCCCTGCCACCCACATGGGAGACCAGGAGGAAGCACCTGGCTCCTGGCTTCAGATTGGTGCAGTATGCCAGCCGCAGCGGCCATTTAGGAGGTGAACCAATGGAAGGAAGACCTTTCTCTCTCTCTCTCTCTCTCTCTCTCTCTCACTGTCTAACTCTGCCTGACAAATCAATCAATCAATCAATCAATCATTGGAAACTTTTCCAAAACCACAATGAGATTTCACCTCATCCCAGTTAGAATGGCTCTATCATAGAAAAAACAAAACAATACATACTGGAGAGGTTGTGTGGGAGAAAAAGTATCCTAACCACTGTTGTTGGGAATGTACAAGACAGTATGGCGATACCTCAGAAATCTGAAAATAGATCTACCATATGACCCAGCCCTCCCAAACCAAAAGAAATCTGCATTTGAAAGAGTTATCTGTACCCCCAGGTTCACTGCGGTTCAATTCACAATAACCAAAACATGGAATCAACCCAGATGTCCATCAACTGATTACTTGTTAAAAAAAAAAATACAGCATATATAAGTAATGGGATACACTGAACAGTGAAAAAAAAAATGAAATCCTGTCTTTTGCAACAAAATGGACACAACTGGAAACCATTATATTTAATGAAATAAACCAGTCCCCAAAATACAGATACCATATATTTCCCCTGATCTGAGGTAACTAATAGAGCACCTAAAATGTGATGCTTTGGAGTGAAATTGACATTTGGAAATTGATGATCGTTTACAGGCTCTGTTTACTGTTGAGAAACAGTTTTTTTATTTGTTTGTTTAATTTATACTATTAGTTGAATAAGCAGGGAGCATGGATAGAAGGGAGGGTTGGATGGCATATCTCTATGTTCCTGAATCTGTATATAAGAAATACATGAAATTTGTATACCTCAAATAAAATTTTTAAAAAAAGAAAACTTCTTAGCAAATTCATCTGATCCTACATAGCACATTTGCTATGGAAATTAATGGACTTAATGTACACTTTAGCTAACAAAATGAATCAGAAAGAATAGGAAGCAAAAGCAATTAAAAAAAAGTAGAGGGAGAAAAGAGCTGAGAATTTCCTTTCTGTATAGCACAGGAAGACCAGCTGACATGTAGCAGCAAATAATTGGGCACATTAATCCTGTGCCAAATAAAGACAATTCAGATAAAAAATGAAAAGGAGAATATTTATACATTGGGGACAGTCATGTGTAAATATGTAACTCCAATACAACATGACTAGATGACTAGTGCCTTTTTTTTTAATATTTCTCTTTCTATTGATTTTAGGAAAATATTCAAGGAGTTTAAATACAAGGTTTGTTAAAGGGATGTTAAAGGACAAAGGAAAAACCTCTCCTAGCATTAGAAAAAATTAAGACATGACTTAGAATCTAGAGCAGAGGAAGTTACAGTAAAACTTAGTTCCACAAGAAATGGCAATGATGTTTCAGAGAAATCTCGTTATTTTGATGACAACTTAAGTTTCCAGAAACAGAAACACCAGAGATACTGACTATAGTTTTGATTTGGCTTAATTGACAACGAAATAATACCTAACAGCAGACAGATTACAAGTAATAGCTAAAACAGAGAAATAAAGGAAGCTAGCAAAAGAATGCAGATGAGGCCAGTGCTGTGGTGAAGTAGAGTTAATCCTCTGCCTGTGGCACTGGCATCTAATATGGGTGTTTGTTCAAGTCCCAGCTGATCCACTTCTGATTTAGCTTCTTGCTATGCCCTGGGAAAGCAGTGGAAGATAGCCCAAGAGCTTGGGCCCCTGCACCTGCATGCAAGACCCAGAAGAAGCTCTTGGGCTCCTGGCTTCTGATGGGCCCAACTCTGGCTGTTGTGGCCATATAGGGAGTGAACCAACAGATGGAAAAACTTTCTGTCTCTGCCACTCATTGTTAGAAATAATGTTTTGTAATGTTACAAATAATGTTTCTGTCTCTGCCTCTCATTGTTACAAATATTTGTAACAATACCTCTCAAATAAATAAATAAAATCTTCTAAAAAGAGTTCATGGAACATTTCTAGCAATAGTCCCTGGTATATTTAAATTTAAAAAAATAAAACACAGAAACTTCTAAATTTGATGTAATCCCATTTATTAATTTTGGCTTCGATTGCTTGTGCCTCTGGGTCTTTTCCAAGAAGTCTTTACCTATGCCAATATCTTGCAGGATTTCACTAATGTTCCCTAATAATTTGATGGTGTCGGGTCATAGATTTAGGTCTTTAATCCATTTTGAGTGGATTTTACTGTAAGGTGAAAGGTAGAGGTCTTGCTTGCCTGTGGAAACCCAGTTTTACCAACACCATTTGTTGAAGAGACTATCTTTGCTCCAGGGATTGATTTTAGCTCCTCTGTCAAGATAAGTTGGTTGTAGATGATTGGTTGTAGATGATTGATTTCTGGCATTTCTATTCTGTTCTTTTTTTTTTTTTTTCTTTTTTGACAGGCAGAGTGGACAGTGAGAGAGAGAGAGAGACAGAGAGACAGAGAGAAAGGTCTTCCTTTTTGCCGTTGGTACACCCTCCAATGGCCGCCGCGGCCGGCGGGCTGTGACCGGTGCACCGCACTGATCCGATGGCAGGAGCCAGGTGCTTCTCCTGGTCTCCCATGGGGTGCAGGGCCCAAGCACTTGGGCCATCCTCTCACTCCCGGGCCATAGCAGAGAGCTGGCCTGGAAGAGGGGCAACCGGGACAGAATCCGGCACCCTGACCGGGACTAGAACCCCGTGTGCAGGCGCTGCAAGGTGGAGGATTAGCCTGTTGAGCTACGGCGCCAGCTTCTATTCTGTTCTACTGGTCTACAAGTCTGTTTTTGTGCCAGTAGCAGGCTGTGTTGATTATAACTGCCCTGTAGTATGCTTGAAAGCTGGTAGTGTGATGCCTCTGGCTTTGTTTTTGTTGTATAAGATTGCTTTAGCTATTTGGAGTCTCCTGTGTTTCTATATGAATTTCAGCATAATTTTTTCTATTATCTGAGAAGAAAGTCCTTGGTATTTTGATTGGTATCATATTGAATCTGTAAATTGCTTTTGGAAGTATGGACATTTTGATAATATTAATTATTCCAATCTATGAATTTGGAAGATTTTTCCATTTTTTGGAAATCTTTTATTTATTTCTTTAATGGTTTATTATTCTCATCATAGAGATCTTTGATATCCTTGGTTAAATTTATTCCAAGGTATATGGGTTTTTTTGTAGCTATTGTGAATAGGATTGATCTTAGAAGTTCTTTCTCAGCCATGGCATTGTCTGTGTGTACAAAGGCTATTGATTTTTCTGTATTGATTTCATATCCTGCTACTTTACTAAACTCTTCTATGAGTTCCAATAGTCAGGAAAGTGAAGAGGCAATTGACAGAATGGGAGAAATTATTTGCAAATTATTCCACTGATAAAGGATTAATCACCAGAATATATAAAGTGATCGAGAAAATCAACAATAACAAAAGAAAAAAAAAAAACTAAGTGAATAAATGGGCAAAGGACTTAGACATTTCCAATGGCAAAAGGAAGACCTTTCTCTCTCTCTCTCACTGTCCACTCTGCCTGTCAAAATAAATAAATAAATAAATAAACCAGACATTTTTCAAAAGAAGACATCCACATTTCCAATAGACACATGAAAACATGTTCAAGATCACTAGCCATAAGGGAAATGCGAATCAAAACCACAATGAGGCTTCATCTCATGCCAGACAGAATGGCTTTCATATAGAAATCAACAAACAACAAATGCTGGTGAGGATTTGGAAAAAGGTACCCTAGTCCACTGTTAGTAAGGATGTAAACTGGTAAAGCCACTATGTAAAACAGTATGGAGATACCTTAGAAATTTGAATATAGTCTTACCATATGACCTAGTCTTCCCACTCCTGGGAATTTAACCAAGAGAAATTAAATCAGTATAGGAAAGAGTTATCTGCACCCCCATGTTGATTCTAACTCAAGTCACAATAGCTAAGACATGGAGTCAACCCATATGCCTGTCAACTGAAGACTGAATAAAGAAATTATGGGATATGTACACTATAGAATAATACACATTGGTTAAAAATAAAATCCAGTCATTTACAACAAAATGGAAAGCATCATACTTTGTGAAATAAGCCAGTCCCAAAGGGACAAATACCATATGTTCTCCCTGACCTGTGATAACTAATATAGCACCTACAATGAAATCTGTGGAAATGAAATTGACATTTTGAGAAGCAATGACTTGCACAGCCCAATGACTTGAACAACTCGTATAGTATAGATTTATTTACTTCTTTGAGTTGTTTACAAGGAATTTGTGAAGGCAACTCCTACATAGGGTAGTAGCATATTCTAATGGAGATACACCAGCTAGAATGTTCTTAATATGTTCAATATCAGAACTTAAGAAGAAATAAAAGTAGAATGACTGTCACAGATATGCCTCTATGCATTTACTTAGATTATTGCTTTGGTTCAGGAACAAATGTAATTTTTAGCAGGTCTCTTGTCAATCAGTTGATCTTATAGTTGTGCTATCATCTTGTAACAGCGCATTTTACAGTACCAGGAACATGGGAAGAGCTTACTAAACATGTGCAAACCAGTCAATATGCAAAGAATAAGATGTTTGAAGTTTAGTCTTCACCTAAAAATTTCAGTCCATTTTTGACCTGTGATGTAGCAACAATAAATCCATCAAGGATTAAGCGACTGTGAGTAGGTAAACATGTATAAGATTACTATTTACAGCCTTTGTCTCTACTGTTGAGGAACAGTGTTTTTTTTTTCTCCTTACTGTTTGTTGAATTCTTTACTTAGTGGAGGGTTAATCTTATGATTATAAAGTAAACTGAAAGTATTTTACTGTAAAAATTAAATCAGAAAGGAAGGAAGAGGGAGGGAGAGAGGGAGCATGGAGGGTAGTGTGGCAAGTATCACTATGCTCCTAAACTATACATATGAAATACATGAAATACGTTCACCTTATTTAAATAAAAATAAATAACTAAAAAAGATAACGGCAGGGCCGGCCAGTGCTGTGGCTTTGTGCGTTAAAGCCACACTTACAATGCCAGCATCTCATATGGGCACCAGTTTGAGTCCCGGCTGCTCCTCTTCTGATCCAGCTCTCTGCTATGGCCTGGGAAAGCAGTAGAAGATGGCCCAAGTCCTTGCACCCTGGCACCTGCATGGGACACCTGTAAGAAGCTTCTGGCTTCAGATTGGCATAGCTCCAGTCTTTGCAGCCATGTGGGGAGTGAACCAGTGGAAGGAAAATCTCTCTCTCTCTCTCTCTCTCTCTCTCTCTCTCTCTCCCTCGCTTCTGCATCTCTGTAACTCTGCCTTTCAAATAAATAAATAAATGTTAAAAAAAAAAGATAATGACAGCACATACATGGTGCTACTGGAATCAGTGTGAGAGCCATAACATAACGTAGGCAAAAGCTAATCCAAACAAAAAATGTTTGATTTGTGTCTTAAACAGTGAACAGATATTTGCCCAGAAATTAAAAATGGTTAAGGCAGTTTAGTCAGGGAGAAAAAATAATGAAAGATATAGCAAGACAGGAGAGTATGACATATCTGGGAACCAACAATACTATGCATTGCTGAAACAAGATACTGGGTTGAGACAAAGAAACCTTTAGCCTGCAGAGGCTGAATGGAAAATACTAGCAGATGAACATCCTCATATGCTATTGAAACAAGGTTGAGCTTTTTGTGATACACCTGTGAAGGAAAGATTTTAACACTATTTTTAAAAACAGTATCATTTGTGAAGGTTTAATACATTCAAATGAAAAAAAAGTGAAATGGAGTATACAGACCACATTTCGTGCTGTCCTCAACCCCAGAAAGGATGGAAAGGAAAGAGCAATTGAGAGTGAAAACAATGCTGGGGAGGTAGAATTGAGACAACCCATCCATCAGACACACCTGCCTAGCAAAACTACCACCACAAAAGTGTCAAGTCACCTTCCTAGGGGAGGGGAGAGGAGACTTTTATGACCACATGCTCCTGTCTTCCTGTGACCCATCCAAAATTACTCAATCACCACAGGCCTCTCTCCTGTCCATCCACAAGCTGCTTGTCACAAATTCCGCCTTAACCTTTTCTTGATCTACACTTTCTACGAGTTTCCATTCTCTTATGGCTTATCTAAGACTCTTATGCCTATGACTCCCAAATACCTATCATTAATCCTGTTTCCTGACCTGAAATTCTGGCTGGACTTTCCTACTCACCTGTCTCCATATCTCCAACTCAGAATGGTAAAATTGTGGCATTAGAAAGGATTTGAAAGAATCTGCTTCCAATGGTTGAAATCTTTACTTAACACATACTAAACTGATCTCCTGTATACAAAAAGAATTGAAAATGAATCTGGATGCGAATGAAAGGGGAGAGGGAGCGGGTAAGGAGGGAGGGTTGCGGGGTGGGGAGGGAAGGTATGGGGGGGAAGCCATTGTAATCCATAAGTTGTACCTTGGAAATTTATATTCTAAATAAAAGTTAAAAAAAAAGAATTTGCTTCCTATGTCCACATTGTACCAACAAATACAAACCCATGGATGTTTTATTGCTTTACCTAAGTTAGTCTTTCTCCTCAATATCTGAAATAGACATAGCATTTAATGCCCTCATTCATATTTTTTCTGGGCCCATTATTTAATTTGATATATGCACTTACTCTAGTGAGACTCTGTATTGCAGGAAAAGCACTACTTTAGGCACTTTAAGAAATACAAAAATGAGGCTCCAGTGCTGTGGCATAGTGGGTAAAGCTGCCGCCTGCAGTGCTAACATCCCTTATGGGCTCCGGTTCAAGTCCCAGCTGCTCCACTTCTGATCCAGCTCTCTGCTATGGCCTAGAAAAGCAGTAGAAGATGGTCCAAGTCATTGGGCCCCTGCACCCACATGGGAGACCCAGAAGAACTCCTGGTTCCTGGCTTTGTATTGGTGCAGCTCTGGCCATTGTGGCCAACTGGGAGACTTCTCTCAAACTCTCTGCCTCTGCCTCTACTTCTCTTTACCTCTGCCTTTCAAATAAATAAATAAATCTTTAAAAAAATACAAAGATGAGTAAGACACTTCTAATAGCTTATAATAAAGTATAGAGAATAAGTACTTGTTATAACATACATCAAAATATACTCCATGAGAGCTGAAAAAAGGTAAAGGAGTTTAAATGAGGGACAGTGGATTTTTGTATTGTCTCTATATTTTAAGATATAATATGCATTTGTAGGTTTCTTCATAAATTTAGCAGTACTCCCAATAATCACATATTAAACTTTTGGTAGGCATGTACGTAGTCCCTTGTCAGATGAAAGTTAAAAATTAACCTAAGATCATAGCTGGATTTTTGTGTATTTTTCCCAATAAAAGAGTATAAATTCTTTAACTCTGAGTCTGGGAAAACACAAAGATATAGATGCAGGTAAAACAAGCTGAGCCAGAGTGGTTGGTATGTTATCAAAACAACACTACTGAGCTTGAGACAAGTGGTCAGGATTTCTGCCCATACTGCTGCAACACTTAGCAAAGTCTTGAATTCAGAAAAAATAGCCTGCTTGTTGATTTCAACTGCAATAGCCATGAAAGAGAGTCAGACCTTGAATTGCAGCATTCCACAAAAGTGTTTTCTATCTTCTCTGAAACTTAAGGTTCAAAAATAATTAGGGAAGCAAAGAGAACTGTAGAGCTCACTAAAGTGAAATGCATGTATATCACTGGGTACCTGTTCAGCTTGTTTGTAGAGAAAAATGTATTAGAAAAGATGTTACTGCATGAGACCCATGAAGTCCTCTTATGGACTGTGGGTGATGGTAATAAGGAACAAGAGTTCAGCAAGAGCTACTGAGAATTTAAATTTTAAAGAGTCTGATTGCCATTTTCCCAAGTTATACCCTCTGGCTCAGAGAGACAGGAGGAAAATTACAACAGAGAAAAAGCAACATCAACCCTCTGGGTTCTCCGTAGCTCATCTACCTGCAAAATTCAAAGCAGCAGAAAATCACATACTCATTTGCAGGGTAGTAGGAGACCAAAAGGGAAAGTGCCCCAAGTAACAACGAAAAGATGAGGCAATAAACTTCAGTGGAGAAATTACAGGCAAGACCTCTTGAAAAGTTGTCCCTCCTGATATTATTACACACAACATATCTACACAAAGACACCACAAAACACAGAATGAAAAATTCCAAGAGGTGGCTTGGGATATAGAAGCTATTTTCAAACCTTAAGGAGAATCTGAATCACCTGGAGAACTTTTTACAATGCAGATTCTGATATGTATATTCTGGGATGGGACCAGGGATTTTGCATTTTAACAAGTTTCCAGGTGAGGCTGCAGATTCTGCTGACTCAAGGACCACCCCCTCATGAGTTATCAATAGAGGAAAACTTCATCAGATAAATATGGATTGGAACCTTCCCCATTTTCTCCACCAAAATATACAACCAGTCTTACAAATTTCATAATCTGCATCCAAGAATGCTAACATGACTGGGCCTCCAGTCCAACAAAACGGGCATTAATTATATGCCTAAAAGGCGTTCTCATAAATAATGTAAATGCAAATAATTTTATTAGAAAGCAATCTATAAATATATTATTGTTACTTGAATACACAGAAATATAAAATGATTTATCTTAAGAAATGTCATTGACAGCAGTGATGAGAAGTAAGTTGTTTCTCATCTCTGGAGACAACAGCTTGCATCTATACCAATGGTTCCTAAACCTTGCTCTCCTATTGAAATCACGTAAGAAGACTAGAAAAAACTACTATTATCTGGGCACTCATCATCTCATCCCAAAATTCGGATGCAATTGGTCTAAAGGGGCCCTTAGGCCCCTTTGGGAAAAAAAATAACTCTGACACATAGCATTGAGAACCACTGTACCCTTGGATGGAATGATTACTGTGTTGAGCCAGCTGCAAAAGTCAGTGTAGTTATTGCATGAATGGGGAAAAAAAAAAAAAAAACTGGAGGGTTAGACATCCCCACTGAAGAAAAACTGATTCCCCAACCGGAAAGATATACAAAGAAAATGGGAGCAACTGTTGACAGTGGTAATCGGCTACTCTCACTGTTGGGTTGTTTTTTGTTTTGTTTTATTTTGTTTTTTGACAGGCAGAGTTAGACAGTGAGAGAGACAGAGAGAAAGGTCTTCCTTTTTTTGTTGGTTCACTCCCCAAGTGGCCGCTATAGCGGGCGTGTTGCAACCGGTGCGCTGCACCCATCTGAAGCCAGGAGCCAGGGCCAAACTCCACTGCACTCCGGGCCACAGCAGAGAGCTGGACTGGAAGAGGAGTAATGGGGACAGAATCCGGTTCCCCGACTGTGACTAGAACCCAGGATGCTGGCTCTGCAGGTGGAGGATTAGCCTATTGAGCAGCAGAGCTGGCCTCACTTTTGGGTTATCATCTAGCTCAGCCTATAACTGTTATAACTAACTGGAAGAATAACCCTCTTCCAGTGTCATTATTAAGAAAGATTCCTTTAAAGCAGTATCCTTTAAAATTGACCTCCTAACACAGTATCTTGTAAACTTATTACAAATTAACAGAAGAATCTATGATACTAGCTACATAGAATCTTTATTCGCTGTCAGTATTTTGCTTTTGTTGCCATTGTCATTTTTTTTTTTTTTTTTTGACAGGCAGAGTGGACAGTGAGAGAGAGAAACAGAGAGAAAGGTCTTCCTTTGTCGTTGGTTCACCCTCCAATGGCCGCCGTGGCCAGCACACTGTGGCCGGCACACTGCGCTGATCCAATGGCAGGAGCCAGGTGCTTCTCCTGGTCTCCCATGGGGTGCAGGGCCCAAGCACTTGGGCCATCCTCCACTGCACTCCCTGGCCACAGCAGAGAGCTAGACTGGAAGAGGGGCAACCGGGACAGAATCCAGCACCCCAACCGGGACTAGAACCCGGTGTGCTGGCGCTGCAAGGCGGAGGATTAGCCTAGTCTGAGCTGTGGTGCTGGCTGCTACTGTCATTCTTGAGCTTAAAACATTGCTTTATAGACTAAGGGCTAGAAATTTCAAATTTGAAACAAAATGTTTTTGGTAGAATCTTAAAACTAAAAAATACTCTTCCAGGCTGCTAGAAAAAAAGAAAAACCAAAAGAAACAAAGAAGTGTGTCACAGGAAGAAATTTCCATAACAAATAGGTGTGGAGTACAAAAATTCAGTAGAACAGAAAGCACCTGGCCAAAGGAAGTATGCAAGGAGCATAGCCTTTTGTCCATACCCTCTAGGAAAACATGACAGACCTTTATCCATGAAGTGATCTTGAATACAAAGTCTCAGGGCTGTCAGGGGCTCTGCTGGTGCTCATGAACCTAATAATGTTGAGACACAAACCAGTCACTGGGATAAATCTCATTTGGGTGAAAAAACCCAAAATGTAAAAATATAGAGATATAAATTTATAAATCTCCATGTGTGGTTTCTTTCTTGTTCATGAAATTCAAGATATAGGTTTGGTAGTGCAGAATAAAATGTGAACTAATATTTTTTTGAGTGCTCTCTATATGAAAAACCAGTGCTCAGCTGTTTATATGTACTATTTGAATTATCACAAAAACTAACTAGGGCAGACACTATTACTCTTATTTTATACATGAAGAAACAGGCAAGACCAGACACTTGCACACTAGATGGCATACATCAGGATTTGAACTTAGAGGGTTTAATCCAAGAGACCACTGTTGTAACCATTCTATGCTGAGTCTACTATGTCACTAGTAGAACCCTCATTAACTAGTGAAATACAAAGACTTTCTTTTTAAAAAAAAAAAAAAAAAAAAAAAAAAGATTTATTTATCTATTTGTGTCAAACCCTCGCCAGCGAAGGTCCAACCCACGGAGTCACGACACGACTGCTGTTGATCGGTTCTCAAGGAACTTTTTAGTGATAGAAGAATGCTGTACATTGTGAATTAATACTATAACTAGTACTCCAACAGTATTATCATTTTGTGTCTCTATGCAAGGGCAAACCGTTGAAATCTTTACGTAATATGTACTAAATTGATCTTCTGTGTATAAAGAGAATTGAAAATGAATCTTGATGTGAACAGAAGGGGAGAGGGAGCGGGAAAGGGGAGGGTAGGGGAGGGAGAGAAGTTGTGGGGGGGGGAGCCATTGTAATCCATAAGCTGTTCTTTGGAAATTTATATTCTTTAAATAAAAGCTTTATATATATAAAAAAAAAAAAAGAAGAAGAAGAAGGAAAGGAGAGAAAGGAAGAGAAGAGAGAGAAGAGAAGCAGCTGAGAGAAAGAAGGAGAAAGACTGAAGAGACTGCTCAACTTTCCCACCCCATCCCTGTCTTTTATCCATTCCTGGTCCCCTAGGGCTAGGGCGAGTAGTCCATCTATCAGATCAAAAGGCACGAGTAGCCTCAGGTCAAGGTGTGTCTCATCCCATCAGGTTGTTTGCAAGTCTTTTGTTCACACTTCCTTGACCTTGTTCTGCAGGATGAGGCAGTTCAATGAGGAGGTCCCAACAGGTGGCCGGCCTGTGGTTCCCCACATATTTGAAAATCAGAATTATACAGAGAGAGAAGGAGAAGGAGAGAGAGAAAGAGATCTTCCATCCGTTGGTTCACTCCCCAATTGGCCACAATGGCCAGAGTTGTGTGGATCCGAAACCAGAAGCCAGGAGCTTCTTCCAGGACTCCCACATGGTTGTAGGGGCCCAAGGACTTGGGCCATCCTCCACTGCCCTCCCAGGACACAGCAGAGAGCTGGACTGGAAGAGGAGCAGCCTAGACTAGAACTGGCGCCCATATGGGATGCCGACACTGCAGGTGGAGAATTAGCCAAGTGAGCCATGGCGCCAGCCCCCTTGCTTGCATTTTCAATTCGCTCCCTTTTCTTTTGTTAACTTCTAAATTTCTTAGATGTTTTCATTTTCTCATCATCCAACTCATTTCTTGGGTCTCTGGACTAGTGATATCTTCTATCTATCTGTCTTGTCATTTATTCCATTCACAACCTAGAAATATAGTGGACATAGTTTTTTGATAAATATTGAAAAATACATAAATGGAACAACATGAATTATTTCTCTTAGTGGCCTCTATTCTTTCCTTTTTTTACTTTTCTCCTTCATTTTTTTAATTTTTGAGTTAGAAACTAAAAAACTAAAAACTACAAAAACTAAACAAATAACTAGGAGCAAGATAAATGAGCCATCTTTAACATGTAAATATGCATCTTTATCTCCGCTCCTTTCTAATTTATCTTCATATACTCTTCCGAAAAACATGTTATCATGTTTTGAGCTAATGCTCAAATATGAATCACTGCTTTTGTCCTCTCTCTGTAATTCTTTTAGTCTCATTTATATACCTATTGTTATTAATACTGGCTCCTGGCTTCAGATATGTACAGCGCCGACTGTGGCGGCCATTTGGGGAGTGAAGCAATGGAAGGAAGACCTTTCTCTCTGTCTCTCTCTCAATGTCTATAACTCTACCTGTCAAATAAAAAAAAATTTAAAAAAAAAGAAAATGCAAGCAAGAGAGACAATCATCAGTGAAAATCTCAGAGGATTGGGATTATATGGCTTGGAGTGTTAAGAAGTGGGATGATACTTGGAAAGAGACAAACCTGAGGAGAAACTATCTCAAAAGAGGTGTGATAAGAATACAATAAGAGAGGAAGGAGATGTACAATTTCAGACATGCTCAATCAGACTTGCCCCAAATGGTGGAGTTAGAAACGTGCCAGGGGATTCCAATACAATCCCATCAAGGTGGCATGTACCAATGCCATCTCACTAGTCCAATTGATCAATTTCAGTTCACAATTGATCACACTGATAGGTCTAAGAGTCAAAGGGATCACATAAACAAGACTAGTGTCTGCTAATACTAACTGATAGAATCAAAAAGGGAGAGAACGATCCATCATGGGAAGCGGGATACACAGAAGACTCAAAATGGCAGATGTCCTAAACAGCACTCTGGCCTCAGAATCGGCCCTTGAGGCATTCAGATCTGGTTGAAGAGCCCATGAGAGTATTTTAGGCATGAAAAGCCAAGACACTCTAGCGAAAAAAAAAAAAAAAGGACCTAAATGAAAGATCTCTGCAAGTGTGATCCCAGTAGAAAGAACAGGGCAATCAAAGAAGGAGGTACCTTTCTCTGAAGGGAGGAGAGAAGTTCCACTTTGACGATGACCTTGTCTGAATAAGATCAAAGTTGGCGAACTCAAAAGGCTTCCATAGCCTTGGCAACTCATGACTAGAGCCTCAGGTGATTTCTGACACCATAAAAAAGAGTGTCAAATTGTTAAGTGAACACCAGGAGTCACTGTGCACTTACTCCTTATGTGGGATCTCTGTCCTTAATGTCTTGTCCAATGGAATTAATGCTGTAACTAGTACTCAAACAGTACTTTACACTGTGTTTCTGTGTGGGTGCAAACTGATTATATCTTTACTTAATATATACTAAATTGATCTTCTTTATTTAAAGATAATTGAAAATGAATCTTGATGTGAATGGAATGGGAGCAGGAGCAGGAGATGGGAGGGGTGCAAATGGGAGGGAAGTTATGGGGGGAGGGAAGCCATTGTAATCCATAAACTGTACTTTGGAAGTTTATATTTACTAAATAAAACTTAAAAAAATTATGAATTGAAAAAAAAGAATACAGCAATGGGTGTGAGGGGGTGGAGGTTAGATATAAAGACACCAGCTGGGACTCCTATATCCCATATCTGAGTGCCTGGGTCCAAGTTCTGGATCTACTCCCTGTTCTAGTGGGGACCCTGGGAGGCAGAAACTGATGGCTCAAGTAACTGGTTCTCTGCCACTCCTGTGGAAGACCACACTGAGTTCCAGACATCTGGCTTTGGCCTTGTCCAGCTACCCCTCTTGAGGATATTTTGGGAGCAAATCAGCAGATTGGATTCCTCTCTGTCTCTCTCTAATAAAACATATTTTAAGGTAAAACCCTAAAGTAGAAAGCAAAGTCAATAGAAGCAGTATTGGTCATTTGAGGACAATCATGAATACATGAAATACAGAAAGAAAGGAATACTAAAGGTGCTTAAGAGTTGCAAGTTATTTTCAGCCTGAAATTATCTCTTATTCATTCCTAAATCCCTGGATTTATATAAAATATCTTTCACTGATTATTTGCATAATTTCAATTGTGTAAAGAACAATGTTTTGGATTCTTAGGGGAAAATGTGTGGGGAAGATGCTGAATTTGAAGAATCTTATTGATTCAGTTTTCACAGGATCAAGTCTGTTTATCATGACACACAATGCCACTCTAAACCTGGCCACAACCTAACTTTCTATGCCTTCTTCCTTCATCTTTACCCAAGGGCCAATTCCTCTATTTTTGCTAAACTGTTATATATGCCTAAATTTTTAAGCTACAATATTTGCTGTTCATATAATCTGGATGGTATTCCAGGTGGGATGTTGTAGCATTTCAGCATGAATGCCTGCAAAACCCAATTCATCTTCTGAATTCCCTGGTCTTTGAAACTTTGCTGTTCTCATCGAAGAATTAAACACTGACTAATCTAGGTCCATTTAGCACATTATACACACTGTATTTAAAACATTTATTACACTGTGTCTTCATCATTTGTTGGCATGTCCAAGGAGCTCAGGATCAGAGACCATGTTGTATGCAACTTTAAACACTTAGAGTCTACCACTACAATGCCTGGGATTTAAATGAATGAGCAAAACATTTAATAAACTGATTTTCCTAATGCTACTTTATTGGGGAAATTTTCAATATATGACCTAGTAAGATCATAATTTTAAATATATCACAAATCCATTAGTATAACTCTTCTATGTTAGTTACTAAAATGACTATTGTTGACTTTAGCAACCATACCTAAGAAAGATCAAGATTTTATTTCTGGTAAAAAAAAATTATGGAAAACACACTCAAAACTTTGTCCAGATGTTAAGTCAGTGCACTTCAAAAGAGATAGAGGAGTAATGTCAGCAAAATGGCTGAGTTGGCAGTTTCACATTCCCATTATTTATAGAAATAGAATAAACAAATAGGAACAACCAGAATAAATGTAGTTTGAACTCTGGAAAAATGTCAAAATTTTACACCAACCAAGCAAATGCTAATGCAAGACAAAAGCAACTAGGAAACATCTGTTGTATTTTTACCTGCCCTTACCCCACCCCATTCTCAGTTTGACAGTGGTCTTGAAAATGAAAGTCAGTATTTCTAGTGTGGGGAACTGGTACCTCATTCTATAGATAGAAGAACTGATCTTACTGATGTTTGTCTGTTCTGTGGGATCTTTTTGAAGCACTGACTCCTCTTTGTTACACCTATCTAATTCAGATTCACTAAGGACCCAAAAATGATAGACTCAAAACATTGTAAGACGGATGAAAAATCAACAGCCATCTGGAATAAAAACTCATGACTGAGACATACAATACTTATCCTCATCATGCTCAAGGCGGAAGGCATACTCACAAAAGAGCCAAGAAGACCCTGAACTTTCCATCTTTGGCTGATCTCTAGGCTCAGCACAGGAAGTGAAGGCCATGACAATAGCAAATTATCTGGTTAAGTGCTGAAGATGTGCCACAGCACACAGTCAATTTGCAAAGACTGGAATAGGTGTTCGTTATTCTTGCTTTCATTCTTGCTGTTCAAGAAAACTCTGTCAACACATAAGCTGACTAAAAGCTAAAGGAAATGAGACTTCAGGAAGCACACCCAATGGGGAATACAGTCATTACAAAAAGAGTTGGATAAAGAAACTAAACAAGCAGGCAGTTTGAGCTTTCAACAAGAAAGAAGACCTACACTGAGGAAGGCAAAGAACCTTACGGCCAGAGTTACTATGTCATAATATTCAATTGTCCCGTTTTCAAAAAGAAAAATCACAAAGCACACAAAGCAAGAGGAAAATATAGCTCATCCAATGTGAAAAAAAAAGTGATAAACACAGAATCCATCCCTAAGGAAGACCAGAAAATAGAATTATTTATCAAAGACTTAAAATTGAGTATCAAGTGAATGAGAAATGTTTGTACTCATAACAATAGGTCAATATTTTGACATTATATCTTGATAAGAGCTCTAAGTGTTTCTGATAAAGTGATGGATTGAGGTTTTCAAGTTCTCCACATCACTTTAACACAGAAGTATCAAAGACTTGTGCGAAAACAACAACAGACATTTGGCATTGATATCATCTGCTGAACATACCATCCCCAAAATGTTCAAGATAAATATCCTTTGAGAAACAGAAATATTTTACTTTAATAGCTTAACTAAGAGCTATCTTTCTAGATATACTTCAATATGTTCTAATTTGCTTCAAACAGAAGTTTCCCTAAAGTCCTGAATGAATTCAATTTTTAAAAAGTGTGCTACAGGCCGGTGCCGTGGCTCAACAGGCTAATCCTCCGCCTTGCGGCGCCGGCACACCGGGTTCTAGTCCCGGTCGGGGCGCTGGATTCTGTCCCGGTTGCCCCTCTTCCAGGCCAGCCCTCTGCTGTGGCCCGGGAGTGCAGTGGAGGATGGCCCAGGTGCTTGGGCCCTGCACCCCATGGGGAGACCAGGAAAAGCACCTGGCTCCTGGCTCCTGCCATCGGAGGAGCGCGGTGCGCCGGCCGCAGCGCGCCGTCCGCGGCGGCCATTGGAGGGTGAACCAACGGCAAAAGGAAGACCTTTCTGTCTGTCTCTCTCTCTCTCTCACTGTCCACTCTGCCTGTCAAAAAAAAAAAAAAAAAAAAAGTGTGCTACAATAATGATCCTGACTTACCCTGCAAGGAGAAATCACTATATTTTTAAGTACTTAGGTAAGGCATTAAACACTTCACTTTTTCATAACAACTCCCTGAAATAAATATAATTATCAGTCCCATTTCAGTGATGAAGAAACCAGACTAAAAGAAGTTGAACAATTGTTCAAATATCTTGCACACAGATGCCTAGAGAGCAGAGATTTGGACACCTGTTGCCTTAGTTCTGAGCTTATCCACGTGTGCAATGTATCTTACAGATGCCTAGACTAGAACCACAGAGATAATTCAGAATATCTGTTTATTTTTATTCCATCTTTGTTAAGAAAATAAAGTTCATATTGTCATATTTTGTAATCCAGTAAAAAACAGAGAGTATTTCAAGATGTCTGTGCAAAATGGAGTTAAAAGACAAGTTTGTTTGGGTACAAATAATGTTTGCAATCCATGCAGTTTCTTTGTATCACATTTTTCCATGAACTACCTGAATTTCCTGCCTATATCAAGTCCATGGTTTATGGCAGTATTGTGGATTTAATATCAAATGCAATTAATATCAGGTACACTCAGAAATAAGAACCATAATTAACAACATTGATATATGCCACCATAACTATTTTAAACTCATTAATATGTGACTCTTTACTACTCAGAACATTTACTATACTACATATGTTCTCCACTTCCAAAACTAAAGAAAACACAACTAGTTATTAAAGGTAGTCCTTTGCCTTTCAACTAAAAAGGAAAAGAATAAGTCTATTTTGAACAGATTTCTTGTAGTCCACGACTTTCAAATAAGTTGGTTCATCCAGTTGAAAATGTGAATGTTTTCAGTAATTGACATAATAAATGTAAAGTAAAAAAATAAAAACATATGACATGTGTGTATGCATCTGATGCATTTTAAAATTAGACTAAAATAAATAATAGTAAAAAAACAATTGTTATACCCTGTCAACCAATTTGGTGGTGATAGAGCCAAAGTTTTCATTCTGAAACTCATTATTCTTGCCTTTCAACTTGATGATTTCATCTTGATGATTCCTAAATAAGTTTTATTTGGATGGTAATGAGAAGAAACAGAGAAAGTAGTGGACACAAAAAGTCAAAGACACTGACAGACTGATAAGGATAGAAAAAAAAAAAAAACATTTACTTTTCAGGTAGAAATTGGACCCAACACAGGATGGGGTCAACCACACTATAAAGACCACACTACACACAAAAGTGAAGAATAGAGGCTGGTGTCATGGCGCAGTAGGTTAATCCTCCGCCTGCGATTCCAGCATCCCATATTGGTGCTGGTTCTCGTCCCAGCTGCCCCTCTTCCAATCCAGCTCTCTGCTATGGCCTGGGAAAGCAGTAGAAGATGGCCCAAGTGCTTGGGTGCCTGCACCTGCATGGGAGACCAGGAAGAAGCACATGGTTCCTGGCCTCGGATTGGCGCAGCTCCAGCCATTGCGGCCATCTGGGGAGTGAACAAGCAGATGGAATACCTCTCTTTCTGTCTCTACTTCTCTCTGTAACTCTTTCTTTCAAATAAATAAATAAATAAAATATTTTTTTAAAGTGAAGAAGAGAGATCATTAATGGACAGAATAACTCATCTGATGTTGGATTTTTCTAGAAAATAGTATTTTTCAATGAGGAATATTTTGCTGCAAGTGTTGGGGAAAACCCAACAAAGGAATATATTCATTTAAAGAGAAGAGATGAAAACTCATTGACAGTGAGCCCACAGCAATTCATCCTCATAAATATTTGGCAGTATACAATAAAAGTGGCTTAGCTCCTCAGGAAATCTTATGTTCAGTCAAATATCTGCACCAGGTTTTATTGTCCTTAAGCAAATACTTGTGAATTAGGACAACTACATAGTAATTGAGGTAACATTTATAAAAGTCTTTTTCTTGTCTGGTAAAAATGTCTGTGTACTAAAAGGGTACTCCTGCTATTCATTCACAGCTCTGGAAGATTTATCTCATATCCAGCAGCTTCAGAATGTGTCCCATTGCTTTGGTTTTACTTATCCTTGTTACCCAAATACATTTGGGAAAATTTATGAATCATCACTGAGTCCCAATGCACTAAGCTATTAATAAATAGTGTTATAGTACTGATGGGTTTGGAAGAATTCCTAATGTTGAGTGTTTCAGCTGAACTTTATAGCAGAAAAGACATTTTCATGTTTTGATAAACAGAATATGTGTAAATTCAATCACATTCTCACCCCTTCTTTTTGTCCATCAAGTTTGAGCTTAAAAAGTTCACATTTTTAGAAAGATTTCTTTTTCTTTCTTTCTTTTTCTTCCTTTATTCCTTTCTCTTTCTTGCTTGCTTGCTTGGCAAGGACACACACAGAGAGAGAGAGAGAGAGAAGGAGAGGGAGATGCAGAGAGAGAGAGAATCTTCCACCTGCTGGTTCACTCCTCAAATGGCCACAGCACCTGTGACCGGCCCATCTAGATTTCTTACAGGTAGCAGGAGTCCCAGTACTCAGGCCATCTCCAGCTGCTGTCCTGAGTGCATTACTAGCAAGCTGGATAAAAAGTGAAACCTAGACTTAAACCAGCACCCAAATAAGATGCTGGTGTCATAGGCAGTAGCCTAACCACAAAGGCAGCCCCTAAATTCAGATTTTTGCAGGGTGGTTGAGGGAGTGTGTAGAAGAATAAACTACATATACACAAAAAGAATGCTGGCATGGGAATGTTTACTCCACAATACCAGCAAAGTAGGAGTTACATGGTTTATGTGAGACTGCCTGTTTGTCATATTTAATCCCATTGTAAAGTACATATCAGTACATTCCATTTCTCTAGCACATTCGTGAAGACAGGAAGGCAAGCTCTGAGGAAGGCAGGGGGCAGGAAAGCAGTAAGGTTAAAAGGAAAGATGGAAGGAAGAGAGGAAGGAAGGAGGGAGGAAGGGAGGGAAATTTTTTTCACTGTATTCTAAAAATAAATATGGGCAGTTATGGGAGTGGACACTTGGCCTAGCAGTTCGGATGTTTGCATCTCACATTGGAGTACCTGTGTTCAATTTTCAGCTTTTCTCCTCACTCTTGCTTCCTGCTGGTGTAGATCCTGAGAGGTAGCAGTGATGGCTCAAGTAATTGGGTTTCTTTACACATGTGGGTGACCTGGATTGAGATCCTGATTCTTGGCTTTGGTCTGTCCCAGCCCTGGCTGTGAGAATGGAAGCTCATTTGCGTGCTTTCTCTCTCTTTCTTTCTTTCTTTCTTTCTTTCTTTCTTTCTTTCTTTCTTTCTTTCTTTCTTTCTTTCTTTCTTTCTTTCTTTCTCCCTCTCCTTCTTTTTTTTTCTCTCTCTCTCCCTCCCTTCTTCCCTCTCAAACAAATTTTAAAATTGTTAAAAGGTAGGCAGTTGAGCACTTTAATCTGTGGAAATCAACTTTCACATTCCTTTTACGTGATTCTAAATTTGGCTTCAAGTAAGACATTGTCATTTCTCCAATCGGTCAATTTTTGTTTACTGGCCCAAATCCTGAAACATAAAATTACCTACAGAGAATTCTTTGTTCAGATGACTACCAGCACTTGCTCTTGGTTGCCTAGACTACAGGCAGCTGAGATCAAGGGCTCTTCTTCCTCCCTGCTGGAGGAGGCTGCTGCTAAACTGGGCTTTCTAGGACCCCAAAGCCCCCTACATGCAGTACAACTACTCTCTTGCATATTTCGGTAAACAACTGACACCTTAACCAAATGGTTTGGTGACTGAGTAATCTGATGATCTTTTCACTGACAAAACTGTCTTTGTAAGTGTATTATGAAGAAGGGTTAATCCCCATCTCTGATTCTGATCTTTCAAAGTGGGATAAACTAGTAAACTTTACAGCTCTACCAGGAACTACTACTGCTACTATTACTACATCTACATTTGGACCTTATGGACTAATTTCATAACTTCCATGTCAAGCATAACATGAATTTTTTCCAAAGAGACTTTTGCTTTTGTTACAGTTTGGAATAAGATATTTATTAAGTAAATGTGGGTACAAGAGAAAATTGAGGTAATTCATACTTAACAGAATATAGCCTACAATTCTTCTTTTTCTAAATAAATCTTCCTGAAGAAATCTCTTGTTCCTGTGACAATTTTTTATTAAAGTTTGTGACATTTAACACATTGCACCCTGTTTTAAAATTATTCATTATAGTTGATCTCTTCTAAAGGATTATAAATTTCTCAGGGTAGTGGCTTCACTTCTACATGATCCTAAAACTGTTGTAACAACACTTAGAAAATAACAGTTGTGCAATAAATGTTCAATAAACATATATGCAAGTAAATGACTGGTTCTCAAAGGAACACTGACCCCTAGTTTTACTATGTGTATGCTTTCATTTTTCCTTTTTAAAAATCCCAGGGTTCATGTAACTTAGAGTCAAAGATAAGCTATGTTATGTGAGTAAGCTGTGCCTTATGATTCTTTGAAAATAAATCAAACCACTATCTCCATACTCCTTAATGAGCCGTTACCACCAGCAGGTACCAACAAATGCAGCCTTCTGTTAGCGCTGGCTGCCATGTCACTCTCGGTCACCTTGTAATCACCTTGCAGTCTTGACTGATGTCCAAACTTCTGGATCACGGCCCACCATCTGGACTTCTGTCTTCCTCCAAGTGCACTCGTCATACAGGCTGCTACTCAATTTTCATTTGTGACATTGACCAGACCAAAATGTCCTACCCATGATCATTTAAATTATGTTTCCCCATCAACAGCAAAAATTGCCAAGCACCCTTCACTCCAACCTTCATCTCAAGTCTCAGTTTAACAATATGTTACTTGTATATTAAACATTAATGCTGTTAGAGGTTTAGCCAAAGAAATAGCCTCTTTCTACATTTTTAGGGATCACATTTTTAAAAAGGAGACATTGACAGAGCAAACGAAATCCTTGAATGGCTAAGGTCAGAGCTGGAATGCTACAGTCGTGCCAGCCAGTCAGCTGCTTATGACTTTCCACACATCAGCAAGTTCCCCTCATAAAAGGTTTATAGCTCAAGCCAGGATGTTTTCAGACAGACCTAAACCAACACCACACAAAAAAAGTAAGGGGCAAACAGTGTGAGACCAATTAAAACAAATTGGTAGTGAAAGCAACAGCTGGATTGCAACATGTACTGTTCTGTTATTGGCATGTCAACTGGGTGCTTTTTAGAGAAACCGGAGCTGCCTGCAGGAAAAGAGAGACCAGCACCCTAATGGGGCTGGGCAGCCATGTACACTCAGGCATTCCTGCACATTTACTCCAGAAGGAGTTTCACTTGCACAAATGAAAACCTGTGCAAGGAACTTATCTCTGTAGTAGAGCCTCCAACTGGACTATCAGCACAGGGAATAGCAACCCATTTTAGCGCTGAGTCAGAGCTCATGTGGCAAATGCTGATATAACAGGGGAGGGCAGTCTGTGCACCCCGAAAGGTACTGGCTAGTCGGATGTCCTAGGTCTTGGGTCCAGTGTTGTCACAAGAGCCTGTTCCCTAATACATCTTGAATACCTCATCTGCAGAGTGGGAAAATATGACCTTCTTATCTCTGCTCTTCATCTTGTGAATGTACATACAAAGACACTTCTGAAAATTTCAAATATTAAGGATCATATAAGAAACTCTTCCTAAATGGCTGGCTGAAGAATTTTTGAAAGTCAGTTTCATATCTACTCATGAGTACATAATGGTGAGCCCATTATGGAATCACTTGCTTTTGCCAATAGCACAGGGTAAATCCAGGACCATGTGATTGCTGAAAAGTTGTACATCCGATCAAGATTCTGTGTTCATTGAGTGCCAGTGTACCAGTTGTTTTAATCACTGCATTATTAACAGGTATTTGAATTGTATATTATCATTTCACTTTTCTGATAAAGAACTTGAGGCCCAGAGAGAGTAAATATGTTGCACAAAGTCACACAGATATTGAATTGAAGAGCATAGGTTTAAATCACAACTCCTTTGCTTTTTTTTTAATTTGACAGGCAGAGTTAGACAGTGAGAGAGAAAGAGACAGAGAGAAAGGTCTTCCTTCCGTTGGTTCACCCCACAAATGGCCGTGCTGTGCAGATCCGAAGACAGGAGCCAGGTGCTTCTCCTGGTCTCCCATGCGAGTGCAGGGCCCAAGGACTTGGACCATCCTCCACTGCATTCCCAGGCCACAGCAGAGAGCTGGCCTGGAAGAGGAGCAACAGAGACAGAATCCGACGCCCCAACCAGGACTACAACCTGGGTGCCAGCACTGACGGCGGAGGATTAGCCAAGTGAGCCGCAGCGCCAGCCAAATCCTTTGCTTTTAAACACTACCCTACAATCCTTCTTTTCATTTTCTCATTATAATGCAAAAAGACATTAAAATGGGACTGAAACCCAAAGACCAACAGCAAAATAATATGCATTAAGGTACTAAAGGTACTAAACATGGATCTCTTACTAGAATCAAGCTCGGGTAACTTGGGTCTTTGCCCAAGAAAGCAGTTTTGAGAAAATGCACCATAAGATGCCAAGTCCTGAGCACAGAAACTTAACTGGCCATTCCAAGAAAATAGTCCATCCCCTCCTAAGAAGTGGGTCCTTTATGGGAGATTGGAGTTTCTATAATTCTAGGGAAGCATCCCATGAAAAGCATCAGCTATGGACAACTATGGAGCCCAGAAAGGGCATCATTCAAGTTCAAGGAACATTAATCCACAAAAATGTTTTCTGCCACACACCTATCCATCCTCTCATTCTAACTTGGCTGTAGTCAGATGCTGAAGTGAGCACTGACACACATTGGGTAAAAATGGAAAAAAAAAAATCCCATCATAGCAGGTCCCCAACTGAATGAAAGGAGTTGTGTCAATGAGGAATTAAGTAGGGAATAATTTTTATTACACTTGTGATCATTGTGGCCTGGGGGTTTGAAAAAATCTATATCCAGGATGCTTAAGAACCTAGAGAAACTTCCCATATTTTCATTAAATGTCGAAAAGAACTAAATCCCCAAGGGAGTTTGGAGTTAAAGAAGAGAAAAATTGAAGTCACTTTATGAATTGCTTCTCTCTTCAAAACATGCAGTTACACTTTCCTGATTCTAGGAGTAGGAAAATGGCTAGGGTTTAAGAAACACTGTTGTTGGCCAGTGCCACAGCTCAATAGGCTCATCCTCCACCTTGCGGCACTGGCACACCGGGTTCTAGTCCTGGTCGGGGCACCAGATTCTGTCCCAGTTGCCCCTCTTCCAGGCCAGCTCTCTGCTGTGGCCAGGGAGTGCAGTGGAGGATGGCCCAAGTACTTGGGCCCTGCACCTGCATGGGAGACCAGGATAAGCACCTGGCTCCTGCCATCGGATCAGCGCTGTGTGACGGCTGCAGTGGCCATTGGAGGGTGAACCAACCGAAAAGGAAGACTTTTCTCTCTGTCTCTCTCTCTCACTGTCCACTCTGCCTGTCCAAAAAACAAACAAACAAACAAAAAAAACACTGTTGTCAATGAGACATGGAGTATGGTATGAAATAGGTGTTTTAGAAGAATAATACTTAGGGAAGGAATGTAGGATCAGAAAGAATCTTTTATGGAGGTCAACATATCTCCAGCATAGGACCAAGTCCTCTGAAGGGAGTAAACTCCCTTGTAGACATTTCATGAATCAGCCTCCAGCAACTGTTCTTCTTAAAGACCAGGTGCCCTTCAGGTATCTCTCTGCCTCCTTCCAACTTCTCTTTCTCCTTCCTGTTCTTAGGAGAGATTTGCTTACTTCTGTGAGTTGCCAAGTGCAAAGTGGACCATGGAATCATTTCTTCAGCCAAGATATATTCTTACAGATACATAGAGTCATGCCTCAGGGTTTGAAGCAACTGAAGACTTACAGAATAAAAACAAAACTGAAGCACAAATAAACACTGTACTGGTTTGAGAGAGACTGATGGGGAATCTATGCAACAGAGTGGCTAACATTTTCTGGTCTCCTTATTATGTCAGGAAACAAAAAGTGGACATATTTGCACTAAAAAGGAGTAAATTGAATGAAATGCATAGGCAGAAGGTGAAATTATACAGATATCTGTGTATACATGTATTTATATGAGTGTACTTCAAAAAGTTCACAAAAAACAGCTTAAGAGATGTTTATTTTGACACAAGGAAATATTTGAAACCATGCATTGTTTATACATAAAATGTATTTTCCATGAATTTTTTGAAAACTTCTCATGTTTACAAACACAAAACTGTTTGCCATGTTCATATATTATCCATTATTTGCTTTTCAGAGCAGCCTGTGAAGTAGTCAATATTCTCCCAATTTTATAGATGAAAACATTGGCATTCAGAAAGGCTGTGTCATGCTTAGTGGTAGCAAAGCTGAAACCTGAGCATGAGGATCTAAAATGTTACTGCAATGTATTTATCAGCACTACACAGAGTTTTCTTCTTAGCAGATAATTAAATCATGCATCTAGCGTTCACCTCAGTGGAGGAGCTGATGAAATGGTCCCTTAGTGGCTCCAGCATCCTCACCCATGAGCTCTTTGTCATCTAAATGCTGCTTCTTTCCTATCAGTGAGCAATACCATTATCACCGGGTAGTGCTGAGAGAGGGAAACCTTGTTAGCCTAAGGTAGCCCAAACAGAAGTTGGTTTCTTGGTTGTATGACTTGCATGGTCTCATCTTTTTTTTTAAGATTTATTTATTTACTTGAAAGGCAGAGTTACAGAGAGGCAGAGGCAGAGAGAGGAAAAAGAGAGAGAGAGAGAGAGAGAGAGAGAGAGAGTTCTTTGTGCTGGTTCACTCCCCAAATGGCTGCAACAGCCAGAGCTCTACCAATCCAAAGCCAGGGGCCAGGAGCTTCTTCCAGGTCTCCCATGTGGGTGCAGGGGCCCGAGGAAATGGGCCATCTTCTGCTGCTATCCCAGGCCATAGCAGAGAGTTGGACTGGAGTTAAAGCAGTGGGGACTTAAAACAGTACTCATGTTGGGATGCTGGCACCTGCTATGCCACAGCGCCAACCCCCAGGGTCCAAGCTTTAAAGTGCTCTGTGCTTGAGATAATGCTCTACTGTCACTGTCTTGATATTTTCAGTAACTTTATGTTTGAACTTGTGTTTGTCCAATGGGAAAATGGAACATGGTCAGCATCAGATCAGTGCAATAAGCTTATCTGTCTGTTCCTTGATACTCTGTTAACTTAGAGCACTGGAGATGCATCATGAGCACAGAAATGTGGCAACCTCACAATTCATGGGAGTTCAGCCAGGCTGAATGTGTTCCCCACCAAAAAATTTGTATACTAAATCTTTTCTCTGATATGATGAGATTAATATGTGGGTGGGCAACTGGGATATGAGTAGATCAGGAGAGCTCTCACGAATGGAATTAGTATCCTTATAAAAGATGCCCAAGCGAACAATGCCTCTTCCACCAAGTAAAGAAACAAAGAAAGTACCATGTAGGAAACAGGAACTAAACCCTTCCCAGATACTGAATCTTCTGATGCCTTAATTGTGTACATCTACCCTCCAGAACTGTGAGAAATAAATTCCAGTTGCTTAACAGCTACTCAATATAACATCACGAGTATAAGGTAAGTATGAAGTAAGCAAGCTAGGGCACAGACAGCTAAGAGAGGCTATGGTTTCCATGATAATCAGAACTTGCTTCAAACACAGAAAAGAAGACAACGCGGTTCTGAGACACAGTGACCAACGAAATCTAGCATACTGTCTCACATCTGTAACTGACCTATAGTTTCCTTACCTTTCAGTCCTTTCTTAGTTATAAATAGGCCCCAAATAGAGAGTCTGGCAGAATATGCATCTATCAAGTAAAATAAAAACAGCTGGGGGTCAGTGCTGTGGCATAGCAGGTAAAGCTGATGTCTGCAGTGCTGACATCCCATATGGGCACTGGTTTGAGTCCCAGCTGCTCCTCTTCCGATCCAACTCTCTAATATGACCTGGGAAAGCAGTAGAAGATGGCAATCAGGTGGAAAACCCAGAAGAAGCTCCTGGCTCTTGGCTTTGGATTGGTCCAGCTCCAGCCATTGCTGCCATTCATGGTAAACCAGCAGATGGAAGACTTTCTCTCTCTTTCTCTGCCTCTCTGTAACACTGCCATTCAAATAAATAAATAAATCTTTCAAAAAAACAGCTGAGGTGCGTTTCTGCAGCATTTCCTCTGTTATATATGTGTGTACATGTGTGAGCAGGAACTGTATAATTATGGTAATACCACATAGGACCTTACTGCTTTCACATTTGTATTTAAATTGGCATTTGCCAATATAAATATGAATGGTAAAATGCATACTAATATTAAAATATAATTTTTCAGTGTAACATGTGAGCTCCAGCTTGCAGTGGGTGTGATGACAAAAGTATGTGTGTGTGTGTGTGGGGGGGTTCTCAGAGGCTGTGGGCAGAGGTCTAAGAAAAAAAGGTAAAATATACTTTTTCTGTGCCTGGAATGGCACTAAATCACAAATAAAAAGTACCATGACAAAGCAAGAGCGAATGAGCTCACCAAAGAAAATACTTATCATGGCACTTTTCCTACTTTTTCAGCAAGACCCACTAAGTCCCAGCAAATTAAGGGGTTAGCTCCAGACAGGCAAAAAACACATTTTGTAGTCTTCAAAATGCAATCTCACGTTCTATACCAGCTTGATGGTTTGCAACTGGGTGGAGCTATAAAATATTGAAGTCAACTTTACCTATAGTAAAACAGTTCTCAGAAAAGGAACTTCAAAAACATGTTCTTTAGCTGCAGGGTTTTACATTCTGTTTCTAGAACAAAGTCGTTCTTCTTCATGTGAAAGTAGTTGCTTCTTCATGTGAAAATACAGTATTAAGGTTAGGAATAGCGTACAACTTAAAGATTGGAAACACATTTTTCATTACGGATACAAGATAAAGAATAAGACTTGTATTAGATGTTGGAGTTTCAGTTGGAGTCAAATGGCGTGGTGGATGACAGTTGTAACTGGTCTTTGGCCTCAGTATATTTTCTGTAAGATTGGATTTGAGAAGAAATAAGCAAAATTGAAACAAAGAAAACTTCAGCAAAATAAGGAGCTGTTTTCTTGAAAAAAATAAACAAAATAGACACACAATCAGCCCAACAAACCAAAAAAAGGAGATGACACAAATTAATAAAATTAAAGATGAAAAAGGAAATGCACAACAGACACTACAGAAATAAAAGGAATCATCAGAAATTACCACAAAGTGCTATATGGCAACAAACAAAATGGACATATTCCTGGACACATACTATGTACCTACATACCTAAATTAAGCCATGAAAACATAGAAAATCTAAACAGACCCATAACAAAGATGGAAAGTGAATAAATAATAAAGACCCTACCAACAAAGAAAATCCCAGGACTGGATGGCTTCGCTGCTGAATTTTAGCAGACATTTAAAGAAGAAATAACTCCAATTCTTCTCAAGCTATTCAAAACAATTGAAAGGGAGGGAATTCCCCCAAATTCTTTCTATGAAGCCAGCATCATCTTAATTCCTAAACTGAAAAAGATACAACACAGAAAGAGAACTACAGACCAATTTCCCTGATGAACATAGACACAAAAATCCTCAATAAAATTCTGGACAATAGAATCCAACAGCACATCACAAAGATCATTCACCTGGACCAAGTGGGATTTATCCCTGGTATGCAATGCTGGTTCAGCATTCATAAATCAATCAATGTGATACATCACATTAACAAACTGATGAACAAAACCATATGATTATCTTGATAGATGAAGCAAAAGCATTTGATAAAATTCAACACACTTTCATGATGAAAACTCTAAGCAAATTGGGTATAGAAGGAACATTCCTCAACACAATCAAGGCAATTTTGATAAACCCACAGCCAGCATCCTATTGAATGGAGAAAAGTTGGAAGCATTCCCACTGAGATCCTAAACCAGACAAGGATGCCTGCTCTGACCATTACTATGCAAAACAGTCCTGGAAGTTTTAGCAGAGCCTTTAGACAAGAAAAAGAAATCAAAGAGATTCAAATTGGGAAGGAGGAAGTCAAACTATCCTGATTTGTAGATTTCATGATTCTATGTATAGGGGATCCAAAAGACTCCACCATGAGTCTATCTGAACTCATGGAAGAGCTTGGTAAAGCAGCAAGATATAAAATCAATACACAAAAACCAACATCCTTTGTATACACAGACAATGCCATGGCTAAGAAAGAACTTCTAAGATCAACCCCATTCACATTACAAAACATTAAAGAAAGAAATAGAAGAAGATACAAAACAAATGGAAAGACCTTCCATGTTCATGGATTGGAAGAATCAATATCAACAAAATGTCCAAAATTCTCCCAAAAGCAATTTATATATTCAATGTGATAACAATCAAAATACCAAAGACATTCTTCTCATATATAGAAAAAATGACACTGAAATTCATATGGAAACACAGGAGATCCCATATAGCTAAAGCAATCATATACAATAGAAACAAAGTGGAGGCACCATAATACCAGTTTTCAAGACATACTACAGGGCAGTTATAATCAAAACAGCCTGGTACTGGTACAAAAACAGATGGAGAGACCAATGGAACAGAATAGAAAGATTTGAACTCAATCCAAGCATCTACAACCCACTTATCTTTGACAAAGGAGCTAAACTCAATCCTGGGGCAAAGACAGTCTCTTCAACAAATGGTGCTGGGAAAACTGGATTTCCACATGCAGAAGTATAAAGCATTGCTCATACCTAACACCTCATGAAAAATACACTAAAAATGGATTAAAGACCTAAATCTGTTAGGTAGGAAGTCAGTTATGAGCTTATGTGTGTGTGACATAAAGGCCTAAAGAGAAGACCTCTATGTCCAGCATATGCTACATCTCAAAGTCATCCTGATGGTGTTTCAGGGGCAACCCGGTATTCACATCCTGCCCTGCCCTGCCCCATTCTACCTGATAACCTGCCAGGTGGGGAGTTCCCACCCCTTCTGCCTGACAAATCTTCCACAATCTCCAAGATGCAGCCCAGTATCCGCATCTCAAACACCCTGCTCCCTTCCTCCTGTCTGATGACATTTGCATCCATAAAGTCCTTTGTTTCAGACCTTCAAGAGAAAACTCAGACAGAAGTTTTTCTATTTACATCCAAAAAGCCCTATGTTCCAAGAGGAGCAGAGGTGGGGAAGCAAGACCCATCTCCTTAACCCCCCCACCCTCAACCAGACTGCAGGCTCAGCCCTCTGCCTCTGTGCTGAGTCGCCTGCCTGGTCTGGCCAGGTGTAATCTCTCCACTCAACAATGTAACCTCGCTCCCCTCCTTCCCCCCCCCCCCCCACCCAGTCCGAGCCACTGGGCACTCTCTCAGGCTCTGTCTGGAGAGGTGTCCATCCATCCTTACGGATGTCCCTTCCCTAATAAACCTTGCTATTTTACCTCCCACTACTCTCTGTCTCATGCCTGAATTCTTTCTTGCGTGAAGACAAGAACCCTGCAATTTCTCCGGTAACAAATTTGTGACCCAATACCATCACATTATTATAAAATATTGGGGAAACTCTGCAAGATATTGGCATAGGCAAACAGTTCTTGGTAAAGACCCCAGAGGCACAAGTAATCAAAGCCAAAATTCACAAATGGGATTATATCAAATGGAGAAGTTTTTGTTCTGCAAAAGAAACACTCAATAAAGTGAAGAGTCAACCAATCAGAATGGGAGAAATTAATTCAAACAACTATACAACTGATAAAAGATTAATAACCAGAATATATAAAGATATCAAGAAACTCAACAACAAAAAAATCAACCCAGTGAAGAAATGAGCAAAGGACTTAAACAGACATTTTTCAAAAGAGGAAATCCAAATGGCCAACAGAAACATGAAAAAATGCTCAGAAACACTAGTCATCAGGGAAATGCAAATCAAAACCACAGTTAGGGTTCACATCACCCTGCTTAGAAAGGTTTATATACAGAAGTCACCAAACAACAAATGCTGGCAAGGATGTGGGGAGAAAGGTAGCCGAATCCCCTGTTGGTGGGAATGTAAACTGGTAAAGTCACTAAGGAAAAAAGTATGGAGATAACTCAGAAATCTGAATATAGAGCTACCATATGACATTGCCATCCCACCCCTGGGAATTTACCCAAGGGAAATGAAATCAGCATATGAGAGAGTTATCTGCACCCCATGTTTAACTCATCTCAATTCACAATAGCTAAGACATGGAATCAACCTAAATCTCTGGCACCCAAAGACTGGATAAATAAATTACTGGATATATATATATATATCATGGAATACTACAGAGCAGTTAAAAAAAATGAAATCTGGTCATTTACAACAAAATGGATGAATCTGGAAAACATCATACTTAGTGAAATAAGACAGTCCTATAGGGACAAATACCATATATTCCTGACCTGTGATAACAAAAAGAGTACATAAAACAAAATCTGTAGAAGTGAAATGACACTTTAAGAAGCAATGACTTGAATAGCCCTTTCTTGACTGTGGTAGGACTTTTTTTTTCACACTTTGTTGAACTCTTTACTTAACACAGAGTTAAACATATGTATATAAAGTCAATTGAAAATAAAAAATAAGGGTGGGAATAAGAGAGGGAAGAGAAAGAGGGGTTAGAGTATGGGTGGGGATGGCCAGCATTGTGGAAATAATCACCATGTTCCTAAAGTTATAATTATGAAGTGTACAAAGTTTGTAACTGTAAAGCTGTATAGTTCTGCATACATTCCTAAAGACTTACTTTTAAGGATACAGTTTAATGACTTGCTTGGGACCCCAATGTGAAAGTGGTCATATAGGATTAAATGTTGAAGTGATCATATAGATAGGATTAAGTATTAAAGGGATCATATAAATATGATCAAGTGTCTAGTAATAATAATAGATAGAGTTAAAAAAGAGAAAATGTTTCGACATGTCGTAGAGTCAAAATCGAAATGAAGTGATTGTGGCTAAAAGCTAATTGCAGAGCTCTTGCTTCTGTACATATTAGCTTTGCTTGCGAATGGCTAAGGGTGTACCTTGTGAAACTAGACAAATTCCCAAATTCCCAGGAACTAGGTTGACAGAAATATGTCCTGCACTGTTATCTTACAACTGTATCTTGGATCTGTTTTTGGGTTTATTATTGTTAACTGTTATCTTACAACCATATTCCCTGTGTTTTTTTTTTTTTTTTATTGTTCACTGCCCTAGTGGACAGAATACTATAAAAAGCTGTGTAACTCGCTGTTGGGGGCTGCACTCTGGTAAGGAGTGTCGGTCCTGATCAGTTGCCTTTCTTCTCATTTGCCTCTCATTTTCAATAAAATTCATGTGTGACTGTCACTGTTTTTTGTAACATTCTATTTTAGCTGATGAGTGGATGCAACAATGGGAGGCAATTCACACAGCAGACTCATAGAATGAGAGTCACTTTAAGTGATATCTTGACCTCAGAATCAGCCCTTAAGGCATTCTATCTAGCTCAAAAACCCATAAGAGCATTTCAGACATGGATAGCCAAGACACCATGACAAAAAATGTCCCCCATGAAGGATTTCTGTGGGTGAGACCCCAGTGGAAAATAGTGGTCATTGGGGCTGGCGCTGTGGCGTGGTGGGTTAAAGCCCTGGCCTGAAGAGCTAGCATCCCATATGGGTGCCAGTTCTAGTCCCAGCTGCTCCTCTTCCAGTTCCTCTTCCATTGCTCTCTGCTATGGCCTGGGATAGCAGTGGAGGATGGCCCAAGTCCTTGGGTCCCTGCACCCATGTGGGAGACCCTGAGGAAGCTCCTGGCTCCTGGCTTCGGATGGGCACAGCTCCAGCCATCCTGGCCATCTGGGGTGTAAACCAGTGGATGGAAGACCTCTCTTTCTGTCTCTCCCTCTCTCTGTAACTCTGTCTTTCATATAAAAAAATAAAATAAATCTTTAAAAAAAAGTCATAAAAAAGTACATACTTTTCTCTGAAGGGAGGAGAGAACTTCCATTTCGCTTATGGCCTTGTCTAAATAATGACAGAGTCTGGGGATTCAAGACTTCCATAGCCTAGGCAGCTCATTTCAAGAGCCTCGGTGATCACTTATGTCATACATAAGGGTATTAATTGTTAAATTAACTATAGGAGGGCCAGCGCCGTGACTCACTTGGTTAATCCTCTGCCTGCGGCACCGGTTTCCCATATGGGTGCGGGGTTCTAGTACCGGTTGCTCCTCCTCCAGTCCAGCTCTCTGCTGTGGCCCAGGAAGGCAGTGGAGGACACCCCAGGTGCTTGGGCTCCTGTACCCAGATGGGAGACCAGGAAGAAGCACCTAGCTCCTGGCTTCAGATCGGCACAGCGCTGGCCATTTAGGGAGTGAACCAACAGAATGAAGACATTTCTCTCTCTCTCTCTCACTATCTATGTCTCTACCTGTCAAATTAAAAAAAAAATGAACTACAGGAATTACTGTTCACTAACTTCTCATACAGGACCTCTGTCCTCAATGAGTTGTATTATGAGAGTTAACTGTAAACAAAATAAATAAATAAAAATACATTAAAATTTAAAAAAAAAAGAATGGGGGAGTATACATAATGATTAAGAGCAGAAAGCCTGGGGCATATATTTAGCCTAGCAGTCAAGGTGCATTTTTTTCCCCAAATCAACATATCTAAGTTTAATAGCTTTGGTTCCTGACTCCAGTTTCCTGGTAATGCAAACCCTGGGAGGCAGTAGTTGATGAACAAAGCAAATTGGGTCGTACCACCCCTGTGGGAGATCTGGATTCACTTTGTGCTCCTGCCTGCAGCCCACCTGTGGCTGTTACAGGTATCTGGGGAGTGACCCAGTGGATGGAGAACTTTGTCTCTCTGTTTATTCCTCTATAATAAATAACTTTTTACAAAAAGATTTATTTATTTCAAAGGCAGCATTACGCAGAGAGAAGAAACATATAGATAGACATCTTCCTTCTGCTATTTCACTCCCTAAATGGCCACAACAGCCAGGGCTGTGGCAGGCTGATATGAGGAGCCAGGAGCTCCACCTGGGTCTTCCACATAGATACAGGAGCCCAAGTACTTGGACCATCCTCCATTGCTTTCCCAGGTACATCAGCAAGGAACTGGATAGGAAGTGGAACAGTCAGGACTTGAACAGCTGCACATATGAGTCACAGGCAGATACTTAACCCACTCCTCCACAATGTTGGCCATTAATAAATAATTTTTCAAAAAGATTATTTTATAGAAAAGGGGGAAGCCATGTGGACCAGCAGTTAATCACCTGCTTCGGACACCCACATTCCTTTTTGAGTGCCTGGGATGGAGTTCTGGCTACTGTGTATTTCTGATCCAACTTCCTGCTAATGTGCAGGAAGAATGAGAGGCAGCAGATGATGGCTCAAGTACTTGGGTCCTGACACCCATTTGAGAGACCCACAGGGTGTTCCCACTTCCTGGGTTCAGTCTGGCCCAGCCTCAAACTGTTGCAGGCATTTGGTGAGTGAAGTAGAAGACAGAACATCCCTCACTGTCAGTTTTGCCTTTCAAATGAATAATGAATATATCTGTAAAAAAAAATCACAGTCAGTTTAACACATTTGTCTCTAACACCTCACAAGCAAAAATAACTGATGGAACAAAGACATAAGCCTCAGCCAGTCTTGCTCATTGCCCAAAAGATAGATAAACACTGGAATGTATTCCTTGTCCTTGAATCTCAACCGGGTCTCACACCCTATTGCCTTCCTACCCCACCCCCGATAGCCTCCTGAAAGACCAATTCCAGGATTTCTCCTCTGCCTGCTGTCTCCTAGTCCCACCACCATCCCTAGCCCTCCTAAAATATAGAAAGGCCCGGCTTTTGGGGGTCTGGGCCTTCTGCCACGTGTTCTATCACATTACACTGGCAGTTGGTCACGCACCTCTACAAATTTATTTTCTCTGAATAAAGTCGGTCTGGCTTTATATTCTCTGCCTCCTTTCTATTCTGCAACTCTTTTCCTAACATTTTTGGTGCCCAATGTGAGGAGGCACCAATCTACAACTCTTTTCCTAACAACATCCACACATCTGAGGGACACAATTACAATTTTTAAAAGAGAAGCAGTACAGAATGAACAATCTATGCTAGATGGAGCACAAATATTTTAGTTTTTAAAGGAAGTGTTGGGGCTGGCACTGTGGCATAGAGGGTAAAGCTGCTGCCTGCAGTGTTGACAGCCCATATGTGTGCCAGTTCGATTCCCAGCTGCAACACTTCTGATCCATCTCTCTGCTATGGCCTGAAAAAGCAGTGGAAATGGCCCAAATCTTTGGGTCCTTCCACCCATGTCAGAGAAGTCCTGAAGAAGCCCCTGACTCCTGGCTTTGGATAGGCACACTTCTGGCCATTGCGGCCATTTGGGGAGTGAACCAGTGGATGGAAGACTCTCTTTCTCTCTGCCTCTGTAACTATGCCTTTCAAATAAATAAATAAATCTTTGAAAAAAAAAGTGTTAAAACCCCTTAAATGATAGCAGGGATGACATCAATTACACAAAGCAAGACAAAGTAGAAATAGATGTTAAAAAGTATGAAGAATGTAATTGCTCGGAAATGTAACAAAATATACATATTAGAATAACAAAATCATTTCCTAGAAGATCACATCAAAGATTAATCTCAAAGTCATTAAGAATAGCAAAGGTTGCTAAAAATTTCTACAGAAATCTGAATGATAGCAAAAGTGAAAATATAATTGTCAAAAACATCAATAACACTTGTTAGTATTAAAGATAAAAATACAGAAAAACAAAATTAGAAGAAATTTGAAGAAAAAGAAAAGTTCCTAAAATTTTTCAGAGACAAAGAACAATTTACCAAAGATTATAAAATGTCAAATTCCTATCATCCTGGAAACAATTGAATACTAGAAAAAGAATTTTGAACTCTGAATTTTGTATCAACCAATACTTTCATTTAATTTTGTGGACTGAATAAAGACATTGATAGACATATAAGACCTCAAAAGTTTTACCACCTAAAGGTATTCTGAAAACAATGGAAATAAATACTCAGTTAAAAAAATAAACATACAAGTATACTCTTAACCAATGAGGCACTAAGATTAAATAACTAACATAGTATAATGTGATCTATAAAAGCAAAGACTTGGAGGAAGAAAGCAAGGAATACCAACAAAATCTGGTGGTGCACCTAAGAGTCAATGAAACTGGGGTCACAGCAGTGCTTGGGAATAAGGGATCCAAAAGTGGAGAACACAGAACATGTGGAAATGTATTTATTATGAATCTATGCTTTCATCAAGTAGCTATGCAATGTCCATAAAGAATATGTTCTAGATTTTTGTGAACTTTTTTGTGAAATTTATAAATTTGCAAATATCATTACAAAATTCCAATTTAAATAAAGAAAACGATAAATGAAATATTAAGTCATTTCATCAAACTGTTAACAAGTTTTTACTTATAGCACTCAATCAGAAACCCTGATTCTCTGATTTATGCTTCAGGTGTCTGAAGTCAGGTTGTTCTCAAGGTCTATATATGAGAGCTGCATAGTGATGTCTGGGGAAATCTATGTGCTGCTTTAAATAAATCATTAAGGAGGAAGAATTCAAATTATTTTACAAAGCAATTACAAAAATGAAACCAAAACCTGAGGAGACTGCAAAAAAAAAGAAAAGTTTGGATAAATTTAAAATTCACTGTTATTAAGAGTTCACAAAACATATTATGTGATTCATCTGAAAATATGTTGAAAGTATGTTTGGTCAAACTCATTACCTTGTATCAATTTTTCAAAGAGCTCAGCAAACAGTATTTAACATATAGTATTCAATATCATAACAGATATTTTCTGAATTATGTAGATGTGTAACTGACTTACTATTTGTTTATCACTATTTATATATGAAACAAATAAATATATTTAGCAAATCTATATGTTTATATATTTATTTATGAAACACAATATAGAATTTCAGTATTGCTAATATTTATATACCAAGCTATATAACATATATCAATGTGGAATAAAATTGTGTATAAAATTGTTAGATATATTTATATATGTATATATAAAAGATATATAACATACATGAAAAAGATATTTAAAATATATAATCATTTATACTATTGGAGAAAATTTTGCTGTATTGGAAAGGAAAAGTCTAGATTCCAAGTGCAGAAGCCATAAAAGAATGACAACTTTCCATAAAAATCAAAACTACTCTCCAGAAATTATGGTATGAACAGTCAAATGAAACTGAGAAACCAGAAAAATATTAGAAAATCATTTTGTAGATAAAATAATAATTTACTTGTGCACCTAGAAATCAAAATAGAATCTAAAGAGATATTTCACATAAGGAAAAATTGATACAAAGAGTTGCTCAAATTCATATATGATAAAAGGAATGCAAAAAACACCTAGGAAATACCATATTTTACTTAGAATAACAGAAAAAGCTAAAAGTGCCAACACATACTTTAGTAAGATTGTATTGAGACATATACTCTTAGATACTTCAGGTATGAGTGTAAATGCACGCAATCCCTTTATAAGTCAATTGAAAAATATCAACCAAACTTACAAATTTATTTACTATGGCTCCAGAAATCCCACTTCAGGAAATGCATTAATAAACAAATCCAAATCTATTTACAATGATACATGAAAAATGGTATTTATTACAGAACATTTTTCCAAAAGCCAAAAGTTTTAACTGCCCAAGTGGGCCTCTAAGCACATATAAATATGTAAAACTGATTTAGTGCCATAATAAAACACTACAAAGTTGCAAGAAAGAAAATAATATAGAAGCTCTGATCTAGTTTACTCTGGTACATAAAATAGCACCCCAAGCATACTGAAAAAAAATAACCATCTTATTATGTTTATGGATTTTTTGGGCTAAAAATTCAGAAATGATCTAGGAGAGATAGCTTACCTATTTTACCAGGTATGAAACCTCAACTGGGAAGACTTGAAGGCTAGGGATTGACTTCACTGTAGAGGACTGGCATCAGGTGAAGGTTTGTTCCTTCATGTGTCTGGCGATTGATGCCAGCTTCTACAACCTTAGCAGAGATGGGAGCCACAAAGAATAAATATAACGTCTCCTTGATTGCTTAGGCTGGCTGGCTTGCTTGCTTGCTTTCTTTCTTTCTTTCTTTCTTTTTTACAGGCAGAGTGGACAGTAAGAGAGAGAGAGAGAAAGGTCTTCCTTTGCCGTTGGTTCACCCTCCAATGGCTGCTGCGGCCGGCTTACTGCGCTGATCCAACGGCAGGAGCCAGGTGCTTCTCCTGGTCTCCCATGGGGTGCAGGGCCCAAGCACTTGGGCCATCCTCCACTGCACTCCCTGGCCACAGCAGAGAGCTGGCCTGGAAGAGGGGCAACCGGGACCCGGTGTGCTGGGTCGGAGGATTAACCTATTGAGCCGTGGCGCCAGCCATGCTTAGGCTTTTTTATCGAATGGTGTTTGGGTTCTAAGAGCAGTATTCTAAAAAGACAGCCATGAAGAGGTTGAATCACCTTTTATATCTTAGCTTATTCACCTAGTGTCACTTCTCACATGGTTGCTAGCACACCCAGATTCAAAGAAAGGACACACAAGTAATCACATGATTGGGAGAGTATCAATGAAACAACAGAAGAAAAATAAATGGAATGGAGGTATTGTTGCCATCATTATTTAAATATATAAACTCTATCACTAAGTGTTATAATTAAATTATAATTTAAATATATAATCTCCCTTACTAAGAGTTGCAGGATCTAGACTTAAGTGAAAAAGCAAGGTATAGGAAGGCATGGTATATGCTGCCTTTTATAAAAACAAAAGTAGGAAGTAAGTTTGGATAAGAAAATACAAGAAAAATAAACAAGACATTAACAAAAAATGCTAAATATTGTATGAGAGGTTTGGGGGAGATTATTCAAAATAGGTAAACAAGGAAAGAGGAAAAAGTAGTTTTTCTTCTTTCTAGTTTTTTGAATCTTGGGAATGTGCATCTTTTGGAAAAAAATTTAAAATAAACACACTGACATAGTTGCACACATGCATAAGTAATTCTTCTACTAGAAAAATTACACATGTTTATGATGTTTTTGTTTTTAAAAGTGTTTCTGTATGTAAGCCTTTCCTGACACCCCAGGCAAAGAGCATAATTTTTGATCCAAAGAAAATATTACTTTAAGATCCTTCTCTCTGTTTCTCCCTCTCTGTAAGTGTGACTTTCAAAATAAATATACAAATCTTAAATAAAATAAAATATTCTCAATTTTTAGAAATAAGAAACTATCTTTTGAGCATTCACACTTGCTTGGAGGTCAGTGATACTCCTCAGGAGTACAAAACTTGGGATCGATTCTCACTGCAATTCCTTGTCACCTTTGAAAGTCAACGCACCAGTTAAGGGTGCCAGCACTGTGGTGCAGTGGGCTAAGCCTCCACTTTTGCACCAGCATCCCATATGGGCACTGGTCCTAGTCCTGGCTGCTGTAATTCCGATCAATCCAGCTCTCTGCTATGGCCTGGAAAGACCGCAGAATATGGCCCAAGTGTTTGAGCCCCTGGACCCACGTGGGAGACCCAGAAGAAGCTTCTGGCTCCTGGCTTTGGGGATCAGCTCAGCTCTGGCCATTGCGGCCACTTAGGGAATGAACTATTGGATCTTTCTCTGTGCCTCCCTCTCTAACTCTACCTCTCAAGTAAATAAATAAAATTCTTTTAAGGTATCATTTGATTCTCTCAGGCCTCTTTTCATCCCTCCCTTCCTTCTCCATACTAAGCAATCTCTATTGTTACCCTGAACATTGCTGTTTGCTATTTCAAATGCAATGCATATTTTAAACCTGATAACCACACTGTAAAGAAGGAACTTTTATTATGCCAGTTTTACAGATGAGTTTGAAAATATCAAAAGATACACCCTATCCTATATGTGTGGTAGAGACAGGGCCTGTGAAGGTTTGGTTGGCTGCAGAACTTTCAAGTATATTCCACAAACTTAAGACTTCCTATCCTAATGCCAGAATATATAACCTTAGTGAAACTTCTCAATTACAGAAAAGGAAATTCAGGTTAGAGGAAAAAGCCATCAGACAAACCCCACACAGCTTCTGAGAGTAGAATCCAGAGCCGCTAACTTCTGGTGATTGTGCTTCCTACTGCAACAAATGTCCTCCCTCAGAAACAGGGCATCCACTGTCACCTAACAACCTAGCTGCAACTGCCAGTGACAGGATGTGTTCCAATAAAACTCATTTTCAGGGGAGCTCACAAGAGAGCTGCAATAGCCCAGTGGGAAGCTGATTAGCATTACAAAGGGAGAGAAATGGCCCACTTTCCCTGGGCCCTAATGAGTCTTGGGGCCCTGCTGTGGCATAAGGGGTAAAGCCTCCACCTGCAGTATGCCTGCCTACTTCAGACTGACTGACTTCCCCATCAATGCCAATATCAAATGTACCCTTCTTTATAGTCTCTTGACTTTTCAATCAATAAAAGTGTGTGTGTGTGTATATGTGTTTAGTCGCCAGTTGAAAGCCTAATATTTTCCACATTTTTTAACACTAATCACTGCTGTTGCTAAGCAGGTTAAGAGGCACATTTTCAAAAATTAGCTCATGTTAAATTCCTCTAAGAAATGTTCCACCTGTAGTCAAAGCCCACTTGAGGATTATAAGTTAAGAGCAGAGTAAAGCACCACTAGAGAATACAATAGAAAGTGGAAACTACTTTAGAAAAAAAAAGGGGGAATTTCTGATAGGATAATTAATGGCATTTAATTTATTTATCACTGCTAGTTTTATGTCCCATGGCAGAATTTCATCAAGTCAAGATAAATCTGTGCCTTAAAGAAGTACACTCAAGGTGATAATTTCTGATGTTAGGGAATAATACCTAGCAGAGCTGTGTGAATCATTAAATGATCCTAATACTTGGCATGTTTCTAAATAATATTTCCTAGCATTCTTGTTTTCCAAGACCTTCAAACATTACTGTCTGATTCTTCTGGGTCCAGCACATACCATAGGCTCAAACACAGAAAAATAAAAAATAAAATGAACTTCTCTTCTAGAAATACTGGAGGCTATCCAACAGGGGTATCAGAAACAGCCTTCTCTCTGAGCTGGGACTGATGCCCCCCTATGCAATCTACAGATTTAAGTTTGGTTTTTTTCTTTGTACAACACAATTCATATGGTTTATTTTTAGTCTGCATTATTCTGATATAACACTGCATATATATATATATAAGTTATGTGTGTATATATATAATTAACTGTCAATACTTTCATGCACTCAAAGACGTAGCAATATGTCATGAAAAGATTACACTGCGATGTCAGTGCTATCACTTAACACCTTATTTTTTAATAAGTGATAAACTTTTGGATAAAATATTATAAGCTGTAGAATGGGATTAATTGTACTGTGCCCTAATTTCCTGTCAAAATTTTATATGCCACAAATGAAAAAATTCATCTGAGAACCCTTTAAAAATCACAAATCACAGTAAATTTATAAAGTGTTAAAATGACTAAAGTTGTGTTAATAGCAATTCTTAAAACAAGCTATCAGTTTGTTAGTGATGTTTCTCACTAATCTTAGAGAACGTGTATTAATGAATGTTTTCCACAGAAACAGAACCAAGTGTGTGTACATGTGAATGAGAGAGAGCGAGAGATGAGAGGAAGAATTTCTTTCAAGAAATTGGCTCTTGTAGTTGTGGAAGCACGAAAAGTCCAAAATTTGAGAGTAGGCTGGCAGGCTGGTGATCCAACAAAGAGTTGTAGTTTTAGTCCAAAAGCAGCCTGTTGAAAGAATCCCCTCTTTCTGTGGGCACCTCAATCTTTTTCTCTTGGGCTTTCAAATATCTGATGAGACTCATTCACATCATGGAGAGTAAATTGCTTTATCCACATTCTACTAATTTAAACGATAACCTCATGTAAAGGACACCTTTGTATCCAATATGGCTTTATAGCACCTTCCATCTTCATGAATTAACTTCTAGACATGAAAACTAAGAGGAAACATCAAAATATAAAACTGGATATCCCTTGGGGTTGCCATCAAAATAGTCAAGAAAGACCAAGCTCTTGACTTTGTGTTGTTTGGTTTCTCAGGCTCTCAACTTAAGCCAATATTGGGCTTTGAACCTAATCCAACGTAGACACTCCGGTGAACCTCTTCTCCAGCTTTCAAAGCTCAAACAGAATGTCTCTAATTTATTTTTCACTCCCATTTTCAGCATCATATCCACAGTTCAAATGGACCTACTAATAAAGATAATCTATCTCAGATTGGAATTTAGGTTAACTACAATCCTTAAAGGCCCAAGATTAAATCCCCTTCTCACAGTTTTTAGGTAGATACTTGACTGCAGTTAAAGAACATATTATTTCTCAGCTTTTTTGTACAGTTGGGTAGCAATCTGGTCACTGGGATATATGCAGAAATAGTGTGTGAAACTTCTGGGAAATTTTTAAAGGTTTGAAGCATGCTTTTTGTCATCTTTATTTCTGTCCTGGTGACCGGAGTTTGGGTAAAATGACTGAAGTATGATTAGCTTTTAGGGACAGTAAGATATCACAAGGAATGAAAACCTGATGTAATCTCAAGTAAAGTCTACAACTAATCCTGCAGAATGAGTTCTAGGGCATACACTACACCATAAAATTGTCCTCTCCAAGACAAGCCACGCTGTTCTGCATACTGCTTATAAGTCAATCATTTGTTGCAGGCTCCCCTCAGAAGGCAGATGCCCTTTCTGGGAAAGTAAGGGTCAATATTCCAGACCGGAGGGGCAATGAAGATTAGTTGGGATATCAAAACACCTATAGTGATTAAATGAAGAGGACATTAAGTCATGGAAAACCCACCCATGCAAAAAATGTTGAATAAGAATGTACGTTAGATACAATCAGTTTCTTCTTTTACTTGGGATCATTATTCTGATAAAATGTTTGCTCTCCATCTTTACTGCATGTTTTCACTCTCCCTTATAGCAAAGCTCCTTGAGAGATTATAATGATTATAATTGCCATCTCTACTTCCTCACTTCCCATTTCCTACTTAGCCTACCTCTGTTATACACCAAATCAAAAGGCCTGGTCTTAATCTTCACTTAAGCAGTATTTGTCAGTTAATCATTTATAATTGAAATATTTTTCTTGCAATAGTGCCATTGTCTTCCAGCACAACAACCAGTTTCTTGCTGTTTCCTAACTTCATCCTCCTCATTTCTTAATTCTAAATGCTAATGCTCTAGCCTTCCCTTCTCCTTCCTCATCTTTCCCTTCCCAGCCCTCTGGTCTCTTCTCTTCACACTCTTCCCTAGAGAAATTATGTAGTCACATGGATTTAAGTACCTTCCCAACTGGCTAGTGATTTTATGGGTCTAACAATTCTTTAGTCTTTTTTAGAAGCATCTTTAGCCTTCATAGGCTTCATGTCAGTAGAAACACCTCTATACCAAGTTATTTCAAGCAAAAATATCTACAGGTACTACCTCATCTCTTTGGATGCAAAGCTTTCCCCCAGCTGTAAATCTCTGTTCTATATTAAAATGTCTTCCAAAGTTTTATTTCAAGTTCTGATCTTACCCTGAGCTCAGGATTGCTAAATCCAACTCCTTATCTGGTATCTCCATATCGATATGTAACAAGTTTGTTATTATGACTTAAATATGATTTAATATACTTAATATGACTTAAATAGACCTTGTAAACTTGCCCATAGCTTGATCCATCCTTAATATTTCATGGTTCAGTAAATTCACAATTCATCCACTTTACTCAAATCTAAAACCTAGTGGTCAACTTTAATCGCTTTCTTTCCTGTCATTTCACATGAAATTCTGTAGCTGATTTTGTTTACTATCAAAATCTACCCAAGATTTGACTACTTATACTTCTAATGCCATCAGTTTGTCCCTTTGTTATGACTTACCTGGACTCACACAGTAGCCTTCTACTTCTTCTTTCTTGTCTCCAATTCCACACTTAGCTTCTCACAATCTTTTCCACACTAACCAGAATTTTCTTTTAAAACAACCAGATTAAGTTGCTGTCTTGCTTCAAATTCTCCAAGGTCTTCTCATCACACTCAGAACAAAATAGAAACTCTTTTTCAGGCCTCACCCTGTCCTAGGTGCTGAGAAGATGTAACTGCTTTTCAAATACTCCTATCTGCTTAGCTTGCTCTGCTCTAAGTAAGCTGACCTCTTATCTGGCCTTTGCAAGTCTTTTCTGCTTGGAATGGTTGTTCCCCCAGTGTTGCTATGGCTCAATTCTTTCACTTCCCTCAGGTTTCTGATCTATCTGAAAGGGCTTTCTTAGTCAATTTAAAACTTATCCTCATTACTATCTCTAACATTTTTAACATTATCTTTAAAAGTAAAAGTAACAGCACTTTTAAGATTTAATAGCAACAAATCTGTTTGTTTCTTATACATCTCTCCCAATAGAATACAAATTTCATGAATTATAAAATATGTATGTGCCCTGTTTTCCTTATCTTTTCTAGCAAAGCACAAGGTAGGTACTAAATAAAAAGTTCTTTAATGAATGAACCAGTAAATGTTAGCTACCAAAGTATTATTTATTAAACACTTAATAAAGACTAGATTCTGCACTAAATATCCTGCACACATTGTTTTTTTTTTTCTTCTTCTTCTTATTTTAAATATCCAATGTAGTACTATCTTGATTAGTTTGAGCTACTGAAACAAAAATACCATTGACTAGGTGGCTTAAACAACAGAAATGTCTTCCTCATAGTTTTGGATGCTGTGAAATCCAAGATCAAAGTGACAGCCAATTCAATTCCTGGAGATGAATGTCTTCCTGGTTACATCTTCACATGGTGGGAGGTTATATGGAGAAGTAAGCCCTCTGCATCTCTTTAAGGGCACTAAATCTCATCATGAGGGCTCTGTTCTTGTGACCTAATTACCTCCAAAAGGCCCAGTGTCCAAATACCACCCTATTGGGATCCAGTTCCAACACAAGAATTTTAGGGAGACTAATATTCAGTTCATAGCAGGTAGGTTGTTCTATTACCCTTTTAAATATATGGAAGCTGAGTTTTTCCCCGATTCTCTCAGACAGAAAGTAGTTGGGGTGCTTCAAGCTCAGACCCTTAATCACAGGGCTGTGATATCACTCGCATCTCTAGGTTCATTGGGTAGTGAAAGGGTAGGAAGAGTAGTGCTTGGTGGAGAGATAATGAACTGAATATGGGCCGATTAACTCTCTTGTTCCTAGGGCATTTAGTTAGAAATAATGAGCCGAAAGAATGAGTCAAAAGTCAGAGCTAGAAGTTAAGAAAAGAGATTATATTTAAAACTGTGGCTTTGGGAGAGTTCTCAGGTTGAGCAAGTTTTAGAAACATGCTCAAACAGAGAAAAAAATGGTGCAGTACCTGTAACTAATGGAGATATAAGAAACATGAGTGCCTACTGTATCACAGCACACTCCTATGAAATATCCCCAACGAAGGATTTCCTGTCATAAAGATATGTTATGATGAATCATCTGAATATATAAAAATTCAGAGCTTAACTATTCAAGATGCCACAAGACAAGATCTCATCATGATATTGGGAAAACTACTTCATCTTTCTAAGCCTTCTTTTTGACCACTTTTTTTTAAACTATGTTTTTAAAAAATGATCATGAGATAACTATAGTCATATCAAGATGGCATATATTTATAATTTGAAACTCATTACAAATTTTACAAAGACCAATCACTCCAACTTTCCCCTATAGAGAAAACTGGGCTTCTACATGGGCCAACTGATATGTAAATTTCATTGAGCTCTAGTATCAATGCAAAGGCATAATCACAACATAAGATTAATCCCCACATCACCATCTCCTTAGAATCTTTAGTGTTCTATTTCAAAGGCTTATCTTTGTAAACTTCACAGCACTATACTTTTATATATATATTATATACACAGATATTTTACTTAAAATATTAAATACACATATATATGAGTATATAATACATATATGTATGTATCAAGTGTTCACAAACGTGTGTATGTTTGTAGATGAACTGTTTAGAAATAGCCTCTCATTTCATAGAGCTTACATTGTAGGATGTTTCTAGGAAGTTAATATGACAAAGTAGAGTCTAAGATAAACATATGTTAAATATGTACTGAGTGTCTTTTATCCACATATCACAGAAATAAATCAAACTTATTTTTCAGTGCCCAGTTGAAATGCTGTCTTTCCTATGAATCCTGTCAGCATTTCTGATACAATTGGAAGTCACTTTTTCCTCCTTTGAAATCCATAGCTATGCATTGTTCATTTATTTATCTCCTCATTCAACATATATTTAATGAACATCTACTCTGTACAAAGGTAGATACCCAAGAGAAAGTTTTTCAGTAAATTAATCAATATTACATGGATATTAGATGAGAAAATACTGTTTATCACCCACTTAGTAAAGACCAGAATAGAATAAGTGTCCTAAATGGACTTTTTCTAGTGACAGAGTTAGACAGTGTGAGAGAGAGACAGGAAAGTCTTCCTTCCGTTGGTTCACCCACCAAATGGCCACTAAAGCTGGCACTGCGCCGATCCGAAACCAGGTGCCAGGTGCTTCGTCCCGGTCTCCCATGCAGGTACAGAGCCCAAACACTTGGGCCATCCTCCACTGCCTTCTGGGGCCACAGCAGAGAGCTGGACTGGAAGAGGAGCACCGTGACTAGAAACTGGCGCCCATATGGAATGCCAGCACTGCAGGCGGAGGATTAACCAAGTGAGCCACAGTGTCAGCCCCAATGGACTTTTTTTATTCCACAAAAGTCCAGCATGGTAGGATTGTGTAAAACACTGGGGATATAGCAGCAAATAAAACAGAGAATGTTCTTTTGAAGTATATTATCCATGAGAATAATTAGGCAATAAACAAAACATATATATGAAATTTAAATAATACATGATAACACTATTAAGTGCTATGAAGAAAAGTGTGATTATAGGATAGAGGGGCTTAGTGATATAAATTTAAATAGTAGGCTGACTATGAGTGCAGTACTGCATGAAGTGAAGGGGCAGACCTAAGCACATATCTGATGAAGAGTATTCCATTTAGAGGGCAAATGCATGTAAAATCCTAAGGCTAGAGCACACAAGTGTGGTGAGGAGCAGACAATAGAAAGAAACAGAGAAAATTAAATTAGAAAGTGAGCTAAGAAGTAGATTCTGTAATATTTTGTAGGTCAAGTCAAGGAATTTGTTAAGAACATAAAGTGATGCTGCCTTCAAATTTAAAAAGTATTTCAATTTCAAGAAGACAGATTTAGTAATGATACATAAGAGTAGGAAGAAGATTATATTTCAATTCAAAAACAAAGAAAAATCCAAAAGGCAAATAAACTTGAATTTCTTTCTCAGACCAAGTTATGAACAGCCTGTAGGCTTATTTGTAAAATGAGGACAGCACTGTCCAAAGGAAAGAGTGAGAACAACACAGTCCCAAAAAGCTAAGAGTTAAGCTTTAACACTGGCACACATTTCTGAAATCCTTTCCACATGAAAAAAGCACCTTGGAAAAGGAAAAGTGCTTCCTATGCCAGAAGCAGGAAGAAAAAGAATCTGGCTGTTACTTTGTTGATAAAAATCACATATCTCAAGAACAAACAAATCCACCAGAAAATGAATCAATCAGCAAGGTGTTTAAGAAAAAGATAGGCATGAACTATCAGTGTGCTTCCAGTACTGACCAGGAAGCACAATGTCCTAGGAAGACAAAATGATGCAAATGTGCCCAATTCTCCCTGTTGACAGTACAGATCTGTGAGACCATGGGAGTCTGATGCTGTTAAATTTTAGGAGTCATTCAACCAGCCCTCCTTATTCTGAGTCCATGCTCACAAGCTGCCTTCTGATAATCTAACTTCCCAAGGTGTTTTTCCACAGAAGAGAATTTTCTGGTGTGCTGGGAAGCTACATTTTACTCTGTAAATTACAGCATTGGCATTCTGGATTCTATACTGTATTCTCCTGTGGATTCAGTTGATGTGAATCAGCATGTGTAAGTCCAGTACAGCTCTAGAAAACCGACATTCTCTGCTTTCTGAATCTGTAAGACTAGAGGTCAGACCATGGGCTGTGATGAACTCAGCAAGTGATGCCCTGCTGGGGAAAGCTGGTAACTAGCCAGCAACGCACACTATTTTTTAACATCTTCACTATCGACTTCAAAAGAGTTGTGCAGTTTCAATGAAATAATGTATTTGAAAATGTTTAGAAAATTGTAAATTCCTGAGCGGCAAGATGGCAGAATAGGAAGGGAACACACTGATAGTCCGGGAAGAGACAGTTTAATAAAAGTGGAGATACTCCAAGGTTCAAGGAAGAGTAGGGGAAGAAACAGCCGAGGAAACTCTTCCAGAAATAGTGATTCACGGCAGACCTGCGTGGAGGGTGCGGGAACCCACGGCTCAGGACACCAGCAGCAGAATCAATGCACCAGCACTGGAACATGAGGTGAGCCGAACCTCAATAGCCTAAGACACGGGCAGGCAAGCAGAAAGAGGAGACTAGAGGGAAAAGGCTTGAAACCCCAAGGGGAAAAGTTCACCAGGGTAACTAGAAGAGAGAGGAAAAAAAAAGTGACCAGTACAGACACGAGTTTCTCTCTCACTGCTCATCTCTCAAAGGCAAGCAAGACAAAGAGCAGGTGCCATTTTGGACATACATCATAAGCGGTGTGACCTCAGGGCTGCACCCATCCTCAGCCAACCAGAAAAACCTAACTCTGGGAGGAGGGTGCAATAATAGGAGATTAGGACCTAGTGAATCTGTGGTGCTAATGAACTGACACTGTGAAAAAAAAGGCGGTGGGGGAGAGAACTCACGGAGTTCACATGAGTACTCTCCAGAGATGCTACAATTCAGTAACCTTGGCAAACCAGTGGGAGACTGCTGGAGAACTGAGCCCACAATGAGGGCCGCAGTGATTCCCTCTGTGGTCCTTGAGAAAGAGCTTCAATTCTCTGGCTCCTGTGGGTATATCATTCGCCGGCTAACTACCTTCAATTCTGCTCAGCTATGCAAAATTATGAAGGAAGGAAGGAAGGAAGGAAGGAAAGAAGGGAGGGAGGGAGGAAGGCAGGGAGGGAGGAAGGGAGGGAGGGAGGGAGGGAGATTTACCACGCCTAACCTGGGAGTGTCACATTTGGCACACCCTTAACCCTGAGGAACTAGAGCTCTCAGGCCACACACATCTCAAGCTTCCAAGGCTCCATCAAAAGCAGACAGTCCAATTAAACTAGAGTCATAGTATAACAAGAAAAAAACAACACAGCGAGGGAAGAATAATCCAAAGAATATCTCCATAATGCCAAGCAACAAATACAGAAACCGGGAAAACAAGAACAAGGGTGACATTATGGCACCCCAAAATGAACAAGACACCCCAAGCCAAGATTATGAAGATGATGAGATGGAAGAAACGCAAGATACAGATTTCAAAAAATTTATAAGAACATTTAGAAGTTCTCAAAAACAAATGCTTGAGCTACATAAATCCTTACTGGACAGGATAGAAAATCTCTCTCATGAAAATGAAATCCTAAGGAGGAATCAAAATGAAACGCAGAAACTAGTAGAACAGGAAAGTGTGATAGTGAAGAGAAATCAAAACGAAATGAAGAACTCAACAGATCAAATGAAAAACACATCAGAGAGTCTTAAAAACAGGGTCAGTGAAGCAGGAGAGAGAATATGGAACTTAGAAGACAGACCACAGGAAAGTATACAGCCAAAGCAAAGAAAAGAAGAGGGAGTTAGAAATCTAAAAAGTATTGTTGGGAATCCACAGAATACTATTTAAAAACCCAACATTCGGGTTCTAGGAGTTCCTGAAGGCATGGAGAGAGAGAAGGGATTAGAAGGCCTTTTTAGTGAGATACTAGCAGAGAACGTTCCAGGTTTGGAGAAGGACAGAGACATACTAGTAGGGGAAGCTCATAGAACCCCCACTAAACATGACCAAAAGAGATCCTCACCACAACACGTTGTAATCAAACTCACCACAGTGAAACACAAAGAAAAATTCTAACATGTGCAAGAGAGAACAATCAGATTACTCTCAGAGGAGCTCCAATTAGACTCACAGCAGACTCCTCATCAGAAACGCTACAGGCTAGAAGGGAATGGCGAGACATAGCCCAGGTACTAAGAGAGAAGAATTGCCAGCCCAGAATATTATATCCTGCAAAGCTATCATTTGTGAATGAAGGTGAAATAAAGACCTTTCAAAATAAACAGAAATTGAAAGAATTTGTTGCCACTCGTCCAGCCCTGGAAAAGATGCTTAAAGATGTGTTACACACAGAAACACAGAAACACGGTCATCTTAATATCAGACAACATAAACTTTAACACAAAAACTGTTAAGAGAGACAAAGAGGGGCACTATATAATAATTAAGGGTTCAATTAAACAGGAAGATACGACGATTATCAATGTATAGGCACCTAATTACAAGGCACCAGTTTATTTGAAAGATTTGTTAAGGGACTTAAAGGGAGACTTAGACTCCAATACAATAGTACTGGGGAACTTCAATATTCCACTCTCAGAAATAGACAGATCAACTGGACAGAAGATCAACAAGGAAACAGCAGATTTAAATATTTAAATGACACTATAGCCCAAATGGATCTAACAGATATCTACAGAACTTTTCATCCTACACATAAAGAATTAACATTCATCTCAGCAGTACATGGAACTTACTCTAGGATTGACCACATACTAGTCCATAAAGCAAGTCTCAGCAAATTCAAAAGAATTGGAATCATACCATGCAGCTTCTCAGACCACAGTGGAAAGCAGCTGGAAATTAGCAACTCAGGAATCCCTAGAGCATATGAAAACACATGGAGATTGAATAACATGCTATTGAATGAACACTGGGTCATAGAAGAAATCAAAAGAGAAATCAAAAACTTTCTGGAAGTAAATGAGGACAACAGCACAACATACCAAAACTTTTGGGATTCAGCAAAAGCAGTGTTAAGAGGAAAGTTTATATCAATAGGTGCCTACATCAAGACATTGGAAAGGCACCAAATAATGAGCTTTAAATGCATCTCAAGTATTTAGAAAAACTACAGCAAACCAGACCCAAATCTCATAGGAGAAGAGAAATAATTAAAATCAGAGAAGAAATCAACAGGATTGAATCAAAAAAAAAAACATTCTAAAAAATCAGCCAAAAGAGGAGCTGGTTTTTTGAAAAAATAAACAAAATTGACACCCCATTGACCCAACTAACTAAAAAACTAAGAGAAAAGACTCAAATCAATAAAATCAGAGATGAAAAAGGAAATATAACAACAGACACTACAGGAAAAAAAAGAATCATCAGAAATTACTACAAGGACTTGTATGCCAGCAAACAGGGAAATTTATCAGAAATGGATAGATTCCTGCACACATACAACCTACATAAATTGAACCAGGAATACATAGAAAACTTAAACAGACCCATAACTGAGACAGAAATTGAAAGAGTAATGAAGTCCCTCCCAACAAAGAAAAGCCCAGGACCAGATGGATTCACTGCTGAATTTTATCAGACATTTAAAGAAGAACTAACTCCAATTCTTCTCAAACTATTCAGAACAATTGAAAAAGAGGGAATCCTCCCAAATTCTTTCTATGAAGCCAGCATCACTTTAATTCCTAAGCCAGAAAAAGGTGCAGCATTGAAAGAGAATTATAGACCAATATCCCTGATGAACATAGATGAAAAAATCCTCAATAAAATTCTGTCCAATAGAATGCAACAACACAGCAGAAAGATCATCCACCCAGACCAAGTGGGATTTACCCTGGTATGCAGGGATGGTTCAGCGTTTGCAAATCAATCAATGTGATACACCACATTAACACTCTGCAGAAGAAAAACTTTATGATTATCTCAATATATGCAGAGAAAGCATTTGATAAAATACAATACCCTTTCATGATGAAAGCTGTAAGCAAACTGGGTATGGAAGGAACATTCCTCAATACAATCAAGGCAATTTATGAAAAACCAATGGTCAGCATCCATCTGAATGGGGAAAAATTGGAAGCATTTCCAATGAGATGATGTACCAGACAGGGATGCCCATTCTCACCACTGCTATTCAATATAGTTCTGGAAGCCTTAGCCAGAGCTATTAGGCAAGAAAAAGAAATTAAAGTGATACAAATTGGGAAGGAAGAACTCAAACTATCCCTCTTTGCTGATGATATGATTCTTTACTTAGGTGATCCAAAGAACTACACTAAGAGACTATTGGAATTCATAGAAGAGTTTGGCAAAGTAACAGGATATAAAATCAATGCACAAAAGTCAACAGCCTTTGTATACACAGGCAATGCCATGGCTGAGGAAGAACTTCTAAGATCAATACCATTCACAATAGCTACAAAAACAAATACCTTGGAATAATCTTAACCAAGTATGTTAAAGATTTCTACGATTAGTATTACAAAATCTTAAAGAAAGAAACAGAAGAGGATACCAAAAAATGGAAAAATCTTCCATTTCAAGGATTGGAAGAATCAACATCATCAAAATGTGCATTCTCCCAAAAGCAATTAATAGATTCAATGTGATACCAATCAAGATACCAAAGACATTTTTCACAGATCTAGAAAAAATGATGCTGAAATTCATACGGAGAAGCAAGAGACCTCGAATAGCTAAAGCAATCTTGTACAACAAAAACAAAGCCGGAGGAATCACAATACCAGATTTCAGGATATACTACAGGGCAGTTGTAATCAAAACAGCCTGGTACTAGTACAGAAACAGATGGATAGACCAATGGAACAGAATAGAAACACCAGAAATCAACCCAAACATCTACAGCCAACTTATATTTGATCAAGGATATAAAACCAATTCCTGGAGCAAGGACAGTCTATTCAATAAATGGTGCTGGGAAAATTGGATTTCCATGTGCAGAATCATGAAGCAAAACCCTTACCTTTCACCTTACACAAAAAATCACTCAACATGGATTAAAGACCTAAGTCTACGACCTGACACCATCAAACTATTAGAGAACATTGGAAACCCTGTAAGATATCGGCACCAGCTAAGAATTCTTGGAAAAGATCTCAGAAGCACAGGCAGTCAAATCCAAAATTAACTATTTGGATTGCATCAAATTGAGAAGTTTCTGTACTGCAAAAGAAATAGTCAAGAAAGTGAAGAAGCAACTGACAGAATGGGAAAAAAAAATTTGCAAACTATGCAACAGATAAAGGGTTGATAACCAGAGATCAAGAAACTCCACAACATCAAAACAAACAACCGACTCAATAGATGGGCCACGGACCTCAGTAGATATTTTTCAAAAGAGGAAATCCAAATGGCCAACAGACACATGAAAAAATGTTCAGGATCACTAGCAATCAGGGAAATGCAAATCAAAACCACAATGAGGTTTCGCCTCACTCAGTTAGAATGGCTCACATACAGAAATCTATCAACAACACATGCTGGCGAGGATGTGGGGAAAAGGGACACTAACCCACTGTTGGTGGGAATGCAAACTGGTAAAGCCTCTATGAAAGTCAGTCTGGAGATTGCTCAGTAACCTGAATATAAGCCTACCATACAACCCAGCCATCCCACTCCTTGGAATTTACCCAAAGGAAATGAAATTGTCAAACAAAAAAGCTGTCTGCACATTAATGTTTATTGCAGCTCAATTCACAATAGCTAAGACCTGGAACCAACCCAAATGCCCATCAACAGTAGACTGGATAAAGAAATGATGGGACATGTACTCTATAGAAAATTATACAGCAGTATAAAACAATGAAACCCTGTCATTTGCAACAAAATGGAGGAATCTGGAAAACATCATGCTTTGTGAAATAAGCCAATCCCAAAGGGACAAATATCATATGTTCTCCCTGATCAGTGACGACTAACCAACCACAAAAAAGGAAACCTGTTGAAGTGAAAGGGACACTATTATAAACAGTGACTTTATCAGGCCTTGACCTAACTGTTGATGTACAATGTAATACTTTATCCCTTTTAGTATTTTTTTTGTTCTAGTTAATACTATTGGTTGAACTCTGTAATCAACACATATTTATTCTTAGGTGTTGAAAATTAACTGAAAAGTGATCCCTGTTAAATATAAGAGTGGGAAAAAGAGAGGGAGGAGATGCACAGTTTTGGACATGCTCAATCGGACTTGCCCCAAATGATGTAGTTAGAAACGTGCCAGGGGATTCCAATACAATCCCATCAAGGTGGCATGTACCAATGCCATCTCACTAGTTCAAGTGATCAATTTCAGTTCACAACTGATCACACTGATAGGTCTAAGAGTCAAAGGGATCACACAAACAAGACTAGTGTCTGCTAATACTAACTGATAGAATCAAAAAGGGAGAGAATGATCCAACATGGGAAGTGGGAGACACAGCAGACTCATAGAATGGCAGATGTCCTAAATAGCACTCTGGCCTCAGAAACAGCCCTTAAGGCACTTGAATCTAGCTGAAGAGCCCATGAGAGTATTTTAGGCATGGAAAGCCAAGACACTCTAGCAAAAAAAAAAAAAAAAAAAAAAAGACCTAAATGAAAGGTTTCTGCAAGTGAGATCCCAGTAGAAAATACGAGTCATCAAAGAAGGAGGTACCTTTCTCTGAAGGGAGGAGAGAACTTCCACTTTGACTATAACCTTGTCTAAATAAGATTGAAGTCAGCGAACTCAAGAGGCTTCCCTAGCCTTGGCAACTCAAGACTAGAGCCTCGGGTGATTTCTGACGCCATAAACAAGAGTGTCAAATTGTTAAGTGAACAACAGGAGTCACTGTGCACTTACTCCTTATGTGGGATCTCTATCCTTAATGTGTTGTCCAATGGAATTAATGCTGTAACTAGTACTCAAACAGTACTTTACACTGTGTTTCTTTGTGGGTGCAAACTGTTAAAATCTTTACTTAATATATACTAAATTGATCTTCTGTATATAAAGAAAACTGAAAATGAATCTTGATGTGAATGGAATGGGAGAGGGAGCGGGAAAAGGGTGGGCTGCATGTGGGAGGTAGTTATGGGGGGGGAAGCCATTGTAACCCATAAACTGTACTTTGGAAATTTATATTTACTAAATAAAAGTTAAAAAAAATTAAAACTTAAAGAAAGAAAAGAAAACTGTAAAGTCCTTTGGAGAAACAATAAAAAGTACATAAGAGATGGTGAGAGGAATTAGCTGAATATATACTCTATCTTTTTCCCAATTGGCTGTTCAGGATCACCTATAGTTTAGAAGAAAAATCCTTAGGGGCCAGCACCATGGTTCATTTGGTTAATCTTCTGCCTGCAGTGCTAGCATCCTATATGGGCACCGGATTCTGTCCCGGTTGCTCCTCTTCCAGTCCAGCTCACTGTCCCGAGAGGACAGTGGAGGATCATCCAAGTGCTGGGCCCCTGCACCTGCATGGGAGACCAGGAAGAAGCACCTGGCTCCTGGCTTTGGATCAGCACAGTGCTGGCCATAGCAGCCTTTTTGGGGGTGAACCAATGGAAGGAAGACCTTTCTTTCTGTCTCTCTCTCTCACTGTCTATAACTCTACCTGTCAAATAAAATTTAAAAAAGAAAAATCCTCAGTCTATGATAATGGGGTTATGAGTCCCATGTAGAAATTCAAACTCATAGAGACATGTTCAGAAATGAATACTTTGTCTTCCTTTGAATATTTTTCTTTCAGGGCAGAAATTCTGGATTTTCCTTTTAAGATGCAACATTACAATAAAAAAAACTGGCCCCACCACTGACTCATGTGATTTACCTGTGTGTAAGTGGATGGATAAGTAGAGTACTTAGGACGTACTTATCAATAGGCCCAACTGCATAATTTGTAGGGCTCTATGCAAAATGAAAATGTGGAACCTTTTGTTCAGAAAGCATGAAATAGTACTGTAAGAAGTCTTAAAATTCAGATATTTATTTCTTCCTTCCCCTGTCTTCTGACTTGCCATGGTACATTTTATTTGCTATTTAATGTCATTCTAAGAATAATCATCTCTTAAAATTTGTAACATAAATTTAATCATAAACTTTTATATTTTGCAATACCAGCTTTAAGTGAAAATATAAAAGCATTTAACTCAGAAAAAAAAAGCATTTAACTCACATGTACAATACTGAAATTATGCAATTCTTCTTACAGGCTAGACTAGTATTTTTTTCTTGATAGAATAGAGAAATTTTGCACAAAAATAACTCAGCTGATTTCATTTCATGTTTTGAAACATGCACATTATACTGACACTTTCTACTTTGAGTGTACTGATGAACAAAGATAGACTGGGAAAAAACTATGATTTTTTCCCTTTCCTTCTCTTTAAAAATTTTTACTGGTTTTCATTTTATTCGAACTACAGAGAGACAGAGAAAGAGTCACAGATACAGACAAAGAGATATCTTCCAATCTTCCATCTGCTAGTTCACTCCTTAAATGCCTGTAACAATCATGATGGCCAGGAGCCCAAAACTCAACTCAGCTCAATTCTGGGCCTCTCATCTGGATTACAGGGAGTCAAGCACTTGAGCCATCACTGCTGTCTCCCAGGTCTGCATCAGTAGGAAACTGATCAGAAGTAGAACTGGGATTCAAACTAGGCACTCTAATATGGGATCGCAGGCCTCCCAAACAACAACCTAACTGTGGGGCATGAGCGCGGCCATGGTGCGGCCAGGCCAGGCCAGGCCCAGGGGCTCCGCATGCGCAGCTGCCCCCGGGTGCCCCCGCCTGAGCTGCGCGGAACGGAGCCTCAAGGAGCCAGGCCCGCGAACTAACCTGAGCCAGGGTCCATGGAGCCAGCCGGCGGGTGTCCTGGGGATGGCAGAGCAGGGAGAGACCCAGCGTGTGCGCACGTGGTCCCAGCCACCGCCATGGCGGACCAGGCGGCGCCAAGGAGGGGCAAAAAAGATGGCACCTAGAGGAAGTAAGATGGGCAGAACTCAAAAGCTAATTGGCTACGCAACATCAGGGGAGGTAACAAGACTAGTATAGACATATGGCTAGTCCTATAGAAATTCCCCCATAAAGTGATCTTTTAAGTGATAGGTTGGTCCTTAGCCCTGCCCCAATGATTCTGCAGTTTTATGCTATAAAAGGTTCAGTTACACACGGAGTAAATGAGTCCTCACTAGACTTGGCTCCCCGCTGCGTCTGATTGTCTCCGGGATTGGGAGGCTGGGGAATGGGCGAGCGGTGCACTCACCTTTCCTCGGACCCAGTCCATCTTTGTATGGGTGGACTCAGACCCTGCACCTAACTGCTATGCAAAAAACTTGCCCTTCCCTTTCCTTCTATGCTATCCTTTTCTGCATAAGGGGGCGGTTAATTAATCGGGGTGGAGGGATGAGTAAGAAGGAGTATGATTTTTTTCTTTGTCATCTATGTTTGTCAGATGCCATTGCCTTCTTCCTGCCTTTGAAGAAAGCTCTGGTTTGAACAGAAATCACGATGTCTTGGGACTGTTGGCACTCACATAGTCAGTCATAGACAAAACACATTTAACTATGTCACATTCAGTCTCACTGATCTCTCAGGCATTTGGGTCCCATGAAATTCTGTGCTCACATTACATCACAGCTGTTATGTGATTTGCAGAAAGAAAAAGCAAAGCAGATGTGCATGGCAAGTGTATCTTCTATGCCTAAAATCATTAAAATATAGTAATAAGAAATTAAGAATTTTAAGACAGCAAGAGCAAAATATTAACTCAAGCAGGAGATTGTTCTATGCATTATGAAGCCAGCTCTTACAGGCAGAGCTTTAAGAAAAAATAATTATATTTTCATAACAACCATATGAGGTCAGCATTATAATTATCTTCCATTTCAGAAATAGGGAACAGACACAGAAAGGTTAAGTACACTATTTAAGTGCTAATAAGAGCTAAGAAGTGGCAGATCTGGGATTTGAACCCAGGATTTTAGGTTCAAGAATTCATGATTGTAACCAGTACACACTGTTGCTTCTCTTTAGAGGCATTGATTTATAATTCAATTCCAAGTTTCTTTGGCTCCTTTTCCCTGCCTTACTTTTAAAAAATCTTTAACAGACAATTCATATTCATCATAAAGGAACCCATAGCTATTGCAGGCATTTACTATAATTGACTATAGTTGATGTTAGCAGCTATAATGAATAATGATAATAGCTATTTTGGAGTGCTTTCTATGGGCCCAGCAATTTGATGAGGTGGTTGTTGCTATTATGTGCCCTTATGGATGAGAACATAGAGGCCTAAGAGAAATCGAGTAACCTGTGTCAGACTCAGATAATAAGTGGTACAGTCAGGATTTGGCCTCAGACAATCTGACACCAACACCCATGAACTCACATAGTTTGTCATAGTGCTATGATTCTCCAGATGTCCATTTTAATGGTGTCAAGGGTGAGCAACCAGGATTAGCCCTGTAAACAGTTTCCTTCTGCTAGAATTTTGTTCAGTCTCACAGGCTCAAAATTAGAGGTATAATTTAGAGGCAAAAATAGAGTCTGACATTCAAATCTCTATCCTAGTACAAACTTGTTGTTTTCCACTAAAAGCTTCTTCTTCTGTTTGAAAAAATTCAAATAGTTTTAAACTAAAACAAGATGCCAGAAATATAAAAGAACCAAAAATTTAAGGATATTGCCTTTGGAGAAACTGTTATCTCTAGCTAATATACTCTAACCAAAGAGAGGTAGTAATTGGATGAACTGTCTTAATTGAATCTGATAGAGGAGAAAGCTGAAGTCTTGGTCTTGCTTCTGACGTCCACTAACACCACATAATTCTTTAAACAACCTTGAGATCAAAAGACACAAGCATAAAGCTGGAAAGCTCCCAGATCAGTCTCTAAAAGAGTTTTCTATTCAAAAGCTTCTTTCAGATAGTATAATTGCTACAATAGATCACATAATTAAATAACAAAAGCATAATCAGGATAACCATTTACCAAAAAAAAAAAAAACCCTTACCAAGTTAGGTAATAAAAAATGAAAAGAAAGCCTGAATAAATACTTTTGGTCTAGGACATAAAATTAACTATGGAGCTAAGGGACTGTTAAAGTCCAGAAGCTTTTTGTAATGATGAAAGACTTTTAAATTCCTGGCAAATTTTCAATGTGCACAAAGGAAAATTAGGACTGTTCCTCCTAACGGGTTTTGAATTATAAAATCATTTTATTTAAAAGTAGCTAATTTTTTTTACCTGATATTGTATATTTTACAAATAATTGAAGATCTATTCAAGAGCACTTGGTTCTCTTGTTAATGTTTACTTAAGGATCACAACGTATTACAGACATTTAAAACATAATGAAAACGTAAACTTACCAAAAACACACACACAAACAGGAAATACAGGGATAGAGAAGTGTATTTGCTGGTGGAAAAAGGCATCCATCTGCTTCCCTATTCCTCTTAATCACACAATTTGCCTGTTTTCTGTGTTTTAAATAGCAGCTGCCTTATCATTGGTGCCCCAGAGAACAGAGCCAGAAACAAAGTCCTAAGTGCAAACTTATGAAACTGGCGAAAGGGTTAGGAATTAACAGTCAAGAAACTGGTACAGAGAAGTGAGAGGAATATAATAATGTGTTATGGAGCTGGTTGTTGGCCACTGCTACTATGGGGAACACAGTACGCTAACTGACAAAAAGAAAAGGAGAAGTCATATAACATCTATCTCAAGTCACTGACACCCTGGGGGAAAAAAGGAGGTGTGTAGTTATTCATTGGCAGTTATTCTGCGGTCACCACGCCTTCCAACAAATACACATAGATACATGTGTATTCACACTTACCCACTTCAGGATTCCACATGTAGATCAAGTAGGTCCCAGTGGATGTCTCATACCCCTGTGAATTAGAAACTGCAGGTCAGGAAGCCAGAAGCATGCACTGGACAGCCTGATATGATGCCAGGGAGCTCCTGCCTGAGCTAGGGAGAAGCCTGCATAGAACATGTCACTGCAGTTGTGGTTGAAGTAAGAGGTGTGCAGTAGAGAGGATTTGAGCAGTGCCCAAGAGGAGCCCAATAGATTGGCCAAGTTCACTTCAGATCAATTTCTACTCTGTGTTCTGAGCAGCTGTTTTACAAACATTTTGGTGACATAGATAAATTCTTCCACTGTCTTCTTAAAGTAGTAAAGAAAGTATGCTAAAGGGGCCGGCGCCATGGTTCAATAGGCTAATACTCTGCATGCGGTGCCCTGGTCAGGGCACTGGATTCTGTCCTGGTTGCCCCTCTTCCAGGCCAGCTCTATGCTATGGCTCAGGAGTGCAGAGGAGGATGGCCTAAGTTCTTGGGCCCTGCACCTGCATGGGAGATCAGGAGAAGCACCTGGCTCCTAGTTTCGGATCCATGCAGCACGCCGGCTGCAGCCACCATTGGAGGGTGAACCAACAGTAAAAGGAAGACCTTTCTCTCTGTCTCTCTCTCACAGTGTCCACTCTGCATGTCAAAAAAAAAAAAAAAGTATGCTAAAGGAGTAACAAATGTCCCTTAATTGGATTTAAATTTTTCTTCTCCCTCAATCTCATATAATCTTAAACACCTTCCTCTCTTTTCTAATGAGAAGGTTAAAACTGGCCCCTTCCCATAGGGTTGCTGTTCACTGGAAGTAGTCACATCACTGTCAAGTTCAACCATCTTGCCTCTGCCTGAAGCATTCTCTGTTTTCTGTTGTACTTGTTTGTTTAAGCACCCTCTGTCTTAGACTGAACAATTTTTGATTCCAATAGCATCTTTCTTCAGCTTCTTCACTTTTCTGCACTGACATTCATCATCTTCTCTAGTCTCACTGTCTCTTTCCTCTCTTAATAGGAATGATTTCCCCACGGTCCTGATCTTCATCCACAGAATTTAGTCAGAGATGCATCAATATATCTTTCCATCAGAGGACATCCTCTTCCTCATTCCCAACCTTCTATCCACTCCTTCAGCTGTCTCCTCTCCGAAGCTCAAATAAAAGTGCTGAAACCAACATCTAAAACAGAGTCTGTACTAACCGAATTTGCAGCCCTCTCTATGAAGCTGTGTCTCCTATTTCTGTTAATAACATATTCATCCTTGCAGTTTCCTAGGGGCTAGGCCTTGTTTATCAGCACCTACTTAGTCTTATGTTATTAAGAATAATATGAATTTATTCTAGATGTTTCTCAAAAATAAAGAGCATTGGATTCTCTTGTTTTTAAATAAGTCAATAGAAAATGCACCCAGACTCCCTTGAAGGTCATCTGCATCTTCACGTTAACTTCACTTCATCTTAACTGTCCCAAAGATGAAGACCTTTTGGATCTAGAAAAGTCTGAAACAACAACAAAAAATTGTCACCTTCTTGCTAATGAACACTCTGGGAAACAAAAGATGATGGCTCAGGTACCTTTAAACTATTTGGGAGACCTGGATTGAGTTCTGGTCTCCTGGCTTTGACCTGCCCTATCCCCTACTATTGCAGCCATTTGAAGAAATGGTCAGCAGATGCGATCTCTCTTTCTCTCTCTCTATGTGTAGCAAGTAAATAATGTAGAGATAATTTTTAAAGTCTAAGATGCATTCTTTTATATTTTTAAATGGTTTCTTGATCATCTACATACTCATATATATAAAGGAACTTCAAAAGTTCATGGAAGGTACTTGAGGGGTTCCCAAGATGGCAGTATAGCAGGACAATTCAAGTCACATGGGGCAAAATAGATAGTTAAAAAGGAGAAAGGATACATGCCAGACATTGAGTCATGGGAAATTTATGATAGGAAGCCCAGGATGCCAACAGAGAGTGGGCAGGTTCAAATTGAAGGAGAAAATAAGAAAGGAAAGCAGAGTAGGCACAGCAGAAAAGTGGGACTGGGAGGCTAGCGCCAGCCCCCCAACAAACCCAATTAGAAGGGAAACTGTGGGACCATGGAACTACAGATAGCAGCAGGAGGAGAAGCTTGGCAAACTGTGTTTGAAGATCCACAAAGGAAAATAGAGATGGTATAAAGGAACAAATAGAGAGGTCAGGAATTCCCATGCCCATCTATGTCCCTCCCTGTCCCCAAATGGACATGAGGCCAGCTGGAAGAAGACATATTGTTTATTTATATGTTTGAATGTAAGCAGGAGACTACTACCTTTGCCTCCTGTGCACATGCCCATCAGTTGCAGGGGCGACCTCACCACACTCCCCACCCAGGAATGAGGACCACAACATTTCAGAATAATTTCCTCCCCACCATGCAAGGTATACAACAAGATGTCCTGAATAGAGAAAACTCAAGCTCATTCCACATGTGAGAAGTAAGCTGAGCCCCAGTAGGCAGGGGTCTGTGCACCAAAGCTCATACCCGCCCCATCAGGCTTGAGAAGTGAGCTGGGGCTGGAGCCGAGGCTCACTTGGCTAACCCTCCGCCTGCGGCACTAACACCCCGAGTTCTAGTCCTGGCTGGGGCACCAGATTCTGTCCTGGTTGCTCCTCTTCCTGTCCAGCTCTCTGCTGTGGCCCGGGAAGGCAGTGGAGGATGGCCCAGGTCCTTGGGCCCTGTACCTGCATGGGAGACCAGGAGGAAGCACCTGGATCCTGGCTTCGGATCGGTACAGTGCCGGCTGTAGCAACCACTTGGGGGGGTGAATCAACAGAAGGAAGACCTTTCTCTCTGTCTCTCTCTCTCACTGTCTAACTCTACTTGTAAAAAAAAGAGAGAGAGAGAGAGAGAAAGTGAGCTGGGCTCCAGTAGGCAGGGTTGCATGTTTCCACTTGCAATGCACAAATAGCAGCTCATATCATGGGAAACCTCACCATAAGCACAAAGAAACAAATTAAAGAGTAAGGAAACCAGGCCAAAAAAGAAAAGTATACAAACGCTGAAAAACAAAGGAAAAACTTTAAATAAGAATGAAGACATTATTAGTCCCTCAAAGGAACATTACAACTCTTCAATAATAGAAGGTGAAGATGCAGAGATCAAGGATCTGCCAGAAACAGAAAATTGTCAGATCACTTAGAACCAATCAGAAGCAGGGCTGGCACCATGGCTCCCTTGGTTAATCCTCCATCTGTGGTGCCTGCATCCCATATGGGCGCCGGGTTCTAGTCCCGGTTGCTCCAGGAAGAAGCACCTGGCTCCTGGCTTTGGATTGGCGCAGCTTCGTTCATTGCAGCCATTTAGGGAGTGAACCAATAGAAGGAAGACCTTTCTCTCTATCACTCTCTCACTATCTATAACTCTACCTGTCAAATAAAAAAAAAAGAAGCAATCAGAAGCAAATTCATAATCCAAATGAAAAGTACTCCCAAGAAACTGAGATATTAAATAGAAGTTAGAATGAAATACTAAAAATGAAGAATTCAATAGATCAAATAAAAAATGCAGTAGAAATCCTTAACAACAGAATAGGTGAGAAGGAAGAAAGAATATCGAACCAGAAGACAAATTTCGAAAAATATTACAGTCAGAGCAGATAAAAGAAGAAATTAGAAAACTAAAAAACATTGTTGGAGATCTACAAGATTCTGTCAAATGACCAAACATATGGATCCTAGGAATTCCCGAAGATGTGGAAAGAGAGAAAATATTAAAAGGCCTTCTTATTGAAATAATAACAGAAAATTTTCAAAATCTGGAGAAAGAAAGAGACACCAAGTACAGGAAGTACACAAAATCCCAAAAGACATAACCAAAAAAGATGTTCAAACGACACATTGTAGTAAAACTCCCCACAGTAAAACATAAAGAAAAAAATCTTAAAATGTGCACAAAAGAAAAGTCAAATCACATTCAGAGGAAATTCAATTAGACTCACTGCCAACTTGTCATCAGAAACTCTACAGGCAAGAAGAGAACGATGAAATATATTCCAAGTCTTAAAGAAAGAAAACTTGGGGCTTGCACGTGGTACAGTAGGTTAATCCTCTGTTTGTGGCACCAGCATCCCATATGGGCACTGGTTTTAGTCACAGCTACTCCACTTCTAATCCAGCTCTCTAATAAAGCCTGGGAAAGTACTACAAGAAGATTCAAGTCCTTGGGCCCCTGCACCCACATGGGAGACTGGAAGGAAGCACCTGGCTCCTGGCTTCAGTCAGCACAGCTCCAGCAGTTGCAGCCATCTGGGGAGCGAACCAAAGGAAGGAAGACCTTTCTCTCTGTCTTTCCCTCTCACTGTCTGTAATTCTCACTCTCAAATAAATAAATAATTTTTAAAATTTTATTTAATAAAAATAAATTTCCAAAGTACAGCTTTTGGATTACAGTGACTTCTCCCCTCCAAAAAAAAATTCCCTCCCACCCACAAGCCTCCTATCTCCTGCTCCTTCTCCCATTCCATTCATATCAAGATTCATTTTCAATTATTTTTATATACAGAAGATCAATTTAGTATATATTAAGTAAAGATTTCAACAGTTTGCACCCACACAGAAACACAAAGTGTAAAGTACTGTTTGAGTACTAGTTATACCGTTAATTCACATGTACAACACATTAAAGACAGAATTCCTACATGGGGAGTAAGTGCACAGTGACTCCTGTTGTTGACTTAACAATTGATACTCTTGTTTATGGCGTCAGTAATCACCCGAGGCTCTTGTCATGAGTTGCCAAGTCAATGGAAGCCTTTTGAGTTCGCCAACTCCAATCTTATTTAGACAAGGTTATAGTCAAAGTGGAAGTTCTCTCCTCCCTTCACAGAAATGTACCTCAGGTACCTCCTTCTTCTTTGATGGCCCATCTTTCCACTGGAATTTCACTCTCAGAGATCTTTCATTTAGATGTTTTGTTTGTTTGTTTGTTTGTTTTTCCAGAGTATCTTGGCTTTCCAGGCCTAAAATACCCTCATGGGCTCTTCAGCCAGATCCAAATGACTTAAGGGCTGATTCTTAGGCCAGAGTGCTGTTTAGCACATCTGCCATTCTATGAATCTGCTGTTATCCCACTTCCCATGTTGGATCATTCTCTCCTTTTTAACTCTATCAATTAGTATTAGCAGACACTAGTCTTGTTTATATGATTCCTTTGATTCTTAACCCTATCATTATGATCAATTGTGAACTGAAATTGATCAATTGGACTAGTGAGATGGCATTGGTACATACCACCTTTATGGGATTGAATTGGAATCGCTTGGCACATTACTAGCTCTACCGTTTGGGGAAAGTCCAATTGAGCATGCCCCAAATTGTACATCTCCTCCCTCTCTTATTCCCACTCTTATATTTAACAGAGATCACTTTTCAATTAAATTTACATCTAAGAATAAATATGTGTTGATTACAGAGTTCAACCAATAGTATTAACTAGAACAACAACAACAACAAAAAACTAACAGGAATCAAGTATTAGGTTGCTCAACAACAGTCAGGACAAGGGCTGATCAAGTCACTGTTTCTCATAGTGTCCATTTCACTTCATCAGGTTTCCTCTTTGGTGCTCGGTTAGTAGTCACTGATGAGGGAGAACATATATTTGTCCCTTTGGGACTGGCTTATTTCACAAAGCATGATGTTTTCCAAATTCCTCCATCTTGTTGCAAATGACCAGATTTCATTGTTTTATACTGCTGTATAGTTTTCTATAGAGTACATGTCCCATAATTTCTTTATCCAGTACACTGTTGATAGGCATTTAGGTTGATTCCAGGTCTTAGCTATTGTGAATTGAGCTGCAATAAACATTAATGTGCATACAGCTTTTTTATTTGACAATTTCATTTCCTTTGGGTAAATTCCAAGGAGTGGGATGCCTGGGATATATGGTAGGGTTATATTCAGGTTTCTGACGAATCTCCAGACTGACTTCCATTGAGGCTTAAGCAGTTTGCATTCCCACTAACAGTGGGTTAGTGTCCCTTCTTCCCCACATCCTCGCCAGCATGTGTTATTGATAGATTTCTGTATGTGAGCCATTATAACTGGGTGAGGTGAAACCTCATTGTGGTTTTGATTTGCATTTCCCTGATTGCTAGTGATCCTGAACATTTTTTCATGTGTCTGTTGGCCATTTGGATTTCCACTTTTGAAAAATGTCTATTGAGGCACATCTCTTAAGTGGGTTGTTTGTTTTGATGTTGTGGAGATTCTTGATCTCCTTGTAGATTCTGGTTATTAATCCTTTATCTGTTGCATAGTTTGCAAATAAATTTTCCCATTCTGTCAGTTGTCTCTTCACTTTCCTGTTTCTTTTGCATTACAGAAACTTCTCAATTTGATGCAATCCAAATAGTTAATTTTGGATTTGACTGCCTGTGCTTCTGAGATCTTTTCCAAGAAGTCTTTGCCAGTGCCTATATCTTACAGGGTTTCTCCAATGTTCTCTAATAATTTGATGGTGTCAGGTCGTAGACTTAGGTCTTTAATCCATGTGAGTGGACTTTCTATGTAAGGTGTAAGGTCTGGCTTCATGCTTCTGCACATGGAAATCCAGTTTTCCCAGCACCATTTATTGAATAGACTGTCCTTGCTCCAGGAAATGGTTTTAGATCCTTGATCAAATATAAGTTGGCTTTAGGTGTTTGGATTGATTTCTGGTGTTTCTATTCTGTTCCATTGGTCTATCCATCTGTACCTGTAACAGGCTGTTTTGATTATAACTGTCCTGTAGTATATCCTGAATTCTGGTATTGTGATGCCTCTGGCTTTGTTTTTGTTGTACAAAATTGCTTTAGCTATTTGAGTTCTCTTCCTTCTCCATATGAATTACAGTATCATTTTTCCAGATTTGAGAAGAATGTCTTTGATGTTTTGATTGGTATCACATTGAATCTATTAATTGCTTTTGGGAGAATGCACATTTTGATGATGTTGATTCTTCCAATCCTTGAAATGGAAGATTTTTCCATTTTTGGTATCCTCTTCTATTTTTTCATTAAAGTTTTGTAATTCTCAACATAGAGATCTGTCACATCCTTTTTTAAGTTTACTCCAAGGTATTTTATTTTTTTGTAGTTATTCTGAATGGTATTGATCTTAGAAGTTCTTCCTCAGCTGTGGCATTGCCTGTCTATACGAAGGCTATTGATTTTTGTGCATTGATTTTATATCCTGCTACTTTGCCAAACTTTTCTACGAGTTCCAATAGCCTCTTAGTAGAGTTCTTTGGATCCCTTAAATAAAGAATCATTTCATCTGCAAAGGATAGTTTGAGTTCTTCCTTCCAATTTGTTTCCCTTTAATTTTTTTTCTTGCCTCATGGCTCTGGCTAAGTCTTACAGAACTATATTGAATAGCAGTGGTGAGAGTGGGCATCCCTGTCCGGTACCAGATCTCAGTGGAAATGCTTCCAACTCTTCCCCATTCAGATGAATGCTGGCCGTGATTTTTCACAAATTGCTCTGATTGGATTGAGGAATGTTCCTTCCATACCCAGTTTGCTTAGGGTTTCTCTGCATCTAGTGAGATAATCTTATGGTTCTTCTTCTGTAGTTTGTTAATGTGGTGTATCACATTGATTGATTTGCGAACGCTGAACCATCCCTGCATACCAGGGTAAATCCCACTTGGTCTGGGTGGATGATCTTTCTGCTGTGTTGTTGCATTCTATTGGACAGAATTTTATTGAGGATTTTTGTTGGGAGGGACTTCATTACTCTTTCAATTTCTGTCTCAGTTATGGTCTCCCTAAGTTTTCTATGTCTTCATAGTTCAATTTAGGTAGAATCCAGGAATCTATCCATTTCTGATAGATTTCCCAGTTTGTTGGCATACAACTCTTTGTAGTAATTATGATGACTCTTTTTATTCCTGTGGTGTCTGTTGTTACATTCCACATTTTTCTCTTATTTTTTGATTTGAGTCTTTCCTCTTTTTTTTAGTTATTGGGCCAATGGTTTTTCAATTCTGTTTATTTTTTCAAAAAACAAGCTCTTCGTTTGGCTGATTGTTTCTAATTTTTTTTTTGATTCAATGCTATTGATTTCTTCTCTGATTTTAATTATTTCTCTTCTCCTACTAGATTTGGGTCTGGTTTGCTGCAGTTTTTCTAGATACTTGAGGTGCATTCAAAGCTCATTTATTTGGTGCCTTTCCAATTTCTTGATGTAGGCACTTATTGCTATTAATTTCCTCTTAACACTGCTTTTGCTGTATCCTGTAAGTTTTCATATGTTGTGTTGTCATCCTCATTTACATCCAGAGAGTTTTTGATTTCTCTTTTGATTTCTTCTATGACCCAGTGTTCATTCAGTAGCATGTTGTTCAGTCTCCATGTGTTTGCAAATGCTCTAGGGATTCCTGAGTTGCTAATTTCCAGCTTTATTCCACTGTAGTCTGAGAAGCTGCATGGTATAATTACAATTCTTTCGAATTTGCTGATACTTGCTTTATGGACTAGTATGTGGTCAATCCTGGAGTAGGATCCATGAACTGCTGAGAAGAATGTGTATTCTTCAATGTAGGATGAAAAGTTCTGTAGATATCTGTTAGATCCATTTGGGCTATAATGTCGATTAAATCTGCTGTTTCCTTGTTGATCTTCTGTCTGGTTGATCTATTTCTGAGAGTAGAGAATTGAAGTCTCCCAGTACTATTGTATTGGAGTCTAAGTCTCCCTTAAATCCCTTAACTAATCTTTTAAATAAACCGGTGCCCTGTAATTAGGTGCCTATACATTGATAATCGTTGTATCTTGCTGTTGAATTGAACCCTTAATTATTATATAGTGCCCCTCTTTGTCTCTCTTAACAGTTTTTGTGTTAAAGTTTATTTTGTCTGATATTAAGATGGCTATGCTGGCTCTTTTTTCATTTCTGTTGCCATGGAATATCTTTTTCCAGCCTTTCACTTTCAGTCTACATGCATCTTTGTTTGAAAGATGTGTTTCTTGAAAATAGCAAATAGATGGGTTTTGTTCCTTAATCAATTCAGCCAATATGTGCCTTTTAACTGGAGATTGACGCCATTAACATTTAATGCAACTATTGATAAGTCATAACACTGCCCTGGCATTTTCTCAAAGATACTTCTAATATATGTTTTGAACTTCCTGTGATCTTTTACTCAAGGTTTTCTTCCTTTACCTTCTTTCTTATAGATGGCCATGTTTCTGTGTGTAACACATCTTTAAGCATCTTTTCCAGGGCTGGACGAGTGGCAACAAATTCTTTCAATTTCTGTTTATTTTGAAAGGTCTTTATTTCACCTTCTGTGAAAGCTCTCATGAGAGAGCTTTGCAGGATATAATATTCTGGGCTGACAGTTCTTCTCTCTTAGTACCTGGGATATATCTCCCGATTCTCTCCTAGCCTGTAGGGGTTCTGATGAGGAGTCTGCTGTGAGTCTAATTGGAGCTCCTCTGAGAATAATCTGATGTTTCTCTCTTGCACATGTTAGAATCTTTTCTTTGTGTTTCACTGTGGTGAGTTTGATTACAACGTGTTGTGGTGAGGATCTCTTTTGGTCATGTTTAGTGGGGGTTCTATGAGCTTCCCCTACTAGTATGTCTCTGTCCTTCTCCAAACCTGGGACGTTCTCTGCTAGTATCTCACTAAAAAGGCCTTCTAATCCCTTCTCTCTCTCCATGCCTTCAGGAACTCCTAGAACCCGAATGTTGGGTTTTTAAATAGTATTCTGTGGATTCCCAACAATACTTTTTAGATTTCTAACTCCCTCTTCTTTTCTTTGCTTTGGCTGTATACTTTCCTGTGGTCTGTCTTCTAAGTCCGATATTCTCTCTTCTGCTTCACTGATTCTGTTTTTAAGGCTGTTAAATGTGTTTGTCATTTGATCTATTGAATTCTTCATTTCATTTTGATATTTTTTCAATATCACAATTTCATGTTCTACTAGATTCCTCATTTCTTTTGATTCCTCCTTAGGATGTCATTTTCATGAGAGAGATTTTCTATCCTGTCCAGTAAGGACTTCTGTAGTTCAAGCATTTGTTTTTGATAAGTTCTAGATGTTCTTATCATACATTTTTTGAAATCCATATCTTGCATTTCTTCTATCTCATCATCTTCATAATCTTGAAGTGTCATGTTTATTTGAGGGTGTCATAATGTTTCCCTAGTTCTTGTTTCCTCAGTTTCTGTATTTGTTGGTTGGCATTATAGAGATATTCTTTGGTTTCTTCTTTAATTTCCATGCTGTGTTAGCTTTTCTTGTTATACTACATCTCTAGATTAAGTGGACTGGCTGCTTTTGGTGGATCCTTAGAAGCTTGTGATGGGTGTCGCCAGAGAGGTCTGTTCAGTTCTTCAGAGTTAAGGGTGTGCCAAACGTGACACACTGGTTTGGCATGGTAGATCTTCTTTCTCTCTCTCTATGTCTCTCTTTCTCTCTCTCTCTTTTTTTTTTTTTGTATTCAGAAGTGAATTAATTCCACACAGGTGAGCTATTCTCCCTGAAGGCATTCAGTGTTTGAGCGCTGGTCCCTCCCTCTCCTGCGTTGGCTCTTCCTTCTGCTTTTCCGCCAGTGTCTTGGGTTACTGAGGTTTCGCCTCACCTCCGTTTCCAGTGCTGGTGCGTAGACTCGGTGGCTGGGGTCCTGAGCCATGGGCGTCCATGCCATCCATGTAGGTCCACTGTGTTCCACCAGTTCCAGAAGAGTTTCCTCTGCATTTTTTTCCCTAACTCTTCCCTGAAACTACAGTATCTCGACTTTTATTAAACTATCTCTTCCTGGACTATCAGTGTGCTCCCTCCCTATTCTGCCATCTTGGAGGACTCCAATAAATAAAGTATTTAAAAAAGAGAGATAAAAAAAAAACTGTCAACCCAAATACTTTACCCTGCAAAGCTCTTATTTATGAATGAAGGAGAAATAACAATCTTCCAAAACAAACAGAATTTGAAAGAGTTTGTAACTACTAGCCCAGTCCTACAAAAGATGCTCAGGTATGTGCAACATACAGAAACACACAAACAGGAACATCACTATGAATGAAAATGAATGTAGAAAATGATTCAGCAATGTACAAAGGAAACCCAAAATAAAAAATGAGGACTATTTACAGAAAAATGACAGGGCAAAGTCAGTACTTAACAGTAAGTTGCCCTTTTCTATTTTCCACAAACTTTTTGAAGCACTCTTGTACATATACAGTCAGCCTTCCACATCTGAGGATTCTGCAGATCATAGATTGAAAATGTTTTTAGGTCTCCAGCAGCTTCATCTGTTCTAAACTTGTACAGACATTTTATTTTTTTATTTCCCCTAGACAATAGACTGGTATTGCATTTTGTGTTACAAATAATTTAGATAAAATATGGGATGTTGTACATAGATTATATGCAAACACTGAGCTATGCTATATTAGAGACTTGAGGATGCATAGAATTTGGGACACATGGAGTTCCTGAAACACACCACTCATGCATACAGACAAATGACTTTATGAAAGCATATATAGTTATGTCCACATATAAGACTTTGGTAATACAAGAATAATACAATATATGCAACATCACAGAAATCTTTCAAAGTATCAGATATAGTTCTAATACATTGTTTATAGTAGTTTGCACAAAAATCTACTTATGCATTGTATTACTGATAAGTTTTTCCCTGTGAACAATATTGATGTGATGAACCTTGTAAATAAGCCTTATATATTGAATTCTTTATGTAGAATAGATTACAAGAGAAGTAATTACTGGGTCATAAGGGTATATGCAATTTTTGTGGATTTTGAGAATTGCTCTCACACTTCAAAGAATTTTATGGGCATGCCATTTTCTCCACTTTTAGGAAGCAATAGATTTTATGTTCATTTTAATATTTACTAGTTAAAATGGAAAAAGTGAAATCTATTGCCTATATTTGTTTTCAGCTATTAATGTGCTTGTGAATCTTTCATTACTTTGATGACATATATTTTCACTGATACAAATGTTTTCTTAATATCTGTTGCCACTTTCTATTGTTTATACTTTGCTTATTAATTTTGGAGTCTTGTATAGTACGACCATTAGCCTTCTTCACTGCTGTACACATTATTTATAAGTTTATTTTGGATTTATTCCCTTTGTTTATGTAACTTCTGCCATAATGAGAGTTATAAATTTTACTCAATTAGTTCTCTCTTTTCGTTCATGTCATTTAGGTTTTGGAAAACTTCACTGCCTCTGAAATGTTTAACCTGGTAGAATTTTCTTATAAGATGTTTATTTTATTTTTGCATTTAAATATTTAAGCCAATAAGAAATTATTTTTAGTATATGGGCTGTTGAAGAAAGTACTAGAAATTATTTTTATATGGTAGCAGAATAGAGCTCTTTTTTTCCCAGGAGTATTTTTTCTTTACAGATAATTAGTTGTTCTTATTTGTTAAATAATGCATGTATTAAATAATCCATTATTTTTTCCTCTTTGGTGAAATATTACCTATGCCATGTTTTAAATGGTCATATATACCAGGACCCACTTTTGGATTCTCTTAACCTTCTGTGTTTCCAACTTGTCCATTCCTTGGGCCAAACCATCATGATTTATGAGCAGAAGCTTTCTGTACAACAATAAATTTTAAATCTATAAGGCAAGTCACTTCTCACTATTCTTCCTTTGGGAATTATTGAATATTTATTCTTATATATAAAGTTAAATATTGTTTTATTAAGCAACTACTAAGTTTCTAACTATAAAGAAATTACATATATGTATATAAATATATTTGCAGGTTGTTTTTTTTTTTTTTTTTGACAGGCAGAGTTAGACAGTTAGAGAGAGAGAGAGACAGAGAGAAAAGTCTTCCTTCTGTTGGTTCACCCCCTAAATGGCCGCTACGTCCGGTGTGCTGAGCAGATCTGAAACCAGGAGCCAGGTGCTTCTTACTGGTCTCCCATGTGGGTGCAGGGCCCAAGGACCTGGGCCATCCTCCACTGCCTTCCTGGGCCACAGCAGAGAGCTGGACTGGAAGAGGAGCAACCAGGACAGAATCCGGCACTCTGACTAAGACTAGAATCCAGGATGCTGGCTCCGCAGGCGGAGGGTTAGCCAAGTAAACCGTGGCACCGGTTTTCAAGAAATTAATTTTTATACTGTCAAATCTTCTAAGGTATATCCAAATATTGAACAATAATCTTAGATTTTAGTATTATTGTTCATGAAAGTTTTAATCCTCTTTGCTAAATTTATTACTAAAAATGTATTGGTACTTTCCTGGTGAGAGTAGACTACCCCATTTTTCTTTGTAGGTACCAAATTCAATTACTTTATTTTAAATTTTATTTGGTTGAGCACTATTTTTCCAGAATTCTGTTTCTGTGTAGTTATGGATTAGAATTGGCCAAAAACATGAAATTTTGAAGGTAGAAATGAAGCAAAAGCCACTAAGCTCTGTACAGATGCACAGTTGGTTCCTGTTTGTTTTTGTTCTTTTCCACCTCTCCATTGGTCCTAATGATAATAAAGACCTTCCAGCAGTATTTCATTGTGAACTTCATTGGCAATGAAGAATCAACAGTTATTCACTGACATCTAAATAATCAGCCATGAACTTCTATACAAGTCTCTTTCATGGTTCCAACTACAGTAACCAGATAGACCTTGTGCTTGGTGTGCAAGTTGAGAAATACCTTCCCAAAGTCAGTGAACTGTTTTTCTCTGCTTATTCAACTCTTCCTTTGATATCTTTACATTCTAAGACTATAGTGAGTAATGTTTAATTCATGTAATGAATTTCTTCTTTCATAATATTCCTAGTAGTTTCACTTCACTAATTGAAATATGATTTACTGTCAGGAAAGTACATTTTTTATGTTCATATTATACCCAATCACTGCTAAATTATATCAATTTTCTTACATCTTTGTAAAATATCTCACATTTTCCAATTAAATTTTTTTTATCAGTTCTTCTCTTCCTTTTTGTTAATATTTTTTCTTTTGACAATTGATCAATTTGCTGGAACTTCTAGGATAATGTCAAATTAGAGAAAAGCCAATTGTGTGAGCTACCAGAATAGTAAAAAATAGGATACTAGTTCCTGTGGGATCTTTGGAGAAAGTTTTCTGCTCCCTAGTTCTCTCACACTCCCTAAGCCTCATGTATGGCAGCACTCAGCCTGTCAGCTCAGTCCTTTGATTTCTGGCTAGGGTATCTGACATAATCATGTTATGCCTGCAGTCCGTGGTCCCCCGAAATCAACCACCAGAGACCGAAGTTGAAGCCAATTAGCAGGGTCGTTTTTATTACGAGTTCGAATCCGGGCCTCTCAGTGCCTCCAGAAGAGGAAGCCCCCCGAGAAGCCCCGAGCCCAATTCTAACAGAGCTTTTATTATCATGTACAAGCAGGCTTTAGGGGAATGCTTAGGTCAAGTTGACACTTCTGATAAGACACCTGCTGCCGACTCCAGGGTAAGGGCTGGTTGTTATCTCAAGCTTTAAACCTCCCTTTTACATTCTTGGACCTGGGTCTAGCCAGATGGAGGAAAGGGGGAGTGTAGGATAGCAAGGGCCAGGAACAGGCAGTGGTGTAGTTTGTACAACAATCAACTTATTGTAGTTACTGGATTACTTAGCTCAACATCCAGCATAATACATGTATGAAGTCAAGGACACTTAGCATTGCTTATTATTACTACTAGTTGCCTACTAAGCTAATGTGATTACACTTTAGGTTACATTAAAATAATAATAATATTTTCTAGTAAAAGCTGGTTGTGCCGGTGTCTTCTCAATCATACAAGGCTGAAGCTCATACCTTCTATTCCTTAACATCACTACTCACATCAGGACAAGCTTCATGGGTGTGTGATCTGAGCAGACACACAAAGCCCTGAACAAACAAGGCCCCCATGTTGGCTTAATACTCTTTTGTCATTAAAAAGTCCTAATAATTTTTGGTTAAAAGTTCCTGTGTATGTGTTTTATGCCCAAAACATGAGCCATTCTTGCTCCTACATAAAGAGACAATATCTCTTGCAACAGATACAGGGTTGATAACCAGAATCTACAAAGAGATCAAGAAAACTCCACAACATCAAAACAAACAACCCACTTAAGAGATGTGCCTCAATAGACATTTTTCAAAAGTGGAAATCCAAATGGCCAACAGACACATGAAAAAATGTTCAGGATCACTAGCAATCAGGGAAATGCAAATCAAAACCACAATGAGGTTTCACCTCACCCAGTTATAATGGCTCACATACAGAAATCTATCAATAACACATGCTGGCGAGGATGTGGGAAAAAGGGACACTAACCCACTGTTAGTGGGAATGCAAACTGCTTAAGCCTCAATGGAAGTCAGTCTGGAGATTCCTCAGAAACCTGAATATAACCCTACCATACAACCCAGCCATCCCATTTCCATCCCAGAGATAAGTGAGTGTGGAAAAAAGCTGTGCGAACTTGATATCTTCACTTCCCCAAATTCATCTCCTCAACACCTGTCATTAGGCAGCTAGAGTCATAGAGGCCAGACCAGGAAGCAACATTACTGGAGGAAGAACAGTCATTAAAGTGCTACCTGTTCTCACATTCCAGATTTCCAGAAGTACACATTTGAGTGAACAGAGTTAGAAATAAATTTATATGAAAGATGGGATGTGCAGCCTGTAGGTGGCAGCTTCCCTGGGACGTAGTGCACATGAGAAGCTAAAAAATTTGGATCTGAGATATGGATCTGGCAGGTACATGTACAATAGAAAAAAATAACTCCCACTGGATTCAAACCAACCATATTGCTCTTGTGTTTGAGGTTCATGATTCACAGCTATAGCCCAGACAAGGAAATGAGAAGAAACATAGTAATACAGCTACTGATGAAGAAATTCTATTTTTATACACAAGATAGAGAGAAGGAGAACTTATTCAATAGTATTCACTAAGTAAACTGTAATCACAAGACTTCAGGCCAATACATAATCAAACACTAGCAGCTGGACACCATCTCACAGGTGGGTGATGTAAAGGGGGAAGTACAAGAGCCAAACTGGCAATGATTCCTGGAAAATGAGGGACAAGGTAAAATACTCATTGTTTGAGGAGAATGAGCTTTCTTTTGAGATGGCTGAATTATTCTGATGAAAAGCAAAGGACTGAGCTCTATAGAGAAGATGATAAATAAGTTAGTTTTATTTAATCTCAAATTCTCAATTGATCTATGAATATGAACATTTCCTATGAATGCTACGTCTGAAAAGAGAGATGAGTAAAAAAAAAATCAACCAATCATGACTTCTAAATGCACCACTAATCACTTCCCAATATATTAAATTATAACTGGTTTGAACTTAGTGTCTTTTATAATTTCATCTATCCAGGTTTTAATTTTCTTCATGAGCTGTGAACACAAAAGGCAGTTTATGTTGACATTACAGGTTTCAAATGATGCTTTGTGGAGTCCTGACAGTATTTGCATCCACATCACTTGAGACACATGAGTGTTTGATGAGAGTATGGGGTGGCAAGGTACAAAATTATGCTTATCATCATACCTCAGCTAATTTCTAGGCATACTTCTTTGTGAGAAATGATAAATGCCAGGTTCTTTAAGGTTTTCTTTGGTGTCACCCTAGAAGTAAGAAACAAGAAAGGAGACAACATGAATAGAAAGTTCTAAATCTCCAACCATTTACACATCTCAGTAAGAAGTTACATATGGGCCTTCTATAATCACATTGGGAGAATTTATTTTGTGGTTAAAAAAGGATGGCAGAGGCCGGCGCCATGGCTCAATAGGCTAATCCTCCACCTTGCGGCACTGGCACACCGGTTTTAGTCCCAGTTGGGGCACCGGATTATGTCCCGGTTGCACCTCTTCCAGGTCAGCTCTCTGCTGTGGCCCGGGAGTTCAGTGGAGGATGGCCCAAGTGCTTGGGCCCTACACCCGCATGGGAGACCAGGAGAAGCACCTGGCTCCTGCCTTCGGAACAGCACGGTGCGCAGGCTGCAGCGCGCTGGCCGCAGTGGACATTGGAGGGTGAACCAACGGTAAAGGAAGACCTTTCTCTCTGTCTCTCTCTCTCTCTCTCACTGTCCACTCTGCCTGTCAAAAAATGAAAGAAAAAGGATGGCAGAAAGAAATGATAGATGATATATGATGATAATAGATGATAGGTAGATAGAAGCACAAACCTGTAAAATTTTAAGAAAAAATGCTAGCTAGCTAGCTAGCTAGGTAGATGATAAATATATGTTTACATCCATATATACATATACATACATATATAAATAGAAAGCAGCATAGACCTATAGAATTTTCTATTAACTTTTTATTAATCTGGACCCATTCCAATTATTTCTACTTCCCTGTCTTGTTATTTGTCTGAAGTCTGCTCTGATTTTTTGTTTCAGACTTATATCTATCCTGGCAGGCTGCAGATTGTCTTCAATATACTCATTGTTTTATCATTTTCCAAAGACACATTTTCTCCAGTTCAGTGTTATGGTCCTGTGTTACTTCCCACAACTCCTCAAAGATTGTTGACAGTGATTTTCTCCACTCATTCTGTCAGAATAGTGAGCACAAGCCAGGCATAATCAAGGTACTAGGACTGAAAATTAATCAGGAATGTGCAATATTATTTACCACCCATAAGAAAAAGGTAAACACAATTTTCTTCTTATTTTGGTGTATATACGACTTCTAAGAAGAGTTATTTATTTGAAAGGCAGAGTAACAGAGAGAGGGAGTAACAGAGAGAGAAAGAGAGATCTTCTATTTGCTGGTTCACTCCATAAATGGTTGCAATAACCAAGGCTTGGCCAGAATGAAGACAGGATACAGTGGCCAAGAACTTCACATGGGTGGCAGTGGATGAAGTACTTTGGTCATATTCTTCTGCTTCCCATGGCACATTTGCAGGAAACTGGATCAGAAGCAGAGCAGCCAGGACTTGAACCCATACTCTAATATGGGATGCCAGTGTCGCAGGCATTCGCTTAACCTGCTGTACCACAACACTGGCTCTCTTAGGTCTATATTTCTTTCAAGCCACACTGTAACTCATATTGATAAGAAAATTAGAACAGAAGTTGAAGTTGAAAAATCTACAATTCTGGGGCTGGCACTGTGGCACAGTGGGTTAAAGCCCTGGCCTGAAGCGCTGGCATTCCATATGGGGGCCAGTTCTAGTCCTCTTCTGATCGAGCTCTCTGCTATGGCCTGGGATAGCAGTAGAAGATGGCCCAAGTCGTTGGGCCCCTGTACCCATGTGGGAGATCCGGAAGAAGCACCTGGCTCCTGGCTTTGGATCGGTGCAGTTCTGGCCATGTGGCCAACTGGGGAGTGAACAAGCAGATGGAAGACCTCTCTCTCTCTGTCTCTACCTCTCTCTCTGTAACTCTGTCTTTCAAATGAATAAAATGAATCTTTTTAAAAAAAGGAAAATCTACCATTCTTATTGACCTGAAAACACATCATTATATACCTAATAGGGCTCCTTATTCAACTTCTTATTGTAAATATGCCATTAAATATTTATATTGCTATTAATTGTTTTTAGATTTTAAACTTTCAAAACAAGTCCTTATACTCTTGGTGTTGCTATATAGCACTCATTCTGTCATTTATCTAGTCTGAATACATACGTACGTTTAGATATTAACAAATGTTTTGTGTTATATGTGATACTAGATGTGTTAAATTAAATAATGAACAAGATAAGGCCATTTTCCAACTTTTCACAATGGATGTGGAAAATTATTATATGAACAAAGTGACTGTTATATATTTTAAACTAAAAGAGACATTTAAAAAAGCGATACATTAGTACATTAGCAGGAAGCTAGAATCAGGAGTGGAACCAGAGCTAAAACCCAGGTGTTCCAAAATGGGTTGTCAAAACCCCAAGCAGCATCTTAACTGCTATGCTAAACACATACCCTAAATATTAGAAGAGCTGTTTCAAGAACAAAGAAAATTATAAGGAAACAATAAAGATATGAGTCAATGTGAGACTGTCAATCCAAGAATAAAGAGATTTTCAGTAAGGAGCCAGGAGGCCTAAGTTTTACCACGATTTTAGAACTTATTTGCTATATTGCCTTGGGCCAATCATTTAAATTTTTAGTAAAATTTTAAGACCTTCCCAAATATGAGGGTCCCCAAGTCATAAATACAATTGTTTTTATATCAGACATTTTAACATTCAGAGCTAGCAGATTTTTCAGTGTTTTAATTTATTATTCATAAAGCATTGATTCAACTGAAAGTAACTGAGCATAAAGTATACTATACATCTGGGACTGTGCTAGGTACAGAACATGAAGATTCACTATCCTTTAAAGTATGTGGTATATAAAATATACTTGCATTCAGGAACATATTAAGATAGAAATAAGATTAAGTATGGGAATCCTAAACTAAAGATAGCTTATAAAATTGTAACAGACAGATGTCAACATAAAATAGTATTTGCAATACAAAGATAGAGTGATCCGATGAAAACTGTTACTATGTATTATGAAGAAATGAAAAAAAAATGAAATTAGAGGAAATAATTACCACTAATAAAAAATAAGACCTGAAAGAAGTAATGAAAGAAGTAAATCTATATTAAATTTGAAGTTATAATTACTAGAATGCTACTGTTTTAATATACCTACTTTAATTGGCAGCTGGTAATAGCACTTGATTCTCTGTGGGTACTTCCTTTTCTAACTCTGATTTCATATTAATTTGAATTCCAACATACAAGGATAATTTCTTGGTCAGATTCTCCCAGAAGGTGACACTGAGCCTAAGAAATTTGAGTTCAAGGGATTGATAAAAGAGATGTTTCCCCAAGAAGTAAAAAGAAAATGGGAGAAGGAAGATAGGGAAGAATAGAAAGTAAAACAAGCAGGTGATTTCAGATGAAGTACCATCCTCAGCTTGCTACAAGAGACTTCTGTCATATAAATTGCGAAGGAACTGGGATTTTAAATGCCACACTAGTTCAGTAAATGGCTACATACCAACCTGGGATCACCATAGTTTCACAGATATTCATCTTCTCCCTTACCCTCCCTCTCTCCCTTCATGGGCCAGGTTAGCCCAGGGAAATCTAAAGATAATAGCTGCAACATTATATGAACAAAGCATACAAAACATATCCATGAGTTCAAAGGACACATGAAGAAGATCAGAAGGGATCTTCCCAGGGCATCAGTGGTGTTCACTACATGCAGAGATATGAATTAGGTCTGCCCAATAGCATATTGCTTGTCCTGGGCATAATGAATGCTTTCAAATTAGCATACAGCCCAAGGCTATCTAACTAGAAAGTTGAGAAGCATCCATAGAGAGACTCAGAAAAGTTGATGGAAGTCTGGTGCTTCTGGAAGGTATCTTTCTACCATGAAGAGACTATCTGCCCAAGAATGGAATCAAATGAGAGGGAGGCAGAGTGAACAGATAGTGAGTACAAGGTGGAATACAGTGACATTATGTGAACCACTGTATCACCTGGTTTAACATCTGAATCAGAGTTTCTGTGATATGGCCATTAATTATTTCCCTTTTTATCCTTGGGCTAGTTTGAGTTTCTCTTACTTCTAATAAAAACAATCTTATCTTTTACTCATTGTTAATAATGTAATGGAGTTGATTCATTCTCTGAATAGTTTACTGAACTATGAGGTCTTTACACCTTGATTCTATGAAACCTGTTATTCTGATGTATATACTCCTGATAAAAGGGGCTATTACCATTGCTATGTGAAGAAAAGTATCAACTTAGAAGACAGACCATCCGTCTTTCCTTGGCAACATGGCTAGCTGTGATCAATATCGAACTGTCTTCCAACTGAATGTTTTTGGTTTCTCCATAGAAGTCTGAATGGAAGAAAAAAATATGGTGTAGAATCTTTTAATTCTGCCCCCACCCCATACTGAGAAACAAATGGTCAGGAAGAGCTTCAGAAAAAATATAGTAAAGTTTACACCATAAGGGGAAATTCTTGAGCACTCAAAAGAACAAACAGGAAAGAGTCAAATAAAGAAATAGACAACATGAAATTAGTAGCTCAAGATTGGGAAAATTGAAAATGTCAAGTTGTAGATAAAAGAGAAAGTAAGTAGATGTCTCTTGATATATATTTCAAATCATTCATTCATGTACTCTTATTAACTCTTATTAACTATAGTGATCAGCAACATCTTAGACTTTGTATAAAAGGGTTTCTTTCAAAAAGTTAACAGAAAATGCTCTTTGAATGTTAATTCCATTTTTCCATTCTGTTTTTGAAGTACTCTCATACTAGATAATAAGGCTACAAAAAAAGTTCCTGCATTTATAAAGCAAATTACCTTTTTCCTTCCTCCTTCTCTTCTCCTTTCTCTTCATTTTTTTCACTTTATTTATCATTATCATTACCTTCATTCTTTTCATTCATTATCATTATCTTCATTCATTATCATTACCTACATTCATTTTATTATACTATTCTAAGATGGAAAAATTACTATCTGCCAAAAATAGTGACAGAAAGAAAAGATAGTATATTATATATTCCAACTGAATCAAGATAAAGATATTTACAAAGGGGGACAAGTAAGAAACAATTATTTTCCTTACCAACAAAAAGACCTTAGTTGCCAAAGACCACAGAACAATACCAAACTCAGATTCTGTAATCAGTCACATATATTCATTGCTATTTGCTATCAAAACAATTATTAGAATTATGCTCAATTATATAAAGAAAAATTTGCTCAGGAATGAATATGCCATCTGAAAAAGAACATAAACTGAAATGGAGGAATGTGGTTTCGGCATCTCATATGGGCACAGTTTTGTGTCTAAGCTATTCCTCTTCTGATCCAGCTCTCTGCTAATGGCCTAAGAAAGCTGTGGAGGGTGGCCAAAGTGCTTGGGCCTCTGTAAGAACATGGGAGATTCTGAGGAAGCTTCTGGCTCCTGGCTTTGGATCAGCTCTTCTCCGGCCATTGCAGCCAATTGAGGCGTGAACCAGCATTTGAAAGACATCTCATTCTGTCTCTCCCTCTCTCTATCTCCAACTCTGCTTCTTAAATGAATAAATGAATGAATGAATATATAAATAAATAAATAAATGTTTTTTTAATAAATACAAAAACTGAAGTGGAATTGTTCTTAAAACATTATGTTAGCGGTGGGTTCCAAGATGGTGGAATAGGGAGGGAGCTTATTGATCTAGTCCAGGAGAAGATATTTTAATAAAAGTGGAGATAGTGTAGTCTCAGGGAAGAGTTAGGGAAAAAAACAGCAGAGGAAACTATTCCATAATTAGAGGGACACGGTGGACCTATGTGGAGGGCATGGGCTCCCACAGCTTGGGACCCCAGCAGCAGAGATCCTACGCACCAGTGCTAGAAAGTGAGGTGAGACAAGACCGCAGTAGCCCAAGACACTGTTGGAAAAATGGCAGAAAGAGCCTAGAGGGAATGAGGCTTGAAGTCCCTTTGGGGAAAGTATACCAGCCTAACTAGAGGAGAGAAAAAATAAAAAGGACAGTGTAGACACGATTCTCTCTCTCCAATCACCTTACAAAAGCATATGAGCCGATAGAGCGGGTGCCATTTAGTACACAGATAACAGCTGCACCAGCTCGTGTCTGCGCCTGGTAGTCAGCTGAGTGAAGAAACCAGACTCTGTTGGGACGTAATAACAGGAGGCTAAGACCTAGTAAATGTGTGGAGCTTCTGAACCAGGACTGTAAAAAAAAAAAAAAAAAAAAAAAAAAACAAAAACAAAAACAAAAACAAAAACAAAACAAAACTGAGGGTGTGTGGGAGAACTCATGGAGTGGCTGAGACTTTGAGTAGTCTTGGTGGATGATGCCACAAGCTCAGTTGGTCCTTGCTACCCAGTGAGAGACATTGTAGGGGAATCTGAGCTTACACTAAGGACTGCACTGTTCCTTTGTGTGGTCCTTGGGACAGAGCAGACAAATATTATACCCACTGGGGCTGGCACTCAGGCACTGATCAACATTGAAGAGAAGAGCTCAGCTGAGCAAAATTACTTCCCTTCTGAGAGAGAGAGAAAGAGAGAGAGAGAGAGGACTTACCATGCCAAACCTGGGTGTGTCACCTTTGGCATGCCCTTAACCCTGAAGAACTGAACAGAGCTCTCTGGCCACATCCACCACAAGCCTCTAAAGAATCACCAAAAGCAGACAGCCTGCTTATCTACAGAGTCATAGTACAATTAGAAGAGCTGCCTCAGCAGAAAAAACAAAAGAAGAAACCGAGTGTCTCCACAAATGTCAAACAACAAACGCAACAATCAAAGAAACAAGAATAAAGATGAAAACACAATGCTCCCAAAAGATATGACACTTCAATACAAGATTATGAAGATGATGAGATAGAAAAAATTTAAGAAATGGAACTCAAAAAAATTGATGATAAGAATACTTAGAAGTAATCAAAAACAAAATGCACATACTACTGAAATCCATGGAAAACATGAAAGAAACAAGGAAACAGCAAATTTAATTGACACTATAGACCAAATGGAACTAACAGATATCTACAGAACGATTGATCCCACACTTGAAGAATACACATTCTTCTCAGCAGTGCATGGAACTTACTCTAGGATTGACCACATACTAGTCCATAAGCAAGTCTCAGAAAATTCAAAAGAATTCATACTATGAATTCTTACCATACATCGAAATCATACCATGCATATCTCAGATCACAATGGAATGAAGCTGGAAATTAGCAACTCAGGAATCCCTAGAGCATTTGCAAACACATGGAGACTGAACAACATGCTACTGAATGAACACTGGGTCATAGAAGAAATCAAAAGAGAAATCAAAAACTTTTTGGAAGCAAATGAAGATAACAACACAACATATGAAAACTTACAGAATACAGCAAAAGCAGTGTTAAGAGGAAAGATTATAGCAATAGGTGCCTACATCAAGAAATTGGAAAGGCACCAAATAAATGAGCTTTGAATGCACCTCAAGTATCTAGAAAAACTAGAGCAAACCAAAAGTAAAATTAGTAGCAGAAAATAATTCATTAGAGAAGAAAACAACACAATAAAATCCAAAAAAAACATTAGAAAATATGGGCAAAACGAAAAGATGTTTTTTGAAAAAATATACAAAATTGACATACCATTGGCCCAACTAACCAAAAAAAGGAGAGAGAAGACCCAAATCAATAAAATAAGAGATGAAAAATGGAATGTAACAACAGACACCACAGGAATAAAAAGAGTCATCAGAAATTACTACAAAGAGTTGTATGTCAACAAACTGGGAAATCTATCAGAAATGGATAGATTCCTGGACACATACAATCTACCTAAATTGAACTATGAAGACATCGATAACCTAGACAGACCCATAACCAAGTCAGAAATTGAATCAGCGATAAAGGCCTTCCCAACAAAGAAAAGCCCAGGACCGGATGGAATCACTGCGGAGTTCACCAGATATTTAAAGAAGAACTAACTCTAATTCCTCTCAAACTATTCAAAACAATTGAAAGAAAGGGTATCCTCCCAAATTCTTTCTACAAAGCAAGCATCAGCTTAATTTCTAAACCTGAAAAAGATGCAGCAGAGAAAGAGAATTACAGACCAATTTTTCTGATGAACATAGACACAAAAATCCTCAATAAAATTCTGTCCAATAGAATGCAACAACACATCATAAAGAACATTCACCCAGACCAAGTGGGATTTTTTTCCTGATATGCAAGCATGGTTCAAAGTTCACAAATCAATGTGATACACCACATTAAGAAACTGCAGATAAAAACCCACACAATTATTACAGTACATGCAGAGAAATCATTTGATAAAATACAACACCCTTTCATGTTGAAAACTCTAAGCATATTGGGTATAGAAGGAACATTCCTCCACACAATCAAGGCAATTTATGAAAAACCCACAGTCAGCATCATATCGAACAGGGAAAAGTTGGAAGCATTTCCACTGAGATCCGTTACCAGCCAGGGATACCCACTCTCACCATGGCTATTCATTACAGTACTGTAACAGATGTACAGAAACAGATGGATAGACCAATGGAACAGAATAGAAACACCATAAATTAATCCAAACATCTGAAAGTTTTAGCCAGAGCCATTTGGCAAGAAAAAGAAATGAAAGGGATACAAACGGGGATGGAAGAAGTCAAACTAGCCCTCTTTGTAGATGATATGATTCTTTATTTAGGGGATCAAAAGAACTCCACTAAGGGATTATTGGAACTCATAGAAGAGTTTGTCAAAGTTGTAGGATATAAAATCAATGCACAAAAATCAACAGCCTTTTTATACACAATGTCATGTCTGAGAAAGAACTTCTAAGATCAATCCAATTCACAATACCTACAAAAACAATCAAATACCTTGGAATAAACTTAAGCAAGGATGTCACAGATCTCTATGTTGAGAATTACAAAACTTTAATGAAAAAATAGAAGAGGATACCAAAAAATGGAAAAATCTTCTATTTCAAGGATTGGAAGAATCAATATCATCAAAATGTCCATTCTCCCAAATCAATTTATAGATTCAATGTGATACTAATCAAAATACCAAAATCATTCTTCAAAGATCTGGAAAAAATGGTGCTGAAATTCATATGGAGACAAAGGAGACCTCGAATAGCTAAAGCAATCTTGTACAACCAAAACAGAGCAGGAAACATCACAATACTGGATTTCAAGACATACTACAGGGCAGTTATAATCAAAACAGCATGGTACTGGTACAGAAACAGATGGATAGACCAATGGAACAGAGAGAAACACCAGAAATTAATCCAAAAATCTGCAACCAACTTGTATTTGATCAAGGATCTGATCTAAAACCAATTCCTGTAGTAAGGACAGTCTATTCAATAAATGGTGCTGGGAAAACAGGATTTCCACGTGCAGAAGTATGAAGCAAGATCCCTACCTTACACCTTACACAAAAATCCACTCAACATGGATTAAAGATCTAAATCTACAACTGGACACATCAAATTATCAGTGAATATCAGAGAAATGCTACAAGATATAGTCACAGGCAATGATTTCTTAGGAAAGACCCCAGAGGCACAGACATTCCAAGCCAAAATGAACAACTGGGATTACATCAAATTGAGAAGTTTCTGTACTGCAAAAGAAACAGTCAGGAAAGTGAAGAGGCAACCGACAGAATGACAAAAATATTTGCAAATTATGTAACTGATAAAGGATTAATAACCAGAATCTGCAAAGAGATCAAGGAACTGCACAACAAAACAAACAACTCAAATAATGGGCCAAGGACCTCAATAGACATTTTTCAAAAGAGGAAATCCAAATGGCCAACAGACACATGAAAAAATGTTCAGGATCACTGACCATCAGGGAAATGCAAACCAAAACCACAGTGAGGTTTCACCTCACCCTGGTAGGATGGCTTACATACAGCAATCAACAAACAACAATTGCAAAAAATGATCTACATCAAAGATCTCTGTGAGTGAGATCCCAGTGGAATGAGTGGGCCATTGAAGAAGGAGGTACCTTTCTCTGAAGGGAGGAGAGAACTTCCAATTTGATTATGGCCTTGTCTATATAAGGTCAGAGTTTGTGAACTCAAGAGGCTTCCATAGCCTTGTCAGCTCATGACAAGAGCCTAGGCTGATTACTGACTCCATAAATAGGAGTGTCAATTGTTAAGTCAACAACAGGAGTAACTGTGCATTTACTCCCCATGTAGGATCTCTGTCCTTAATGTGTTGTATTATGTGAATTAACACTAAAACTAGTATTCAACTTTGTACTTTATGTGTGTCTGTGTGGGCGCAAACTGTTGAAATCTTTACTTGGTATATACTAAGTTGATCTTCTGTAAATAAAGATAATTAAAAATGATTCTTAATGAAGAATGGGATGGGAGAGGGAGTAGGAGATGGGATGGTTTACAGCTGGGAGAGTGGTTATGGGGTGGGGGGGGAAAGCCTCTATAATCCAAAAGTTGTACTTTTGAAATTTATCCTTATTAAATAAAAGGTTTTTTAAAAAAATAGAAAAACATTATGTTAGCAAATATCAGGGAAAGAAATAAATAAAATCAATCATAAAACATATATATATATATATATATATATATATATATATATAAATAGATAGATAAATACAGTATCTAATCTGACCCTTGCTGGGTTAAGAAGTATTCATAAGGAGTCCATTTTTCATCAGCTTCTGTTTTTCTTCTGCAAATGTGATAGCTTTTTATAAGTATGAGCATTTTGTTTCTTTACATGTATTAAACACATTTATAACATTTTAATATATTTTTCTAGTTTTAATATTTTGGTCACCTCAGAGTCAATCTCTATTGATATACCTTTCTTTTCAAATAAATCATAATTTCCTGGTTTTCAGAAGTGAGATAATTTTGGATTATGTCACAAAAACTATTTGTTGTGAAAGTAACAATATTATATTCTCACAAAGATTATTTTTGTTTGTTCATTTATCTTAAAAGGAAGGCAATTAATTTGTATTTGAGCTGTAAATACCACCTATTGGATGACAGTTCAAATTTCAACTCAGTTCTTTTGTACTTGGCTTTAGCTCATGGATGTTGTCCCATTCATGCATGTTTTAGGAGTTAGCCAGAGATAAGGGCAACATTCTACTCAAACTTTAGTGTTTCCTGTATGATTCTTTCTTTTTGGAGTCTCTTTCCACTTCTAACAACTATGGTTATCCCAAACTGTGTGCTATGCTTCCTTAGGACAGAAACATTGCATGATTTTCTCTCTGAGTTCAGATTCCTCTATCTGCCCCCAAATCACTGACAACAGCTTGCTTTCAGGCTAAACATTGTGAAAGCAGAAAACTCAATCAGTGTTTTTTCCTCCTATGCATCTCCCACATATACTCTACTCACTTTTGGTCATTTCACATTCCACTCTCTTCAGAAAATTTTCTTTCCAATTTTACTCAATATTTGATTTGGCAGTAGCTTTGTCTGTCAGTCAAGAAATGAAGTCCTCAGTGTATTTTTTGAGCTTTTAGTTACTGGTATGGGAAAATATTGTAACTATTTTTAATTCTTCCTATTATTCATATCCTGTGGGGACTAAATAAGTAACAGATATAAAGTTTAGATGAAAGATATAAAATGAGTGAACAAGCAAAATCTGTTCACTTGTTGTGTGGTAAGTCCAACTGTGAGTTCAAACATGCCTTGTTAATTGTATTGGTGTTTTATAGTTGGCAATAACTTCTAACATCATTGGAGTGATTATTTGCACATTAACACATTTGTAACATGAAGAATAAGGGGGAATCTGTATTAGTATCTACTGATCAATCTTGAAATTATTTGCTTCATTTAATTTGGTAGTTTTCTGCCAGACTTGGAGAGAGCAAATCAGATATTTCCTCACAATCATTCTTCAGGCACTTCAAAAAAAAAAAAAAAAAAAACACTTACAATTTCTTCAGCATGAGGGACTGAAGGCCCTGCAAGATACAGATGTTATATGTGACAAAATAAATCTATACAGCCACTATATTGATCCGTGAACCAAGCTGAAATAAGCTTTAAACTGACTGACATTCTGATTTTATAGTATCTTAAAGAGAACTCAAGTATAGGCCTGGACATGAATAGTTAAAAGTGTGGAAGGTTTTACTTGTAGTTGGAGAAATATTTGCCTATACCAGTGGTGGCTTTCTCTAGAAAACAGAGATACCTGTCCCTATAACTTCTCTTTCAGACAGTGTAAATTTTCTGGTTTGTAGATTGGGACATCAGAGTCACATGTCAAGACTGACAGAACAGACCAGATAGGGTAGCTGTGTCTTATGAAAGATAATTAGTTTCCTATTCATCACTTTCCACTCACCACTATCTTGTAGACTGGAATAGCTCAAGGTTGCCTCCCAGTGCCTCCAGCTTCCACAAAATCACATGAGTCATGAAAAGTATGGAAAATATCACTAGGTACTGCCTGAATCCAGTATTGCTACTTGGAATAGTGAAATTCTGCCCCACCATAGCAATTTCTTATATCAGAGCCATTGACCGAAGTCATTAGTATTCATTACTAATCCCCCAGTGTAACTCAAAGAGTTATCCAAACACCAATAGCTGGAAGTCAAGGGCATCTAAGCTCTCCATAATGTACTTGACTTTCTAAGTCTACATGATGTTTATTCCTCTAGATTTTTCCTTTTGGACTTCTTAATTATAGGCTACTTTTCCCTTTGAGTTTCTTCAATTCACTTCATAGAATTATTGTCTTTTTTTGTTTTGTTTTGCCTCAAAAAGTGACATTTATTCAAAGAAAAAAATGACAAGATGTCCATCCCTTGGCTCCCTCCCCTCCCCCCTCTTGCTGCTCCTCAGCCCCTGAGGACTGAACCCCAGCTGGGACTAGGTGGCAGGACAGCCACCTATGTGGGGGAAACTGTTGAAATCTTTATGTAATATATACTAAACTGATCTTCTGTATATAAAGAGAATTGAAAATGAATCTTGATGTGAATGGAAGGGGAGAGGGAGCGGGAAAGGGGAGGGTTGCGGGTGGGAGGGAAGTTATGGGGGTGGGGAGAAAGCCACTGTAATCCATAAGCTGTACTTTGGAAATTTATATTCTTTATATAAAAGCTTTAAAAAAAGAATTATTGTCTTAATTTTTTCAATACATTCAGCCCAGGAAGCACTAATTGTTGTGCCATTTTGCCAACTAATATCCTATTATCCTAACATGAGCAGGCCAATATAAAGTTAGTAACTTTGGTAGCTGATATCTTTCTAACTCCATGACAATATAAACCCATGGGGTCAGGACATTGCCTGTGCTGCAAACTATATTATTACTCAACACCTAGACCAGCACAAAAAATTGGCACTTACATATATTTGAATTAATTAATAACTAAATAAGTGAATAAAATAAATAATTCCTAAAGGATCTTCATTTGAAAATGCTGTACTTTTCTCACCTTCTTTGTCCTCTTCCCTTCTAAAAAAGTTACTTCTAAAGCCACAAGGTGAGGCAGGCCCAAGCAGTTGTCTACACTGAAAAAGAGCAAAATGAGAAATCTGCAATGATGCAGAATCACAGACTGAGGTGTCTGGGTTCCCGAACAGAGTGAGAGAAGGGTGACCACATCCCAGTGGTGGGTTGTTGCTAGATGTGGGGTGTCAGAGCTCACACGAGGTGAGCTTGGTGCTCATGCTGGGAATCAGCTCAAGTGAGACAAGCAGAGCAGCAACACTTGAGGGCAGCTCAGACTGGTGAAAGGAGCACGTTAACAGAGGCAGCCAAGCAAGTGCTATCAGAGACCATTAGGAAAAGGAAGTAATGTTCAGAGTTGGGGACAGCCTAGGACTGGGAGTCAGACTGAGAGGGTGCGGTGGGTGTTCATGAAAGGTGGAGGGAATCATCCTGGTACAGGTTGTCAGAGCCCAAACGGAGAGGAATAGAATGGTTGGAGGCTCAGATCCTTTAATGGCATCCCTAGTTAGGGCAATTTGGCATGGAGAATCACTCCAAGACAGATAAGGATATTGTCCATGGAGGGGCACAAAATGACCTAGGATGATAGATTAAGCACAAGTGAGGGGGAGGATCAGGAGTGAGTACATCTGATGGTGGATTGGTAAACAGGCAGGAAGACATCTACAATACAACAAAGGCAGCAGAGCCAGGCTTCTCAACACCAGATAAAATTACAAATGCGAAGGGGCTGGCACTGTGGTGTAGTAGGCTAAGTCTCAGCGCTGGTTCTTGTCCCAGCTGTTACTCTTCCGCTATGGCCTGGAAAAGCAGTGACAATGCCCAAATGCTTAGGTCCTCAGATCTGCGTGGGAGACCTAGGAGAAGCTCTTGGCTCCTGGCTTTGGATCATATCAGTTCTGGCCATTGTGGCCATTTGGAGAGTGAACCAGTGGATGGAAGACCTTTCTGTCTTTCCCTCTCTCTGTAAAAATACCTCTCTAATAAATAAAATATTATTTTTTTAAAAAGTTACAAATGTAGATAGGAGAAGCCAGAATAAACTCTGTGCTCTGAGACTGGAACTGGAAGTATCTATATAAACTCAGCAACTGTAATACATGGAGATAAAGGTAAGCAGATGTCAATGTCTGCTCCTGCACATATGTGTGTACATACATTAATACATTCTTCAATACTGTTGACAGCAACAGCCCAGAGACAATGACACCTTCACTAAATGAGCACATTGACCACACAAAAATTTGCTTCTACTTTCCATTCTCTACTAAAAATGAGCTTTGTGCTTCTTGAGGAAACCATAGATTTTAGATTTGAGGCTGGGGGCCGGCTCAGTGGCTCACTAGGCTAATCCTCCACCTGTAGCACTGGCACCCCGGGTTCTAGTCCCAGTTAGGGCACCGGATTCTGTCCCAGTTGCTCCTCTTCCAGTCCAGCTTTCTGCTGTGGCCCCAGAAGGCAGTGGAGGATGGCCCAAGTGCTTGGGCCCTGTACCTGCATGGGAGACCAGGAGGAAGCACCTGGCTCCTGGCTTCGGATCAGTGCAGCACGCCGGCCACAGCGTGCAGGCTGTAGTGGCCATTTGGGGGGTGAACTAACGGCAAAAGGAAGACCTTTCTCTCCGTCTCTCTCTCTCTCTCACTGTCTAAATCTGCCTGTCAAAAATAAATAAATAAAAAATTAAAAAATAAAAAAATAGATTTGAGGCTAGGAAAATACAAGACTAGATCATAATATTGTTCTAGAAAACAAAAATTTGCTCCAAGAAATTAGGAACGTAATAAAAAGACACAGAAACTGGATTGAAGGGACTCCACATGGCTAAACTGGGGACAAAGTAAATATCAAAATAATAGATTATAATGCATTACTAAAATAAGAAACAGGCATCCATATAGATAAAAATAAATAATTGTCTTCACTGAACATGTGATGAGGAACATGCTACTTATGTAGCTCAAAGTTCCTTCCCACAATATATTTACTATCTACAAATGGTAAAAGGCAGGTGGAAAATCCTCAGAGATGCCAACAAAGTCACACGATCATAGTTAACTCACTAGCAACCGTGCAAATCAAAATAGCTCACCATCTGATGGGGTACAATGAGAAAATGCCGGATTCTGTCCCGGTTGCCCCTCTTCCAGGCCAGCTCTCTGCTGTGGCCAGGGAGTGCAGTGGAGGATGGCCCAAGTGCTTGGGCCCTGCACCTGCATGGGAGACCAGGAGAAGCTTCTGGCTCCTGCCATTGGATCAGCGCAGTGCGCCGGCTGCAGCGTGCCAGCCATGGCGGTCATTGGAGGATGAACCAACGGCAAAAAGGAAGACCTTTCTCTCTGTCTCTCTCTCTCACTGTCCACTCTGCTTGTCAAAAATAAAATAAAAAAAAAGAAAATGCATCATTATTTCTGTGATGTTCCTGCCAAAGATACATGAACTGAGTTTAGTTGAAAAGAGAAAACCCTCAATTTGGGTCCTTATACTAAAAAAATACTGACCTGTGATCTTCATAAGTAGAAAGGTTATGAAAGCTAAGCAAAGTCTAAGTGTTCTAGAAGTAAGGAGTAAAAAGAGACACAACAGAATTTAACATGTGCTTCTTCTTTTTTTTTTTTTTTTAACTTAATGCAGGGAAAATGAAGGTGTACAAACTCATTCTATCAGATCTCTTCCTTTTATGTCCTTTGCAGAGATTAGCCTGATGTACTCACAATAAAATATGGTTCTGAATCATCCAGAAACTCTTTCTCTGCTGCACACATTGTTATTTTACACTCTTTTGTGTGTATACACAAGTGTATCACATATGTATATGTCACATACTATACTAAACACACATTTATATCAATAGTTAGCAAATCATTAGCATGATTATGTACATCAGAAGATAACATATGGGGCCAGAGCTGTGGTAAAGCTGCCATCTGCAGTGCTGGCATACCACATGGGTGCCGGTTCGAGACCCAGGTGCTCCACTTCCAATCCAGCTCTTTGCTATGGCCTAGGAAAGCAATAGAAGATGGCCTGAGTCCATGGGCGCCTGCACCCATGAGGGAGACCTGGAAGCAGCTCCTGGCTCCTGGCTTTGGATTGGCGCAGATGCAGCCATTGCAGCAAATTGGGGAGTGAACCATCTGATGGAAGACTCCTCTCTCTCTCTCTCTCTCTCTCTCTCTCTCTGTGTGTGTGTGTGTGTAACTCTTTCAAGTACATAAATAAATCTTTAAAAAAAAAGAAGATAATGTATAATTATTCTTGCATTGGCATCCATATTAATACAGAGTTATTCCGCTAGAACAAAGTTATTTAAAGAAGATAAAAGGGGCAGGTACTATGGTATAGTGGTTAAGCCTCCGCCTATAGCACCAGCACCCCATATGGGTTCCAGTTTTTGTTCTGGCTACTCCTCTTCCAAGTCAGCTGACTGCTCTGGCCTGGGAAAGCAGTGGAAGATGGCCCAAGAGTTTGGCCCCCGTACCAGTGTGGGAGACCTAGAAGAAGCTCCTGGCTCCTGGTTTCGGATTGGCTCAGCTCAGATCATTGCAGTCATTTGGGGAGTGAACCAAAGGATGGAAGAAACCTCTGTCTCTCTCTTTCTCTCTCTCTCTCTCTCTCTATCTCTGTCTCTGTCTCTTCCCCTCTCTGTCTCTCTCTCTGTATTCTACTTCTCAGATAAATAAATAAATAAAATCTTAGAAAAAATTCACTGAATAAAAAAGGAAAGAAAAGGCAAATGGTGAAGTACTATCTTCAGAAAATCACAAAGAATTGTGTTAGACACTGGACTGGCCTTCTATGTTGGTTTATGTTGCAAAGCTACCTTGCAATTCACAAACCTCTTTTTCTTTCCTCCTGGGCTCACAAGTAGAATAATTTCTCAGAGCCCTTGTTGGCCTGAGTTCATCAATGACTGTGTGGTTCAGAACCCACCTCTCCCTATAATCATTTCCTTGTTAAATGAACAAAAGTAAGTTCCTACTTTTAAAGTCATTGCTAACAGATCTTATTGCCACAGCAGCCACCATCACCTAAATCAGGGTGTTTACTTTAAGATCTAGTGGGAGACCATATCTAACTGTTGGAATTAGATCCCTCAGCATCCTTAGAGGTAAACATCTGCAGGACAAACAAGCTGTTCTGTTGCTAACATTAGCTGCCACTTACAGAATAAACTTTCTCTTCATTGGGCTAATGAAATAATTCATTTTTCTCCAACTGTCAATGAATGTCTTCCAGGAAGGGAATGAGGAGAGGGAGGATGAGCAATCTGTCACATTTATGTCACGTTCTACTCATCTATTTGCCACACTGCCTGTTATATATCCCCTGCAGAATGTCAAATCTAGTGCATGATAAAACATTCCCTAAAAATAATGTTATTACTTTAAGGGATTCTAGTCTAGTGTGTTGAATATAAGAAAGCAGAGAACCTGCCATGGAAACAAGCAGAAGACTGAGCCTGGTTTAGGGGAGAGAGAGAGCCCTCCAGAGAATGTATCTGAAATGATCCCTCTGAATCCTTCTATATAGGTTACTTTCCTGGCCTGAAGCCACACTAGTTTCCTGGGAGGGTCCGTCTTTTCCAAAGTTTGGGAATTCCCTTCAGACCTGCCAACAAGACATTTCATCTCTGTTATGTTGTTTTCTTCAGTTCAAATTAGCTTCAGCTTTCTCATTTGCAAAATAGGGCTAAAAATACATATCTCACAGATTCATTTGATATTTGAGAGATAGATGTATGAGGATGTGCTCAACATACCAACTGTTATACAATACAGATAAAACTGAAATTTTATACATTACATAAGCCAGGTTTCTTCAATGTAATAAAATCATCTAGCTACTAGATACATCTATTTTATTCCTCATCAACTTTCAGAGTTTATGTTGATCTTTCGTCATGTACCTAAAGAAAAATAAATAATAGTAAAATGTGTAAATGACTTGAATCTTACCTTTCTGATATATATTTATATATGCACTTGCATATACAAGTGTGTGTGCCTTTGTTTATGTATGTAATATATGCAATTTTTTAAAGTTGGATTTGACTATAACTTTCCTCTCTTTGTAAATTGACAAATGTAGGTATCTTGGCTTAGGTTAAACCTTTTTTCCACTTCCCTATCTACAAAACAATAACCTGGTTAACTTGGAGAAGACCCACTGTTAAATGATCATCATCATCATTTTCATCATCATTATCATACTAACACTAGAGTTATGTTTTACTGATTTTTACTATTCTCAGATATAGGTTATCAGAGCATTATTTTTTCTTTATAAAATTCTAAAATGCCTTGCAATATTTTCATTTTATAAGTGATTGAGTATCTTATTTGTCCAGGGTCAGACAACTTAGTACCAGGAGTGGTATTCAGATAAAGGTTTGTTATCTATATTTTCCTCTGTACAAAATGTCATACCATAATGGATCTTCAAAATGTATTCTTGAAACTTTAATTTTATTGCCACATATTTTGTCCCACAAGCATTACGAGTAAATATACTTAATGCATCAAAATGTCATGAACATAGAATCTGAGGATAAAATCAGAAAAAGGGCAACAGAAAAGTCCAGAATACAATCATTGAATGAAAAAACTCCATCTTGGAAATTGTAATGTGACATCATGTCATAAAAAAGATTTGAACAATTAAAAAATAAATTAGTAAAAAATTGTTATTCACTGTGCAAGCCTAAACCAGGATAAGGAATAACTGACCAGTGTTTCTCTTCTTGTTTACTTGGTTATAATCCTGGAATCAGAAGAGTGCACTGTGCTGTCATAGGGAACATATTATCCCTTAAAATTATTTTTTCTCATATTGTTATTTTTCTCACTAGTGTTAACTTACTAGCCACTGAATTCTTCTATTGATAAAGGTCATGCAAAGCAGCTGACTCCCACCCCTCAGAGTGAATACTTGAGGAAAGGGGTGCTATGTGAAAGGTACTGCAGAGAGAATTCTATTTCTGTGCATAAACAATTGACATTTTTTTGATCAGCTTTGCTCTGACATTTGGCTCAGTGTCCTTACAAATGGCAAAGGTTGAGGAATGAATAAAATAGATTATTATAACTGCACAGCTGAGGATCAGATCCAGGTTAAGAAAGCACCATCTGTAAGCCACAGCCAGCATCAATCCCAATGGCTATTGCTCTTTCTCCAGAATCTGCCTGAATTAGTTACGAGTCAGCTTCCACCCACGGAGGAAAGACAGGACTACACCAGACAACTGATCTCCCCTAATGTCTCAATTTGTCTCCCAACAAATTTCTTAATTGATTCTATTACCCAAGAGGTTTCCTTCCCCCTAATGGTTAGTATTAACTATCTACTCCAGACTATTTCTTTGTGTCGGTCTTTAAACTCTTTTCTTTAAGTGTAATCCCATTGTTAACATGAAAAGTAAAGTTTGTCTCTTTGTTTTGATTTTGATAAGTCTCCACAAGCCTTCTGGAACTCTGTAGCCCTCTTGATGAAACTCGGCATAACAGTCTTCACTACTGAGTTCATCAGCTGGACTCCTGGTGAAATACTTCAGTAACATTGCCCTAACTCTCCAAACCTGGGAAATGTAGTAATTGTATAAATTGCTACTTTGTACATGATTCACTGTGTCCAAATTTGTTGCAACTTGAGTCCTAGGGAGCCAAATCTTTCAAATAATAATTGAAGCTAATCAGAGGATAGTAGTAAGTAGGCACAAGGATATTTATGATACTATTATATTTCATAAAATTTCCATTGGGATGGATTATCTCAAGATTGCCCTCAGGCAGAAAGTTATTGAAATTACATGGTAAATATAGTTCTCCAGTACCCAATGAAATAATTACTGGAAATAGAAGCATTCCTCTTTTGTTTGTCAATTATCTTTTGCTATCATCAAACAAACATGTTTGCTCAACTGTGAGATCAAATCTTTCTTTCTTTTTTTTTTATTTGTGACAGGCAGAGTGGACAGTGAGAGAGAGAGAGACAGAGAGAAAGGTCTTCCTTTTTGCCGTTGGTTCATCCTCCAATGGCCGCTGCGGCCGGCGCACCGCGCTGATCCAATGGCAGGAGCCAGGTGCTTCTCCTGGTCTCCCATGGGGTGCAGGGCCCAAGCACTTGGGCCATCCTCCACTGCACTCCTGGGCCACAGCAGAGGGCTGGCCTGGAAGAGGGGCAACCGGGACAGAATCCGGCACCCTGACCAGGACTAGAACCCGGTGTGCCGGCCCCGCAAGGCGGAGGATTAGCCTGTTGAGCCACGATGCCGGCTGAAATCTCTTCTTTCTTATATTATGCCTTATGTACACTATTTTCATATGTATTAAAGTGTGGCTATCACAGATTCCCATGCTAATTGCTTACAATATGTCCTTGTTTCATCAATCTGCTAATATAGATTGGGTTCCTGACATTATTTAATGGGAATGAAGTGGCCATTATTGTTGAGATGCAAAAAATGTTTAATATCAATGGTTTGTCTCTTAAAAACAATAATAAAACTGGGTATAATAAAAAAAAATTCTGTGCTCTAAAACATCTAATGTTAAAGTTGATGTACAGTATATAAGAAATTCCATTTTCAGTAAGTGAAATCCCCCCTCCCATACATACACATATTTCATTAAAGTGCTACTGACAGGGCCAGTGTTGTGGAGCACCAGGTAGAGCTGACACCTGCAGTGCCAGTATCTCGTATGGTTTCCAGTGTGAGTCCCGGCTGCTCCAATTCCAATTCAGCTCCCTGCTAACAATGACAGATGGCTCAAGTACTTGAGTCCTTATCACCCATGTGGGCAACCCAGAAGAAGCTCCTGGCTACTAGCTTCACCCTGACCCAGTGCTAGCCATTGTGGCTATCTGGGAAGTGAAACAGCAGATGGAAGATTTATCTCTCTCTCTGTCTCTCTCTCTCTCTCTCTCTCTCTCTCTATATATATATATATATATATATATACACACACACACACACACACACACACATATATATTCTTCTCTGCACATTAACTCCAAATTTCAAATAAATAAATAAACCTTTAAAATGCTACTGACTACTATTTGTTCTTTAATGATGCATATTTCCTTATATCCTTTCCATGGATCAATATGATTCAACAAATATACAATAAACCTTAACAAATACATAAAAGTATAATATTCAAGCATGGGTTCTAGAATACACATAAAAATGAGTAATGAGGTTTTGCCCTCTATTGTCTCTTACTTTTTAACATCAGTTTTAACTGAAACAAAAATGGAGAGAATTTCATGGTTTTAGAAATTCCAGGCCGGCTCTGTGGCTCACTTGGCTAATCCTCCAGTTGCGGCACTGGATTCTAGTCCCAGTTGGAGCACCAATTCTGTCCTGGTTGCTCCTCTTCCAGTTCAGCTCTCTGCTGTGGCCCAGGAGTGCAGTGGAGGATGGTCCAAGTACTTGGGCTCTGCACCCGCATGGGAGACCAGGACAAGCACCTGGTTCCTGGCTTCGGATAGGCGCAGCGCGCCAGCAGAAACAGCCATTTGGGGGGTGAACCAACAGAAGGAAAACCTTTCTCTCTGTCTTTCTCACTGTCTAATTTTGCCTGTCAAAAAAAAAATTCCACCTGATTGAATACTGAATGTTTATAATACTAGTGAAGATTAGGATCTCATGGGGAAAAAAATCATTAGGACCTTCTAGACTCCTCTTGACTACATTTTCCCCTCTGTCATGATAAGCAGTTGTCTGAAAACACTATAGGTACAGGTCCCCTTTATCTTGTCCAAACTAAAATACCTTTACTATGGTATATGAACCCTCATGATCAGTACATCTCTATATTTTGACTCCAATTTACTCAACTCAGGGGAAATATTAAAAGACAGCATGACCTGGGCACCAAACACCTAGAAACAAAGAGCAATAGCCCTGGAGCAGGAAGGCAGAGACTCCCTTCAGTGTAGAGTGATTGTCTCGTATTAGATATGGGGGAGATTTAAGGGAAAGGGACAGGACAGCCAGTTTGTCAGTGGGAAGATTACACAGGGGCTTGGAGAGGTGGCAATTTACAACTGGGATAGAAGCACTTCAACATTTGAGCCAACAGTTAAACATGTGCCAGCAGCTTATCAGCTCTTCTCCAGTTGCTCCTCTTTCCCAACTAGTTAGTATTCCTGAAATGTTTCATAACTAACTAGTTAATATTCCATAAGCGTTTCCCACCAGCTAGTTAATATTCCTTACACGTTTCATACCAGCAGTTAGCACTCCAGAAATGTCTCTGCAATGTGGTTCTCTCTGCCTGAATTGCCTTTTCCTCTCTCTCCTGGCCACTTGGATAAACAAGTTTTTAGGGTCATAGCCAGGCTTTACAGATGATGTAATGCTTAACCTCTGTGCCTAGAAGCTCTTCCAGAAGCTTTCCTGCTCCTATTCCTCTCTCAAACCACATGAAAGGTGGCGCCTATGCACACTGACCCCAGATCTCATAATGGCATCTTAGCACTTATTTGATTACAAGTCTTTCTCCATTACTGAACGGTTTACTCCTAGAGTAAAGAGTGGTATTTTATCTGATTTCACTTTCCTGGCTCCTAATAGCATATAAGTCCATATATATACATATATATATATATATATGTATATATATATAATAGATCCACTCTAAATGACAGTCTAGTAAAATTAGAATCTCTTTCTTTAAACTTTGTCCATGTACTGATTAAGGTAAATTAGTCCAGATGCAGCGTTTGTTCTGTATTATTTGATCATTGATTCTCAAATCGTATCATCCATCAGGGGGCACATTAGTAGGAAGCCGGAATTCCAAATGGAGCCTAGATTCCAACCCAGGCACTCAAATATAGGAAGCAGGCATCCTGGTGCTTTGTGGTTAATTGAGCAAATGTTATAGTTCTAGCAAGTAAATAGTTGAACAAAAGTGGTAAGTGTCAATTATTAAAAATTCCTGTATAGTTTTCCAAACTCCCTGTTCTCCATCCACTGTGTTCAAGGGGAAACTACGCCTTGAAAATACAGAACTGCAAAAGCAACACCACCTTGATCACTGAGTCATCACATGGAGTGTAGCCCGTATGGAGAAGCACTGGGAAGAGAAATTAATTATTGCTGAAAAAACATATTTGTTTAATATTAGAAACTTAAGAATTGAGTATCCTATATGAAGTAGCATAAATTTAGCCAGTTTTGAGTGATAAAATGTCCCAAACAGCTGTATGTTTTTTAATCTGTAGGCCTATTGCTCTTTCCAATATCATACTTTCCATCAATCATTACTCTCTCTATTCATTCTCTTTCATCTCTTAGATCTTCCATGTTTTTCCACATTTCTATCTCAGTAATACCACTCAGCTTTCAGTTTTTTGGGCCAGAGAACAAACAAATCTTGTGTTTTGCCTCTAGTGATACTAATCATTTAGAACAATTAGGAACATTATAGCCCTGGGATTTGTGACTTGGCAGCCTGCTTGTGCCCAAAATAATAATTCCTCTCCTTGAAGTTGAAGATTCTTAACTTCATTTCCTCTATACCCTCCTGTACTTATCAGTCCACACTCTCACCCTCATCCTGGTTGCTTACACAAGTGGCTCTAGTTATACCTAGAGGTGTATGATCTGGGTCCATCATCTCTCTCGCTCCTCAGCTGTCACTGGAATTCAAATCCCATTCCTTCCATGAAGGCTTTCCTCATTTCTCTAATCCCATTGATCTAATCTTCTTCAGAACTCTTTTTCCATGAACAAGTGGTACCTTATAGTTCACTGCCTTTCACTAATTTTTTTGATTATAATATTACTAGTTCTTAAAAGGGAGTAGCTATGTTTCATACTGATTTGAATCCATTAGATATTTAGCTCAATACAGACACAAACTGAGTGCTTAGTATTTGTTATCTACTTATACCAATTGGTAGGACCTCATATAAAAATCAGTTTCTTGAGGGAAAGTTTTGTTACAACTTGCAAGACATCATCCTCCTTCTTCTCCCAACATCTCAGACCCTGGAGTCTTCCACGAGGAAAGCTGACTGAGAAATCAGTTATTCATTCATGAAAAAAGGAACTGAACAAGGGGAATATTGGAAATCTCTAAACTTTCCTCTCAACTGTGCTGTGAATCTAAAACTGGTCTACAAAAAAAAGTATTTTTAATGGTGGTTTTTTAAAAACCTTTGTACAAAGTGGATGTTCTCTACATTCATGGTAGAATATCAGTGTCCATAACACTTCTGAGGATTTGCTTTCACAAACAAGTTCTATTCTTTTCTAATTACATATTGTCAGATAAAATTTAAGAGCACTGTCAGGTTAAATCCATAAAATAATATAGATGGGCTTGCTCCATTACAGTATAGATGGGCTATGACGATGATGTAGATGTCATAGGTGATTTTATTTGCACTAGGTTCATTGTATTTTTTATAAAGTTGCATTTAAGATAATTGGTATTTTTCCATGCTCAAACAGATTCTCTTTTGAGTTGCATTTCCCAGTGATGTTTGGTAATTATTATAGCATTTGTTTGTTTTAAAAGTTTTTCTATAAAGGTTTGTCAGTAATTAAATTCCACTGACCTGTTTTTCACTTCTCTTGTTTTTTAATCTATTTCATCTCCTAGGCTCATAATAAGTAATTACACAGATAAATGATAAAACAGTAAAAGAAGAGAGTAGAAAAATCAAAGGGTTCAAATAATTTACATACAAGATCATCAGTCACAGGATATCTCTTGTAATGCCATCATGCGAGAAGCTCTCTAAATGCAGCTACAACACTACCAGAAACTAGTTCATTTTCTCCTAATTAGTACACACTACTCCTTTGCAGAATCATGCTGAAATGTTTCCTATTCAAAGGCTTCTTTTTACATCTATCACTAATGAGATTCAGCAGATTGCTATCATTTCTCTAAAATGCTTTTCAAAATTTAATTGTGCCATTAATGAAGACTGCTGCTTCAACTTTAAAACTATAGGCCCAGATCCATTGCTTAGAGTCATCATTCATGTATACTCAAGTTTCTCTTTAGTCATAAATGATGTCAAGAGCCTTTTAAAACATGCATTTCTTCATCAAATAATTTTGAACCCCAAGCCTTGTACTAGGTATTTAGGGCAAAAAAGTAAATAACATCACATGTTGAAATGGTAATATTTTGGATATGTTTGGCTAATTAAATAGATTAAAATTTAACTTTTCATGTTTTTGATGTGATTGCTGTAAAGTTTAAAATTACATCATAAGTGACTTTCTTTGGTGCCTCACATTCTATTTCTATTTTACAATATCTCTCTAAAACTTCCAGGGAGATAGACTTCTAAATAAGCACTGGAAAAAAGGCAATGAAGAATTAGATGAGGAAAATACTAGAACATATAGATTAAGAAGAGCCTTGAGTCTTGCTCAGATATCAGGATCCTTCTAGTGACCAGATTCACATCCAAGGAGTCTCAGAATGGAAGGGCTGTTTCAGTTAATTTAATAGATTCTTCTTTTTCTATCCATTGGCCTACTGCAAATACTATTTAGCACTTAATACACGAAATCTCAAGTATCTTAATTCAATAAAAACACGCATTGAGCTAAACACTCCATTACTAGTGTCTGCATATATACTAGTGTCACTCATACATACCAATGTTCCTGATACAGAGTGGGTGTGCACTGAGTGATGGAAAATGCCTTCTGAAGAATTATGAACTAAAGTTAACAGCTTGGGGTATCTTTGCATATTCCTGTCAGTCACCACAATGCACTGACCTCCTTGCTTGGGAACAGAGATACGGTATTTTGTTATTTATTTTTTTACAGATGTCCAGCCTAGTGGAACTGATTGTTAATGGTACTATTGTCAACACCTCTTGATCAACTACTTTCTAATCCTCATACTTGGAAACTGCCTGCCATCTAATATGAAACATGGCAGGGCAGAGGTGTGCTGGAAGTTATTCACCAGTAACAGATGTAGGCTCACACCCATAAAAAAAATGCTGGACAGTGCTCTTGCATGGTAGACTACCATTTCAGTTGGAGATTTGATGTATTTTTGACAGACTACCAGATGATGCATTGGCTCCCTGAATATGGTTTATATCCTTGCCTAATATTGTATCACTTTGTGGGCTGCTGAGGTGAAAAAAATCAATCACTGAAGTTAGTCTGTATTTCAGAAACTCCATGTTGTCTGGCAAAAGTTTGCATAGGTTTTTTTCTTTCTCTACACTTATACTCTGTCAGCTTCCATAAAAGGAAATATGAACCTTTTCAAATGCTCCTGGGTAAGTCCTTAAAAGGCAGTAACCAATGAAAATAGCTTAATATGATGACTTCAAAGTTTGATGGAAATGCTTCAATATTTATCTATGGAGAACCTGGAAGTAATTTTATTTTATTCTTTTAATTAACTAATGAGGAAACACGGTTTCCTGGGTAGGGGACTGTTAAATCAAATAACCACTTTTAATATTTTAACCACTGAATTGCTAAAAGTTACTGGCTATCTTATATCAAATACACAGTAACTCAATGATTAAGCTAATTCATTAGAGTATACTTATCAATGTTTCATGACAGCCCAAAACTTTGCAAATACTGTAGTGCACATGAAAAATTTCAAATATGGCTAAAGTATTTTGGAATTAAAAGTTAAGATGAATTAAAAAGTTAGACGTTTTGGGCTGATGCTGTGGTGTAGTGTGTGAAGCCACCGCCTGGGTTGCCAGCATCCCATGTGGCTGTCAGTTTGGGTTCCAGCTGCGTCATTTCTGATCCATCTCTCTTGCTATGACATTGGAGTACAGTGGAACATGGCCTGGGTCCTTGGGCCTCTGTACCAGCATTGGGTACCTGGAGGAAGCTCCAGGCTCCTGGTTTCAGATTAGCCCAGTTCAGGCCATTGCGGCCATTTAGGGGGTGAACCAGTGAATGGAGAATCCCTCTCTTTCTCTCTCTCTCTCTCTCTCTGCCTCTGTAACTCTGCCTTTCAAATAAATGAATAAATCTTGTTAAAAAAGGAAGTTTAAGAATTATAAGATGAAATTTTTTTTTTGGCTTTAGAGGTGTTTCCATTGAATTTCAGTGCCTCATCTCCTAAATTAACAACAGATTCATATGAAGAAGCATTTCCACTTTTGGCAGTATAGTAGGAAATTTTTTACCAAATGGCCTTCAGTTATTTAGCATCTAGATCCTAAATAAAGCATAAGTAATACAAATCTAAACAACTGCAAGGAAGTAACAAAAATGTTCAAGAGACAAAGGGAGCAAAGGATATGAGGCTTGGGAAAATTCCCAGGCCAAATCATGTAGAGAGCCTGTGAATACACTAAGAGGAGTTAGCACTCAAAATCTGGATACTAGGCACAAGAAAATTTTATCTCTGTAACATTATAATTAAGGCCAGATATATGTGAATTGGGTCACTGTATTAAAATAATACAAAAGATCAGAGATCCAGGAATCCTAGGTTCTTCATCACCAGCCTTGAGCTTTTCTGGGGTCTAAGTGCTTTATCAAAAGAAGCAGAAGCAACGAGAGCCATTTTCATGGTAAAGCTCTCCGATTTCATGTACTTTTGATATAATTGCTTCAATTTTTTTTTTTTTTTTTGGACAGGCAGAGTTAGACAATGAGAGAGAAAGAGAGACAGAGAGAAAGGTCTTCCTTCCATTGGTTCAGCCCCAATATGGCCACTATGGCTGGCACGCTGCACCAATCTGAAGCCAGGAGCCAGGTATTTCCTCCTGGTCTCCCATGCAGGTACAGAGCCCAAGCATTTGGGCCATCCTCCACTGCCTTTCCGGGCCACAGCAGAGAGCTAGACTGGAAGAGGAGCAACCCGACAAAAGAAACTCATGTCCATACCGGTCATTTTTTCCCCCTCTCTCTTCTAGTTAGCCTGGTGAACTCTCCCCCATGGGGCTTCAAGAAATTGACACATTTCTAGACACAAATCTTTTACCAAAACTGAAACTGAGGCATTCAGACATAGAAAACCTAAATAGACCAATAACCAAAACTGAGATTGGATCACTAATGAAAATTCTCCCAACAAAGAAAACCTCAGGGCTAGATAGCTTCATTACTGAATTTGACCAGAATTTTAAGGAAGAACTAATACCAATACTTCCTAAAATATTAAAAATAATTGAAAGGAAGGCAACCTTTCCAAGCTCATTCTATGAGGCCAGCTTCACTTTAACTTGAAAACAAGACAAAGATACTACAAAAAAAGAGAACTATTCATCCCTGATGAATATAGATGCAAAAATCCTCAACAAGACACTAGCAAATCTAATCTAACAACATATCAAAAAGATCATCCACCCTTACTAAGTAGGATTTATGGATGCAGGGAGGGTTCAACATATGGAAATTGGTAAATGTGATACATCACATTAACAAAATGAAGTATAAAAACTATATAATTTCTCAATAAATGCAGAAAAAGCTCTTGATAAAACACAACCTCCTTTCATGATTAAAAAAACCTTTTTAAAATTGTGTATAGAATAAATATATCTCAACAAAATTCAAGGTAATATATGGCAAACCACAACCAAAATCATATTGAATGAGGAAAAGCTGGAAGTATTTCCTCTAAGATCTGGAAACACACAAGGATGCACATATTACTGTACAATACAATTCAGAAAATTTTAGGAAGATTCATTAGGCAATAAAAAGAAATCAAGGAGACACAAATTGGGGCCAGTGTGGTACAGTGGGTAAAACCATTGTTTATGATGGCAGCCAGAATCACATATGGATGCCAATCCTTGTCACAGCTGCTCCACTTCTAATCCAGCTGCTTGCTAATGGTTTGGGAAAGCAGAAGAACATGACTGAAATGTTTGGGCTCTTGCCACACAAACAGGCTATCAGGATAAAGTTCCTGGCTCCTGGCTTTGGCCAGGCTCAACTCTGGCCATTATAGCCAACTGGGGAATGGATCATCAGATGGAAGATATTTCTCAATCTCTCTCTCTCTCTCCCTCCCTCCCTCTGCATCTGATAAAGGATTAATATATAATATATATTAATATATATATAAGGAACTTAAGAAACTCAACAACAAAGCAACTTAAGAAATGGTCAAAGGATATGAATAGACATTTTCAAAGGAGGAAATACAAATAGCCAATAGACACATGAAAAAATTCTCAGGATTACTAGCCATCAGAGAAATGCAAATAAAAGCTACTAAGAGGTAATACATCACTCCAGTTAGAATGGCTATTACCCCAAAAATTTTAAAATAGCAAATACTGGTGAGGTTGTGGAGAAAAAGATACCCTAATACACTATTGGTGGGAATGAAAATTGGTAGAACCGTTATGGAAAACAGTGTGGGGATTCCTCAGAAAACTAAAAATAGGTCTACCATATTTCCCAGCTATTGCACTCCTGGGAATATATCCAGCATATATATGACAAATCAGCATATATATGACAAATGTGCACTTCCATGTATATAGTAGCTCAATTCACAATTGCAGAGATATGGAATTAACCTGAATGTCCAGTAAATTGATAACTGTATACAGAACACACACACACACACACACACACACACACATGCATGACAGAATAATACTAAGATATAAAAAAGAACGAAATCCTGACATTTGCAACAAAATGGATGAAATTGGAGATCATTATGAAATGTGAGATAAACCAGATCCAGAAGGCAAATACCATGTTTTTGCTTACTCATGGAAGTTAACAGAGAGTATAAAAATTCTGTGGATTTCATATTACTCATTATTTACTTATAAATATTGCTTCACTAAATCCTACCATTCATACCATAGACACGACAATAAAGCCTTCTTTTCTCATATTAAAAAGAAAAAGAAAAAGCGGAATAGTGAGGACCTTTGGAATACTAGTAATGTTTTGTCCTTAATTTGGTTATTTGTAATGAGTGTGCTGAGAAGACAAAACAATTCATTTATCTGTACACTTACGTGCATTTCTTGGCATGTCTACACTATTTCAAAATAATGTTTAAATAAATAAAACATTTTCCATTCTGATTTGAATCTATCACTTTCCACAAAATGTCATTTGTCAATACAAGTGTAACATGCACATGCCTCCACATTTCACACTATGAGAAAACAATAATCAGTAAGCATAATGGAAATTTTAAAAAATATTTATTTTTACTTGAAAAGCAGAGCAACAGAGAAAAGGGGAATGAGAGAGAGAGAGTGAGAGGTACAGAAAGAGAGGTCATCCATCTGCTGGTTTACTCCCCAAGTGGCCCCAACTGCCAGGTCAGTGCCAAGCCAGAACCCAGGAACTCCATCCTGGTCTTCCACAGGAATGAAAGGGGTTCAGCTTTACATGCTGTGCTACAATGATGGCCTCCATTATCAACAAATTTTAAAAAAACCTTAACCCACTTCAAGAAAAGCACATAAGTCTGCTTTCGATAATCAGCACATAAAATAATTTTTCTGTATGTATGTAATACACATACAGAAAATTTTGTGTAATTTTAATGAATTACACATTTACTATGTTTATATTTGTACATGATAGATTTGTTACCTTTTCACTTTTCTCTATCCCTGACCAAATGATCCCTCTTCTTTTATGCCCTTTCTAATTGAAATATTTTAAATTTCTTAACATGATTCATGTCCAAATTTCTTAATTCTTGGGAATTATGGTATCAACTGAGCACATAACAAGAGTTTGATAAGTGCTGGCTTTTCTGAGAGGATCACAGCTCTGTGTTTAAATGCTGTTTGCAAGTCCATGAATCTCAATATTATATTCACTGGAAAATGAAAGCAATGTAAGAATTTCTATTTCTTCTTGTAAGAAGGAAAATCAATAAAAATATTTGATTTCTTAAGACCTCCAAATAAAACATTGCTTCAAAAATATTTATACAAACATTGTCATATTAGAAAATACATGTGCAAACATAAACAGTCCTATACCAGGACCATATTCCTTTAACACTATATATATACAAAATAATTTTAGGGGAGTATAGTAAGGACTAAACTTATATTTTGATCACCATTATTCAACTCCCATGATAGTTATAGGAATGAAAAAGCCAACCACAAATGTATTACTCATATATTGAGAAAAATTTAATCATTAAAACAAAAATATTCTTTTGGTACACATAGATATTTTGGGACACGTTGAAAATAAAAGCAACCAATTATACCTAAAAAAAAAAGAAAGTTGGAGCACAGGAAAATTAAAGCCACTACATTAATAAATGAAAATCAGTTTTCCCTTCATTTGTAAGTTGGTAGTAACAAAAGGTAATGATCCAATTGAGAAAATAAATTATTATTTTAATAAGGCACGGTCACTGACTCATTAGGGGCTAAATGGACTCATTATGACTCACTAGGCGCAATGGTTTAAAAAATTCTTCTCTTATTTCTACTTTCGTTTCCCTAGGGACCAGATAAAGGTAGAATGCCAATTATGTTACTAGGAAATATTGAATAATATAACAATAATATCCAATTAGCAGACTTTACTAGGACTGGGGAATAACTATAAAGAGGTGATCAAAGTTGATGGAGACCATTATATGAGGATACATTATTGAACTTCCTTGAGTGTAGTATTCCTTGAAGGATCTAGACATGTCCTTTTTATAGTCCCTGGAAACAAGGTCTATCAAAATAATACAAGTGATTTCGGCTATTGTAGAACATGAAGTTGCTACATAAGGACAGTTCTGGAATTCAACCAATGTGTGGATCTCTTCTCCTTGTACCTGAGCTATCACCTATGAAGATAACTCCCTGTTAGTTGCAAGAAACATGCAAGCATTGGACTGGTGCTGTAGTATAGAAAGTTAAGCCTCTGCCTGCAGTGCTGGCATTTCATGATGGTATCAGTTCAAGTCCTGCTTTCTACACTTCTGATCCAGCTCCCTGCTGATGTCCCCGGACCTGAAAGAAGCTCCTGGCTCCTTCAGATCAGCCCAGCTCTGGGCATTGCAGTCATTTAGGGAGTGAACCTGTGTATGGAAGATTCTCTCTCTCTGTCTGTCTGTCTGTCTCTCTCTCTCTCTCTCTCTCTCTCTCTCTCTTTTTCTTTCCCCTTCCCTATATGTGTCTCTGCCTTTCAAATAAATAAATCAATCTTTAAAAAATAGACAAGAAATACTGCAAGGACTCTTACAGAAGAGAAACGCCCAGTAGTGCTCTGTTGGAGAGATATAACTGTACTCCTATATCATTTTTGAGTAGTAGATTGGTTCCAAATATAGTTTACAATTGCCATTTGAGTCTGAATGTTTATTTGAGCAACTCTTAAGATACACATACACATGTAGTCATCACACATTGAAATATGCTGTAGAGTAATGTGTTCAAGTCTCCAGTTTGAAATAAATATGCCTTTTTAAAAGGCATGATATGACATATCTCTTCTCAGTGTGTGTGTACATATACATCATCACCAGTAGCATACCAAGGGTAACTACATTGTCTTCAGAGAATCCTAAACAATGTCAATGTAAAATATTATTCCCCATAGGCACAAACTTTCCATTTCCCAACTTTTGAAACATACACTATCTATGTGCTAAACAACATTCAACATTCAAGGAACTTCATGGAAATCTAGTATAGATTATAACCAAAGGCCCTTTAGGTAGGTTTCATAGATTGCTAGATGATTCAGAACCCAAAGAATGATTACCCATAAAGGTATTTCTTTCTTACAATTTCTTTCTTTTCTTCTTTCATTATAGAAATATTTCACTTTCCCCATTATTTCCATGATCACCAAAACCACAACTTTATAAATGAAGAGAACCAGAGAAGATATCAGCTATGGTGGTCTACGCAGGTTGCAATCAACAGTTTCGGCAAAAAGGATATTAAACTATTCTGAGTCTCCATTATACATTAGCCCATAGTTATCATTGATGAGAAAAAAAAATGCGAGAAAAGTATACAGATATCAAGTAACTCAAAGTCACCTAAGGTGGGCTTGGTATAGCCATGATATAAAGGCAATGTTCTGAGAGCCTTAACTGAGATTTATCTGTTATCTGTCATTAAATATCTAATACATAGACTCCCTTCACTTTTAATGTAGACATGGCAGTAACATAAAAACAAAGAACACATATTCATTTGAAGAAAACCATCTGCTCAACACTCCATAAAGAGGGGAAAAAAACGTGTGGTTACAATTTAAGATGAAACATCTTTGTATCTACTCAGATGAGTCTGACCATTGTGACAGTGTAATATAGATTCCATCATCATTATCTTCAACTCCAAGTAAATGTCTCCAAAATTCAGTGGTCTTTGGTCTGAATGTTCTTAATATCCTTCCTTCTTTCAATGCCTGTGACCTTTTAACACATTTGAATTTTTTGTATGTAAGTATAACTTTGACTATAATATAAATTAAATTTAAAATGCCATCTCAAAAATTAAGAAAGGCAGACAATAGAGGGGGAAGGAAAGGAAATGGAAGAAATAAAAAATGAAAGAAGGAAGGAAGAGAGGGAGGGAGGGAGGAAATGAAGTATTGCAATCTCAGGGTTGTATCTATGAAGTACATGGAAACTGTTCTCTTTGCATTAACATCACTTTAACATAAAAATTGATGTGATTTTTTAATTTAAAAAGACCTATGTAAAAAAAAAAACTCGGAAAGGACTATTCATTTAAAAAAAAACCTCTATTTCTAGAAAATACATCACAAGGCATGCCACAGTTCAGTAAGCAACTGTTTTTTACCTCTCTTTTTAAAAGTCTTATTTATATATTTAGGACGTAGAGCAACTGACAGAGGGAGAGACAGAAGGAGAGAGACAAAGATTTTCAACCACCGATTCACTATCCAAATGGTTACAACAGCCAGGTCTGAACCAGGGCAAAGCCAGGAGACAACAGACAGGAATTCCATCCTGGTCTCCTATCTGGGTAATAGGATTCCAAGTTCTTGAGCCATTTTCTCACTACCTTGCCAGGCACATCGACAAGAAGTTGGATGGGAATAGAATATCCATGATTTGAACTGGCACTTTGATATGGGATACAGGAATCACAAGCAGCTGCTTAACCCACTGTGCCACATCACCTACCATTTTTGGTCCTGTCTTTAACATGCCACTTGCATTGAGATTGAATAGCTGTTACTTTCCTCGATCATTGGTTTTTTAAAAAGTCACTGAAATTTCTTATTCCACAACTTGATTATGCTTCTATAAGTGATATAAGTAGGTTAGAAATCCCCTTTTTCCTCCATTTAATTTAATCAAAAGTTGCTTCTTCAAAGCTCCCCAGTGCTACAGCAAGCAGCTTTATGAATCAGAGAAGAGTTAAGGAGAGAAACGCAAGCATTAGGATAGTTATCAGCGAAGGACACTGCCAATAAGTGTCAGGTTAATAGAATTGCTTCAAATCTCGGATGAATGAAGGTAAGACCACATAATTTCATATACTACAAATGATTCCCTGCTGGGATGAAAATCTTTTGCAGACAATATCAGAGTTCAATGACAATTGGCTACTTTGAACAGAATGCATTCTTTTCTCATTAAATGTTCCTATAAACGCTATCTCAGCAATTGGACAAATTAATTTCAGGGAGACACTAATTCCATAGTAAAAGCTTAAAGTATAATATTTTTAGAAATAATTTTTAAGATATAGAAAAATTTTGTATTCTGGAGATGAAATATCACATGATCTACTAAGATTTCAGTGTTTTAAATGATACAAGCAACCAGCTCAACTTAAAAACAAAAATATAAAACTTTGAAACAATATACATATTAGTGTATAGCTGCCAATTTAACATTTGAGGGAAGTATGTAATTATCACACATCAAAAAAAGACTGAACTGTAAATTGCAACCATGACTACTTTATCTTTATATAACAGAACGTCTCCTACTGTGAGGTTGATGGGAAATGGAAGCAGAAATGGAAATCATGCATAAAAAAAAAACAATTAAGTGTGGAAAGCGTAACTTTTATTTAGAAACAAAGAAACACCATGAAAAAAAACTGAATAAGTTTCTCAGAGAAAACCAACATAAGGAACAAACCCTGAGCTCTGCCTGTATTTACCTGAATGCTTGGTGTTCATAATGTGCACTGTGAAACAGGGCTAATGAAGAAGGTTTTGCATTATGAATGAGACAATCCAATTGAGCTTATACATCTCCCATTGATGAGAACATGAACAATCCTGCAACTTCTCTGGGCTTTTTTAACCTTCTCAATGTTAGGGATAGTTTCATCCAGAAATTGTTAAGGCAGAATTAAATATTACTGTGTATCAAAATGATTATGAAGAGACCACAGAAGATACTTAAGGTATCCACAGCAATCACCACAAATTTGGTGGCTTAAAACATTGGGAATTTATATCATAGCTCTGGAGGCCAGAAGCCTGACAGCAATGTGTTAGCGAGCACTGCACTCCCTCCAGCCTTCCAGCTTCTGGTGGCTACAGGCTTTCCTTGGATTATTGCCACATCTCTATAATTTCTGCCTCCATTTTCTCATGATTTTCCCTTCTGGTATCTTCTCCTCTGTCTCTTATGAGGGCATTTTCTTTGAATTTTTTTAAGGATTTATTTATTTGAAAGGTAAAGTTATGTATAGAAAGAGACAGAGACAAAGAGATCTTCCATCCACTAGTTCACTCCCCAAATGGCCAGAGTGCCAAATTCTGAAGCAAGGAGCTTTTCCTGGGTCTTCCACATGCG